>OX381613.1:11260000-12510000 GCA_947459985.1 Diloba caeruleocephala | reverse complement strand
TGAATGGTATTTGGAAGACGTTTTTCGTTGTTCTGTCGTTCAAAAAATATCTACGAACTAATTGTTATTAGATAGTACAATACTAGCGATGGGCGATTGTTATGAACGAATAACATCGGTGTTATTCGATTGCTGATCAATTGTTATCCATCACTGTGACGTCTTTTTCAAAGCGTTATTTTGAATGACTTGCGCGCAATTGTGTTAGAAATGTATTCAAGTGTTATTCAGCAACGACGTATAAATCAACAATCGAATACGGCAACAATACATTACAGTAACAATCGCCTATCGCCAGTCGAAACAGACTTTAAAAGCAATACCGCTTCACGAAAGTCAGTTTGAAGAGGAATTGAGGCAGCTTAACGATACGTTTTTTAGTCATTTTTGCATAATCAGCTGAGTTGAGAGCTTTTTATGTGCCAGACGCAATAGCCGCAATAATATAAGAGTACTGATACTCTGAGCCTAATAATGTTTGCTTTAATAATATTATTTCAAAAAAACTTTCTAATTTTATCGAATGACGTTACAAAAAATGGTGAGCCTATAGGCCACATAGGCTCACCATTTTTTGTACTTTATCTCTTTCTTTCTTGTAGCTATACCAGTCGTATCAGGCAGATAAAATTATGTAACAATCTTTTATTTTCATACGTGGGGTTCCTTTTGTACTTTCTCCGTCTCGAGGAAGGCGAAGCGGCGTGCTGTTCTCTAATCCACTTAAACCCCACGGTAGCCATCTTCAGCACACACGGTGGAGCACCAGCACCTCCAGAGGAATGCACCTGTGCAAAAAAATAATATCCCGTCGCATTTGGTTTGACTGGAAGAGGTAAGCTGACTGTTCCTCTTCGGAAAAGCGTGGATTATAATAAAAACTGTATTGCGTCTGGGATGGGTTATAAGCCGACCAGTGAAATAAAAATCGATTTTACCAAAGTCATCTACAGAAAATTACCGCGTACAGATTGTGTCATTGGACGATAGCCAGAGGGTTATAATTTAGTTATGGCCGGGTACATCGTTAATCACTGCGGTCAAACAACGCTCACCGAGCCTGCAGATTGATGGCCGTTTAAATACGCATGATGGCTACTAGATTTTCTTGCTGTACTCTGGATCGTTCGTGTTCGGGTTAATTAGGTTGGGTACTCCTTTATTTGTAACTGTGTGGCAAAATTTGCTAGGAAGTATTTATACCACATGGTGACGAGATGTACGAGTCATTCGCTTGTTGGTAAGCGGCGTGCCTGCCCATAACAATTGTAATGCTACGCATGATTCGTCCTGCGTGGCACCACATTGCGCTCGTCACCTCGAGACATTAGTTATTTAGTCTCTCATGCCCAGTAGTTTCACTAGCTACAGTGTCCTTCTAACCGGAACACAGCAATGTCTTAAGTTTAGCACTCCTGCTTAGCGGCGAATAACTGGCACTGGGGTGGTATCTTTTTTTTATTGGACCCCAGTGGACGTTCATCATGAACTTGCTCCACCCCGAGGAAGGGCGAATGGGTATCTACCGGCTAAAACCACTGGAGCTGTCATTTTCTGCACCGAAGGGGGCTCCAGGTCCTCGTAAGATCACACTAGAGCCGCCCATTGATGCCACGCCTTTAGGCACATCTCGGAGGGACTGGGGTGATACCTAGGTACCTAGCCGGCCTACCACCAGTAGATATCTAACTAAAGTACCTGATGCAAGGGATGTTACTGTTGTATATTTTAATTCAAGTCAAAAAAGATTTATTCCTTTTTTCTTTTTAAAAAAAAAACGTTGCCCCACACTAGGATTTCTCCTGTGTCGTGGGTGCGTTTACAGACAGAAATTCCACACACAATACACCCAGACCCGGAACAACTACCTGCAGATCATACAAATATTTGTTCCGTGCGGGAATCGAACCCACGACCCGGTGCGCAGCAGCCGACTGTATCAGCCACTGCACCAACCGTGCCGCCAATTCATGTAAACGATTTGCAGGCACTTACGAATAGTCAGAATTTTAGCTGCACGTATCCAAGTCGTAGGTCCTATGGAGAAGAACCGGCAAGAAATAGAGTTTAGATATATAAAACACTTTTCAATAAAACACTTTTGAACGGATTCTATCGCGTATATTTTAGATTTATGTTTTTCCTGACGTTTCGAACACTTTGACTCAATGATCAATGTCATCCTGCGACCACGAACCCTGCAAAGAGTTCGAAACGTCAGGAAAAACAAAAATCTAAAATATTCGCGATAGAATGCGTTTAAAAGTGTTTTATTATAATTCATGGATATACTCTTTTAAAATATGTGAAAGAATTAATTATGCATTGCGTTCCATACTGCAATAAACGTATTTTCTTCAATAAAACCTTTTTAAATGTAGACTTCATCATTTCGGCCGAATGAAGTCCACTGCTGGACACAGGCCTCCCCCAAAGATCACCACAACCACCGATATGGATGTGTTGTGCGTTCATTGGGGGGTTTTGCCATAATCGCCACGCTTGGCAGGCGGGTTGGCGATCGCAGTTGAGTTGTTAATGTACCCGAAGGACGCTGCTGCCCATCTTCCGGCTGATCCCTTAGTCGACTTTTACGACACCCATGGGAGGAGATGGGAGATGTAGACTTAACGCTTGACAAATCAGTTGTTACATTGCTGTTTTAATTATTTATGTAGACGAAAAATAAAATCGTCAGGACATCAGGAGGACATTTAACATAATACAATTAGGTTGTAGTTTAAAAATAATTACTATTTTATATTTCTTTTGTAAACCAACCTTGTACCCAACAAAATACCTGATAATATAAAAAAAAATGGAATTATAACAATCTTTTTTATTATTACAGACTTTATCTCGAGATCTTTTGTATTCTTTTGATACTGAATTAAACTCCTATTCCAGGCACAGATAAAATAATTACTTCAGGCGCTGTGGGCAAACTGCCTAGGAAGGAAAAATTAGGGACGGGAAAAGACTAGGGACTTAAATTCGAAGAGAGGGGGCGTCCAACCGAAAAATTTACTTCGCAACGAAACCATAATTTTTTTCTTGGGTTTACGTAACTTTTTTCTGCTATCGCAGTACTTAAAGTCATTGCTTTTAGGAACAGCCAGTGGAGCGTGTAACATTATCTACTTAAGAATAATTAGTGTGATATATTTTTATGATGACAGTATGAGTAGTTACCGCCTGAGCATTTCAGTTTATTGTTAGAGTACAATATGGTATTTACAAAGATAGTTATGTATTTAGTACCTATATATGTATATGACAGCACAGTGGGCTATGCGAATAGCTTTCTGCGTTACGTGTCGCGAGTTCGATCCCCGCAACGAACAAATAATTGTACGATCTACAGATGGTTGTTTGTGCATCTGAGATTTATGTCTGTAAACTGTACCCAAGATACAAGAGAAATAGTGAAATAGTGTGGGCAAGGAATGACACAAAATAACACTCGTGTATATATCCTGGTGTGAAATAAATTATCTACTTAATAATATAAATTATTTTTAAGTATCTAAGTTATAATATGTACAATAACGTTGATGGTTACCAAGAAATATTCCTCAGCCTATCGTATTAAGTTCTAAAATCAAGTTTAAGCACGACGAATAATGTTTGTTTCCGATTTCCCACGATTTAATTAACAAATCGGTGTCGGGACTATAAGCTCCTTAATTTTGCGAATAGAGGTGAACTTTGCAAATTCAGTTTTGGTATTTGGCGACACTGTCGCATCCGTCACCGCAGTAAGCCGATTTGTCTTAATTCGGAAACAGCCCCGATATTCATTTCCCTTGGTAAACTCCATTTTACATTTTCTAACGTATTTGAGCGATTGCCGGTGTACGGTGCTTCGATGGTGAAGTTCTTATGAAAAATTAATTTTCTAAACATTTGCTATTTTGGATTACCTGTTTAGTTTAATATATAATATACAAACTGCAGATGTCTTTAGACCATATAATAAAACACGCTATATACAAATCGCATAACAGAGCTTTATAAATGTCTACTGTTATGGTTATTAAAAATATAGCACCACGCAAGCAAGGCGACTAAGGGATTCTAAACCAGAAGAGCAGCCTTCTGTAGAACAATAGCCATAGCCCACCAACCTAGTGCCAAGCGTGGTGAGTACTGCCAATTTCCTTCCACAATGACGTCACTATTACAGAAATCTATGTTCCTTTATGTGCCTTTGTTCAGCAGAGGACGTCGCTTGGCTCATAAAATAAAAATGTTTACTGTAGATTTCTTATTATGAAGTTTGATTTCGTGCAGCAGTCCGTTAGGTGCGTAAATTCCGTTTCACGTCCGAAACCGAAACTTTTTATCGAACTTCAAAATTATGCAAAAATTGTGTCCTGATTTGTAAACAAGAATGTTTTAATGGAATCAAATGGGATCCTTTTATGCGCATATTTATGGTTCGCATTTAAAATATAAATTCAGCTCTCCACAGCAGCTGTAGGACGCGTTGACGACATATTGCGCCCACTCACACACGCGTATGATACGAACAAAAAATCAACTGTGCAAAAGGGTACTATCATTCTCACTGTTTCACTTTATATTATTTTGTTTGTTAAAGTAATGTTATGATGATGCTTAAACGTACATGGATATATCACCACTCCATCTCCTCCCGTGGTGGTAGTAAAAGGCAACCAAGGGACCCTAACCCAGAAGGACTCCAAACAAGATGGATGGGCAGTAGCGTCCCTTTTGTGGAACAGCTGCTATTCTGCGCTCACCAACCCGCCTGCCAAACGTGGTGAGTACTGGCTAATTCCCCACAAAATGACGATACACAGCATGTAACCGGACATCGTATGGGAGAAGCTTTTGTTCAGCTGTGGATGTTTTTGGATTAACATGAGGTGATGGTGATGTGATTTGAAATTAAGGTTATGTATAAGTAATTTGTGTTTACTTATTGTGTCTGTTTTAATAATAATAATAATATGTAGTCAGGATCATCCACCAGCAACTTGCTCTAAAGTACAACCTTGTGGAACCTGAGGTACCGTAGTACAGGTATGTGCCCGACCCAGTTCTTGAAAATGGTCATGTCACGTTGTACTGGGATCGATCTATCATCACTGATAGGACTGTTGTCGCCAATAAGCCTGACATAGTGGTGATAGATCGATTAGATCGCCGCACGATGATTATTGATGTAACCATTCCGCATGATGAGAATCTCGTGAAAGCCGAGAAAGATAAACAAATTAAGTCTTGGCTCACGAGATTGTCAACATGTGGGATGTGGACTCTGCAATCATCGTGCCGATAGTTGTGACAGCCAATGGCCTTATTGCCAAGAGCCTCGATCAACATCTGAAGAGGCTCTCGTTAGGTGGCTGGATCAAGGGCCTGCTACAGAAGGCTGGACTTCTCGACACGGCACGCATAGTGAGGAGGTTCCTTTCTCTGGACCCCTAACCACCGGTAGCTTGGACCCTGTGCCCGCTGCCGGTCGGTCCCTATTTTTTATATTTTTAAATGTATGTAATTTTTTATTTTGGTATGTATATTTAAAAATGTGGAAGATATGTATAAAAATGTTAATAAAGGAAATAATAATATATATCTACCCCTCTGGGCAGTCGTTATCTCACCATGGAATAAGGTATTCCTGGAGGTAAAGCAGCTGCTTGATTTCTTCCTACCTTTTGATATAAAAAAGTATATCTTAGGAAAAAGAAGTATGTTAAGAAGCTTACAGGACGCATGGCAGTTTGTGGCGAGCTGAATGTGAGTGGCGACACTGCGTACCCGAATGCTCCAGAGAGTCGGTCAGGGCCTCGTCTCCGGCTTGCCTTTATTGGTCGGTTGGTGTGGAACCCCATGAGTGCCCGCAGGATTTTCAACTCGGGCTTGCCTTAGTTGGACGATCAGACGGGGGCTGCCAGAGCTATATGCTCGGGGGTGGAAGTGTCTAATGGCGTAATAACGGAGAAACCCGCTCCGAGTCTTCGAGACGCACGATGGTGAAACCGGTGCCGCACCTCTCGACACCCCTAGCCGCTCACACCAGTGTATTTCCCTGTCGCCTGTAGTGGCGGCCATTTAGGGGGGCCCATCTTGTAAGTGGCGAGTCACCGTCTGCCACGGAATTCCACATTAAAAGTTGAAAGGCAGACGCCGTTTTTACCGTTTTTCATAGCATTCAATACATTAAGCAACCGTTGCAGTAGACCTTGAAATTGTAGTTTTAATTTCATATAATAGTTTTACACCTCCGGGGACAATCCGAGACTGCATTTTATAGTGCAGCCGGAGTCCCCGGTTAGTGTCCCATTACATTTTAGATTAAAATTCTCTAAAGGGCCTCTGCGTGTTGGACCCCTGCGTAAGCCTATTAAAAGCCCGGGTTCCCCCTTACAGAGATACAAGCCCGTGAATAGAGAAACATGTAGATAATAATGTAATTTATATATTCAGACAATAAAGATCTAGATTTGTAGTAATACAGTTATCATCATCATTTCGCCCGAATAAAGTCCACTGCTGGACACAGGCCTCCCTCAAAGATCACCACAATGACTGACATCGGTATGTTGTGTACAAAGTTTAGCGTTTGGAGACAAGCTGCTTAGCTTTCAAAGACCACAAACAGAATTGCCCATACTAGGACTTCTCCTGTGTCGTGGGTGCGTTTACAGACACAAATTCCACACGTAATACACCCAGACCCGGAATAACTACCAGCAGATCTTTAAATATTTGTTCCGTGCGGGAATTGAGCTCACTCATATTAATATTGCCATTGAACGTTAATTCACACATCAGCACGACAGTTTTTTAAATAAATTTCGTCGGGACCTCGTTTTCACACGTCTTATAGCATGGGGTTCTAATTTTGAAACACTCGCTACGACTGGATATGAAAGGCCCCCTTCACTGAGACTCCGTTGCACCGTACAGTTTTACTCTTTCGTTCTTTCTCGTTTCGAGGACGTTTGTGACGACTAGCATATAACAATGATCTTTTGACTGGCGTCAGAGCCAGGCAGGTGCGAACAAAACCTATGCGAGATTTTAAAGTGCCCGTTTAGAGCTGCAGAAAATTTGACGACGAAATAATAAAGAGACGGAGGGAACACCGAGCAGCGGAATTTTCTTGTGCCGTGCGTTTTTTCTGTTTTTAGAATAAACTCAGCGCTTTATATTGCATAATATTCATATTGTTGGCAGAAGTATCGTGAAATAAACAAGCTTGCTACGAAATCTCAGTCAGAGTAGGTACATTTTATTAAGTTCTTTATTAAGACCACGTTGATATCACTACATATCATGTGTCAAAGTCAAAGTCAAAGTCAAATTGTTTTTATTCATGTAAACCATTTGCTGGCACTTACGAATAGTCAGAATTTAAATAGTTGCACGGTTCCAAGTCGTTGATCCTATGGAGAAGAACCGGCAAGAAACTCCATGGACATACTCTTTTGAAATAATATTTGAAAGTATTACAGTCTTCAATATAATCGTAAATACGATATCTATATCTACGATATCTGTAAACGAAAGCGTTTTTTAATTAAAATTCCTTGCCCTTTACCATGGTTGAGCCCGGTTCAGTCAGTAATTGACTCTTCAGTCAGTACTCAATAAAGGCCTGGCTCGACCAGGCAAGTATCACGCTTTTATCATATATAGCGGCGGACGGCCTACCACGCACAGCAGTTTTGTTTTTTCCGTGCGAATTTTATTTCGTCCTAAAATATCTCAATATGCATGTGGCACAAAACGATTGAAATAAAGCAATAGGATTCAATCCCAATAGGAATAGGACTTATTTTGTTAAGTACATTATTTTTGACTTCAGAGGGCCTCGCACGAATATTTTTACGTATAGTAACGTAATCGTATTACTAATGTGAGTGAATTTGGATTCAAAATATTTGAATCGCACATATTTTTTATTTAAACTGAAGACTTTATTCATACCTATATATGATACGGATTGTGTTTACCGTATAAATTTAAATGGAACTGCTATAGGATAGTTGTATTTTCGATTCCAAATTGACTCACATTAACGTTACGATACGAATACTTTTTCGCAAGTTGTTCGTGCTTGGGCTACAGTATATTTTCATTTCCGTTAACATAACTTATATACTTGCAGTACGGTTGGCGCAGTGGCTAAGCAATTGGCTTTCTGCGCTACGTGTCGTGGGTTCGATCTCCGTACGGAATAAATATTTGTATGATCTACAGGTAGTTATTTCGGTTCTAGGTGACCGTGCATGTGACATGTATGTCTGAAAACTGTACCCACGATACAGGAGAAATACGAGTGGGGGACAACTTTTAAAAAGAAGTATATATATATAAACTTAGACTAGCTAGATATCTATATATATATCAACGACCACAATTATAGGAACAGATAGATTAATTTTAAGTTTAATATCAAAATAATTTGCCAGTATTTTGTTTATTACCACAACACACCGATTCACTTGCACTCTCTTCAGTAAATAAAGAAGATTACATTCTTCTTGCGGTTATAAAATGGGTATAATAAAACATTATGCGTCCCTACTACCGTTATTTGTGGCTGCACTCCACCAGGGCGCGGCAATAAGGCAAGAACACACCAGCGGTGCCGCAATAATGTTACTCAGAGTTACGATGAGACAGATACTTTACGCCTGTGGTTATTTTGGAGACGCTATCGCACACTGTGGCTTGTTAGCTCGATATCTTGGATACACGAGTGTGTAAGCGACTTTACTGCGAAGGGGAGCAAATGAATCTGTCTGTACGCTGGCTATGATATTTGCAAATCTTTAATATTAACTGCACAGTTAGGGGAGCCCGTATTACTTTGTTATCTGTGGCTCACAGCCTAGTATTAATGTTATGCTACGTCATCAGGATAGTTACTTTAATTAATTGCCCGCGATGCTTTTACTACCGTAAATTCATTTATAATTATTGCCAGGAACCATATCTTTGATGTAATACGCATGCACGTAAAGTACAACTTCAAAGATATAATATATAATACATAGCAAACTTCAAAAGCGAAAATAAATAGCAATTGGATTTATTTATTGGTTACAACAATACAGGGTTTGGAAATTTACAGATTTCAACACTTCTTCTGATTAAATTTTTTAATTTGTTGTTGTTTGTTAACATATTTTTAAAAGTGTAAGTACCTAACAATTTTTCTATTAATAAATATGTGCTTAGCTTACCATAAGCCTATTAGATGAGGTAGATACAGACTAGACTACACTATACTTTAACTTTTTGCATCATTGCCGAATATTCTCCTGATAATTTAATACGCTAATCTAACAAAACAGCAGTCATTTAATTAAGCGTGACACTTAAACGTGTCGATTTGGTGACGTGATTAAATCAAAGAAAACGCAGTAATTACGCCGCGTCGCCGCCGCGTCGCCGCCGCGTCGCGCTCGTCTTTATCCCAAAGTTCGTAGGTTTACGACTGATGCGCGCGGTCCACCGCAATCAAAACGTTCCCACTGCCGTTTACGCTGACTTAGAGTTCATGGAAGTCCTACATGTCACAAAAACGGGACTTACTACGGGACTACGGGATTAATCGGAGGCCCATCCTCCTTAGTAGCGTCCTTCAAGTATATTAACAACTCAACTGCGATCGCCAACCCGTGGCGTGGCGATTATGGCAAAACCCCCAATGAGCACACAACGATAACCCAGACCAGTCCTTGTGGTTATCTTTAGGGGTGGCCTATGTCCTGACCTACAGATGCAGGCAGTGTACGTTTTTCGGCTAATATGATGAAACTTTATGGTGATGAAGTTGTTATGGTATCCGTTGTGGGGGTCAGCAGGCGACGTAGATACTATTTTTATTTTACAATAAGTTGCGATCCGCGCTATAAGGGTCCTCGCGAGTCTTAGAACCATGTTTAAACATATCAACATACTTACAATGCCGTCACTCTGTATCTTTGAAAATATTTTGTATGTCCGCAAAGATCTGCATAAGTTTTATTTAAAAAGCGATTTTCACAATATAAATACAGGACATAAATATAAGCCTAAATTCAGATTAGCGAAAACAAATAATTCATTCCCTGGTTATGTGTACATTTTTTATAATAAGCTGCCAAAATCTGTTACAGATATTATTTATCAGACTTACTGCCCATATTAAACGTGTCCTTATTACGATTTATGAACTATTAATGTATTATGTATCACGTATTCATTATGTATTATGTATTCCTATCACCTTTATGCAGATGATCTTCAAATTTACTCTCAAGCTCCCCTTGTTAAGCTATCAGACGCTGTTGCCACTGTTAATATGGATCTGGTCCCAATATGTGACTGGAGTAAGAGATATGGACTAAAGGTAAATCCAACGAAGACTCAGATTATTGTCGTGGGTAGCTCTACGATGATTTCTAGAATCGACTGGAACGCACTTCCTCAGGTTTCTTTTGAAGGTAGTTCAGTTCCTTTCAGTGAAAAGATTAGGAACTTGGGGGTGATCATTGATAGAAATCTATCCTGGACTTGCCAGCTGCAAGAAGTTAGTCGTAAGATATTTGCCTCGGCAGGTTCCTTGAGAAGATTACGCAACTTTCTTCCTACTACTACTAAAATTGCGCTTGCACAATCCCTTCTCCTTCCGATCCTCGATTATGCTGATGCCAGCTATCTTGATCTTACAGAGGAACAACTTGATAAGCTTGAGCGACTTCAAAACTTTTGTATTAGATTCATATTTGGTTTAAGAAAATATGATCACGTTTCAGAATTCCGCACTATGCTCAAGTGGTTACCTATTCGTCTTCGTCGGAATACACACATTCTTTCGCTACTTTACAGTGTACTATTCATTCCTGCTACTCCCTCCTATCTTAAAAAACGTTTCGAGTTCCTTGGTGATACTCATTCGCGTACCCTAAGATCATCAGAAAACCTAAGGCTTAAAATACCCATGCATTCTACAAATTTTATTGACAAATCCTTCACGGTTCAGGCCGCTCGTTTGTGGAATGCGTTGCCAATTTCAATTAGACGGCTCAGTCGCTACCAGTGTTCAAGCGACCATTACATGTCACCGTAATTATATATTTTTGTTATTTTTCACATTTACCTTGCTTATATGTCACATCACATCGGTGTTATCAGTTGTCCTAAGTCGGCATAAACTTTTTTATTAATATATTATGTATATATTTTACCATGTATGTATATAATTATGTATGTTATGTATATATGATTTTCATTATTTATATATTTTGTATAGTATTATTCAAGTATATAGATATGTATTTGTGTGCACCAGAGACTACCCCGCATCTTGTGTAGTAATTTTGTTTCTCCATCCTAAGGTTGCCTGGAAGAAATTGCCGTGTGCGATAAGGCCGCCCATTGTACTCTATAATCTAAGTGATACTTTTTATTGTATTTTGAATAACTGGTGTACAATAAAGAATATAATAATAATAATAATATGTATGTATATACATAAGCATATACTACTTTTATTTATTTATTTATTTATTCTTTATGCACAAACACGTACAGAGGCGGACTTAATGCCATAGGCTTTTTCTACCAGTCTACCTTACCTTTACCTTACCTTACCTGAAGCAGAAAGAAGATATGGTAGGTGCATTAACAACTTACTTTTGATATGTTAATATTATTAATATATTTAGTATGACATTATTTCAACCTTTGGCGTTTAAAATGAATTTATTCCTTCCAACTGCTTCTTAGGCAACGCCGACTTTAAGCCGACATAATGATGCTAGATGCTTTTACCAGCGGGATTAACACACTTATATAATCTTAAAAGCAATGTTAGTAACTTTCGTGAGCGACATTCACGTTTAAAAATCCGATATGATACCGCCATGGGAAGAGCTCGTTGCATGGTTATGGACTTCGGCCAAGTCCGGAACTAGTCGGGCAATCCCGAAATATTTCCGTGAGTTAAATCGTACAGAATCATAAATAAACACTGTGCATCTAACATTTTCCGTTGATGACATGTTCCGTTGCTTGCCTTCCAATTATCGACTGCAGCTATTCCGTGTCAGACGGGGAGGCGAAGGCGTTTGTCAGCGAAATTAAGGTAGTGATACTTATAGGCATTGATGACATCTTATATCAAGAAAATCATTTGTTGTCGACCGATAAAGTTAGCGGATAGTACTGTCATACTGTGGTAATTAGGTGTGGGTATTTTCCAAACACTGCTAACCCCAAATATATTGGAAGAAAGGAGATATGCTATGTAGTTCAGAATGTATGCGAGCCTAGAAATCCAGTTTCCAGTTGCTAAACTTCATAAAAACACACTAATGCACGTTACAAGTTCTTATCCAATGAACTGAATAAACACATCATTATAATTGGCTACTCATACTAAAATACACGACCACGACTTTGTAGTTAGCTAAACACCTTACGAGGACCTGGAGCCTCCCTTCGGTGCCGAAGATGACCGCTCCAGTGGTTTTAGCCGGTAGGAGTCCGGCATACCCCTTCGCCCTTCCCCGGGGTGAAGGAAGTACCATGTAGAATTTCCACTGGACATCAATAAAAAAAAGGTAGCTAAACATTCCGAGCGTACGCACCGTACACGGTGGCCGTACCACGCAACGCGTAAGTTTACTGGGAGTACCATTCGCTGTTCTATTCATTGCGTTTGTTATTCATCATTTTATTTTGTACAAAAATAATAGTGTTCTGCCCCATCAGTCCAAATGTAATATAACAAAGAAAACAATATTTTTTAATTTATTATTTTTATAGACAAATACAAGAAAATTCCTTCACTTGCATATTGTATATAACTCCCTCATTAGGTAATAAAATTATTATTTTCGCTTCGGTTTTTGCATGTTATCCATGAACAACACAAAACTTTAACAAAGTTACATTTACGCGATCGAATCTCAACTGATGTTATATAACCGCCACTTTTTCCGAATGGCCCGGATTGAGCACATCGCGGTGGCGCGGTTACGCCCCCATACCACTTCTCCTTATTTCCTATTTCTGTGGCTGACCCTATCAGTGGCCCGGGAAATCAGAAGAATACGAAAGATAAATATACTAATAAAAATCTCCAAAAATACGACGCTTCTAACGCAAACCAAACCTATCAGTCACAGTTAAGTAAAATGTTATCGTATAAGTACCTACGACTCTTATGAGGGCGTAATGCTGCTAACGTGACGCCGTAAAGGCCATTAACACCGTTTTTATATCGATATTTATCGGAAAATACAACGCACATACATGATATTATTGAGGAGTTATTATATTAAGACGCAACTTTTTGGTACCACTATTTGTTGGTCGTGCAAAAAAATAAACCGATGTACCTATACACGTTTATTTATTATTAATTATTTTCTACCAGATGACCTTTGGGTGATGCAGAGAAATCAAGGTACTAAAAAAATAAGAGTGAGATATGACGATGACATTTATTTACACAGAATAGAAAATTATAAATATATGTATAATCTTACATAATCATTACATATATATTAAATATATAAATATCCCAAATACATGCATGCACATATATATGCACACATATCCCAAATACGTACATGCACGTTATAATGCACATTAGGTACATAATAAATAAAAACAACTAGGAAAAAAGAAACATCAAGGCCGAGATGAATCTGCCGTCGTCTTGTCAAGTAGGTATTTACGAACTTTAATTTTAAAGTAGTGCCGAGGTATTCACTTTCAGTTTCGTGTACGGTTAAGGCATTACCGATTAAGGTAATCTTGTAGGAGTGTCTAGACACCGTCTAGTGAGGCGATTAACCCCTCAGAAAATGTAATTCACCGTATGGGGGACACTCTAGAGTGTACTTCAGGGTATTTTAAGTTGTTGTTTTTAGGAGTTTATTCCTAATTAAAAAATACCTTATATTAATTGTTATTATTTTATAAAGTATTCCATTAACACAAGATAAATTTAACTTAACTTAATCTTCCAGGTTGTATTTCTACAATCTAATATCGCCATTAGTATAAAACTTTGTTTTTACCACATCCAGAATCTTTATACAAACTGTAGTAGAGACGTTTTCACCAGTAAGTTCAGAGAGATGGATGGATCCATTCCAAAGTACACGGCTAATTGTGAGTTGAGGAAAGTCGTGGAGAGCGAAAGGGTGACTTACGGTTTGCGTAATTGAAACTGCCAAGTTTCCACTATTGTGGCAACAGATTGATAAATAATATAATTAAATAGGTTTAATCTAAATGTGTGCTGTTAAAAAAAATTGTTTGCTTTTTCAAGAAAAGTACCTATACGTAGTAGTCAGCTGCAGAGAAGTATTAAGGAAACATAATTGAGGCCACGAGAACCAGAGTGGCTGGCCTATTTACCTCAACAATACTTTTAAGTAACAGGGAAAATATGAACAAATTATTCTTAAGGATCTCTAACTTTTAAAAATTAAGAAGAAAGTTTAATATTTGATTGGCTAAATGGATAAAATATATTTTAGGCCACTGTGGCTCAATTAATTTCAGACTATTCTGGCCTTCATGTTCTCAATAAATTATAATGAATAATAATGGACTTTTTCTGTGTGTAGCCAAATAAGTTTGCTTCACTAATTTGATATAAACACGTGCCTTTTATACAATATATAACCGGCAAATCTCACTGCTAAACAACTTACTAGGTTAATCGTCGAAGTCATTTTAAACGAGCTAATTCGTTGCAATGCCTCTTTCAATTATTCTGTTTTATTTTTTTCTATTTCAAAAACGTTCATGCACGTATCAACAAAAACTAATATGTTTCAGCGCGATAGAATGAATGGTATATACGGGACAAACAAAGCATTATACATTTTTTCATCATAAATTAAATCAATGAACCTTTCCGTGTCGTGTTTGAATTGAGAATATAACAGTACTCTACTTATCTCCCACCGTAAAACTCGACTAACAGACTATAAACCAGAGGGATGCATGTAGCAGCGTCCTTTCTGTGGAACAGTAGCTATTCTGCGCTCACCAACCCGCAACTAAAGAGCGGCTTCAGGGTGATTTTACGAGGACCTGAAGCCCCCCTTCGGTGCCGAAGATGACCACTCCAGTGGTTTTAGGAGTCCGGCATGCCACTTTACCGGGGCGGAGGAAGTTTATGATGAATTTCCAGTGGAGTACTGGCAAATCACCCCCAAAATGACGACATAATTGTGGCAAAGGAACATACCTACTAAAACGATATTATTATAGCAACTTATGTGCCATGGCAGTTAACGACGGCCGGCTCGATAGTTTCGACCGACGGCTCCCAATAGTTGGTTGCGAACGTTAGGGGTGAATATTGCTATAGTAACCTGGTTTAGCAATCCGGTCGCTTAGTGTAGTAACACGTGGTGAACGCGTAAGGAGGATACTGAATGTAATTTCTGGGTCCTCTTTTACGACACTCACGGATAGGAACTGGTGGCTTTTTCTATGCTAGAAACGATAAGCAAGACCTTTCTTTAATTCAGTTTACCGTGCTTGCAATGATTTCAAAGCATGTTGCTGAATTGGCTATTAACTTGCCGTTGTTAGTGTGCATGGCCTCAAGTCCAATAGTGGACATGTACAAGTGTGAGCACAAGTTAAGAAAGCAAAATTCATTCATTCCTTGCGCATAAGTACACAACAATAATTGTTTAAAAATAAAATCAAAGGAAGGTTTAGAAAAACAATTGACGTGTGGTGCCGGCTCTGAATACCACTCGTAAAAGTCGACTCAGGGATTAGCCGGAGGATGGGCAGCAGCCTTCGAGTACATTAACAACTTAACTGCGTTCGCCAACCCGTCTGCCAAGCGTGGCGATTACGGCAATACTCCCCAATGAGCCCACAACACACCCATATCGGTCGTTGTGGTGATCTTTGCGGGAGGCCTGTGTCCAGCAGTGGACTTCATTCGGCCGAAATGATGAATTGCCATCTAGAATAGATACTTAACAGTTCAGCCAAAATAAGAAAAAACATATAAAATAGTACTTTATTGAATCGAAAACAATTTAGCAAGTTGTCTAGACTACAACAGACGGCAATTCAAACTATTATGCGGTGAACGTAGAAGAGAACATTATGTAAATAAAACTAGTGAAAGTTTGTCCCCCGTGTGCAAGAAAACGGGCATCGCTCAGCTTATTGCCATCATTTATTTATTTAATACTTTATGCACTAAAACTGTATAAAGGCGGACTTAACCATTAGGAATTTTCTACCAGTCGATCCTAGGGTGATGCAGAGACAAAACATGGTAGGTGCACAGACAGTATACCTGTGAGTAGTCAAATAGCGAAAGGCGATTTACGCATGACGTTTTAAATCGTTGACATACTCGTAATAGAAACATTTATAAATATACGTACATGTATAACAATAAAACCCTACGATGATAATGTATACACATAAATATTTCAGTATAGGAATGATTGACATAGAGATGATTCTGCCAAATAATTGAGGAGGTATTTACGTAGTTTATTTTTAAAAGAGTAGCGACTGATAGTTTTCGTAAGAAGTAGATGGAATGCTAAATAGGGAACTTTGGGAATCATCAAGAAATAATAATATGGTAATTATCTACAAGGGTAAGGGACATTTTCATTATTGTATAATGTACATCCTTATCTTGCAGATGCCTTATAAATCCCATGAAGTACAGAGCGAGGTTATCGCGATTTAACATAACTCTGCCGCTGAGAATTTTCTACCTGAACCTAACCGAACTATCGCTGTCCAAAACGTCCATGGCTTGCGCAACGAGCGTGTGAACTCACTTGCTACTTATAAAGTTATAACTCATAAAGAAGCTAGACACACGTTGAATGACTCAATCTATGTCAATCATGCCGCGTCTAGGTCTCGCCCGGACTCTTTCGAAACATAATATCATTGTATTTTGGAAAAATTATATAATCTCCGTTAGTGACAAGTTTTAATTTATCGACTGATGCTTTAAGTTTTTGTAAATTTGATATAATAAAAACCCATTCCTATTAAATTACCTTAGCGTTTACCCTTTCCGCGTGGTGTCCGGATTAAGAATATAGCACCATATACCACATAGCACTATATAATATAGCACCACGACATCCACGGGAGGAAATGGAGTGGTGCTATATTCTTTATTCGGACAGTTCAAGGAATTAACAAAAACAGGTATTTAAGTTACTGTAACGACTGGGGTCTTATGATTGGGTTTATATACCCAGTAACAGAGCTGTGGTGTTAAATTACAAAAGAACTAAGAAATGTTGTTAATTAAATGTAAACAGTGGCTCCTAAGGTCAACATTTGCCTCTATAACACGACTGTTTTGGAAGTGTTAGAGGGTCCTTGACTTCAGAATCTCATCCAGAAGTCTTGAGAAGATTTATGCTCTGACCTTTGCAATAAAGAACGCCCCCGAGACCTATGTTTAGAGGAAATAGCACAAATCTTAAGGTACATGCGTCTCAGATTGTTTCGCAAACTGTTCTCAGCATAAGTTATAGCAACCGTCAGAGCAATTAATTAAAATGTAGACTTGAATGTTTTGTTCATGAGAACACGGGAGATTCGGAATCAAGGACTTCGTTAGTCTGTTCTGTTACCACAGCCCGATACGATTCGATGATTTAATAAGTAATTAAAAATTTCAATAAGTTCTGTCCCTGATGCGTTTTTTAAATGATTCTGACGCTACTATTGTATATATTATAGAAAGCAACATAAAATAATGTAAATCTGTATTACAATTATGTCGAACCTTTTAATTTCAGCCAAAAAATGAAGTGTTCGTATATACTTACATTTTTTACCATTAATTTATGTGACGTAAGTTTGAATAATTTGAATGATAAGCGACTGGCTAGTCAAGTGATTTTACCTTATAAAATGAATGCGTAGAATCTTTATAGATATTGGAAGATAGGTAGATTATTAAAAAAGTTCAGTTGCTACATATATTCAAATAACATTAGTTTGAACCAGGCACGTGACAACGATCATTTGTTTCCAGTCCTCTAGAGAATTCTACTGAAATTGACATAGTATATTTTTTCTTCAGGCACCTGTTACAATCACGGTATCTCGGTTTTAAGGTTGCCTGTAAAAAATCTTATTTGTATCCCTGTAATCTGTATAACAATTATTTTTTTAATATTTATCGTCGTCTCTAGAGAAATGTGGCACTGCAAGTATATAATGCTCAATTTTAATATAAAATCTGTTGAGTATTTACTTAGCTACATTTCATCATACATAATTCCATTCTTATAGACGACGTAAAAGATCCAGCATTGGATATTTCCTACAACAGTCTTTAGAGGTAAGTAATTGGTGTCATACATAGGGTTGCAAAATTACGTAATTTTACCGAAAAGGCTGGTAAAATACGGGTAATTTACGGTAATTTATATATATTACGTTAAAATTACCGATGACCTTGGGCGGTGTTTCTATTTCTTGCTTCTGCTTTAAAACTAATCAATTACAAGTTTTTCAAATTGTCAAATCCTTTTTAGTGATTTGTAAAGTTAAAAACGCAAATACTTAGGTACCTACCCTTTTACATTTGACTATTATTTTAATTACATTAATCTGTTTGCGCTCAGTGCATCGATGGAAACGTTGCGCATTGACACTGCGTTGCTGGTCCATGCAGAGTGGGCTTCGATCTTGTTCAGTTGTGTTGTCAACTCGAAATTGACAAACAACGTTTATCAATTATTATTATTTATTTGGAGTCAGGGTCTTTTAATGTGTCTTTTAATGTTCACGTCTTTACAGCGCAAAATATACCTGATCATAATAGCCATTTGTACGTCCACTGCTGAACCAAGGCCTCCCCGAAAGATTTCCACAATGGTGTCGGCATTTTGGGGGGGAATTATAAAAATATACCTCATCATCATCATTTCGGCCGAATGAAGTCCACTGCTGGACACATGCCTCCCCCAAAGATGTGTTGTGGGCTCATTGGGGGGTTTTGCCATAATCGCCACGCTTGGCAGACGGGTTGGCGATCGAAAGAAAGAAAGAAAGAAAAAGTATTTATTTCTGAACACCACAGAGACGCGCATAATATTAGCACCATAGTATAAAACATTTTTTTTTTCCTTGCAACACTCATGCTATTTATTAATGTACCTCGCCAAAGGACTTGGAGTCCAGGCTATCATTATTCACATACAAAAAAGAAAAGTAATACAACATTTCCAGCTCTGTTTAGTGCGTGAATGTTGGCAAGAGATTTAAATTTCTACTAAAGCAACATAATATTAATTTATACTATATAAAACTATGATTAAATTAAAATAATTGTACGCCGCTAGTGTACAGAAAATGGCTGACACTCAGCATTATGCTGCAGCGTTGAGATAAGATCAACATCAACAGCGCTGGTTTTCAGTATCAGCCTCCTAACCTATCTGACGTCATGGCATCAAATCTTGTTTATGTAAATACAAAATACTAATCAATTATTAATGCGAGAAAAAACAAAAAGGACTCTGCTGCTAATTGCTATATCTTTCGCCGGAAGTAAACGACAAAAACATTAATTTTTGCCGTAGCGGGCAGCCATGATTGTGCGTTATGCAATATTATTACGTTACCAGCGTCAAATTAAACAGGATATTATAAATACTTGTGTGAATTATAAATCTATGATTATTGTGGTGAGAGCAACGATGAAAACCACATGGGCTTACACAGAAAACCTCCAATGCCACGCGTGTTTCCTATAGGCCATAGCACGAAAGGTAAAAAGAGAATGTATTGTTATTTATATTATACTGTGTCTTTATTCTAAGTTTCATACTTAATAGGAATAAGCTTATAATTTGTTTGTGTACATGTAATCAGTGACTAATCTATAATACTTTTTGCTTTTTTAGGCTCAGACCATAATCTGTAGGAGAAATCTGGAATACTGGAGCTACATAGTCGTGAGATACAAATGAGAGGAAGCCAAGATATGTTATACTGATTGACTGCGCTGCTGGAGAATCTAACCATTGCCTGCAGACTAAAAATTCTCAGGCAAGTTCACCAAAATATAAATAAAAATTGATACAAAATAAAAAAATAAATAAAAGCGTGTATATGCATAGACACACGCACACATATATATATACATATATATATATATATGTAAATATATATATATACATGCATAACTAGAAATCGATTTGATTAACTATTTAATTCAATTTAATCGCAGTTGATTTGGTAATGTAATCGAAGGAAGCTGCTGCCCATCCTCCGGCTAATCTCATAGTCGACTTTTACGACACCCACGGGAGGAAATGGGGTGGTGGTATTCTGAACCGGCACCACACGGCTATGAACCGGCACCACACAAATATACCTAATTTAAATGGATTATTAATTTGCTGGAATACTTGGATAAATTGTTGTGTCATAAAAGCGGAAGAATAATCTTACTTACCTACTCATTGCACTCTCAGCAGTGAATCATAGATAGAAGATACACACTATTTCGTTTCGAGTTCAAACTTCTGTTTGGTACTCGAGTACCCTGCCCACATCGCCCACCTACATATAAAGTTACCTATCTGTGCAACATGCATTGATTTTAATATTCAATTATAACATTAAATAATACTTTAGTTACTTTGGTTATTCCAACATGGTCAATAAAATAGAGTATTAGAGTCCAATCGAAGAACATGTATCAAAGTAATTGTTACACGATGTTTAATATAATACTAGAACAAATTAAGAAGCTTCTCTTAGTTCAGTATCATAAAAGTTTTAAAACTAGCTACTGGACAAAGCAAGAAAACGTCATCATTTCGGCCCAATAAAGTCCACTGCTGGACATAGGCCTCCCTCGAAGATCACCACAACGACCGATATCGGTGTATTGTGTGCTCATTGGGGGGTTTTGCCATAATTGCCACGCTGGGCAGGCGGGTTGGCGATCGCAGTTGAGTTGTTGATATATTCGAAAGACGCTGCTGCCTATCCTCCGTCTAATCCCTTAGTCGGCTTTTACGACACTCACGGGATGAGATGGGTTGGTGCTATTCGTAGCCGGCACCACACGGCAAAGAAAACGTATTACACTGTAAATAAGTTGTGTCAACGAGTGTTATTTGATATCAATATTTGCAAAGAAATATTTATAGCCGTCCGTGTGGTATTAAGAATATAGCACCACTCCATGTCCTACCTTGGATGTCGCAGAAGGCGATTAAGGAACTCTAAGCCAGAGGAATGTGCAGCCCTTCTGTGGAACAGCAGCCATTTCACGCTAAACAACCAGCTTTCAAAGCGTGGTGAGTATTGGCTAATTCCCCCTAAAATGACGGTCAAAGTCAAGTCAAAGGTTTTTATTTCAAACAATCCAAATATTGGCACTTATGAAACGTCAGAATCTAAGTTGTACGGTTACACACTGCAGAAACCGGCCGTTGATGGGGGAGGCCTTTGTTCAGCAGTGGACGTTCTTTGAATGAAAAGAAAGAAAACAGTTTTATTTTAAGCTCGCACAGGAAATTACAAAATACATAAAGAAAAAATATATAACAAAATTGAGGCAAGCTGGACGAGCATATAGCTGCGACATAAAAAAAATGCCGCAGCGCTGATTTTCAGATAGAAGCAACTAAGACAGTATTTTTGACTTTGGCTGATAATATGATGATGATTTATAATTACGACTGAACGGTCAAATTGACTAATATTGTGTGTATGTTACTTATATATAAGCGAATTCAGTAATTTAGATTATGTAATCATCAAATGTTCTTTTATATTTTTAATAAATGTATCAACATTAATTGCTTAAATGTCATAATGTTTTAAACATATCATCACTTCGTGGCCTAATATAAGACCCATTATTGCAACCACCTAACACAAAAAGGTACTGTATTCTATGTGGAATAAATTAACATAATTTGGTTAATTTATTTCATAAACAACCAACTGTACGAAATTACATGTGGCAATCATTAATCTGTTTTTGCCTGCTAATTATATGAAAGTTCCCCGACGATCCTTTATGGTAAATTCGATCAAAAGGCCTATTTCCAGCAGTTGACATTTATGCACTGATATATACCAAATTACGTGTGTTGACTAAGAAACAACACAACAACTTCAATATAACCAGATTTAATTAACGTACACTCGCTCGTATTAAACAGTGTAGATACGCCATTACTCGGGCTATCAGGACAAAGTTAGCGTCAGCGTGGCGGGTGTGAAATCGCAAAGTTAGCTCCATCTGTTCCATCCCTATCCTCAACTATTCGCACTGATGCGCGGCACGGAATAGTTGTTATCCGGAACACCTCATGTTGCTAGTTCCTTTCATAACTCGTACAAGTACGTTACACATTAGAATATTATGAGTTAGCGAAAAGAAAACCTGATCTAAAAACGGTTGGAGGAGGTCTATACCTGTAGAGGGGCCTTATCAACGTGAAATAGTTTATTGAAAATGTCTATAAGAAACCCTGGAATCTTTAACGCTCTTAGGTGGTTTAATCAAAAATATACTTAGGCTATCCAGAGGATAGGCCGTTATGATAAAATAACACAGTACAGAAGTTAGTATAACATAAAAAATAGTAGCGTCAAGTGCATAGAGTACAATGGGTGGCCTTATCGCACTCTGTGTTTTCTTTTAGGGGACTCTAATCCAAAATACGTCCACTGCTGAACAAAGGCTTCCCCACAAAGAAAGAAAGAAGAAGAAATAATTTGCAATATGCACACAAGACTCTATTAAAGAGACGACTTTCTGTTCACGCCATGACGTGCCAAACATGTTGCTACAAGCAATTGTGAGTGAGAAATTAAGGAGATATGTTAAAAAACTTCGTTGTACCTGTGTAGATTTGTTTGTTAAAGTAGAACTCTCCGGCTATAGCTAAAGTGTAAGCACTTTAAAGTTAGCAAAAGATAAATGGAAGAATGAATTGAGAATATTTCCGATCCATTGCTTAAGGGCTATACTTTTTCAAGTATTACCATTGGGATCGTTAACACGCCATCACAGTAATTATAGCGCACATTTACACCCACTAAATCCCCAAAAATAAATGTTACTCGCTTTATTGCAGACTTGCGTAGATAATGTTCATTATGTAATAAGGGATTACGCGTTGCCTTAATAAGGTCTAACTCCCCATAAACAAAAGGCTAACGGGGCGAGTTGTAAATTAACTAAGCTTACAACTACGCAGTTAATTTTCCGTCTAAAGCTAGTGGCAACTTTATTGTCTCCAGGGATAATATTTCCAGTTGCATTTGCTGAAAAGCGGAGGATCGTTTACAAGTCGACGCCGGACGTAGGAGCAGGCACCGTAACGAGCAGATTGACTCGCGACTTCCGCAAGTTTAATCTTCAGGGAAAATACTCGAGTCGCCCCTTTAACTTCTGACGTCACTGCGTACACTGCTATTTGAATACGGCTAACGCAATTTGACGGGTTCGTTTTGTTTTATTCGATTGGAAACGTGGAGTATTTGTTTTTATTTGGAAATGGGGGAATACAATTCTTATATTTTACTTGCCTTGTATTGAAGTACTACTTAGTAAGTAGGCTATATTGAAAGGAAAGCATGGTATGGATACGGTACTCGCTGAACCTTGAGTTTCTTCACAGCCAATTATGAGATTATACAGAAGTAAATCTAATAGTACACACCAATGATAATTTTGCCCAAATTTGACCCAATTCGTTTAGGGTTCTGCTTATCTCATTACGTGCCGTAAAACGAGACACAATTAAAAATCTAATGTGTCTACATGGCTGCCGGGAATTGACACGCGAATTCAATATAAAATGCACGCAGGTTGCTCCTGACGGTGCCATGGCACTGTAATTCGACAGGGATGTTTGCGAAGACTTATACTGATGGTTTTGTAACAATCATGAAGACAAGGTGGTGCATCCCTAGTATCACACTTTTGGAACATCACCGACGTTCCTTTAATATCTAAGACTTATTGCATTTTCAATAGACAATTTCGGAACCCATTGCATATTATCATTGCTCGTTGTACCTGGAAGTGTCGTTAAAAATCTAATACATACTGTAAAATTCGAACTCGAGGTATAAAAAAACTCAGATCAGATGTAAACTGTACAACGAGGCCATTATTTATTTAGTCGTCTTGTGCATGAATAAATTCATGTAGCACTAGATAATTTCCCCTGTGATTCGCTACATCGTTATCTTCTATTCATGAAAGTGGCACTTTATTGAATAGCTGTTGAGTGTTCCCGTATACGTATTCGTATACGAAAAGATTTCGGTAACAACCCCTGTTCAATACTGCTTTAAGTTAATAATTAGTATAGCATCTATACTCCTATTATAAATGTGCATTTCTGTCTGTTCACTCAAACGGATGAAAGAATTCAAGTAAAATTTATCAGTGAGGTAGATTATGACAGAATAGGATAAGGACCTTTATCATACATATACATACATATAATCACGCCTCTCTCCCGTAGAGGTAGGCAGAGACCACTTCTTTCCACTTGCTACGATCCTTACATACTTGTTTCGCTTCGTCCACTTTCATTATTCCCTTCATACTTGCTCTGCGGTTTAGGGTACTCTTGACCTGGCCTTTTTCCAAGACGTCCCTGATTTGGTCTCGAAACGTCCGCCTAGGTCTGCCCCTGTCAACCCTTTCATTCACACTCGCCTTATAGACTTTTTTCGTCAATCGTTCTTCACTCATAATTTACCTTTAATAAAACATATTTAAATATAAACCACGCGCAATGACCAGTGAAGCGGTTGGGTGACGGCTAGTCGCACAGAGACGGGGCCCGACACATCGTGTGACGGGCCAATACCTGTAGGGGTGCGGCCATGCCTGGCCTGCGTACTCCGCACCCGCAGCCATAGGCAAAAAGAAAGAACACCGTGGGCTTTTAGCTGGTAAGAATGCGGCGAGTAACTCCATGAGGAAATCCCTACGACAAAAAGGTGATAACTAATAAAATATATTTGTGTTAAAATCTTACACTAGAGTTTCCTATTCAACAGGCACTATTTCGCACTAACTTTGCCAGCAGCTAAATTTCGTCTTCTCTGGCTAGTATGCTACAACTTCATCAAATTTCTACAAAATCTGTTGTTTGACTGTTAAGCCACGATGGTGTATTTTTTTTTGTTGGGCTTTTCGCATTTATTTCTGGGAAATGTGGTTGCTTAAGCGGTCATTTCTGGCGAAGCCAAAAGAGGCCTCCAGCCAGTAGAATGGTGTATTAAACAGACAGGTACAGATTTATACTATTGGTAGGAATATTTAAAACATATCAAACATCTACATTTAAAGATCCTACAAATAATCGTCTCGTGCTGAAAGAATCAAACCCAAGTATACGGACCTATGTCATGTAAGTAAAAATAAGTACTGCAGAAAACCAGAATAACATTAACACACGAAGGCATTTTTCGCAAAATTTGTGTATTTATATCCTAAATGGAAAAGGATGGACGAGGGCACACATTTTACCCATGTGTATCATTTTGCGGTTTGGCAGAATATTGACACAAATGTCAAAAGCCAAGAGAAGCGTTTTCTCTCAATCGGAACGAAAAAAGTTTCTTTGATAAATTATGTACCTTATGTACCTTGGTAGTTGGAAATTTGAACGCAAATCGCATCGCATACATTTTCACTAAATTCTGAATATTTATCAAAGACGTACGAAATTCGCTGTCAAAGAGTTGTTCAATGGTATAGCCGAAGGGTCGCAGAGGGTTAGAATTTCGCAGTTCGCTTGGAATCTCTGTGATGTCACACAAGACTCTGCCACTAAAACTATCATCTAGAATTCTATTAAGAAATTCTTACTGTCTACGGCGCACGATGTAAAACAATTGATGCGCAGTTTCACAACTTGTGAATTGTTAAGCTTTTGATTTGACATGACTACTTACTACTTACTTACTGTTACACTTATATATTTTAAATGGTGAGTTTTACGATTATTAAAATCTACTTTCTCAAAAGTCACGTGATAGATAAATCGTGATAAATTGATTTGAAAGTTATAAGTCATAAAGTTGAATAATTAAAGAACGTTATAATAAAACAATTTTAAACGGATTAAATCGCGTGTATTATTGATTTTAGTTTTTCCTGACATTTCGAACACTTTGCAGGGTTCGTGGTCGCAGGATGAAATGAAATGATGAAACAAAAATCAATAATACACGCGATTTAATCCGTTTAAAATTATTTTATTATAATGTGTAATAATCGCGAAAACCTAAGACAATACTAATTAAAGAACGATTGTTGAACCCTATCGGCAAAAATAATCCCGCAATATACCAATATACCTTCGTAAGTCCGAACCCAATGAAATTATTTCCCGATTCCTGCTTCAGAATGTTTTTTTCTAATACGAAAATGTTGTTGTACAGAACTGTAGGACGCAATTTTTGATAAATCTTTCTCGATCAATATTGGAATTGTAGGTTTGTGCTGTTACGCTATTAATGGAAGAATGCTATTAAAAATAATCTAATTATTCAAATGTTCTGTGAATAACACTGATTCCTATTGTTGGTCGATTGTTATTGATCGCGCGTGGCGAAGCGTGCTGCGCGCGATTCACAATCGGTGATGTATGTCGATTCTGCAGCGTATTAGGTGCGATTCACAACCGGTAACGCAATGTCGCGATACTACATTAGTAGCTATCATGCATTGTGCGTAATTATATTCAAATCTTTTATTTTTCATTCGACTGTTAATCAGCGGCGACGAATAAATTGAGAATCGAATACGCAATTGCACAATTGTCGATCAATTCGATTTGATTCCGGACAATCTGGACAGATTCCGGATTGCCGATGTACTTACCCACAAGATTTTTTCTATCTCAGATTTCTTTATATAAAGACGTTATTATTTAATAAGAAACATTAAATGTATTGCTGTTCAGAGTGTTAAAAGAGGAAATAGTAAATGTTCCCGGGAAATTAGCTACGTAATCTGCTCAGCTTATAATTTCCTTTCGAACCTCGCCTCGAGGAACGCTTCCACATAAACACGATTTCCTTCAGTGTATTTATTGTGTAGGATGTAAACTGAGGTAATACTGGATATTAAAAATGGAATACAGGGAGAAGGACGCGTCCAGTAGTGAAATGTGATATACAGATTCGATTGAAATTATGTCAAAGTTTATTTTTAAGTTGATAGAAAACATTATCAAATAACAATATTAACGATCATACACTGAATATCTACTGAAGATGGCGTATTTGAATAAAAGATTTCTATTATATTATATTCATAAAATTGCACTTAGTATGAAAATGCAATAAAAAATCATACGCAAGAATGGCAAAGAAAGCTTTATAAGTTCCTTATATAAGTTAAACAAAAGCCAAATCTAAGCAACCATATTGTATACCTATTATTTGTCAAGTGGGCCGTCCAGAGAAAATCCATTTACCATAAGTATTAATATTCACAAGTTAAGCTATTGGTTCATTAGTGCATTTCACACGTCGGCAGTTGCACTGCAACGGCCGAGCCGAGGGCAATTCCTCTAATTAGATGACGAATTAACGTCTTCAGAGCGAGGCGTTGTTTGTTTTCCTCATCACGAGTGCCTTTGCACAGCGTTTGGGAAACATTTTGCAAGCTGATCTGTCGCGATGTTTACGCCATTAATTTAATTACGCCGTCTGTACTTGTGGTGCCGTGTGATGCTAAGACGCTTTGAGGACAGCGTGGGATTCTTATTATTAAACGGGGTTTTTTTCCGGTTTCATCTTCTTCATTATACATTTACACCATAGTTTCAGTACCGATATATAACGTGTAACATAAGGAACGTAAGACCTTAGACACTATAAAAAAAGGTTCTTGGTAGGCTGAGATGAATTTTAATGTTCTTTATCTCTAATGTATACTATAAAAAAATAACGTAAATCTACTGCAGTCGATTTGTCGATTCTGATCAGTCTACTTTCGGTCTTGCGTTTATTCTGTTTCGCATTATATATTTTATGTTGAGGTGTTCCTCATATATTTAGGTACTTATAGTCATAAGATACAAATCTATGTTAAATAAATGTCTTTACAATTTACTTTAAAGATAGCACCAAAGTGGGTGTCGTAAAAGGCGGCTATGGGATTAACCCGAGGATGGGCAGCAGTTACCCTTCGAATACATTAAATTCCACTCGTCTGCAATCGCCAACCCACCCGCTGACTTGCCCCACGTGGTGATTATAGCAAAACCCCTCAATGACCACACACCACAAACCCAGACAGGTCATTCAGGCATTTTTTGGGGGACGCCTAGTTGAGCAGTGGACGTTTTTAGGGGAAATGGTGAATTAATGATATCAATTCATAAGCAAAATTCTGCATGTTTTCTTATTTTGTTGAATGTATGTGCACAGCCAGCCAGCATTTTGAAATGTGATCCACTGCCATGTTTATCCTGTCGTTTTAATTACGCTATGCTATGATGCAAATATGTTGTTATTGACAGTGTGAGATTCTCTAAATTAGAACTTATGTGAATTCTATCGTAGGTTTTAAGTCATTTTACGCAGTAAAGGTAAAACTCTTTTTTACGCAATAAAAGTGAATGTTGAATTGATGATTATATTTTGTCATAGTAAGTATTCAAACTTTATTATCGGCTGATAGATTTTAGTGTATGAATAAAGCGTATATAAAATGTTTGGCCAACCAGAATAAATGATCTCGCTTTAATATTAATTAACAGAAGCAAGTAGGTAATCTAGGAAATGTATTGTATGTCTAAAATAATCTTGTCATCTGTCTTGTATAACTAATTTTCTTGCTAAGTTAGGCCGTGTAACTTGGTTCTATATTGTGTAATTAATTAGGCACATTCAGCAACAAATACGAATAGGTACAAAAGATATTGTTTTGATTTATTACTTATAAGGGTTTTTTTAACCGACTTCAAAAAAGAGTAGGTATTCAATTCGATCCGTATTTTTTATGTATTACTCCGAGATGTGTAGACCGATTTGAGCAATTATTTTTTTAATAGGTGCAGAATGCTTTTGAATTGGTTCCATATATATTTTATTATATATAATTGAGTAGCTTTTTAACCAGCTTCAATCATCATCATCATAATTTCGGCCGAGCAAAGTCCACTGCTGGACACAGGCCTCCCTCAAAGATCACCACAACGACCGATATCGGTGTGTTGTATGCTCACTAGGGGGTTTTGCCACAATCGCCACGCTTGGCGGGCGGGTTTGGGATCGCAGTTGAGTTATGAATGTATTCGAAGGACGCTGCTGCCCATCCTCCGGCTAATTCCTTAGTCGCCTTATACGGCACCCACGGGATGAGATGGGTTGGTGCTATTCGTAACCGACACCACACAGTCGCAGCTTCAATAAACTAGTTTAATTGACTGCGTTTGTCTAGATGATGTCTTAATAGTTTCGATGTCTCCGAGATTAGCGAACCGATTTGAATCATTCTTATTTTTAGTGTTAAATACTGAGATCAAATTGGTAAATGTTCTCACGTTTATTAACACAAAAAAAATCTTTTTACCAAAAAATACCGACTTCAAAAACCCTACAAGTCTTATTAAAGTTAAATGTGCATTAATTTCCTTTTTAAGACGTGGTAACTCTTGGTCGCTTGTGCCATTAGAGGATCAAGCCGCGCATGGTTTCTGATTCACGTTAAAATTTCCAGCCATCTTTAAATTTTCATCTTACTTAGTTTTGATATAGCTGCTGCTATATTTTTTTTAACATATTCAATAATTTTTACGTAAAATCATCCTTCTTCGAAAATATAGTATACGTAATCCCTTGCAAGCGTTCGGAAATCAACAAGAAGCCTTTCTTCGTGAGGTAATAAAGCTTTAAAATAAATCTGGGTGTAAGCGCCATGTCTAGACGGGCAGGCTAAGTCACATCATGGTTCGCGATACGGATTTGTTGCGCGAATCCGGCTTCATAGTGCCTGCAACCACCCACACCATTCCCATAATCCCATATAATATGAGACACACAATGGCTGGCATGTTCTGTTCACGTGTAGGATATAGGCACAGTCCTGTAGTAAAGATCGCTTAACAATGAACCTTCCCCTTTATAGTAAGTAAGATTCTGAGCTTTGGCTAACAATAGGTCGGACATGTTTTCCCTCCACTACCACGAACTTACAATAATGTCAAATTTTACGGGCAATGTAATTATCCGGAATCTAACATTCAAAGTTTGATGGCTCATCTATAAAAGTGACTATTTTTATCTCAGATGGGAGACAAACAAACGTTTTTATTCTCCACAAGGAAAAGTCGGTATTAGAACTTGTTGATACTGGTTCAAACGTTTTGATATTTTTCATCCTGTCCTCACCGTCAGGTGCGACTGACGATGATTTATGTCTTCACAGAAATGGGAGAATTGAATGAGTTTTGGCTTGATTCCGTGAAATTTATTTCTTTCAACGTGTTAATATATTACGACAGATATATTTTATTAAAGGGAGTTTCTTTGAGGAAAATCGTGTCGTGATTTTGTTTTTAGTGAAACGAACATCAAGTTTGGTTATACAATTTCCATGATAATGATGTTGTTCAATATCGGAAGTACAACTGTGTCGTACATCGGCAATAAAGGTGAGTTCAATCTTCGAAGAGAAAACACAAAGGAGATCGAAAACAATATCTCATCTGATTTCAGCTGCGTGTATGTCTTGTCATACGTGCTGGGATACCCTTTGTTTCATTCATTCTATTAATGTATCTCGTATTTTTAGTACGACGAATTGAATTCATTAATTAATTTAGCACAAGTTCCTAAGATCTTTTCTCATCTGCAATAAAAAGTTTGTAAAAAACGAACTGCATTCACGGCTCGAATTAAGGGAGAAGATAGAATTTTTAAAACGTTCTTTTGTGTTAAAGAAGATGAAAAGCATGTCGTTATAGAGGAGTTAAAATAGCTAATTACGTTAAAGAAAAACTCGGCAACGAAGTACGCTCAAAACTTCTAGGCGTGTGTTTAACTGTCGCCATTAAAACATAAGCACGTTCTCGTACTATCTGTTTTACAAAATGACTCAATACATATATACGTACATTTGTTAGCTTTTTCATTTTGAAAGAGCAATATTCATATGGTAGAGTAAGACGAAAAATTGTTCTGTAGTCATTTTTTAACCTATTTCGCTCTTTTGCTAGATGTGATTAATCTCGACGTTTGCTGGGTTCTGTACTCCGGTTGAATTTTCTTTATGTCCGGTCTTCGACACATATCGTATATCATTTGATTAATTTATATTTTAATGTAGAATAAACTATACTATTATATAGATTTCTTGTTATAAAATTCTATATTTGCATAACTTTACTTGTCATACTCATCATTTATCAAAAAGTTTACACTGAATAACTAATCAGGCATATATCGTTTCCTCCATAACTGCTTTTGTCATAATCAAACCAAGCCCAAGAATTGTATAATAGCATGTATGTTTTACAAATAACGATATCTGCACTTCACGTATCATCATTTAAAGTTGTGCTTTATACCAATAATTTAAGTTGCGAGATTGTTTGCGATTGATCGAAATTATTTTACTGTATACAATCGCAGCATCGGGGTGTATATGTGACATAATTACATTTATGTCAAATGAACTTATGCTAAATATTGCAATTTACGCTAATGACAATGATAACAATATTAGTATGAACTACTATGCCTATACTCTAGTCTATTATGCGAAAATACTTTATCTCAGACATTTTATTATATTCAATATTAGGACTTCAGTTATTATGCGAACCAAGCAGATACCGTGTTCAAACAGTTCCAGGGTAGAATTTAAACAACTGTTGCACGTTGTTTATTTAAACTCTGATCTCTCTAAATAAGAGTGATTCAAATTAATAGTACTTACTAACGAGTAAAATAACCATTTGATGCGTCTATATCATTCCATGAAAGTAACTTCCAGGTTATAAAGAAAATAAATATTTTTAAGTAACTAATTACAATTCTCGCAATTTGTACATCACTCAACGATATTTCAGATTGTTCTCTTCCACAACATTTAATTCTGCCGTTCGCAACTAATATTTCCTAGTTTTGGGTAGTTCTCATAGCCGTAACTTGCGTGCTGCTGATAATTTGATTCTTCAGATTCCTTCTCACCGGTTATATTTCCAATTCCTTCTCGGTCTCAACAATCAAACTATGGAATGTGCTTCCCCTTGATTTAAAAAAAAGCTTCTAGTAAATTTGCATTCAAGCGGAAAGTTCAGGAATACTATTTGAAATCGCTGCACTCCTACAATTGACAATTTCGTGCATTGTTATGATGATTCATCACAACATATCAGCCACAGGTCGTTCACTGCTGAACAAAGGCCTCCCCCTTAGATCTCCACAACGAGCGGTCACATGCCGCTCTCATCCAACGACTCCCAGCGACCTTCACCAGGTCGTCTGTCCACCTCGTTGGAGGTCGTCCCACGCTGCGTTTTCCGGTGCGCGGTCTCCATTCGAGAACCTTTTTGCCCCAACGGCCATCAGTTCTACGAGCAATGTGCCCTGCCCATTGCCACTTCAGCTTACTAATCCTTGCAGCTATGTCGATAACTTTAGTTCTTCTACGGATCTCCTCATTTCTGATTCGATCTCGTAGAGAAATACCAAGCATAGCTCTCTCCATAGCTCGCTGAGTGACCTTGAGCTTTCTTATGAGGCCCATTGTGAGTGACCACGTCTCTGTTCCATATGTCATCACTGGTAACATATATATACATATGATGATTAATAAGATATAATACGTACTGAGGGTGGCACTGAAAATTTCGAGAATCAAGGAAGTGACACAACATTACTATTTAAAAATGTATTTATTGCTTTTCGAAGTATTCTCCGCGAAATTTGACACATTTTTCCATACGATGGAACCAATCATTGAAGCAACCATTCCATTCGGAAGTTGGGGTCTCCAAAATGGCCGTTTTGTAGGCGTCCACAGCTTCTTTAGGTGATGAAAATCTCTGTCCACGCAATTTATTCTTTATTTTAGGGAAAGTATAGAAATCATTAGGGCTTAGGTCGGGGCTGTACGGCGGATGGTCTAATAATTCTATGTTTTCTTGCTCTAAAAACTCTTTTGTTCTGTGCGCGGTGTGAGAACTCGCATTGTCGTGATGGAGGATGATGCGGCGGTTGCAGTTCTCTCTACAGAGTTCAGAAACGACCTGTGGCAAACAAATGCTAGCATACCATTCTGCATTAACCGTTCTTTGTCCCTCAAGAGGAATAGTCGTAACATGGCCGGTTTTGGAGACAAACGTGGCCACCATTTTTTTTGCAACACTCCGTGAACGAACAATTTTTGTTGGCTTTAACTCATTTTCGAACACCCAAACTCGTGACTGGTTTTTTGTTTCGGGTTCGTACGCATATATCCAGGATTCGTCACCTGATACGATGTTGTATACAGCATTTGAGGATCCTGCGTGGAATCTTTTTGCTACTTGCTTGCTTTTTGCTCTTCACATAGCAAATGCGGTATCCATCGGGAAAACAACTTTTTTACACCTAATTGTTCATGCAAGATTATTTGTATTTGACTCATGCCAATGTCTAAAGTTGCCTGAATTTCGCAGTATGTTACATGTCGATCTTCCTCAATCAGCTTACGCACAGCATCAACGTTTTCTTGGGTGACTGCAGTTTTTGGACGACCTTGACGAGGATCATCACTGAGCTTGACACGTCCACGTTGAAATTCAGCAAACCAGCGATAAATTGTGGTTTTGGATGGGGCTTCATCACCAAATGCAGAAATCATCCGGTCAACACACTGTTTTTGTGTTAAACCACTTCGAAAGTCATAATAAATCATCGCTCTTGAATTTTCTCGAGTCAATTCCATTTTCTCAACGACTAAACAAGTTTGACAAAACCTTGTGACAAGACCGTGAATCTTTTTTAAAATAAATAAATGGTATTCGATTTGTAAAACCAAGGAGTTTTCAATTAAAAAGATTTTAATATGACAGGAACAGTGGAAATATTCCATTCCCGATACTTTTAGTGCAGCCTATGTATCTTTCATTTGATGTATTTAGCTTTTGTATATATTTTACCGTATTTATAGTATGGACATTTGTATGTATGTATGTATTGTTATTATTGAAATGTTAGTTTTTTGTACCTCTTTCAATGTATTTCTTTTTTAACCCAAAGGTTGGCTGGTAGAGAATGCCACATGGCATTAAGTCCACCTTGTGTACCGCCATTGTATATGAAAGTGTAAATAAATTAATTAATATCTGGACTTACAAAGTTCTTTCCTAGCAATAATTAATCAAGGGACAGGTGAGGTCACAATAAATGGGCATAATGTATTAGGACTAAGACATTGTGCCCCTGGTTAATGGTCCTACTCTAAATTGTCCGCTAGTCCGCTCTTGTTTCAAGTTCCACTGCAATTACTTTTTATTTTTCTTCGGTATCTTTTGCCATAAACATGAATATAAAAGAGAGTCGTAAAATAATTGATGTGACAAGCATTTTCGTTGAAGTGAAAAATGATAATACAATGTCGGGGTTGTATTAAGATTCGTTTCACGCGAACCTAAAAATACAACCGTGTATTTAAAATTAGCTTGTCGTAACCTCGCAATTAACCACTGTTGAAGGCTGAGTAAATAAGGAAGCAGATTGCTATGAATCTGGTTGGCGTTGGTCCAGTAGCCTGATACCACACGGTCTTATAGAAGCAACTGTTATTTGCCCAAACCAGAACCACTTCCGAAGTCAGGAAAAAACTAGCTCCCAGTTATTACTAATGCCCAATATTCCATGTTCCGTAGCCGTTGGCACAGAATACAAAAAAAAAAAATATTTTCTTTCCTATCGAAACGAAGTTTTACAAATTATACGAAGTTTAACCATCTTGTTTCCTTAAATCACATCATCATCATCATCATCATATCAGCCACAGGACGTCCACTGCTGAACAAAGGCCTCCCCCTTAGATTTCCACAACGAGCGGTCACATGCCGCTCTCATCCAACGACTCCCAGCGACCTTCACCAGGTCGTCTGTCCACCTCGTTGGAGGTCGTCCCACGCTGCGTTTTCCGGTGCGCGGTCTCCATTCGAGAACCTTTGTGCCCCAACGGCCATCAGTTCTACGAGCAATGTGCCCTGCCCATTGCCACTTCAGTTTACTAATCCTTTCAGCTATGTCGACAACTTTAGTTCTTCTACGGACCTCCTCATTTCTGATTCGATCTCGTAGAGAAATACCAAGCATAGCTCTCTCCATAGCTCGCTGAGTGACCTTGAGCTTTCTTATGAGGCCCATTGTGAGTGACCACGTCTCTGTTCCATATGTCATCACTGGTAACACACACTTAAATCACATGCTCCATAGTAAATATAACACTTGAATTATATCTGATGATATGAAAAAATACTACTTAATAATAAAGGTACACTGCCGAGTGGTGCAGCATGCGGCTTCGTGTATGCATCGTATGTCGCGTGGCGCTGGTAGAAGTGGCATGAACCTGCTAATTTAACAGTGCAGGCATTGCTCCAATTGGGTACGGAGCTGTGGGTGGGGGCGCGCTGATGATAATTCAGTCAAGGCCTACTTTAAAGTACTCGTTATCCTTACTAGGTCTAGCACTGTAATATAATATGTAACGTACACTCGTACAACATGCGCAATGCAAGCAACCTGGTAACCATTCCACTGACTCTAACGAAGACCTCCAAGCTGAACCACATTATGGGTCCTACCATGTATAATAAACTGTCTCAGAGCATAATAATGACTTCAATTATAATCATATTACATAGAATACTAATTGAATTGTTATATTTCATCTGAAACTACATATATTCATCTTCTTGACATTTTATTTTATTGCTTTTTGACATTGGGACCTAATTTTTTTTTCTTCTAATAAATACCTTGGTTATAAAATGTTAATAATTAAAATGTTAACGATGTACGTATCTGTAGGTATATTTACGATAGTAATAAATACTTATGACTTGTAAATACTAGATTTTTACTAATAAATACTATTGAACTATTTTAATGCAAGCGACAAATTTTACAGGTTATACTATTGTTGCGAAAATCTCACCCGTGAACCTAGCGTCTGAGTCAGCTATTTGACTATCTCACGGCAAAAAAATACGTTTCTAATATCTACGTTTAGGTTTCACTTTAATGGCAATCAAAATGTTTAAAATGTAAAATAATAAATCTTTCACTCGTTCATACATTCGCAGGGAAAATTGTTATGGGGTGGGCAACACCGATTTGCGTTTGGGAGTAATATCGCTATCTCTATTAGACAGATGCCACGAACATGACGTTCGAGTAAGTATGAGAGAGATAAATATATGATTACACCAAACTCCTTTCTAGTTTCAAAGCTACGTCTCTATTATCAAATAGTGGCTACAATTTATTTTACGCGTGATGAAGAGGCTTGCATTTCTAGCTGTTTAACTCGATGCCTAACAACAGTTCAGTATATATCTAAATACTCGATTAATATCAGCTGTTGCGGATGATGTACAGTCATATCACGCCTTAAAGTAAAAAAATAAATAAAATTCATGATGAAAATAAACAAATGAGCCCTTAACTCAAAATGCTGAAAGAAAAATCTATAAATATATTGCGCTATATCCGTTTATTTGAAGATTAAAGTTTGGGTTTGGTTTTAATGTTCTTTTTGTAATGAATACATGAGCTATAACCTTAACACATAGTAAATAATTGTTGCTACTTGTTAACTTTATGTAGGTAATCATAACGAATAAACATGTTTGCTCTGTTTTTTATTCTCAATCCTTTATTGCAATATGAATATAAAAAGATTGAAAATTTCCCACCTAGTTTATTATTATTGATGCAAAATTATTTTACGAGATCGGAACCTAAGCCAGGTGCCTCGCAGTTCAACGGTTACAGCTATCGCTCCATATTAACTTACTGCCAATTTTAGCAATAGGATAAACCGGCCGTGAACATGCGTAAGACGTATCATACGCATGTTCACAGCCGGTGTCTGACAGTGTGACAGTGTGCGAACTTTGTGATGTGCGTAGTGTGTTCAGACACCACTTACACGTACAGACGTACGGACTGTACCGTGTGTTCACAGCAACATAAACCTTAGCGTGCTATTGCACTTTTATTTACATTTAAAAGTGCAGTACCACGCTTGTACGTACGTACGCCAAACCCCAATTTCACGCACAAGGGGTTGCGTTCCCCGCGCCATTGTAAAAAAACGGATGTGCATGTAAGCGGTGAATGTTTTGGTTACTAACTATACAATCATGGGTTTTTTTTGCTATAAAATAAAACGTTGCCCCACACTAAGATTCTTCTCATGTGTCGTGGGTGCGTTTTACAGACATGAATTCCACATCCAATACACACAGACCCGGAACAACTACCTGCAGATCATAAAGATATTTGTTCCGTGCGGGAATCGAACCCACCCGGAGCGCAGCAGCCGACTGTATCAACCACTGCACCAACCGTGCCGTCGGTCGTTGAAATGAGTTTTTTTTATTTTATTCATAAAGGATTTATACTCGACCACATTCGAGTAGTAAAGGTGATTAATGCTTGTATTCACATCCTCTTCCATGTTCCTCTCACATGTCAATTACCGCGGGCTGCGATACACAATAGAATTTTACAGACAGTTAACGAGATATGAGATTAATATTTGTGTAATCTACAGATAGTTGATCCAAACCTGAATGTTTGTGCATGTGCGATTTATGTCTGTACAGTTAGGTAACTCGCGAAATAGGATAAATGCTATTGGAGAACAAGGTTCTTTTTTCTTTTATTTGCCGCTCATAAATATGATATTCGAAACTCTACTTCTTAGAATTAGACTTCAATGGTGACAAGTCGGTAAAAACTCCACGGTTATTATTGTAAATACTATATGTTATTTTATCTAAAAAAGGCCGTTTTGCATCCGTTGTATATCATGCAGCATTTCGGTCATGATTCGACATGATGTCGTGTGCAAATCTCAAGCATGTTTTGAAGTCCAGCGTCTTGAACACATCCATTGCATTTGTGAACAATTTGGGGAAGATAACGTCCCCTTGTCTCACACCTCGATGCAGGGTAATAGGAATAGGCTCAGACTGCTCGTTCTGTACTTGGACGGTAATCGTCGCTGCACCCTAGAGATATACCAACACTCGGATATATCGCCAGTTGAATAGGCAACGCTGCAAGGATTGCAGAACTGATCACGTCTCGATAGAGTCCATTGGACTCTCTCTCTTCTCATAGCCTACAAATGTTATGCACAGGGGCTGATTGCATTCTTCGGTTTTCTGTATAATCAGCCACACTGTGTGGATGTGGTCTATGGTGCCGTATCCTCCTCGAAACCCAGCCTACTGCAGGGGTTGAAATTCGTCGAGCCTCCGCGCTGTGGAGCTTCGTCAGGTAGCTTCTCCTCTTCTTTCTATGTAGCATGTATTGGAACAGCGGAGGTCATGTCGTAAAACTGGTTGTTGATGTTTTTATTGTGTTCCCGATATTCTGACAATTCACGTCGTTCCTTCATAATCTTTAGACTCTCTCTTGAAATCTTGGACTTCCTGCCCGTACGCTGCATTCCACAGAATCTGCTATCTTCCTCCCTGAGGATTCCAACCACACTCTCAAGGTTTTGTGGTTTCCACGGCAACAAATTGGTTCTCCATATTTGACCGGAATGTTTCCAATCCTACCACCCACAGTTTGGAGCAAGACAGGTCGGAGCCTGGACTTCATCAGGCGAACGCGTTCTAGCCTAAAGTCAACATTTAGAGAGCCTTTGACAAGTCGGTGATCGTTTCTAGTGTTAAACCTGTTGACCACTGAGACGTCTCTGAATATATGCTTTTTCTCCGATATGATGAAGTCGATCTCATTTTTGTCATAGTGTCGGGGCTTTGCCATGTCCACTTCCTTTATTTCCATGTTTCTTATAGGAAGAATTAATTTAAAAAAAACCCCTCTTTCTCGAGAAAGTTTACAAGCATTTGCCCCCTATGATTTCTAATGCCAAAGACGTGTAAGGTCCTACCAATTCGTTGCAAATCTGTACTCTTAAAGTTTAGCGTTGAAGTCCCCATATAACAGGGAGGGAGCCTTAGTGCGGTGCGGTTTTCGATATGTCCTCAAGCATATCCTTCATTTCGTCATCTGAGTGTGCCGATGTCGGTGCGTAAACCTGCACAACCTTGAGGCTATATATATCTCTTGGTTAACTTAAATACTAGGGACGCTACCCTGCTCGACACACTGGAGATTTCCATAACGTTGTCAGAGAGAATTTTGTATACCACGAACCCTACGCCACCTTGGGATAGTTGGTTACCTTCTCAGAAATACGTTAGGTGGCCCGATTTAAGGCCAACGGTGTCGTCCGCCTCTCTTCGGAATTCATATAACCCAAGAATGTGCCACGTTATCGGTGCTCGTTAAGCCGTAACGTATGTTGCCATGGTCAGTTGTTTTTGGCGGCTATCCATAAACCGGGGATTCCTCGCACCCGCTACCGCGCCGACCACTACCGTGATCAGCAATAGCAGGGCGGTCGGGAACTAGGGGCCGTGGATCATTTTTGCTTTTTATTTGAGATTTTCCTCATAAACACTATACTGGGCATGCGGGTTGGTGGTCGCAGGGTGTAGTTACTCCAAACGGGACGCTGCTGCCCTTCACCGCCCATACATTTGGTAAGCTACATCTCTCTTGTGATGGTTATCCCGCCATCAGTCTGGTTGACGTGGTCACGTGGTAATGTGGGAATGTATGCACGTCTAGTATTCCTATGTCACCTTTTACGACACCTCGAAAAGAAAGAGGTAGGGATTATTCTGGTCTACCGGTGAATATCAGTAACTAAAATGACCAAGATTTAAGCGAAGTCTCTTAGAACCAGTAACGAAAAGAACTTATTTGTTTAAAGAAATCTAAATATAAGACAGTTTTGGTGTAATAAAGGCACAATAAACACATTTCACGCGATAATTATGCTGCGTCTTCTCGCACGTTCTTTGTTACTGTTTGCGTCACAAAATTCCGTCATAACACTTTGGATGTCATTAGTCGAGAGTGGAGCTTCTCGTTATATTTTACGACCGGACTGGCGACTGTTACGAACCCTTTAAATGCATCTCGCTCTTCATATATTATGTAATCATTAAGTTTTAGGTTAGAACCGATTGTCTTTAAAGTTTAATTGAGTACGTGTAATGACAGTTTTTGCACTAAAATAAAAGTTTATTTTTATTTTTTATAGAATGTACAGGCACGAATAGTCAAGACTTTAGTTGCCGCGTTCCATGATGTAATTTCATATGGAGAACAACGGGCAAGAAACTCCATGGTTAAAATATTTTATCAGCATGTGGTTGTAGAAATTAAGGTTATGTGGAAACATAAAGGAGTAAAGAGTTTTCTTAAAAAGTCTACTAAAACAGGCTGACTGTATTTTTTTAAGTTTTGACTAATCATCATGGCAGCTTTTGTCAGACCAGTCCCAACAGACAGCACTCGTTCACGACCTTATTATAATTTGATTATAACCGCGTACCGGAAGGCGCAGCATAGGTATATCTTAGAGGGATAAGGATCGATGACCTGGTGAAGGTTGCAGGAGACTACTGGATGCGACCAGCACCCGACCGGTAATTATGGCGATCTGTGGGGGACCTACGTCCAGCAGTTAATATCATTTGGCTGAAATGATGATGGTGATGAATCTGTGGTAATTGTATTCAGACGAGTCAAAAAATGATGCAGGGTGGAAAGTCCACTTTGTGTTGAATCCGGTTCAAGTATTGGGACAAATATTAGTATGGCCTACAGATATATGTTCAGTCTAGATATTTGAGTGTGCAATGGCCTATTGCGGCTGATTACTGAAACGCCACTTAATATTTAAATTTAGCTTAACAATTTGAGACACCTGCCTTCTTGGCGAAACCGGGCGTCTCAAATATCTAAGCGGGATTTAAATATTAAGTGGTGTTTCAGTATCCGGTTCTTATAGATACTAATTAAAATACATATGCCGTGTGGTGCTGGCTCAGAATACCACCACCCCATCTCCTCCCGTGGGTGTCGTAAAAGTCGACTAAGGGATTAGCCGGAGAATGGACAGCGTCCTTCGAGTACATAAACAACTCAACTGCGATCGCCAACCCTCTGCCAAGCGTGGCGATTATGGCAAAACCCCCCAATGAGCCCACAACATGCCCAGATCGGTCGTTGTGGTGATCTTTGCGGGAGGCCTGTGTCCAGCAGTGGACTTCATTCGGACGAAATGATGAAAATACATAAGTCAAACTTGAATATCATTTAGTTTAGCATACATTACCAATTCCGTTTCTGAGCTAATCCGCACATACAGCACAAAGCGACCAGTGTAAGGAAACGATTACCACGTTAATAAATCTCGACGCTTGTTTTGCAATTCGTTTAATGGCAATGGATACCAATGTCGGGTGCCGGGCGTACGAATACAAGTATCCTAAAGTGAATGAATGTAATTTGCTGCATCCAACTTCAACTTCTATACTGGAGTAAGAAGAAGGGCAGGAATGTATCTTATTTATGTTTTCGCTCTTGTAGGAAAAGAATAAGTATTGGACATGATGAATTATAATAAGGCCCTACAGATCGAGAATCAAAACTCAATTAGAACTTGAGTCAAGATTGCATCAATTGATATAAATGTTGGACCTATTAGACCCTATATTTGATTACCGCAATCTCAACTCAAGTTAGACTTGAAATTTGATTCTCGATCTGTGTAATACGGAGATTAGTGTAGACTTGTTGTCACTATCTTGTGTCTGGAATACGTCACTCGGTCGGCAGTGGATAGATATTTAAGTGGTGATAACCATTCTGTAATTCACACACGCCAAGCGACAAGCCACGTTAAGCAGGCAGGTGGATTCTTGAACGTAGTATGTTGTTATTAGCACACAGGACAATGCTGCTGCTCATACTCTTGATATCAATCTTTAGTCAACTTTTTTACGACATCCATGGGTGTAGGGCGTGGTCTATTTTTAGGCAGAAAACACACAGAATTTCTGTTCTACCATGTTTTCTATTGACGCTCCGTAGAGCCAGATTAAACTAAAAACTAAAGGAACAGTGTTTTCATCAAAGTTTACATTCAATCAGTTTCTTTATGGCTGGCAGGCCTGGCATTACGTAGGGTAAACGATATGCAGAGGACGAATTCGAAATGAAATCAAATGCTAAGTGAAAAACAACTGTAAGGAAAACTGAACTCAAAGTAACCACAAGAAATATAATCGTTTGACACTGAAGTTTGTGTGAATTGAAGTTATTAGTTTATTACTTTAGATGTTCGAATTTCAACATTCTGAGTCTTTGTTGTTGCAGCGTAAAATCGCAAAAAATATTATAGAAACTCTAGCAATATTTTATAAATATGGTATATTATGTTTAACACTAATAAAATTATTCTTATATTATTGTAGTATGGCTCTACTTTATACATTAACCAATATTTTATTATTACTTATATCTTTCTTAATTATTTGCATCAATCAAAAATGTAATATCAATTATTTTAAAGAGTAACGGTGGAATTTCTTGCTGGCTCTTTTCTACACAGGACCAACTTTTTAATCGTTAACTTAAATTCTCACATTTCATAAAAGCCAGCTTTAATTATTGCATCTTATCCCAATTTTTGTTTTTAATATAATTAAAGATTGTTTAATCTGAACACCGAACAACGTTGTCTTTATACATGATATTGGCAAAATTGGGGAACATCAGAAGCAAATGTATTTGCTTCATGTGGAAGATACTCTACAGAAGCCATAATAAGAGTTGAAGTTGATAAAAGGGATTTGACAATACAGAGTATAAGTGTAGATAATATATCTATGAATACAGTTGAGATAATGATATCTCAAAACTGTAGGTAGTACACAAATATCGGTGAAAGCTTTTAGAATACGTCATGTAAATTTCACTACTCACCAACAAAGATATAACGATTTAAATCTTTGCTCAACAAATAAAATTTGGTATAACAGACTTACAAAGTTTTTTGAATAAATCTGAAAGCTATGATAGCCGATTTTTCTACAGTGCTTTTTTAACATAAATACATTTGTGAATCAAAAACCTTTTTCACTAGTTTGTTGTTACGATTTATTTTATGAGTGTATGGAATAATCGTAAGGCGTAAACATAAGACAATCAATGCTGGCAGTACTGAAACGTCAACGCAAAGAGCCGGCAATGAACTCCATGGATACTCTTTAAAATAATTGATATTCCAATGTAGATAGATACCTACAAATATTTGGGAAAGATATACGAAAAATTTCCGTGTGGTGTCCGGATTAATTCCGTGTGGTGTCCGGATTAAGAATATAGCACCACTCCATCTCCTCCCGTGGATGTCGTAAAAGGCGACTAAGGGAATCTAAACCAGAGGGATGGGCAGCAGCGTCCCTTCTGTGAAACGGTAGCAATACTGCGCTCACCAACCCGCCTGCCAAGCGTGGTGAGTATTGGCAAATACCCCCCAAAATGATGACACAGTTGTGAAAATCTATGGGGGAGGCCTTTGTTCAGCAGTGGACGTATAAATGGCCGTTATGATGATACGAAAAATTAGGTTAATGGTAAGGATTTTTTCAAATGTGGGTACACATTAGTATTTATCCTGTGTCGTGGGTGCGTTTACAGACACAATATAAAATACACAATTAAAAGAAGGGACATGCTACAATAATATAAGAATTATTTTATTCGTGTTAAGAAACAAAGTTATTAATAATTTATCTAAGTTATCTATTGAAATTATAATAGCTCTGCGATTTGATCGTAATATTAAAATATTATTATTTCTATAATACGACCAAATACTATACTTTTAATGTCCTAAAATACATTAAGTTTCAAAACAAACATTATTTGTTAATTGTACAAAAATAAAATAATAAATCACTTATCTACTCGGGATTAATACACGATATCGGTAATGGTGACCATTATCAGAACCATTTTTTTTTTTTTTTTTTTTTTTTTTTTATTGATGTCCAGTGGAAATTCTACATGGAACTTCCTTCACCCCGGGGAAGGGCGAAGGGGTATGCCGGACTCCTACCGGCTAAAACCACTGGAGCGGTCATCTTCGGCACCGAAGGGAGGCTCCAGGTCCTCGTAAGATCACACTAGAGCCGCCCATTGGTGCCACGCCTTTAGGCACATCACGGAAGGGATGACTGTAAAGCGGTCACCCCCTCTAGCGGAGGGAGGCGACTGTAAAAAGGTCGCCCCCTCAGGCACTTCTCGGGGAGGATTGTAAAGGATCCCCCCAAGCCTCGCTTTGCGACCATTATCAGAACCATAGCAGTCAATCATCGTTGAGTTATATAGGTCTAGTTATATAGCCTCAAGTACTGCCTAGCTTCTAATTCAAATTATTTAACGCAAATTGTTAAGTGGACACTAAAAACATACACATCTAAACAATAAACAAGGTATAATAGACGCTATATATACACTAACACTAATCAGTAATTCACTACAAAATCTTTTAACGTTATATTTAAATTATAACAGACATTTCCTATTTCCTCCTTCAGGCCTTAAGCATAGATTATACACTAATAATAAGATGACGCGCATACGTCACATCCACCATCAGTTATAGACAAAGTAGAACAACAAGCACTTGACATGGACAAGAGAGAAAAGTATAGTGCAGGGGTAAATGGCACAAATAATGTAGAACTAAGTTTTAGTCGATTATCACGAACATTTTATTTTATATTCATATTACAGTAAAGCATAATAATTCCTGTTATTTTACATTAGATGTATGATTATTTTTTAAATGATTTATTTCTTTTTTGTTCTTTAGATATTTTTTATCTTAGCACGACGCGACGCGACTTTCTTTCCGTGTCTTCACTTAGCAGATTCCTTCTAAAAAACTGCGCTGCAGTGACGTATTGCTACAGCTTATGCTGAGATAGGAACCTTTTTTGACCTCGTACAGCAAGTACAAATCGCATTTGGTGTATTTAAGTATTTTAAGATTGATATGAGAGTTACAAATAAATTATTTTCTTTCTTTCTTTCTACCGCTAGAGTCTATTATATATTAATTGCGATTTTACGCTGCGACATTACAATGAGTGAAATCTCAAAGTGTCGAAGTACGAAGATCTTCAGTAATAACTCCAATTCACACAAACTTCACTGTTAAACGATTTTATTTCGTGTGGTTACTTTGAGTTCAGCTTTTCTTTAAGTTGTTTTTACTTAGCATTTGATTTTATTTCGAATTCCCCCTCCGCATGTCATTCACCTAAACTATATCTTTGCTAATATTAATGCGAAAGAACGTGGTCTGTTTGTTTCGTGTTTATGAGCAGAAATTATTTTTATTAGAGAAAACTTGGAACCACAAACACAACGACGATTTATGTTTTCTGTGGGCCACGGGTTTACATATTTGGAAAAGAGGTGGGGTCCATACCGTACCTCATGGCCACTGCACCATGCTAAGCTAAAATCTTTTTGCTTTATCGATCTGTTTGTTTAAATAGATAAACTAATTCCGTGCAGTACAATCGTTGCTCCATCCTATCATTTCTCGTTGTTGTCATAGTAAGTTAGCTTGGCGATTGGACCATAAAAAGACATTTTGATTTGCCTTGGAGAATAAAACAATCTAAAAAACATTGATTCCGTTCTATTATATTGCAGGCAAGTGGAAATTATGACACAATAAAATGCACAACGGCATGTGTCTTCTCGTTCGTCATCTTAAAGAGCAGATAAATTTATGAAGATATTTATTGTAAACCATAAAAATTACGTCAGAATATACATGTGACCATAAGCTGTTCATCATCATCATGATCATTTTAGCCGAATAAAGTCTATCGCTGGACACAGGCCTCCCCCAAAGATCGCCACAATCGCCGGTCTGGGCGTGTTGTATGCTCATTGGGGGCTTTTGCTATAATCGCAGTTAAGTTGTTACTGCACTCGAAGGATGATGCTGCCCAACTTGTGGTTAATCTCATAGTTGCCTTTTAACCACCAAGAGATGAGTTGGTGCTATTCGTAGCCGGCACCACACGGTTCAGCTGTTCATATATATATACGCATGGGAATCACGTTATATATTATCATCATAACATATCGGCCATTTATACGTCCACTGCTGAACAAAGGCCTCCTCCATAGATTCCACAACTGTGTCATCATTTTGGGGGGTATTTGCCAATACTCACCACGCTTGGCAGGCGGGTTGGTGAGCGCAGTATGGCTACCACTTCACAGAAGGGACGCTGCTGCCCATCCCTCTGGTTTAGATTCCCTTAGTCGCCTTTTACGACATCCACGGGAGGAAATGGAGTGGTTCTATATTCTTAATCCGGACACCACACGGACGTTATATAATATGCTATATGAAATTTCATCACTATTTAATAGGACCCATTTTTCCACGTCTTAATACGGAACACTCGTACGGTCACGCGTAGCCTTTCCATAAAAAGGCCTCCGTATAAACTCAACATATATTTTACATTATTCTCTTTTGCCACTGAAACAACGGGTCCTCAATACCCGGACACTCCCCCGGAGGGAGCTCTTGAAGTTTATTGACATTTACTTTCCGAGGGTAAACACAGCGACAGGGCTGTCTGTCTCGACTTGACTCACCGCATAATGCGTCTCTTCCACGCCGCCTACTTACAGACACGGGATATTATTTATTACCAATTCATTCCTCCAATATTCTTTGGGTACATAAATGATAGCGTAACACGAGCCAACATTGCGTTTTTGCATACTTGGCTCATGGAAAGGGCCGTATTATAAAGCGCTTGAATCTCTCCCAGCATGTTTTGTATCCTTTGCTATGTACTGTTTTTCCTTATCAACTATTTTTACTGATGTTAGAGATTATTGTGTTTTTTGGGATCAGTTTTATAAACAGTACATTCCATTTCAGTTTTTCGGTAACGAACGATGATGATGACCCTTTTAGTGATTCCCAATTTTCTTTTATGAAACTTATACAGTTGAATACCATCACTAAGTTAGGTAATGCCTAAAATGAAAATCAAAGACATTTACAGAATAGTAAATTATATGATTATTACATTTTATATAACGTAGAAGCTTACTTGCGACTGAAAGAAAGAAAGATAGAAAGAACATTTATTTGACTAGAGATACATGTGACACCATTAGGTTTACATTAACATAGTTCTAAATAATAATAAATGTGACTTGCCCTATGATTTAATTATGCAACTATATCTTAAAAATACATACTATCATTGTGTGTCCCATGTCCGTGTCAAACTGGTATCCAGCTCAGCATAATGCCAAGCAGTGGTGATGCCCGTGCTGATTTTCAGCTGGGGCCCATGGTGACATACGGATGCCAACCAGTAAAAAATAGGTACAACATAAACCAAAACATTACAATATTTTTAAATTGACAGTGAAATTTGGCTTTACTCTATTGATGACAATTACATATACGTAAACGTTATTAAACTGGTTATATTATCATCATCATATCAGCCAAAGGACGTCCACTGCTGAACAAAGGCTTCCAATAGATTTTCTGGTTAAATAATCGTGTTTAATTTTCCAGTGACGAGACAAGCAAGCCGTTCGCCTGGTCGTAGTGTCAGGCCTTCCTGTAACAATTGTAATGTACATTGAAAGAAAAGCGATTTATTACCTCAACAAAACGCGCATCGGTACTTTCATATTAATTAGACTAAAATCTACACTAAACTTGCAATAAAAAACCACTTAACAGAAATATTGATCGTAGAATAGAAATAAAACATTGCGCTCGTCACCTGGACACGTTAGTTATTTAATATTTTATGTTTAGTAATTTCACTAACTACAGTACCCTTTAAGCCGAAACACAGTAATGTCTAAAGTTTAAACACTATCTGGCACTTGCTTCTTTGGTATGAGATACTAACCATTTAGAGTTGTTTTTTTTATTTTGTATTTTAAAATGACTTTAACAATTTAATATAGTTCGGCTGAGACAGCAAGTTTGTCGGGAGGACTTGTATTAATATCTCAGAAGTGAATACACGAGGAGTGAAACGGTGTCTATAAATTGACGTCCTGGAACCTAGTATCCCTCTGAACACCCCTGTGTTCTGCAAGTACCCACCTAGCCGGACTTTTGCAATAAGAGACATGCCACCAGAATAGGAATAAAGTAAAACAAGAAGATAAAATTCTTGCATTTTCTGATTTCTGTGAGTAAAACTGGAGATAGACAGAAAAGCCTCGGTAATTGAAAATATGCATTTTTATTAAAAATACATATTCTTTTGCAAACAGTAACATTTTCCACAGATTGTGGTTTAACAAACTAATTAAAATTTCTCTTCACTTAAAACTTACCGTGGCGGACGCTATCCTGATTCGCAACTTCCTTGAATTGATAAAAACTTTTTGTTGATCCTTCGTGTTATTCGAACGCCGGAGAAGATTTCCACGTCGAGTTGAAATCCCGCAGAGTGGAGGGCTAAAACAATGTGTTGGGATCAAACTGGCTCGAGACGGTCGCTAATGCAATATGTATCAGCTCTCAAGTGCAAACCAACACTAGCCGAAGGCCAAAGTATCCTATGGGAGGAAACTACTTTCTATTTATCTGAAGTAGCTATTGAATTCACGCAGGTAAAGTTCCAGAAAAGTCTGAAGCGTTTGTTTTGGTTGGCCGCACTATTCTTGAAAGTGGTACCACTTTACATAGGGGTATCGAGTTTACATTGGAATAAAAGAAGAAGTAGTTCAAGATACGTATATGTTCGAATACAAAGGCAAATATGTCTGTTGAACGTATCAAAATCAGACATATAACAAGTGGAAGAGGCATAACACATTTTGTATCCATTAATCTATACGTTTGTGCGTCTTGCGGACTAAATAAGGCATAAATTTATTGCGTTTGTTATCCGTAATGTAGCAAGACGCTGACTTAGCAGTATGCATTGCTATTCTCCTATTCAGCCTCGTAACGTACCTATTTGGAATGTATTTGGCTCCTGGAACATCGCTTGGCGCGCGTACAAGTGGGACAATAACAAACGGAGCCGCCATAAAGTGGCAATGTCAATTCCAACTTGTGCGCTTTTTCACCAGTCTAGACACATTAACTAGCCATTGTGTAACATTTTTACATTAATGGGTTGGATCCACTGCAGTTTGTACTATAAAGAGATATCAAAGCTCCAACAATGTTTTTGATGTCGTATAAAAATTGTCTTAAGTTTAAACTTTCGTGTTATTTGTTTCGTTGTGTGCAATAAACAAGATATTCATGGTAATGTAATGTAAAAATATGAACATTGTGAGCAGCATCAATATCACGTTTACCTTTGCCGACTGCGAAAACTTTTCTCTCTAGCGTATTCCGAACGAAGCTGAGGGTTAAACTTGTTGTGAGTACAAAACATGATTTGACAGATTGAAATCTATAACACCGGCGGGGCTGTCAACGTCTGATGTACTCAACCATGCGAGATCCACTTGAGATCAAACCGAATGATTGACACGTCACTGTGTTTTCTTCGTTTTCTATTCTTTCGTCTGTTTTGATTTCAGTTTGAATGCTGTCCCCATGATACAATACTAACTTTAAGTAGAAGAATCTATAACATAAAAAGTATGTGGCAAACACTTAACCAGGAACATCCAGTAAAATGCATTGTTTATACACGTAGAAATACTTTTGATTCATAAAGTTTGACTTTCATTATTTTCAGGAGACTAACTGGGATAAAATGGCGTTCATTAAGCGTCTATTTAAACATAAATTAGGTCACCGGAACTAAAATAACGGTCTATGTTGCGTAGGCCTGTGTGGGTTGGCATCGAGTTGTGATAGAGGCTGGTTTCGTTGCCAAATTGGCCCGTTCGCTTATCATCTGGCTTATGTATAGCGCACAAATAGTACCGTGAGCCGAGTTACATTTTAAATTTGAATACAGACGAGGCTTTGAGACAAAAGCCCTAATTTGTGACTGTCTTGTCTATACCTATTTGTGTGAGCTAAAATTCGTTAAATTAATTGAGAAGCATCTGCCTTCTACTAAACTATGTAGTAATGATAATAATGCTCCACCGGATAATTCGTGAATGTATTTCTATAGTGCAGCCAGATGGAGAGCCCCCGATTAGTGACCCATTATATTTTATATTGAAGTTCTCTAAAGGTCCTCTGCATGTTGGACTCATAATTATATCCGCGTAAGCCTTTCAAAAGACCGGGTTCGTCATGCAGAGTATAAATCCGTGAACAAAGACACCATAAAAATACATTTCGATTTCATACGATAGTTCCCGGTAAGAGTCCCATTAGATATATTTTTTTGGGTTAAAATTCTCTAAAGGGCCTCTGCTTGTTGAACCCATGTCCCAGCGTAAGCCTATAAAAAGATCGGTGGGCTGACTACATATGTCGCAGACCATTTGCGACAGGCGTATATTGTGCAGACGCCCCTGTCTCGAAGATCTCTGACGCACACTCTGCATCCTGCATCCTCCCTTCAATTTCAGTCAGATGTTTTGCCATCGTTGATCGTTGGCTGCGCGATAGCTGCTGTCACGTCTGTTGTCGCTGTTTTTAGTTAATGAGGATGCTAGTTTCTCTTCGCAGAGGCTATTAACCCGTGAATAGAGAGACAGATAAATTCACTTTATTTCACACCAATACAAGCATTAATGCCAAATAAAATCCAGTACATTTGGCGGTCTTATCGTAGTAACTCGGTGATCTCTTCCAACCATATGGGAGGAATGGAAATTTTGGTTAATGCACAAGGGGCAGTGTTTAATTTTTTATACTGAACTAGCTGCCCGCCCCAGCTTCGCACAGGCTGGCAGGCTGGTTCATGCAAACCCGATTGCAACGCCACCTACTGGGTCCAGTGGTAAATTTAAACCATCCAGGGTCCCACTCAAATATACCCAAAAACATTCATCAAAATCGGTTCAGCCGATTAGATGTTCTGTGACATAAAAACGTACAGAAGAATTATATATAAGACTAGTTGCCCGCCCCAGTCTCGTACAGGCAGGAACATGCAAATTCAATTGCAGCGCCACCTACCGGATCCAATGGTGAATCTAAACCATCCAGGAACCCACTCAAACATACACAAAAAATTCCATCAGAATCGGTCTAGCCGTTTAGGAGGAGTTCTGTGACATACACACGTACAGAAGAATTATATATACGATTATATGGAATAGTATAATATCACGAATAGATATCAATAGACACGTTTATATATAGCTATCCTATAAAAATAAATATACAAATAATTAAATATATGTATAATATTAACATTTAAATATAAGTAATGTGTAAGGTGAAGAGTTCGAAGCATCGTGCCAATTTGAAAACGGCTGGCAAACATGTGCACGTCTAGAACATCTTCTCGTTTAAAAATCAACTCAAATAAATCATTATCCTTATCTACTAACTAATTCAACAACGTATTGATATATCTCACCGTACATTTTATCTAAGGTCCTATCGGAAGACCAGCGCAATGCTGAGATAGGAGTCTATTCTGATCTTTCACACAAAAATCTGTTTGCATGCTTTTTAATTTTAATTTGATATTTTGCAATATTCTGTGTTGTTATTTCGAATAATTTTCTTGTTGTGTGCGATCAGAATAAAATTATTTCTTTCTTTCTTTACATCGCCGGGGAAAGAAAGAATCTAGCAAACTACACGAGGGATTAATTGTTGTATAAAATATGTTTTAGTTTCCAGAATATAGTAACAAAAAATCACGCGCTAAACCTTTTAAGATTTTAGCAAAACTATAATTTACAAAACAATCAGCAATAGCGAATTTCAATCCTCCAATTTCGAAAGTTTTCAATTGCAAAGGGATTAAAATGAAATCCTCGATGCGCGGCGCACTGGTGTCGCGTATTCTGGCTATGCATTTAAAAAGTCTCTGCATATTTTTTTACAAAATTGTGTATGTTTCCAGGCCACGGAGCTTAAGGGAGTCGATGACTTGGAAAGCATTGGTCTCCTCGCTCGATTTGCACTGCAAATTGATTTTTATTTGGGCCGAGGAAGCTTCCTCTGTTTGTTTGTCGTACTCTATGCTATTTATCAATTCGCTATTGTTACTATAATTTGTTGATAAAAATTAGAAGTTGTCTTTTAGGTTACTGAAGACGAAAATTTTAAAATATATTTACATTGATTAATAAAATAAAATAAAAGTCAATCAGATAAATAAAAGTCAAAACAATCAGATACCAAAGTATGAACACTTTGGTATCTGATTGTTGAAATAACTATAATTCATCATATCGGCCATTCATACGTCCACTGCTGAACAAAGGCCTCCCCCATAGATTTTCACAACTGTGTCATCATTTTGGGGGGTATTTGCCAATACTCACCACACTTGGTAGGCGGGTTGGTGAGCGCAGTATGGCTACCGTTTCACAGAAGTGACGCTGCTGCCCATCCCTCTGGTTTAGATTCCCCTAGTCGCCTTTTACGACATCCACGGGGGGAGATCATCATTTCGGCCGACTGAGGTCCACTGCTGGACACAGGCCTCCCCAAAGATCACCACAATGACCGATATGGGTGTGTTGTGGGCTCATTGGTGGGTGTTGCCATAATCGCCACGCTTGGCAGACGCGTTGGCGATCGCAGTTGAGTTGTTAATCTACTCGTAGGACGCTGCTGCCCATCCTCCGGTAAATCCCTTACTCGACTTTTACGACACCCATGGGAGGAGATGGGGTGGTGGCATTCTGAGCCGGCACCACACGGATTTAACTATAATTGACTGGTAATATTTGATATGATCATTATTTCTTATCATTTAGTTCCTATTGATATAATAAAAAAATGTTTTTGTTTCTAATACATAGGCTGCACTAAAAGTATCGGGAATGGAATATTTCCACTGTTCCTGTCATATTAAAATCTTTTTAATTGAAAACTCCTTGGTTTTACAAATCGAATACCATTTATTTATTTAAAAAAAGATTCACGGTCTTGTCACAAGGTTTTGTCAAACTTGTTTAGTCGTTGAGAAAATGGAATGCCTTAAACTTGACATTGGCGAAATTGTGGAAGATAACCTACAGAAGCCATAATCTAAGAGAAGAAGAAGAAGAAGAGAAAATGGAATTGACTCGAGAAAATTCAAGAGCGATGATTTATTATGACTTTCGAAGTGGTTTAACTCAAAAACAGTGTGTTGACCGGATGATTTCTGCATTTGGTGATGAAGCCCCATCCAAAACCACAATTTATCGCTGATTTGCTGAATTTCAACGTGGACGTGTCAAGCTCAGTGATGATCCTCGTCAAGGTCGTCCAAAAACTGCAGTCACCCAAGAAAACGTTGATGCTGTGCGTAAGCTGATTGAGGAAGATCGACATGTGACATACCGCGAAATTCAGGCAACTTTAGACATTGGCATGAGTCAAATACAAATAATCTTGCATGAACAATTAGGTGTAAAAAAGTTTTTTCCCGATGGATACCGCATTTGCTATGTGAAGAGCAAAAAGCGGCTCGCGTTACTTGGTGCGTCAGAACTCTCGAAAGATTCCACGCAGGATCCTCAAATGCTGTATACAACATCGTATCAGGTGACGAATCCTGGATATATGCGTACGAACCCGAAACAAAAAACCAGTCACGAGTTTGGGTTTTCGAAAATGAGTTAAAGCCAACAAAAATTGTTCGTTCACGGAGTGTTGCAAAAAAAATGGTGGCCACGTTTGTCTCCAAAACCGGCCATGTTACGACTATTCCTCTTGAGGGACAAAGAACGGTTAATGCAGAATGGTATGCTAGCATTTGTTTGCCACAGGTCGTTTCTGAACTCCGTAGAGAGAACTGCAACCGCCGCATCATCCTCCATCACGACAATGCGAGTTCTCACACCGCGCACAGAACAAAAGAGTTTTTAGAGCAAGAAAACATAGAATTATTAGACCATCCGCCGTACAGCCCCGACCTAAGCCCTAATGATTTCTATACTTTCCCTAAAATAAAGAATAAATTGCGTGGACAGAGATTTTCATCACCTAAAGAAGCTGTGGACGCCTACAAAACGGCCATTTTGGAGACCCCAACTTCCGAATGGAATGGTTGCTTCAATGATTGGTTCCATCGTATGGAAAAATTTGTCAAATTTCGCGGAGAATACTTCGAAAAGCAATAAATACATTTTTAAATAGTAATGTTGTGTCACTTCCTTGATTCCCGAAATTTGCAGTGCCGCCCTCGTAAGACGATTCCCTACACTAGGATGTTTCCTGTGTCCTAGGTCCAGCTTACAGACATAAATCTCACATACACAAACACCCAGACCCGAAACCTGTAAGCCATAAAAATATTCATTTCGTGCGGGAATTGAATCCACGATACTCAACGCAGAGAGCCAAGCGACTAGCCGCCACACCAAACATTAAAATATGTCACCCAAATAGTAGAAATGTGACAAGACGAGCAAGTTATTCGCCTTGTGGTAAGCATGATGTCAAAATTCACCGTGTGGTGCCGGCTACGAATAGCACCAACCCATCTCATCCCGTGGGTGTCGTAATAGGCGACTGAGGGTTTAGCCAGAGAATGGGCAGCAGCGTCCTGCGAATACATTAACAACTCAACTGCGATCGCCAACCCGCCTGCCAAGCGTGGCGATTATGGCAAAACCTCCCAATGAAGACACAACACACCGATGTCGGTCGTTGTGGTGATCTTTGAGGAAGGCCTGTGTCCAGCAGTTGACTTTATTCGGCCGAAATAATGAAGCATCATGTCTGCCCATAACAATTGTAATGCTACCCAGGACGTGCTAGTCAGCACCAGAAGGCACTGCGCTCGTCACCTTGAAAAATTTGTCATTTAGTCTCTTATGCCCAGTAATTTCATTAGCTATAGTGTCCTTCGAATCAGAGCAATAATGTTAAAAGTTTTAACAATACTGATTGGCAGTTGATATCTGGGATATCTACACTGTGCTGGTACGTAGCTGGAATCTTGCATAATGAGACCTACCTTCCTCCAGTAAATACCGTCTAGTTACGTTTAAATTTACAACTAAGCTATAATTGTATGTTTAAAATACAACGCTAACTGCGGTAAAAATACCTCATTTGTAAAAAACTCGTTGCATACTCGTCTACTTACATATTATAATGTTAACAAAGATTTCTCCTTTAAGTCTGGATTGCTGCGCTCCTTTTGAATGCGAGCGGGTCGAGCTTCCTGCCGGTGGAACATAATCGTAGACGCTTTTTGCGCCTTACTCAAATGCCCTACACAGAAAAACGTAAGCCGAACTCTTAGTATCAAACGTAGGCGTTTCTGTACAGCTCTTTGAATACTTTATAAGTAACATGCTCAGGTGTTTTAGGTAGGATGTATGAAATTACGTTGCGTTAATAATGTCGTGCTTTTGAGTAGGTTTTTTTGATGAAAAACGAACATTTTTGTATCTGTGGTGGGTTTATTACGCTGACAGATATACTTTTTCGATGTTTTATGAATTTATTATATTGTAGCTGATTGAATTATAGGTATAATATATGTTTAATATAGGTGGGTACTTGTGGTGCGCTGAGATATATTATTCTGTAATCAGCTTATGCAAATTAGTTTTTATATGGTTTCTGCTTCTGTATATAACCTGCCTGGGTTGTTCACCTTTGCCGGCAAGCTACCTTCTCTAGGTTGCTGTATGTACGTGTACTACCGTAACGTAATGTACCGACATTTTGTTCTATCAACGCTGTCAACCGTCAGTATGACGTATCCTTCCTATACGTTGCCAAGGAAATGAATATGCTGGTAAACTACTCCGGTATTGATCCGGTTTCAGGTTACGCAATAAGCAAACATTTTAGAATTTAAAATATATAGTTTGATAGCGATCATCGGTCAATTTTAACTGACTTTAAAAAGTAAGATGTAAGAGATGTGATGTGATTTTATTTTTATGTGTGTGCATCGATTACTTCGAGATTTGTAGACCGCTTTGAGCAATTTCTTTTTTAATAGGAGCAAAATGCTTTCGAATTCTCAATATAGATTTTATTACATTTGATTTATTGGTTTTTGACCAACTTTAAGAAACAGGTTTAATGACTGCGCTTATCTAGATGATGTCTTAATAGTTACCGTTTCCTCTGATGTTAGAGAACCGATTTGTGTCATAACAGCGAGTAGATCTCTACTGAGTGTGAATGAGATTTAGTTATGTCAATACGCTAATGCTCCCCCAGTCTACGTCAGCCGTTTCGTGTAAGGGATTGTTCATTAAAAAATACGCTCTTTCTTCTATGATAAGGTTTTTTATGTAAGTTATCGTTTCGTGACCGGCAATACTGCTGTGCTACATAAATCTTTAACGCGCCCTATTAACTGACGGCGCGCTTGACGCAGTGGGTAAGCGATTGACTTTCTACACTACGTGTCGCGGGTTCGATCCCCGCACGGAGCAAATATTTTTATGATCTACAGATGGTTGTTTCGGGTCTGGCTGTTAGAACATGTGAGATTTTTAAATGCCTGTGAACTGTATCCACTATACAGGACAAAATAAAGGTTATTGCATCATTTTAAAAAAACCGGACAAGTGCGAGTTGAACTCGCCTGGATAGGGTTCTGTACGATGAATATGTTATCCACCATGTATTTTTTATCTGACCCAAATTTGTTAGTCGTATAAAATGTAATATCTATTGTTAGATTCGGTCTTGTACCAATAACTTATCTCAAGAACAAACTTAACATCGTAGTTGAAAAACATGTTTTCGATACATTCCAACTGTAAATGTAAGTACGCACACTTGAAACATTGACCATGTTATTTTAAGACCATACAGTTCTTATCGGTTTTCCTGTAATCTATAAGCAAAGAACTACTTCCTGTATTTTTTTCACAATTTTAGGCTAAGTAGTTTCGGAGATACTGTTGGGGGGAATGTTAAACTTTCGTCTATTTTCTTAAATAACTTTAATACTTTATGTTTTAAAATGATAAAATAAATATATTTGAGACACTCGCAACAAGCTCTTCCATTTCATATGTTACAAGGTACAATTTGCATAACTTTTTTTTTTTCCTTTGTTGCCCTCCAAGTCCCATATTCAAAATTTATTTATTTACGTTATACGTTCATGTTTGGGTCGCAGATCTTGTAAATTCGGAGAAAATTGGCTGTGACAGACGGACAGACAGACAGACACACGAGTGATCTTATAAGGTTTGGACTTACGAAACCCTAAAAAGGTGGAATTTTAAATAATAAATCCTAACCGTTTACTATAACAATCTTTAGGTCCATAATCAACACTGGATGTCTTCGTGGTAATGTGTGGGTATTTAGGTGCCTATCTATACCTACATAGTACAGAGATGCATAGATACTACTACTACTACACCGACGACACGGAAATTATACACGGTACTCATAACTGTCTGTCTGTTTGTTCCAGCTAATCTTTGAAATGGCTGGACCGATTTTGACGTGACTTTCACTGGCAGATAGCTGATGTTATGAGGATTAATTTAGGCTTACTTTACTTTTATTTTAGAAATTTAAAAATAATGTATATTTTATTAATTAGCGTTCCGCACAAAAAAATTAAAACCTGTAAAATCCAATTAATTATATACCTACTATATATGTCGACTGTCTATGGCACGTACTCTAAATTATTTGTAAATTATCCGATGTTTTTTAAATTAAACGGCGGGTGAAACCACTTGGCACATCCAGTCTAATAATAAACTGTGATAGTAATTGAAAATGCTCTCAACTTTACCCGATTCTCAGCAAAGAATAGACCGCCCTTCTCCATCCTTGGGTGTCGTAAAAAGCGACTCAGAGTTGGTATTAAGAGGATGGGAAGCAGCATCCTCTCATGTGTCTTTAACAATATACTGCAATCACCAATCCGCCTGCAAAGCGAGCCGATTATGACAACATCATCATCATCATATCAGCCAAAAGACATGCACTGCTGAACAAAGGCCTCCCCCATAAATGACCGGCTATATGCCATGTGTTATCTTTGGGGGGGGTTTGCCATAATCACCACGCTTGGCAGGCGGTTTCAGAAAAGGGATGCTGCTCATCCGTTTGTTTTAGAGTCCCTTAGTCTTCGTTTACGACGTCCACAGGAGGAGATGGGGTGGTATTCTTAATCCGGACACCACACGGATGACAACATAGGACTATTAATTGTAGAGGAAATTGGGAGGCCTATGTTCAGCATTGAACGTTCACGGTAAGATGAATGAGAAAGAGAGAGATGATATTATGAGAGAGGTCAGGTAAGCTTAAACTAATATTTTTAGCCACTATCATCGAACTAAATACGAGTAAAACAGTCTCTCAAACATCGGATATAGACGCCACCAAAAAGGCTTTTACTCCCTAAAAACCTTATTCGTGTAATTGACGGCGGAGTTGAGTGTGTCCCCAGAAACATAACATATCGACGGAATATTTCTCGGCGAGACAGCGTCGGCGCGTCATTTCCGGCGCTCCCCACAGGAGCCGGAAACGCAATAAATCATCGGTCATTGTCGCGCAAGGCCAATTGAACGTTGATTTTTCTTTTGCAACAAAGATGCCACGCCACTTTTTGTTACTTCTTTGATTTCAACATACTTCTTTACTTGATTACTATGAAATTGACAGCGTAATTTACTGTCTATGTGTACTTTTATAATGAACGAATATATATCGCAGATGACTTGGACAGTCGCTGACCTCCTCGAGAGTATTACCACGGTGTTTATCATCGTCAAGTAGATGAAGCACTCCGTAGGCTGGGTGATAATTGGGAAACTTAAGAACATCAATAGTTCTCAAGAACGGAAATGATGTCAGTGCCCGCACTGTGTGCAGTAAAGGCGCAAGAAATAGCACTCGCCATTATTTGGATACATAGTGTAGACCTTACCCAATGTGGCGTCTTGCATAACTCCCGAGATACCATAAACTGTACACCCACGTTGACGTCGATCAAACACACCTCTTTACTTTTTGTACGTATAGTAAGACGGCATCTCGCCATTGGTTCGTTGATTTGGCAAACAGATCTTCTTTGCATAGTTTAAAAATACGAGAAGCGTAGTGTTCCAAGCGCTCTATGATTTTTCAGGATTTAAATAAATTCGCTACCAATTCTCTATTTTTATGTTATCACGCTTTTTGGCTTATGCTTGGCAGTTATGAAAATGAACAATAGGTCGTTCAATAGAACTTTTGGCACCGAAGTCAGTAGTTTTCAGGAATAAATAGATAAAACACTCTTCAACTAACAAATGCTTTATTAAACTACGTCTGTTTCATGATGACAATTTATGCGAAACACAAATGAAAACTTATGACTGCTGCTGCTAGTTATTATTATAATTACCTTGAACCCGTGACGCTGCGACTTATTGTTTGCACTCGTCTCATAATACATTGTGTTTAACATATACATATTAAATAATTAATAAAATATCAACGAAAGACCAGACATTGAAATCGCTTTTCTATAGAATAAAATAAATGCAAAACATAATCAAAAACTAAGATTTAGGATCAGATCAGGTCAGATTTGCAGGCACGAAATTAACGTTCTCATTCTTAAAATCTCTCGCATAGCTCCCTTTGGATGTAGCGTGTATTTTTTTTAATAGTTCTTATTACACACTGATAACGAATGTGTTTATATAAGTGAATTGATAATATTTGCTGTAAAACAAAACTTTGTAGACATATTGTTACACTACTCACCTCCCATGCACAAAAACGTAATGATTTGTAGTCTATAACTTGATTAAATCTGTAACGGACATTTTTGCTAAATTTCAACTAATTCTAAACTGTAGTTTTAGCGTTCTCATCAAACATATAAACAGACAAACAGGCAGTAATAGAAAATAATGCAGTTTTGGCATCAGTCTCGTTACTGAATCGTGCCAGTGACTTTATTTAAAAAATATTCAGTAAACTACAGTTTTTGTCTCTCTACGTTTTTAAATAGAATAGATTTATTTATATTTATAGAGAATTATTTCTTATTTTTATAATTGTTTTATTTTTTTACATCCAACTCATTTAATATTGTATACTTTAAGTGTGTACCGTGTGTCTTATTAATTAATTTTCTTTAATTGACGTGGTAATTGTCTGGCAGTGCAGTATGTCATGCTCACTCTAGTGTTCCGCTGATGGTGGTGGCGTGTATTGGGTTGCTGAGTTTCTCTACAATATAGTTGAGCTAAGCGATGCTGATGCATCCGTCATGCTCGTGAACGAGTGCCGTCTGTTGGGATTGATCTACCTAATGCTGCCATGATAATTTAATTATTAACTTTAAGAAATATTTACAATCAGGCTTGTTTAGTATAGTATACTTTTTGTTAAATTAAGACTCTTGTTTCTTACATTGTCTTGACATAATCTTAATTTCGAGAACCATGTACTCATAAATATTGTAACATAATTATGATTTAAAAAGAGTAACCATGGAGTTTCTTGCCCGTTCTTATCTTCTACCATAATTCTACTATTCATAAGTCTGTAAATGGTTTAAAAGAATAAAAATCTTCTTATCTTAACTTACCTACTACGAGTATTATTATGCATTTATCTCGGTTTTTTTTATTGGATAATTTCTTGCAGAAACGACTTTATTCCGATTTAGTGTTGTAACTTCAGACTGTACCTATATGTATATTATGTAGGAGGCTTGTAACTGAAAACTGGCGCAGTCGGTCTTGCCTTGTCGCTAAATCGCAGCTTCATGCTGAGCACAACATATACAACCCGTTCTTGACGCACATGCTCTACGGGAGCACACATATACTTCACATTATAGTTATTATTAGTCTTAAATTATTTTAATTTCTCCGTCGTAACCGGGCAGTGCAATGTTCATGGTACACATGCATGCCGTTTGTATTGCCATTTATGTCGATATTAATAGCAATATATAATTTTGTAAATGACCCTGTAAGTCTTTTACAAATGGGTCTTTTTAAGGACTAGTTTCATTTGTTAGATTGATGCCTTTTAGATTATTGTGTACTTTACATACATACCTCAAAGGATTAAATAAAACTAAAATGTTGATTATTGTAAAAAATTGTGATATATTTCTTTGTTAGACTATGAATATTTAACTGTACAAAATACATGGTGTTTCTAATTTACAATTAATATTAATTAACAAAATAATATAATTATATTATATTATACGTATATAAAACATTATTCGATGGCCGGCGACGAGCGATCATTCGTTAGCGCTTTCCTTAACTTCACCGTTGCAAACTGTTGTGGCCTATAACAGAAAAAAGAACATTGTAACTAGGATTGTATATAGGAACCTACTTTTTGAGGTGCATACGTATCCAAAACATAATTAGTTTACTTTTTTTATTTAGTTGTAGTCTAAATAAGATTATTCATATTTAGTTAGGTGTTTTGATTTTTTTGTATTGAATTTGTTGTTTTCATAGTGTTAGATATGTCACATAACATAGAAAACCATAATTACAACTTTTATGAAAAATTATAACCGGTTTCATTTAAACACAATTATTATATATATAAGAATGGTGCCTTATTATTTTTATATACTAGAAACTTTCCATAAGTTTACAGATTACCCCAATGAAAGAATAATGAAAATAGCTCGTGTAGTATCTATAAAAATCACGCACATAAAACATGTAAGGAAAAAACCTTCCTGTTTTGAAGTCGGTTAAAAAGAAACGAAAAGGGACTATATAAAAAGCAGCAAACAAAAAGATATTTTATGGCTGACAAGAAAAAAAGTGAACAAAATAAAATCACTCAGTAAATAAAAACAAACCTCGTTCATATTACTTGTAGACGGCTGTTTCGCGTCCCCATAAATCATACCACGGCCCAAAAGTATGGCCTTCTTCGGGCAACTCATTTCCTTCCGACGGTCTTTTCAGTAACTTAGTCCGAGGCAGCAGCTGTGGTCGCTGTTGCTTTAAGGCTTCGTTGAACTTTTGGTCATCTGATTCGCTGTATGGCCCTTCACTTCGACGGTCAATAAAACACCTAGCTTCAAGCCTCGCCTCTTCCTGACGGATCTTGGACTTCTCTGCTTTCTTGGAATCCGTTTCGTAGTCATATCGAGACGATCTTCGCTCTTGGTCACTGAAATATGATATATTTGATTCGTAATACCGTTCTTCTCTGCGTCCATTGTACGGTAAAGAGCTATCGTCGTAACTTCTGTTCGGTTTATTCTTCTTAGGATCCCTGCCTTTTGTATCAGTGAATTCTTTTTTTGTTTGGCGTCTGTCTAGCGAATAATCTATTCGTGGTTCACTGTTGTTTGGTTCATATGGTTTGCCATCTTTTTTTTTATTTCTTATTTCAGCTTGGGGATACTCTTTTTTAGGATTCTTTCCATTTTCGAAATTGTTTGGTGGATGATTCTTTTCTTCGTTACTCGAGCGCTTTTTATATTTTAAGGTCCCCTCATCGTGTCCATTATAAATGTCTTCACTACGGATGTCGTTATTATGGCGTTCGATGGGTATACCGTAGCAATCGGTGAGTTGTTCGGTGTCTTTGTACTTTAGCGTTTCAGATGACGCGGAAAAGGTCTTGATTTCTTTGGAACTATCTTTAAACGTTTTGAATTCCATAGTTTTTGGTGGACTGCGTTCACGAGAAGAGTTCTTAGTTTTCTCCGAAGATAATGTTGCACGAACGTGTGGCTTGATTGGAGTTACCTCTATTTCTTCAAATTCTGGCATGTAAGCATTTTCTTTGCGTTTCTTAACATCCACTTCTATTATTTGCGTCTGCCGACGTCTGTCTATTTCTTGCTGCTTCCGTGATGTCATATGATCATCTACTATTATACAGTCATATGGATCAGTGCTCGAAGCAACAGAATTTACGTCGGAGCTGCTGTCGTTGTCATATTTCTGCAGTATTTCTCTTCGCTTTACCGTTTTCATTACAAAACCATCCCCATTTTCATCATTATAAAAACTGTTTTCAAAGTTTGTTTTAATGGTACTCGTGTTGGTTAAATCCGAGTGCCTTGATTCGTTGCGTGGTACAAAGTCTTCATGTTTTTCTTCAATTATCAATTTCTCAGACATACTCTTTTTATTTATAGTTTGACTTTGTTGATAGCCATCAATTCCTTTACGAACTTGTTCGTTTCTTTCTTCATTTTGGATTGACCCCAAGCTTTTGGCTTGACGTATACCAGTGACGACTTTCATTTCTTTTCTGTCAATCGTTTCTTTTGAACGTGGTAGTTGTCCGTTTTCAGTAGGCATTGTTTTATCAGGACTAGCTTGTTTTGGAATTCCTGGTGCAGGTCGCAATTCTTTCTTCATCTTTTCAAAAAGCCTCTTCTTATATTCTGGAACAGTATCAACAATATCACGATGTTGCCAGAGCGACATTCCCTCCATAATCTCTTCGGCAGTAGTCCGTCCGAATTTCCAGAATGATTTAGTCCTCTTCACTTTTTGGGAGTCCTTGTCCATATCTAACATATTACGCAGCATCAATTGCTGATCGTCGGTCAGATACCCATTTGCGGTACTGTGTGGTTTTGGACCTCGCTTCAAGCTTTGAGTTTTAAGCAAGTATGCTCTATTATTGTTGAAGAGTTGAGCAGATTTACTATAAAAATAAATAAAAGGAAAAGTGAATGGAACTAGCTTAACTACATAAAAGCAACGAAAAATATCAAGCGTAAATTCTGTAGTAAACTTAAATAAAAAAACATAAGAATAAAAAGTCGAGGGGTAATAAGGATACCTGATGGGTACACGTAGTCGTTGGGCTTCTTCATCACTGTAGTCTACGTCAGGCTGCGGTGGTGGCTCATTGGAGAAACCTGAATCATTAGAGCTGTGTAGTGAGACATTTCCTACAGCACCAACAGCACTTACTACGGTTTTTGCTGGTCCTGCTTTATTCTGTACCACCTGCAATAATGGTAAGATTAATTGATTATCAAAATTGATATAAGAAGAAAGTTGTTTCTGTTGTGTTGAAGCGTCCCGCTTTTGAATAAATAGGTACCTGAGAACGCATAGGCAGCGTCTGTGGCCCAAAACTCCTCGTTTCTATAACAGCATGGGTAGTGAAGCTCGCTGATGATGTAGAGTTCTTAATAGCACTTGTGGCGGCTGTGGCCGGAGTGGAGGCGTGGAATGTAGCACTTGCTGAGGAGCTGAGTGCACTAGGCGATGGCGCTGGTAGTGTCGGTGGTAAGCCAGGAGATCCGCCTCCAAGGCGACCCTTGAAATAAAAGAGGTGTTTTTATTCGGAAACAATTGTTGTCTAGCTGTTGGTTGGTCTTCTTGATCTGGCTGTTCATATGATAAGTTCGATCGCCTTATATAGTTGATTTCTGGATTAGTTTATAAACGCATCATAATAAATCATTGCGTTACATCATCATAATTTTTCATCATTATTCCGGCCGAATAAATTTCACTGCTGAACACATGCCTCCCCCAAAGGTCACCACAACGAGCTGTCTGAGTGTGTGTGGTCATTGGAGGATTTTTCCATAATCGCCACGCTTAGCAGCGGCAGCAGCGTCCTTTGAGTACATTAACAACTCAACTGCGATCACCAATCCTCAAGCATAGTGATTATGGCAATGTCCCCTTTAGCTGTTTATTGTAGTGAATATCGGAAGGCCCATGTTCAGCTGTGGATGGATGGACAGGCTAATGAGAGAGAGACGAGGAGAGATACGAAATTGTTTGTTTGTGGAGCGTAATTCGACGACACGGTTGGTGCAGTGGTTGATACAGTCGACTGCTGCGCTCCGGGCCGCGGGTTCGATTCCCGCACGGAACAAATATTTGTATGATCTGCAGCTAGTTGTTCCGGGTCTGGGTGTATTGTGTGTGAAATGTATGTCTGTAAACGCACCCACGACACAGGAGAAATCCTAGTGTTGGGCAACGTTTTAAAAAAACAAGAAAACAAGAAATTATTACTGTTTACTGCATACATTTCAAACTAACCTTAGTGATATGATGAGCAGTCACCGTGTCTCCAAACATACGTGCAGGTGGATGTGAGTGCGGGTGCACTGTGGCTAAGGGGGTGGTCTGCGCATGCGCCACTGGTGCTGGTGGTGGAGCCTCGGAGGGTGTCTGTACGCAGCTCCACCTAGCCGGTGAACTGCTGCTGAACCGATAAAGTGTTTAATATTGATTCTTCATGGTAATTATACTTTCTTTTTGATTTTGCCATTTCCGGTCAATTAAATTTTGGCCTACCATAGACGGTTGAAATCTAACTTTCAACATTTATACGTATGTATTTATAAATATATCAATATACCAAGCGTCAGGAGTAGGGTTTCTGGTTTCTCGACCTTTTTCATTTCTCGAGGCACGAGAATTCTCGATAAGGAAGAAATCCTTCCGTTTCTCGAGTAATCTAAATTTTTTAATAAATCACGATGTAAATTTTTGAATGTTTGCTGTATTGCAAATTAAACTGATAGACGATGAGATCAATTAAATCAAATGGTAATTCTTTTGTTACGAATTGCACTTATTAATCAACAAGTCAACATTAAACTATACTAGCTGGTCTATATAAAAAGTAAATAGTAGGGTAGTATTCAACATTTTTATAATTATTGGGTCCCTACCAATGATCAAATGTACAACAGCCCATTTTGTAAAAAAATAAGTAGTAAAATTAAATCAGCAAAATCACTAGACCATATTTCGATAACTATACAAACTTGTTTAACAAAACAAACATTTTGTTACCAACTTAAACTAAAAATAGCTTTTATACATCACAGCCTTTCGATTATATGAATCATGATAATTAACTTGACTCGTCACCGGCACCTAAGGGAGGCTCCAGGTCCTCGTATGATCACACCAGAGCCTCCCACTGGTGCCATTGTTTTAGTTACCTAGCACACGGATTGATTCCTCGAGTTTTTTTCCCGTCACGACCGAAGACCAATTTCTCGAGAATTTCCGAGGCGAGAATTCTCGAGCAGAAATCCTAGTCAGGAGGCGTGGGTGGAAACGTGTTTGTAACTTGAGCTATCGCATAATTTATAAATGTAGTCAGAACAAAAGCAGAAAAGAAGAGTAAAAGAACGCACCCGGTTTCATCATTAGGGATGGGCTCAGTATAAGCGAGAGGGAACCAGCCGGCGTTGTGTGTGCGCAAGTTTTCTCCATATTGCCATCCTTTAGTCCTTTCTCCAAGGAGAGCCAGCACATCTCCTTGTTGGAAGCTCAGTTGGTTGTCACCAGCAGCTGCGTAGGCGTATAGAGCTCGAGCCAATGGTGGGTCTCGTGAAGTACAAGTTGGTGGTGCGAGTGATGATGGACGAGTAGCTGGGCGAGAATCTGGCACTGCAAAAAGGGTTGAAATAGTTTTATACTCCGATCTGAAGTTGATGAACATTGAAGTGGAATGGGTATTATTGTTGCATAGTAAAACAGAACACTCTAGATAAATAGATAAGTACTTAAAATTGTATAAAGGGCATCTTGTAAGAGTATCTGTACAAGTACAATTTTTTACTTACAGTTTAAATGACTTCTTACATTGCATTACATCAATATTAATTTGAAAGAGCAGCCTCGACTTACCCTGATCTTCATTATTTGAGCTGGTTTGTAGATTGAAATCAGATTTAGCCCTGGACAGCCCTTGAGCTGGTGAGCCTAGATCTCCAATAGACCTGACATCAAGACATGAAGCATCCACTGATCTTGTTTTACGCAACGCCGAGCCAACTGATGCTCGGTCATCGTCATCGCCCGCTCGTGGACTGGCATATATGTCCTCATCAGCCCAAAATGAAACTTGCTGCAGATAAAAGTAAACACTTTAAGTTAGACCTTTAAACTTGGAAGGAGCCGATCAATAATTAAGATGAAGCTTAGCCTTGAGTCCGTCCAGGATTGAGTTCAGGGTTTATAGCTTTTACAGAATCAGATAAACAACTTTACTATGAAATGTTCTTTTTGTAAGAGAGTAAGAGACAATTTTTATAGAGCCATTAGGTATGTAATTTAACTGTTTACTTTGTCGATTCTATTGGTCATTTTGAAGGAAAACGACCGTTTAAGCGGGTTGTATTGGAACTAAGAGCCCATAAATAATTTTACGTTGGTGAAGATAGATTTTTACGACGTCACACGGTAATAGACGAGACATGGCATTTTATTAAGGTAGCGAAAAATTGTGTCCGTTTGCTTTTATTTCATACTTGAGTTTCAAAAGCACTAGACGTCAGTGTTACCACCAACCATCTGGACTTATGATTATTAATTGACACTGAAGCACATGAAAACGCAATTTTGTTGTATTTTCGCTGGGAGCGTCTCTGATACTATACTAAACTAAGCTGATTACAGTTACTATAGCAACAATAAATTAAAATAATTAAAAACTAAGCGCATAACATAAAAGAGAAAAAAAGCTCTCAGAACTCAGAACAATTCTTTCAAATTTAATAGAGGTCAAATTATTTATGTAAATAATAAGAAAGTACTACATTTAACTATTTATTTAGATAATAGCATAATATTCCCTTTAATTTTTATCTTTAGCATAAGTAATAGGACTTATCTTTGTCCTATTGAGTGTTCGAGTCGGTGGGTTAACTGATTTAAAAAGAAACAGAGTAGTTTCCAATTTCCAAGTTTCCATTCACTTACCCTCATCCTGCTAACGAACATGGCTTCAACATTGGGGGGCAGGTACTCGCGAGTCCTGGACACTTCGAGCCACTCATCGATGCCTGTATTGTATGCAGCCGCTCCTGCGGTGTGGTAAGCCAGCCAGTGCTTAGCCAGAGAGCACTGGCGCTCCAGCACAAAGCCGTAGCGACGGCGCTCTTGTGTCATAGCCTGAAGACGACAAAAAGCACAGTCTGTACAAAGAACGTATGCTATGACATAATTTTTATTTGGAAAATGTGTCTATCTCAGGCAGTTTTAGATAACCTTACGAGTCCAAAGAAATGTGGTTTTGCAACGATAATGAAACGTACGAATCAACGTTATAGAACACCTGCAAGTGGTTTTTCAGATTCAATTACTTATAGATGAATTCAATGAATGAATAAGACTTTTATAGAATGTAGTTCTAATAAGATCAATAAAAGTTGTTCAATAATAGTATTATTCGTTTTCCTTTGTACGAGTATTGTGGCAGAGTACAATTCGATGTTCGTTGTTACAGAATACTTACGTTCTTCAAGCTTTGTTCGCAGAACGCATCCAATTTGGTTTTCTCTTCTTCCAGTATCTGCATGTTCTGTAAAAACAGTACAATATTATTACAAGTTAAGTAAATTGTGTAATTGATTGTCTCCGTAAAATAAATTTCATATGATGGTAACAATGGGCACGATTAACTGAGAAGCGTGTAGTGACATCATGAATCATCAAGGCTACTACCTCCGCGTTCAGTAAAACAATACTTTTAGAATGTTGTTGGGACTGCCACAGTGCTGCAGTGCGTCGGAAATGTTCGCGGAGGTGCACACTGTCGGCTTTCACGCCAAAAGAAGATAGAACCACTATTTCAACGAGTGCGCGGCAATCACATCACCATTCTGAAAGTGTTGCTGAGTGTTTTGACAGCCCTATGGTAAAACATTGGACAGAAATAGGTTTTGTAAAAATTAAAAAAACTTGTATTCCTACTAACACAGTTATTAGCTTTTTACTAAGAAATATTTGGAGATCCTATCTGAAATAAATGTTTTATTATTATTATTATATCTCTCTTTTAACGGGTTTATATCCCCTGTAAGGGGAACCCGGTCTATTGATTGGCTTACGCGGGGACATGGGTCCAACACGCAGAGGCCCTTTAGAGAATTTTAATCTAACATGTAATGGGACACTAACCGGGGACTCTCATAAAATGCAGTCTGTGATTAGCCCCGGAAGTATAAAACTATTGTATGAAATGAAAACTACAAGTATAAGGTATATTGCAATGGGTGCTAAATGGATTGAATACTGAGAAAAACGGAAAAAACGGCGTCTGCCTTTCCACCTTTAAAGTGAAATTTTGTGGCAGACGGTGACTTGCCACTTACAAGATGGGCCTCCCAAATGGGCACCACTACAGGCGACAAGGAGCAACACCGGTGTGAGTGGCTAGGGGTGTCGAGAAATGCGGCACCGGTTTCACCTTCGCGCGTCTCGAAGACTCGGAGTGGGTTTCCCCGTAATTACGCCATTAGACGCTTCCACTCCCGAGCATATAGCATTATATTATTATTATGAACTCCGCCTGGCGGCCGAATGTGTGTTGAATAGAACTAGTCATAATCCTATTAAAATATAAATAATGTATTTATCTAATGAGCATTCATTATCACATGACCAACAACTATTACAAGTCAATTAACATATTATAGTGCCTCCTATTTCATAATTATACATGAATTTATTTATACGAACTATTATTGTACACATTACGAGAAAATATGTTAGAGCAAACTCATTGTGAATTTGTTACATGATACCCACTGATGTTCTTCTAGTTATATGGTTTGAATAATACATGTGCATTTCTAGTTTCCTATTACCATTGAATCAGAATATGTGTAGAATTTAAATTGTTTACTTTAAATATATTTTGAATGCTCAACTAATATGTTTGTAATCCAATACAGCGCTAGATCAGGACTTTTAATAGACCCTAACCAACCAACAACTCTTGGTTGAAACATGAAAAACTTAATGATCTGTGAAACATTGCAGAAGTTAATTATCATATGGTCAACATAATTCGAGATTTGATGACGCATAATAAGACACTAACTTTTTTAATCGACGTTTTGTTTACAAATAGGTAGAGCAATGTAGGTCTTATAATACCTTCATCTCCTTATCCATAGCAGATCCAACTTTGGTAACATTAGGCTTCTTCTTGCGTTGTTTTTTGATGGTGGCAGCGGCCTTGCTATAGCTTTCAGACCGAAGTTTGTGCTGTTGTAAAAACCTCTTTTGTTCAGACTGTAACAAACGAACCAGTAATTGAATCCACATCGAATATTTCATTTGAATTGCAAACATTGTTTCCGTATGTCATAGAAACATTGTTAACTTGTTATGGACGAATTAATTTCTAGCACCGTAATAAAAAAAATAAGGAATAATAAGTTCATTATTCAAATCTTCGAGTGTCAATCATACGAATTACATAGTTTCATTTAAATTATTTGATGAGTTAGTTACTTTTTGTAAAAGCACGATGGGATTGACATTGTCGCAAATATGTACATAAATCCCTTAAATAAACAAGAATAAAAAAAGACATAGTTTCATTATAATCATAATTCATAAGTAATAATTGAGATTAGATTTAAATATATATGGATTTTATTTTAATAACTGTATACTACGTCTTTCGCTCATAAGCTCTTACCCTGATATAGAAGTGATAAAAATTTAAATTAAATTCCTAGCGATGGACACAGCGTCCTTATTATGTGAATTTGCTATCTATTTTGTTGACAAAATGTTCTAAGCATCCCAGTTTCGTGTTGAACAAACAAACTACGTTCTGTAAAACTACATACGAGCTGTACTGGCGAAAACTTTTTTAATAGAAAGCCTTATCTCACGGGCGCGATACTAAGCTTATTTGAACTCGGTACCCTATTTCCTTTATCCGGTAAACAATCCCTTGAAACATGGAACTATTCACATAAAAGATTATGAAGAGAAAAAAAAAAACATTATTGACTGACCTGTACTACTTTTGTGTCTTTCTCCAGATTAGTTTCCAAGGGTACCAGCAGATCTACGTAAAATGCCTTCAACTGAAACAAACAAATAACTTGCAGATTATTGGATGGGGACACTTAGGGATAGTTTCTACTATGCGAACAAAGGCGAATACGTATACAAATAGTGTCTTTGTGTTTCCAGTTAGTTTTCCTTATAAATAGAACTTACGATATTCATTTGTTGATCTTGTATTTCTCGGTACACCTCGACGACTTTCATTAGGGCAGTTCCTGAAAATTATTGGTTATTGTTTTCATTTCGATTTAAATTCGTGTTATGCAAAAATGACAAAAGTTCGTGGGAGAAGGCTCGTCGTAGGTACAGTTTTCTCACACGAAAAGGCAGAAACAGTCATGTGAAGTATATATAATCTGGCTTGTTTCTATAAATGGTAATAACATAAGTAGGTCTCAATGTTGTGTATAGTGCTTGTTATAGCTAGAAAGAAAGTCGAGTTTTTTAACGAATGTTCCCCCACTAGTATTTCTCCTATGTCGTGGGTACAGTTTATAGACATAAATCACACATGCACAAACACCCGGACCCGAAACAGCCACCTAGCCGTCCAATGAAGTCGTTATTTCGATAAATTTTAGTTTAAGAAAATATAATATCTTCACATACAGAGTAGACTACTTTTAAAAAAAATATCACGGTGTATATATTCTGTAGGTACTTGCGCTTAACTTGTATAGCTATCTAAAAAAACAGAAAAAAACCAATAACCTTTTTGCCTGATATGTCGAAATCGTACACGGGGGCCCGGGGTGAAAGATCCAATTATGGGATATTACATACTTATATTATATTGTATACCTATATCGGCACATCCGCCCCACGTGCCTTGCTGTGCCTGCCTGCCGAGTTTCCCCACTGCATCCACATACAAACGGGACGCCGCGGCAGCTCCTGTGAAAAAAGATCAAGTAAGTAAAGTTGAAAATATGTACTTTACAACAGCCGTGAAAAAGAACATTCAGGTGAAGGCCTCCTGCCTGATATCGTTGCAACCGACACGACGCTCCAATTCAAATGAACATGGTGTGATGAAAACGTGCCGATTGATACATCGGGGACTAAAAGAAAAATTAAGAATGCGTCAGATGCCTATTTTTTCATACGAGTCGACCGAGGGAAAGCGATTGTAGGTACCGTGGAATATGAGAAAGCTGAATACTTATTTCTGTCTAGTACAGTTGAAATACCTTTAAAACTACTGTGTAATCCCAAACTTTAAGCCTTAACCTTACCGAACTTTAAGCATGCTAAAGGCCAAGTTACTACTTTTCGTAGACTGATGGCCGAATACTGAACCGCAACTCAATATTTAAGAACTATTTAAGTGTCGTTTTAGTATTTGGTCGTATGTGTATCTTTTTTTAAAAACTTTACCTCAGTGACTCTAGTGTTTGTCCTGGTGTCGTGGATATAGTTTTCACATATACATGGACCACGTGCAGATCGCAAAAATATTTGTTCCGTGCGGTTATCGAAACCGGGACACGTAACGCATTGGTGTCCGGATTAAGAATATAGCACCACTCCATTTCCTCCCGTGGATGTCGTATAAGGCGACTAAGAGACTCTAAACCAGAGGGATGGGCAGCAGCGTCCCTTCTGAGGAACAGTAGATTTTCTGCGCTCGCCAACCCGCCTGCCAAGCGTGGTGAGTACTGGCAATTTCCCCCCAATATGATGACACAGTTGTGGAAATCTATGGGGGAGGCCTGTGTTCAGCAGTGGACGACGTATGGCTGATGAGATAGCGCAGAAACCCGTTTAACCACCAACCATTGCGCGAACCGTGCCCTCAAAATGATTGAAAGACGTATCATTTGTGAGTAAATCCAAAAATGTACACAATTTTCGATACAGAAACATGTGTATAGCCTACAGGTAGTTGTTTCGGGTAGTGGCATGTGAAAGAGGAATGCCCATCTGCCATACAAAAAAATGCCTGAGATTAAAAAGCTAATTTTCGATACAGAAATATTTGTATGGCCTACAGGTAGTTGTACCGGGTATTGGTATGTGAAAGAGGAATGCTCATCTGCCATACAAAAAAATGCCTGAGATTAAAAAGCTAATTTTCGATACAGAAATATTTGTATGGCCTACAGGTAGTTGTACCGGGTATTGGTATGTGAAAGAGGAATGCTTATCTGCCATACAAAAAAATGCCTGAGATAAAAAAAACATGATGCTGAGGCTGATGCTGAGCCAGTGAGAGCCACAACAATGCAAAGGACATGTGACTCTAAGATATGATTCAAATTGTATTACAAATCGAATTAATTACAATTATCTAAAAACTAGGGAGAAGCCAGTTTAAACCTTTTTGTGAAAGATAGGTTATTTCAAGGTTAGGGCACAAAATACTTAATAGTATTGACGTAGTTAGCATAATAAAATCAAACAGGAAAAATACATTCAGCAAAAGCAATTCGTAATTCAAGTCGTAAAACAATGGATTAAATCAAGCGAACGAATGAAAAAATAATAACATAATACGGTAATGCCAAATTATCAGGAAGGCAAATAACTGTTGGTACCTACCAATAGGCTTTACATGCATTTACTGGAAAATAATATGACAGAGAATGGAAGGAAATGAGAGGCCTAAAGCATTCCAAGACTTTCTGCAGCACAAGGGTAGACGATATTAAGATAATTTAAAATTTAACCAACACCCAATTAAGGCATTATATAGGCGCAATGATAAGAAGCAGCACCTGCATAGGATGAAGCTTAGTACGACGGATACATGCAGATTCTGTATGCATAATCGAGTAAATGCTGCTTTTGTGCAGCTATGATGCTCTGGGAAGACGCAGGGCGAATCATCTAGGAATGGCTTATCCATCACCTGATGATTTTGCCGTGTGGTGCCGGCTCAGAATGCCACCACTCCATTTCATCCCGTGGGTGTCGTAAAAGTCGACTAAGGGATTAACCGGAGGATGAGCAGCAGCGACCTTCGAGTACATTAACAACTCAACTGCGATCGCCAACCCGTCTGCCAAGCGTGGCGATTATGGCAAGACCCCCCAATGAGCACACAGCACACCATATCGGTCGTTGTGGTGATCTTTGGGGGAGGCCTGTGTCCAGCAGTGGATTTCATTCGGCCGAAATGAATGAAAATGAATGATTGCGAAGTGCTAAGGACTTCTTGAATTACCAGTGGAGGAGTAATGCAGGGCTTTGGGCAACACAATGGACCCACTAGGTTTGAATTACATAACTAATTTAAATACTTTGTAACGAACAGATTTGTAAAAGACATTTAAAAAAATACAAAAACACCTAAGCCTAAGTTTCTTTCAGCATTTCTTCTCAGAGGTTGTCATGTAGCGAAATGCCCTCCGTTGTTTCAATATGACGTGTAAAAGTGTCTGTTAGGACCTATTTACTGAATAAATGATTCTATTCTATTCTATTTGGCTGAGGCTGAGCGAGCCCGTGAGAGCCACAAAAATAGAAGGCAAAGGACATGTGATTCTAAGGTATGATTTATCTTTTGTAGTCTTAAATAATTTGATTTTATTAAATTGGCATGCAGATGACCAGAGGCCCAATTCTAGTAATAAATTTACACTATGACTGAAAGTTGACTAAACTGAGATTAAGTTATAAATTGACAACAATTGTATTTCAGTATGATTTCAATCTAGTCTCATTTCAATGTCAATTTTGACGTTCATTCAATGAAAATTTTAGTACCTGTGTCACTATAAAAAGTTAGCAGAATACCGTTTTGGCTTCGAACAACTTTTGATGCATTTTCGACCTCATTATAGGTTGGCGTTAACCGTTGTTCGTTCGTTTAGGACACTACCATTTGTGACATTTATGATATTGAGACTAGATCGGAACTATATCTTGGACATTTTTAATTACGAGAATATAATATGTCTTTCAGATTTACAAAAGCCAGGCCAGGAAGTCGTGTCAAATATGAATAATTTATTATAAATCAACCATTCCAGACCCTTGATATACTCATTAGATGAGAATCAAATTAAATACTAAAATAACAGGTATACTTTTACTCTAGTTAATCTAACTTGAGAATAATATAATTATCCATATTTTATTCAAAATAGAATTTAGGACTGTTGGAAGTTTCTGTTTATTTCAGGCATTTAATAGGCCCTTTATGTCCGAAAACAGTACTCACGAGCTTAGTGAGGTATATCGTTTAAATAAAAACACATCTGTTACTACGTATTACGTTCTTGGAGTCCTCTTTTGGCTTCGCCAGAAAATGACCGGTTAAGCAACCACATTTCCCTGAAATGTATGCGAGAAGCTATTAAAAAAAAACGTATTACGTAGAAATAAATGAAGATAATATATGTAGTTTAACTTTGAAATTTCTTATTGGTTTCATCAAAGTTGAGCAAGTCAACGAAAATAATCAATTTTTATTGGAATTACGTACACGAATTTCAACAAATAAACCGTGAAATAATTCAAAATCTAATTAAATTTTATTAGTTTTACATAATTCTCGTCTAACAAAGTTAATCGAATCTCATATCCGCAAAGCGACTTTAATAAAATTCAATAGAATATAAATGGGTCGATAAAAATAAAACAAAACAAAAATGTGATGAATTCGATAGCGGATGTGTGCATACCATAATGTGTTCCAATATATTAATATATGTATGTATTATATTAGATTACATCAAATCATTTGTGAAAACTATTGAGTTTCACATTATCTAAGCAGTGAAAGTATAAATTAATATTAAATTACAGCCTTATGCTAGTAAGCATTAATATTTTATTCTTCTTTTCTTACGTAAAGCGAACAGTGAATTCAAATGATTGATCTTTTTTCTTTAAAATTATGTAAAGATGGCCGGCCATTGATGAAGATAATATAAGTAGGTTAATGATCTGTAGTTGCGTAAGCAAGTAATTCCTGGCAATCATTATTAAGTGGAATGAAGATACGTATTATACACGGCAGTAAACATTTTGCAAATGATAAAGCAGTTTGATCATCGTAACCGAGATAATTACTTTTAAGTAGGCAATGCTATCTTAAATAGAATGTAACATAAAATTTCTATTTAATAGGATAATTCAAGATGCTATGTAGTCTCCCTCTGAGAATAGGCCACTCTTATCTCATCTCGCGGGTGCCGTTGGAAAGGGGTCAAGGTTCGATGGGTATACCCTTACTCTGATAACGGCTCGCGATATCTTGTCCAAATCTTTAAAGCATATATTTATTGACAACCAGTTTAACTAGAAAAATACTTCGAGTATTTGGAATAACCATTAGTTTAAGAAGGTCAGTTGATTTACTAAAAGCGCAAAATTCTTGAGATTCATTAGAATAATTAAATAAAACAAGTACCTACTTGTATTTGGCACGAGTCAATAACAAGTACGGTTAAATACCAAAGGCTGTTGTCCTAGAATTGCTTTAGAAGTTCCAACAGCATTTTTTGCTTTTCAAGTAAAAATATTCAGGCCAGATTTAAAAAGGCCGGTGGCGTTCTATGAATTTGTAAAGTGCCATAAAAATGGTAAGTGCTTTGAGAAAATTTCCAATCGGTGGAGTATTAGGCGAAATTAAAATTTAATATTCATTTTACTTAGCGATAATGAAAATTAAGTTAATTCATTTTGCTTAAAATGCAATGAAATGACATTGAACATTCAACAATGGGTATAAACTTTACAGTTTAAGTGCAGTTTTTTATTGTACCCATGATTATTAATTTGATTTATTTACTAAACTTTACACCAGAAAGGGAATAAGGGGCACAAAGTTTGGCCATAATAAACAAACAGGTCACTCATTACCCACATAAACTGAAATAAAACAAAATTAACCGCAAAACATCCGAATAAAGTACATATATGGAGGTCTCAAGAGCAATACATCGCGGGAATGCCCAAGTTTATTGCTACTAGTGCTGGCTATAATACTCTAGATAAGCCAGTTGAGACAATTTGGCACAAACCACGCCCCAGTTCCGGAGCCAAGCAAGCGGGGAACATCGAGGTTTTGCATATAGATGCGCTTATTTGGCTTACACTACATAAATTAAATGTACATGTTTCACTGAATCGCGTCAACAGAGATTTACGAGACGCAACGAGGTTTCACTTTCTTATTGATGTAGCTAATTGTGTAGCGTCTAGTCAGGTCTTGGATGTGCTAATAGCAACATATTATGAAACAAGTTCCGGACTGCGGGTCTTTTTTTGCTTGTTATAACATCGAGCACGACCGAGATATGTTTATAAGTGTGCACAGTTCCACTATGGTGTATATTTCGTTGTTAATCATGAGCTCCATTCATGGTGGTGTCGCAAGCGAATACTAGTCAGGCAGACAGTAAAATAATACACACTATTATTTGAAAGAAAGAAGGAAATAAGGGAAAAGAACAGAAGGAAAGAAAAAATAAAACATTTACAAAACAAGATTTAAATTTGGCGGGATACATGACTTTTACTTACAAATTATTTGGTGTATACAACAACTGTTAGTTCCTATGATTCTTGAACTTTACTCGGTAAAATCTTAAAAATCAGAATTTACTAAAAGGCCTTAATAATGCACAGGGAAGCGTTACTCCGCAACCATCAAGTAAAATCAATGTTATAACTCGATGTAGTATTGCATTTGGGTTCTTATTACATATCATCTGCTCATTTGCCTTTACATGAGCGATTTAGTACCAGCATTAAAGCTTTATACAACTGCAGTATGAAATCAACACGCAAACCACGTAAGTTCTGACGAATAGTTGTTCATTTGCTCGTCCATAGGTTATAACAAATTAAGGAAGATGAAAAACGAGTTCTACTAATCCTTCCGAAACGTATGGTAATATTGAGATTCTTGACCTTAAACTGGAAATATCCAAATTTCAACCTTAAAAATACAGCTGTCACTTTTGATTAGTGTAAAGGTAGATGATGCTGCCGAACCATCAGATGAAATCCCTCAATTGCCCCATTTAACTTCGATGGGAATGTCTCATGCCCATTCTAAGTCCAAGCCTACGCACTACGAGGCCTGCTGTTACCTCCTTATTATTAATTGTATAGATTTAATAATGCATACCACAGTCGATGCCAGGGCCTTGCAACTTCTGAACGATGGTCAACGTTCACTATATTATTCTAGCACGTTACCGCACCAGCCAATTGCCTACGCATCGCATAAAGTGCACACTAAAGTCATGTTTACGCATACTTAAGTTTATTCAATGAATTTATTTTGCACAATATACTTATAGACAAAGAGGTACTTACCGTGTAAAGCTTTCAAGTAGGCCTTTCCGGCCGTTATCATCTGTCGAGCACCTGGATTAAATTTGTCCAGGATGTTCTGTAACAACAAAAACAACACGTTGAAATTTTATTTGAAGCGAATATTGTACTAATAATATAGTGGGAAAAGTTTGTTTTTGTGGATATGAAAAGTTTTTTTTCAACCTAATGACGAGATGAGTAAGTCATACTCCTGGTGGTAAGCGTCACTGACAGTTGATACCGCACTGGTATTTTTTTATTAAACTCCTATGAGCATATTTTTTGGTAACGTGGTCAACGTTTCAAGAAACATAATTGCAAGTGAAAACTTTTTATTTTTATTACCTAACAGAGTAATCACAGTCAATCAATGTATTGTTGTGAAAGTGAGAGAGTGCACACCAATATTTTCTTAGAAACGTCGTATCGTTATGTAAACGTCATAACATGTTATACTTATAGTAAATATCTATTCATATGCAATGGAAAATGAGGTCTTAGACCGTAACCAGACTTAGGTGCTGGAATGTGGCCTTCAAGGATGCTGCAGTGGTTTGCGGCCTCGTTGCTGAGGTGTGGCTACGACGACATTCCTTTACAAACACGGCTTTACCCCACTTCTCCGAAAGCGTTAAATGCGTATAAAAAACACTAGTACTTTTGCATGTTGTGCACGAATGAATACAGATTGCTGATATAAGATCTTTACCATACAAACCGGCATCGTGCCACTTAATTTATAAAAATTAAAACCCATACACGGCTGTGTTCAAATAATATAGGTATTGTAACAGGTAATTCTTTTCAATGATGCAGTTTAAAAGTTTCTAAAGATAGCTTTTTGATTGAATAAAACGGTCAAACTCAACTGTATATTTACATATTGAATATTATTTATAGTCTGCTCTGCTGCTGAGGTTCAATTAATTAAGGTTATTGTTTTTAATCTAAAATTAATATGCACATTAAAACTAAATACATAGGTACACTTTGAAATTATTTTTATTACAAATCTCACTAATGTAGTTATGAAAAAAAAATTGAGTGTAGATCTCACTATTGTATTTTCTAAAACGTAAAATGTTCATTGCACCATCTTTTAATAAACTTAAACAACAAGTAGCTGACATGTAAGCTTTTGATTACTTGCTAATTGTTACGATTCGATGCAAAATTTAATCAGGGTTTTTATTACATGGACATGAGAAATCATCAGCTCATTTTCGTTTTACACTATCGATTTGCGAAAATATAATATAATAAAACTCGCGCTCCAAAAAGCGATGCAGCTGTAAAATATACCTTTACACGAATTCGATCATAAGAAGTCATCGGTTAATTTGCCTTTTGCACGTGTGATTTAAAAATCGAGCTAAGCAATGCGATGCAGCATATAATATATCTTATTATAGGTAGTAACGTGTTATAGCTTTATACAACAGCGTTGAATTTTAAACACGTAACAATATTTTTTTATTGGCGTCTTAACAAAATGGCTTCCAAAACGAAAAAAAGTTCAAGTAAATCCCCCAGAATATATTGTGTCGCTTTAATTTAGCAACAAAACATCTTCTTGGCGTATCGTATCCTATCTGAATCGATACAATATACGAGGCGAGAAACAGGCCTTAGCTTTTATGTCCTATGGATCCTTTGAGATAACCGAATCGAGTAATGTAGGAAAAACAAAACACTGGCAACGTGCAAACTATGACTCGAATTGTATAACACACTCAAGCAAATGTTTTCACTCCACTTGGTTCAGAAAGCTAATACAATCTTCATATGGTTTTGGAGTTATACCAATTTAGTTTGACAACGAATCCACAGTATTCCGCTTTTGAAAATAAATAGACAGTAATGTAATTTTGTTTCAATATTAGTGTTAATTTCATTTAGAAACCTGTTAGAGAAATCGTGTGAAAAATCATACATCATGTTGTTGTGTATGTGCTAAACAATATAAAATATCGATGATTTTACCTAGTTCTCCTAGGCGGTGATAATTTGTATTTACTATCTGCAAGAAGATTGAGGTTTTTACACCAAAATCGCCTATAAATGAATATTCTATCTTCAAAGTAATTGTGACTACTTGTAATTGTGTAAACGCATTTTACAAACTAAAATAAAGATATCTTCCTTCCACATCACATATTAATTTAAGCGTAAGCGTTCCTTTATACACGTTTCGACACGCATAGCCTACCGACCCTAACGTTAAAGATTCTCCATCGTAAGCATGTTAGGATATAAGTAAGTGCGTAGAACAGAAAATGGCCGAGTATTCCGGGATGGCTCGTCCTAATCCCCAGGTTATTGCCACATTACAAAAAGCCAATGCATTTTCCTTTCTACCCCAATATCAGTTCGCTGGTGTGGGCATAACTACGTGCTAATGTGTTTTACGATGTGCTGACTCAAATTTTTTATGCTGCGTATTTGCTTGGTCAGTGTTTATGTTTAATTCATTTTGTTGTATTTTGCGACGTGCATCTGAATTGTAGTGTTTGATGAAAGCTAGCCCACTTCTTTTTTGTTATGTTCATACAATACAACAAAGTGGCAATACACTGGCAACTTAACCTAATTATTCATTTAATTAGATTAAGAGGTTGGTGTTTCGATGTTTTATTTATATACAGGATCAACTGTGTGTGTGTGGGTGTGTCTGCCCGCTCGATCGCCCGCGTGGTGTCCAGATTAAGAACATACCACAACTCCATCTCCTCCCTTGGTTGTTAAAAAAGATGACTAAGGGAATTTAAATTTAAACTAGAGGTATGGGCAGCAGCGTCTCATCTTCTGTGAAACAGCAGTTATTCTGTGCTCACCAACCCGCCTGACAAGCTTGGTGAGTACTGATAAATTCCTCCCAAATTGGCGACACAATTGTAGAAATCAGTGGAATAACAGTAGAACAACAGTGGAGTTCGTCCTATGGCTGATATGATGAAATTTTGTTATGAATTGTCTCTCAATCACGCTGAAACGTCTGGATTAAAACTATGGTTTAATTTTGTCGGTTAAAGTGAATCAACTGAGTTATTAATGCAATTATTATTTAATTGCTGTTGACTGTCTCATGTCCAATCATGCTCACTCAATTATGCACTGATGCAAATATTTCATTATAAAATTGTGTTACAACAACTCAATAATAATAATTGCACGGTTGTTTCATATTGTTTGAACTCCAATCAAAATTCTCTTGGTTTATTGTTTGCTCCTTCCTTGCCATAATATTTACCCGCGACCGAACGAATCCTCGCAATTCGCACTTTCACCTTTACTCTCGACTTACTTTTGTTGTTGAAAGCTATTTCAACGGTAAAACCTTTCTCAGAACATTCTGTATTGCCACGTCTCCTGTTTATAAGGGCAATCTTGGCACTTAGTATCTACATATCACCGGATAAATGTTACCTCATAACTCTTGTAATGGATCATTCACGATTTTAGCTTCATGTGGTTAGCAATCAGTCATTAATGCGGGAATAAGTTAATACTACTTGGTCATTTCATAACAAGTCGTATTATGGGATTTCACAGTATAAATGGGCTGCTAGGTCGTAGCTTTCGAGCACCATTAAAGCCAGTTTCTCTTCAATTCAGACCTCCGTGGAAATCTGTAGAATGTAGATTTACTTCTATTTATATGTACATGTTAAGTCGTCGGACGTCGACATAAACACTTAACGTTTTAAATAAGTTATCTGTCCCATCTTCACGGCGTTCAATGCACGACTATGACTGAAATATATGACTTCTTGGTTAGGGTGGGCGGGAAGCAATTTTTCACCGGATTCAGACGTACCTTTTTAAAATACCGAACAGGCTGCTTCGTAGGTAGGCACGCTTATTGCTCGCGTCGAGAGCGTAAATCTTGAGGGAGATTCGTGAACGGAAGACGTCCAAGGGTGAAAAATAGATTCGCACTTAGAAAAATTAAGCAACTGGCGAAGGGGAACCGATGAAAATATTTTTCCGAGACCAATTTATAGTAGGCTGCATTTTTTAGGCGTTATACATTTTGGATTTGGTAAGTAGGTATATTTCTTTTCATACAATCATACCCAGATTTAGGGCAGATAAAATATGCGGTCCTTAAAATAACTTGGAAGTCATTTATCATCAACCTAAATCTCTTTGAGACATCACGTCCGTCACAAAAAGATGTCGTTTCCCTTGACATAGGTAAAATACCCATATGATATTGTATCGTGAGCTAGCTATTCTAATGTAATACTGCGACTTTATCCCATCTTCTTTATTTGTCGGGCACGTAGCACACGACATTTGGTACAAAATTGCTTGGGGTGGACTTCGTGACGTTACTGGCTTTCCTACCCTTTTCGAGCCTAATGTCCTACGCACACGTCTGATATTTTTTTACTATCTACTGAGAGTATCGGCCATTGAAATTCATTGGGAATTTTACGATAGTTGAGTTAGTCAAAGCTCTGTTGTGGGCCGTATTGGCGTTTACGGTGTAAAGGTTATCTACCTTTCTTTGACATTCTAAACAGTATGTATATATTGAGAAATTAAGCGATATATTTATGTAATCATCAACGTCATATCAACCCAACCAGAAGAAAATCCACTGCTACACAAATGCCTCCCCATAGATGACCGGTTTTACCCCAATGAGTCGTCCTTTTGGGGGGAATTTGCCAGTACTCACCACGCTTAGCAGGCACTTGGTGAGCGCAGAATAGCTGCTGTTCTATAGAAGGGACGCTGCTGCGCATCCCTCTACGAGTAGTTATCGTGGTCCCTTAGTCGCCTTCTATGACATCCATGAGAGGAGGAGGCACGGTTGGTGCAGTGGCTGATACAGTTGGCTGCTGCGCTCCGGGTCGTGGGTTCGATTCCCGCACGGAACAAATATTTGTATGATCTGGAGGTAGTTGTTCCGGGTCTGGGTGTATTGTGTGTGAAATTCATGTCTGTAAACGCACCCACGACACCGGAGAAATCCTAGTGTGGGGCATCGTTTTAAAAAAAGAATAGAAGAATAGATGGAGTGTTGTTATATTCTTAATCCGGATACTACATGGAAATGTAATGAAATGACATTACTAAATATATTTGGACGATGTGAAAACAATTCAGCAATCTGATTAATTTTACCGATTGTAATTAAGTTGCACTGAACTCGTCGGGCTGCATTAGATTTGGGATGTTTTAATCATTAACTGAACCAACAATCCCCCGTGAACCTATGTCATATGTGCATAAATTAAATTATTTTCCATAATTCGCATGAGCAGCGTTGCGGAATACTTTATGAATTTAATTACTAACTTTGATGGCATCCCTCGCTCTGGTACTTTATGTTTAATCGTTTTACCGGACCACAGTCATTAAAGGTATATTCTGCAAGAGCAATGATTTACAGGTTTGTCAATTTTCATCCATAGACATAACTTATAGACGAAAATTTCTATAATTATATAAATTTTAAACAGGTACTGAAAGTATGGTACCATCACCCCATCTAATCCCGTGGGTGTTGTATAAGGCGACTATGGGATTAGCCAGAGGAAGGGCAGAAGCGGTCTAGAGTACATTTGTAACCTAACTGCGATCGCCAATCTAGACAGGTTGTCAGACGCAAAGCGTGGCGATTATGTGAAGCCCTACTTAAGAATTTTTGTTCTCCGTTAACCTCCTATGTTATCTTGATGGATATTATTTAAGGGTTTGCGAGTTTCTAATTTGATAGCTTACCATTTTGACTTATTCAATTATTATGTACCCAATCCTTGTACAAAAAACTCGTCACATTTACGCGATTAAAGATTGTATTCAACATCGACCTCCAAAGTCATTATGAGTCATTACGGTTAGCTTCATACGAAGGCAGCATTACTTAATAAAGGCTAGACGACGCTAGTCTGTTCCAAGTTTCGAATAATCTCAGGGTTTAAATCTTTTATAAAATGTTTTGGTAAACAAACATGCAAGTTGTAAGACTGAGGGCGGGATGTTTGCACAGAACACTTGTTGCCACTCTAGACGACACAGGGACATGACTATGTTGTTTCCAACATGCCTGCAAGCGAAGTTTATGCTTAAAATTAAAATAAAAAGATCAACTACTTTTTGCAGCCCCTAAAGCTGTCTACAACAGTTAACATTTCAGATTCGCTACACAGAAAACAAATTTGGAAAACCTGAACTTATGTATTTATTTGTGTTTAAGTGCATATGTCTATATCTAGTAGCTGTACCCGTATTATATACATAAGTCATAAGAAATTAGTACTCATACATAAATTATTATTCGATTTCGGAATTCCTAAAGACCTCCAAATATAATACTGACATTGCTACTAAGAATTAATATTGCACACATTAGGTATGGCATACCATGTGCGCAGACTTTGGTCTGCCTGCCGGGCATAGGCTGGGCGGCAAAACTTGTGCGGCCCAGAAAGGCAGGAGGGGAAAGCGAGCCCCCCCTGCCACAGCTGCCCATAGGCGGGCAGAGTCAGCGCCAGCGCCATCGGTCGCAGGCCCTACGGAGGACATGGAGACGTCCTCTTCCCAGCCTTGAGAATTCTCCAGGGCAACCTGAATCACTGCCGCAACGCGCAGAATCTGCTGCTGCAGACTGTTGCGGAGTGTTCGGTTGCCTTGGTGGTAGTGGCGGAGCCCTACGGCGTCCAGGAACATCCTCGCTGGTTCAGGGACGCCGAGGACTCCGTCGCCATTCATTGGGCTGCGGTAGACGGAGGGCCGCCCTGCTCCCTGTTAGATAGGGGGCAAGGATTTGTAGCGATAGAGTGGGGACCTCTGGCAGTAGTGGGCTGCTACGTCTCCCCCAATGTGTCTCTCGCCGATTACGAGAGATACTTGGACGGGGTGGCGCGCAGCATTCGCTGTAAATGCTCACCCCGTCCAGTGCTCGTCCTGGGGGACTTCAACGCTCACTCCAGAGCTTGGGGCAACCACCGGGATGGGCCGAGGGGGGGGACTTTGCAAGACTGGGCGGCGTCACTTGACCTCCGATTGTTGAATCGGGGGTCCGTCAGCACCTGCGTTCGGTGGCAGGGGGAGTCAGTCGTGGATCTGACATGGGCGACTCCTTCTGTGGCCCGCAATGTATCTGGCTGGAGGGTGGCGGAGGAGGTGGTCACGTTGTCGGACCACCGCCACATAGTATTCGATGTGGCCCTCCACCCTCCCGGCCCAAGGCGTCCAGGTCCTAGCCCACCGTCGCGGCGTTGGGCCCTCACACAGCTCGACCGAGAGATGCTCGTCGCAGCTGCCAACGTCATGGCGTGGTCAGAGGTCGACCAAGGGATCTTGCCCGATCCAGAAGAGGAAGCGTCCTGGTTTCGGGAGGCGATGTCGTCGATTTGCGATGCATCTATGCCCCGAGCCAGGCGCTCCCGGCGTACGGCGGTGTACTGGTGGTCGGAAGAGATCGCGCGGCTGCGCACGGTCTGCCTGGCATCCCGCCGCCAATACACCAGAAGCCGACGCCGGCGAAGTGCTACAGCCGGAGAGACTGCCGAGGCCTATCGGACCTACCGGGCGGCCACTATGACGCTCCAAAGCGCCATTCGCGAGGCGAAGGCTCGGTCCTGGAGAGAGCTCCTGGAAGGACTGGACAGGGATCCGTGGGGGAGACCCTACCGCATGGTAGTGGGCAAATTGCGCCCGTGGGTCCCCCCGGTGACCGAAACAATGGCCCCGGATTTGCTGGAGGGAGTGCTCTCTACGCTCTTTCCGGCGGTCCGGGACTACCCCAGTCCTTCTGTACCGCCAATTGCCTTGGAATGGGATGAGGAGTTGGCGGTTTCGGAAGGAGAGTTGGACCGAGCCGTTGGCCGCCTGAAGGCGCGCAACACCGCACCCGGCCTGGATGGCATTCCGGGTCGTGCGTGGGTGTATGCACTGCAGTCTCTTGGGGACCACTTGAGACGGCTGTTCACCAGCTGCCTCCGTCACAGCGTGTTCCCGTCCGGCTGGAAGGAAGCCGGATTGGTTCTCTTGAAGAAGGAAGGAAGGGCCGCGGAGTCTCCCTCTGCGTACCGTCCCATTTGCCTGCTCGACGAGGCTTCGAAGCTATTCGAAAGAATAATTGCCCGAAGACTCGTTGAGCACTTGTCGCGAGTTGGCCCCGACCTGGCCGACAGCCAGTATGGCTTCCTTCCGGCAGCGGCGGTCCACTATCGACGCGATACTTCGCGTCCGCTCGCTGTCGGAACAGGCAGTGTCCCAGCGGGATGGGGTGGCGTTGGCTGTCAGTCTTGACATAGTCAACGCTTTTAACTCTATCCCGTGGGGTGCGATTAGGGGGGCGCTAGTCCACCATCAGTGCCCCCCCTATCTGCAGGGTATCATCGGGGCATACCTACGCGACAGGCATGTTCGCTACGTGGGCAGGGACGGTAGCGTAAAGCGGAGGGAGATCACGTGCGGGGTTCCACAGGGGTCGGTTCTCGGTCCCCTCTTGTGGAACCTCGCTTACGATACAGTCCTGCGTGTCGTTCTCCCCGCGGGCGTCAGCTTAGTCTGTTATGCTGATGACACTCTTGTGTTGGCCGGCGGGGAGTCCTTCGAGGGAACCATCCGGCTTGCAAAGCAAGCGGTGGCAATTGTCGTGGCCGAAATCCACGCTCTGGGTTTGCGGATAGCGCCTCACAAAACCGAGGCGCTATGGTTCCACAAACTGCCGCGGAGCAGGGAGCCTCCCAGTTCGTGGATACGCGTTGGTGACGCGCAAATCAGGGTGGGCCGGTACATGAAGTACCTAGGGCTCACCTCACAATCTATACTTAGTAAAATAAGATTAGATCAGTTAACAATAAATAAATTTTAGTTTTATTTTAATTCAAATACAATGTAATATAATTAATATTACATTGTATTTGAATTAAAATAAAATATTTTTTGGAATAAAATTTCTATGTAATATATAAAAAAATATATATAAAATAGGATTAGATCAGATATTAAATAAATAAATAAAATTACATTGACCAAAAATAATTGAGATTCTAATATGACAGTAACTTGAGTAAAGTGCTCAAATTACTGACTGTTTTGTTTCAGTTTCATCAAGATTAAATATAGCAATATGGCATAACTTTATTAAAACAACAAATGTTGGAAGAGTAGGATATTGACGTGCTAAGTAGATTCCACAATGTAATACAATTAATATTACATTCAAATACAATGTAAAGAATTAATATTACATTGTATTTGAATTAAAATAAAATATTTTTTGGAATAAAATTTCTATACTTAATAAAATAAGATTAGATCAGTTATTAAATAAATAAATATAAATACATTGACCAAAAATAATTGAGATTCTAATATGACAGTAACTTGAGTAAAGTACTCAAATTACTGACTGTTTTGTTTCCATTTATTTGTAATTATCTCGTTTTCCAGTGTATATTACCTGAATCAATATGATTATATTATTTATTATGGGCATTTGTCCTGTATCGTGAGCAGTTTTCAGACCTACATCTCATACGCACACACACCCAGACCTGAAACACCTATCTGCATTTAATACAAATGTTTGTGCCCTGCGGGGATCGAACCCGCGAGCACTACACCTAACGCAGGAATTCAGTTGTTTGGCCATTGTGCCAACCGTGGCGTCAAATAAAGTTCAATTAATTGATTCTGTCTTCTTGGCGATTGCTAATACTTTAGAGAAGTTAAATTAATTGCAATCGAACAGATAACTGTTAAATTTCAATCTAAGCTCCACCCTAGACGGCAGACTTCTTAACGTAATCATGGCCGTGCAATTTGTTACGGATTCAACAATGCACCTCTTAAGTTCTTTGGTGGGGCAAAATAAAAGAGTTCTTTTAAGTTCGCTAAATGAAGTCGACTACAAAAGGCGGGGCTCGGCGTAATTCAAATGAACGCAAGCGGCCGACGCTCCGGCTTTGATTCCGTACCTGAAAAGTAGAATTTTTGCGAAGTTTCACTTGCAGGACTTTGCAAATACTTTCAGATTTTGTTCGAACTTCAACAACTAACTGGTTTCACTTAAAGGCTGCTAAATTCAATGTTAGTCATTAATCATTGATTGTGTAACTCGTTAATGACAAAGTTTTTTGGATGGTCTACGAAGAAGCTAAATATATTCATTGTGAAAAAGCCCCTGATCGAACAAAAAATGGTGATTGATCATAATGACGGAAACGTAGGTACATTGTATGGGTACCTACAGAGTATCATACATCAGTACATACAACAAGGCCGACATCTTAGCAGTTCATATTTGTTATTTGTGTATGTAGACCGTTGAAGTGTGTACGTTAGAGGCCATTGTTAGTCGTCATTATTATGTAGATCTATTGGTTGCCATTCACTGTCGTTTAGTAAGACAATTAGGACGGACGCAAGGCCGGGCTCATGTCAAATTGGCTTTATATTGGTAGTTTTGTTTATAAAATATTGGCTTGTCACGATTTGAACTTGAATTCTCGAAAGTCTTACAGCCTGGATGACTAAAAAAGTTTCGTAATCAAATTTTTTAAACTTTTTGTTTTATCGGTGTATGCGTGGCTTTCTGAAGTAGTAGCGGAATCAATTTTAATGAGTTATTAATAAGTAGGTACGAACTCATTACTCTTAACCTCTTTACAAAAATTTACGACAACTCTAGAAGATTTACGACAGATGGTGGGGCCTATGAAGTTCACACGTAATGAGTCAGATAATTTAAGATATTAAGTATAAAATCACCCTTACTTAAATTGAGACAACCCGTTTTTATTAAAATATTACTAAACAAATTTTATAAATGACAAATTATATATATTTTTATTAAAATTCTTTTCACCACTTTACACATGTGTAACAGTCTTTCCTTTGATCTAATTAATTCCAGTGGCATATTTTCATAATTATACGCCTCAACATAAATTCCTTTTTTATTAAAATCGTGGAAATACTTCTTGTACTTCCTTCACTCAGAGAAAGAGTGAAAGGGCATGCCAGAATAAATTTACCAGAGCGGTCATCTTCGGCACCGAAGGTCCTTGATAAATCACAATAGAAACAACCAACATAAATACCTACTATCAAAATATGAAGTTGGTAATTGAACTCTTACTTCGGCATTTGCTTTAGGCGTTGCACAATAATGACATGACCTACAACGAAGCATTTAAACGTACGATTCTCTTAAGTTCCTTCGCAAAGTTTGTGGATAAAGTGTTTGTTGATCGTCTATACATGTTTTATTCCTATGAATAAAATCATGTCTGAAAACGAAAATTTTCACCGTGCATCCTACCTGTTATGACCTACGGAGCCAAAACGTGGACGCTAACACTCGGACTAATCCACAAGTTTAAAGCCGCTCAGCTTGCTATGCTCGGAGTCTCTCTAATGGATAGAAACGAAGGATATCCGCAAGAGAACCAAACTGAAGTGGCAGTGGGCTAGTCACGTCTGTCGAAGGTCCGATTACATGCCGCTCTCATCTACCTACTAAAGCGACCTTCACCAGGTCGTCTGTCCATCTCGTTGGAGGCCGTCCCACGCTGCGTTTTCCGGTGCAACAAACAAACGAAACAAATCATCCCATTACGGTTCCACTGCTGGACACAAGCCCGGGAATTTCTCACGCTGAGAACGTTTAGGCCTTAGTCTACCATGCTGGCCTAGTGCGGGTTTGATCCGCAAAAAAAAAGTCTACTACTGGACAGAAGCCTTCCCCAAAGTTTGCGACACAACGACCGGTATCGGTTTGTGTTGGGTGCTCATTGGGGGGTATTGCCATAATCGCCACGCTTGGCAGACGGGTTGACGATCGCAATTGAGTTATACATGTACTCGAAGGACGCTGCTGCCCAAAACCCATAGTCGCCTTTCACGACACCTATGGGATGAGATGGGGTGGTGGTATTCTTAGCCGGCACCACACGGCGGATTACACCCACCACTGAGAACATTTTGGCGTCCTCTGGGGCGGACTGGTTTCCCCACAATGTTTTCTTTCATTGTTAACGCAAGTGATAGCCAAATTCTGAACCGTATCGGCCGGGATCAACTTCTGGCCCTCCTGTATGGAAGGCAAGCGTTCAACCAGTAGGCTAACACTGCTGTTTTCCGGTGCGTTGGTTTTATAAATATTGCGTTTTTTTGGGAAATGTAGGCATAATTATATTATAAAAACTAATTGTCAATGTTTAAAACCGTACACATACAACTATCATGTTTATCATTTCTGAAGAGGTAAACAGACTTTTCAATTAGTCCTAAAGCTCTACTTGTTTGCCGGCAATGCCTATTTACAACTGGCTTTCCCTCAGTGGACTTACGCGGGATGAAAAGCGGTCCATACATTTTAAGGTTTTCTTATTCTATTTTTAGTAGGGAAACAGCATCATAGAGTTACAGTAAATGTGAACTAGTTAATACATAAATTTCGCATCTTTTTTAGCTTTTAGAGCTAACAAATCTAACTGAAGTTTAGTCTTAATTAGTGCGAATAAAGTTGCAAAATTACTATAGGAATATGCCCATAATACCCATGAATGTTTGACTAAGTACTGTGAAATAGAATTACCAAAGGCTTAGTTAAATGTTGGTTTAGATTTTATACGATTACAAACTCGATTGTAGATTGAGGTCCGGCCATGATTATTTATACATGTTTCTTTGCTAGTTTATCGTGGATTTATCGTTTAATCAAAATATATACCTCATTCGTGTCGTTGTTAGGTATAAAGCCAGTGAACGAGGAATAGCTGCCGCATTCCTTATAAAATTGCTGACGCAATGTATGGTGTTGAAAGCCCTCAATAGGAAGATTGTACGTATAAAATAATCTCCGCGTACTACGAATAATATCATATTTCATTTAATATAGTACAAAATACTAACACGATTTCGTGTATGTGTGTGTGTATGTATGTGTGTGTGTATATTGTTCACACTTTTCCCAGTAAGGATCGGCAGTGTTTTCAGTTCCATTAACACCATATGCGAATTATTTATTGCATGTACACAACGATGTTATAAAAGTAGTTAGTTTGAATACTTATGTGTAAGGTAACTTTATAAATAACCCATGTACCAACCTACTTAGTTACCATGTTACATAAAGATTTAGAGAGTAGTTAGAACCCCAAATATGGAATAGATGTGTGTAAATAAAAAATATCGTATTTTTTTAAAATTATAGATTCATGGTTTTGTTATAGCTTCCGTGTGGTGTCCAGAATAAGAATATAGCACTACTCCATCTCCTCCGGTGGATGTCGTAAAAGGCGTATAAGAGACTAAACCAGAGGGATGGCCATCAGCGTCCGTTATATGGAACAGCAGCCATTCTTCGTTCACCAAACCGTCTGCCAAGCGCGGTGAGTACTGACAAAGCCCCCCTAAAATTTCAACGGAATGTAACATCGTCGTAGTGGAAGGGGAGGTCTTTGTTTAGCAGTGGACGTCCTTTGGCTGATATGATGATGATGATAATTGTTTATTTCCACATAAAATGTTACTTTAAATAGCATGATGGATAGGATCTCAGTCCATAATTACCATTGGTCAATAGACTTCAGTGAAAGAAAATACAAACATGCTACAGTTAAATATTGAAAACAAATAGGGCCGCGACACATTGGACGTTTAATGAAATTTTATTTCGACAGCAGTGTCCAATCATTTGATAAATAAAAAACGATTCCGTTAAGCGTAATGACAAACTCGTGTTCTTTATCAATGGAAACATGTACATATAGATTTGTTACAGATTAAAAATAATATTTGTCACTCAGCTTTTCCCGATTGTCAGTGCAGAATTGCTCAACCTTTTGTTGTCGATATACATCGATAGGCGACAGGGTGCAGAAGCACTATTTATAGTATAAATATTTCGGTTAATAGATATTACCGTTTAACGCTGTCAACTGTTGCCAAATTTGCTAACTATCATATCAGCCATTTGGCTGATATAATGATAACAAAAAATCTTTGTCTGATCTAAAGAGATACACAAAGAAGAATGCCAATTGAAAATTAATACCATAATCAGTAGGTTCATAAGTATAATATTTTATTAATCCATTTATCTACTGATTCGCCTTCTAGCTTCTTGACCAAAACAAGTACTAGTCACGAGCCGATGGAATGGCTTCTAAACGTAATGGCTTAAGTTCAGGACTTTAACTACGGTACTTTGAAAGCCAATAAATATGGCTGAGTTTCAAACGTATTATTTATCTTTATAATCTCGTATTTCATTACGCCCGGTACTCGGTATAGCGTATTAATTAGCTGCATTCTTCGCAGCCTACGCTTATGCAAGTTTACAACCTCCGTTCAGACGCAATAAGTTTACTAAATAACTCTGGATCAATTCATCGTTTGAGGTTTATAATGAAACAGCCGCAGCGAATTCGATGCGGTCCACAATAATTTGTGGTTTTTGTAACCAAATGTACGGTTTTTACTGTAGATACGGACTGCAATACATGTCTGTCCTGAAATCACACGATGGGGACAGACGAGACATTCCCATAATTTATGTTACCCACCTATATAAAACCACACGTTATATGGACATATCGAACCTACGAAGGGGTATCAGATTAAGATGCGTAACTCAAAATTCATCATCATATCTGTAGTAAAAAATCGAGAGTGGATTTATTTAAGTTAAGATAGTATAGATCGATAGCTGTTTTCAAAGTTGGATATTCATACTGTGAAAGGTTTTTCGTAAACCTGTCCAATAAACGATTTTGGTCTGTGTGACATAATTAATAAATACATTTGGCTAGCTTATTTGTGATAAGCAATATTGTCTATGCGTATATAATACATACAAATATCCCCTATAATGTGTATTGTGTATTGCATTTTTGTAATAAATAGTACTAAATGTAACAACTTTTAACAGAATGTTGCTAAAATCCCCGAGTACCCTCTGCCGACACTCATAGCTAGTTTTTGGCACGTCCTACTCACGTGCAAGATGGCTGGGTGGATTTGGTAAGCACCAAATCCAGTCAATCACGGCTATAGATCAATTTTATATAGAGAATTACATACGATAATGGGTAGTCATGTATCATATCAACGTGGAGTACACGGAAGGCTTCTTTGAGTACTTATAAATCAAATACGGGCGATGGTCCGACCTTGAATTAGATCCACGCTTCGATCCGCTATAAAATCGTAACTAATCGTCTCGGTTTACATTACGTAATCTTATTTAATTGTTGATTCGTGTGAATCGTTTGATCGCTCAATGTTGAATGCATTCGGATTCGATTACAGCCGTGAGCGTATTGATTGGAGCACGTCCGCTCCTTGAATTAAAATGCTGTGTATGTAACTGATCGGTTGATGGTACACCTGGTAGGAATTTGTTCCCGTGTATGTTGTTCATCATCGTACTTAAGATTCCTTAACTCACTTGAGATTTCTGTAATCTCTGCAACCAGAATTCGACGTGGGTTTCGTAGCAAAGAATACACTGCCACTGTCAAGGCGCGAATGTTAAAAAAGAGATTATCAGAATATGTAGTAGCATCCTCTTGAAGCCTAATAATGCAATCTACTAAGGTAAAATTATCCCACGACTATACGTCGACATCCAGCAGTTGACATCTAAGGGTACCTTACATTATATGACATCCATATTTCGTCGATGACGGTTGATGGTACATTTAACGGGCTAAATGCCAAGACTGTATCTTAGAGTTTCTAAACAAAAAACTAGGTAACTCTGCTCGTCTTGAACACTAACTAAGGACTGTTGGCAGTCACGCAAAGGACTATTAAACTATTGTGGCATGTTCTTCAAGTATAGTTTTTTTTTAAATACATGATACATTCTAATATTAGTTTGAGTCACAACATGGAAGTGATTGTTTTGTCGACATCGCGATGGTATTTCAAGTCTAGTAATGACAGCACGGTTGGTGCAGTGGCTGATACAGTTGGCTGCTACGTTCCGGGTTGTGGGTTCGATTCCCACACCGAACAAATATGTGTATAAACTGCAGGTAGTTGTTCCGGGTCTGGGTGTATTGTATGTGGAATTCATGTATGTAAAACGCACCCACGACACAGGAGAAATCCTAGTGTGGAGTAACGTTTTAAGTATAAGTTTCTATCACCTTAACATGTCCGCTTTTCCTTTGAAGTTCTATAGTCAAAGTAGGATAGTAGGATATGCTAGTCACATGAGAGAGCAGCACATCAAAGCATGTTTGGTTTTCTAAAAGGGGGATGCCCCTTTTAGAAAACCAAACATTGCATACGCTGCCGGCCGTAATCCGCTAAGAGACATCATCAGTAATTCAGTATATGTTCGCCAAAAAGTTAACCGCTTACTAGATTATAACGTGACACAGATTAAATATAGTTCAATCAATTTACTCATGAGCGAGAATTATATTGCAGAGATATATTATATATAAACCCATCTCACCCCGTGGGTGTCGTAAAAAGCGACTACGGGATTAACCAAAAGGGCAGCAGCGTCCTTGGAGTACATTAACAACTCAACTGCGATCGCCAACCCGCCTGCCAAGCGTGGCGATTATCAAAACCAACCACCCAATGAGCACACAACACACCCATATAGGTCGTTTGGTGATCTTTGGGGGAGGCCAGTGGCCAGCAGTTAACTTTATTCGGCCGAAATGATGATGATGATGATGAAATAAGAGAGATACAATCAATGTGGAACTTTTTCAAAGGCTTAACAATAGATCTACGTCATAGTATTCCAGACCAAATAACCCGCCGCTGACATTTGCTGCCCGACATTTTATTTTTGTGAATGTAGCGCCAAGATTACGTCACTAGGCTAGTTCAAAGACTTTGGTAGCCTTCATATAGTTTAAAAATATTTAACATGCAGATAATGTCTAGCTTCTAAACACCTTGGCTGCGCTTTACGCAGCCTAATCTGAGTAGTCACGAATTCTACGTTTGCAGCCGCATTCCATGTAGTGGCAAATTAGTACCCACACAAGTGTATGTGTTTATAAAATATAGAGATGGATATTAACTAAAATAAAGAAATAATACACTAAATTAGATAACAATTTATACAAAGGATCGTGTTCATAATTTGAAGTTTTGAAATTTGCAGGAAGGTAATAAGACGGGCTGACGATAAAAAAGATCGGTTAAGAGTAAGCGTGTCTCAGCAGTTGCTGAATGCGGAATGAATAGTTCTAACTTAAAAATTTTAATTAGCACTTTACGCAACGTGATTTTGCGAGCATGACTTTCAATGTTTGTAATTTTCAAATAAAAGTCTAGTTAAGATTGCTAACTAGATTGCTAATAATTTTGTAATTAGACTTTGCTGTTTAATTTAATAGCTAGCAATTCGTAAAGGTATATCATGTATAGAAAACCTAAAGTTTTAATTCTATGTACAGCCAGTGTAATGCTACAATTAATTTCTGAAATTCCTGCAGAATAAATGGTAAAAACGATGATGAATAAATAACTCCAAATTAAGACACTACTCTCATCTCGGCATTAAATCGCGAAATTATAAATAAAGTTTTCTTTTACAAAAACTTTAATATAATTCGAAGTAGGGCTTGGTCTCCGTTTCAAACGGAATGAATTCCGACGCCCGTCTAGGAAGAGTTTCACCATAATGAAATTCTTCAAATATCGCCCTCACCCCATAAGGATTAAAATTCATGTAATTGCGCGCGCGGTTTTCTATGCGGGCCGCATACGATTCCAAGTATTTCGAAAAATATTGAGGGGAAAACTTACAGCATTGTGAGAACACGCTTTAGCAGAACCGGCGGATTATTCGCTTTGTTTTTCATTTCGTTTGTGAGCACGAGTTAAGTAACGATTAAAGCTAGGTGCAATCCACGATTGTTTGTTTTCTTACTTCTGTTTGCTTTTACAAGCTAAATAGTTTTGAAATGGCAGTTTAAAACCAATTTAGAATTGTTTGGGATGCGACTAAGTGCTGTGTACACAATACGATCAGAAATAGTGTGTGCTTATTTTGATTACAGTTTTAGAGTGAGCTATTGCGTAGCTATTCATCATTTCGGCCGAATGAAGTCGACTGCTGGACACAGGTCTCCCCAAAGATCACCACAACGACCGATATGATTGTGTTGTAGGCAAATATTATTAGTTATAATGTAATAGCCACGCCGTCAGCCGTGTGGTGCCGGCTCAGAATACCACTACCCCATTTCCTCCCGTGCGTGTCGTAAAAGTCGACTAAGGGATTAGCCGGAGGATGGGCAGCAGCATCCTTCGAGGACATTAACAATTCAACTGCAATCGCCACCCGTCTGCCAAGCGTGGTGATTATGGCAAATCCCCCAATGAGTCCACAACACATCCATATCGGTCTTTGTGGTGATCTTTGGGGGAGGCCTGTGTCCAGCAGTGGACTTCATTCGGCCGAAATGATGATGATGATGATGAAATAATACTTTAACCAGAGGGATGGGCAATTGAGCAGCGTCTCTTCTGTGGAACAGTAGACATACTGCGCTCACCACCCCGCTTGCCAACCGTGATGAGTATTGGCAAATTCCCCCCAAATGATGATAATAATAAAAGTTAACTCGTTCAGCATTTAAAAAATTAAAATTAGAACGTTAAATTAAAGTATATACACGATATATTGTGTGCTATAATCCGTTATTATAATAAGGTAAGAGTAATAATAAAATAAAACATAGTTAAAAGTGGGTACGGAGGGTTTTGTAATTTTGAGTATGTGAGTTTGTGTATGCGTGTTGTGGGTGTGTATGCGTGTGTGAAATGATACAATACAATTGTGGATATCTCCAGGGGACGCCTTTATTCAGCAGTGGACATTCTTGAGCTGATATGATGATGATGATGAAACATAATAATACAAGAATAGAAAATCTTCTCTAGTAACGGTTGCGTAGAAATATTTTATTTTATAGTGAAAACTAGTTGTGAAACTCCGTTGCCATGGCGGCCGGAGTGGATGCTCCAGCTTCGATAAACAGAATGGATTCCATAGTCACACAAATCAATAAAATACTAGTAGAATTAAATTTAATCAATTTAATAGAATTACAATTAATCTCGTGTAAAGTTTATTGAAATTTCAAACACACATAGCCCGGTCGAGTAACTGTGCCGTGCTATTAGGACCCCGGCCACGTTCGGTTTACAACCTGTCGTGCAAATATTTATCCACATCGGATTTACGTGTTAACCGTCCGGAATGGTAATCAGCTTTGATTGGGAACGCGCTGCCGATGCCTCAGAGACTAATGATATTAGTATAAACCCTCTATATAGGCGCACATACCCAGTTGCACTCACTGATTTGTAAACGATCAGTGTGGATCATTAAGCAACACTCGGCGCGGTCAGTCTGTGGATGGGTGACCGCATGGTGATATTTGAACTGAGCGTTCCCGTGCTTCGGAGGGCATGTAAAATCATCGGTCCCAGTTGCAGTCCTAAGACGGTAGCCGTTAAGCCAAGTTTTGGGCGGCCTGAACAACCCTGGCACAAGGTTGGCCACAAATCATACGAAAAGTTTTTTTTTTTACATACTGCATGCGGATATGTGGGCGATGGTCGAATTATACAATCTAATATTTATCAATTAAATGACTCGAGTGTCACTACTGCTTGAGTTATATCCTATATTTATCTACCATAGTTGTAGAGTATCTACTTGAATCAAATATGCCATCATTGGCAGTATTCTAGTGTTCAATTGTAAAATACGAGAAAAAACTGAATGTAAGTACATCTTTTGTAAATGCAATGTGTAGCTATGAAGTTTTAAATATATAAGAATTTTAAATCTTTATTTAGGCGTTCAAGGTTGTGTAGTTCACAGCCAGAAAAGGCCATCGCTTCAATGCAAAGGGAGGCGGAAAACAAGTAAAAAGAAAGGCCGAATAAAAAATACCCTTACAAAGAAAAGCTTTCGCCATAGATTCATATTGCTTTAATTGCAAGAAAACGAAAGAGTACTGAATAAGCGGATAATTTAATTATAAAGAAATTGAGACGACGCCGACGTCGGTGTTCGCAATAAAAAAATATAAAGCTACAGATTTGATCGTTTTAGTTTTTCCCCCGAAATATCACGTATTTCTCGGCCTGAGGTATTAAACTTTTTTCTTGGGTGGTAAAAAGTGGTGTGGAATTCGGACGGCGGCATTCAGGCATTTGTCACGCCGGTCGCACGACCGCCGCAACCAATAGAATAAATTTCGCGTTGCGCCAAAACAACGCGTACTGTTGTACAATACTTTTGTATAATTTCAATTTCACGCCAATCACTGGGTTAGCGTCTGTTTCACTTAGAAAGTAAAACAACACAATGGGTAAAGTCTAATTGTTACACAAGAAGGACATCGATACTTGTCGCACTCGTGAAGGGACAACACGAGCACTTTCGTTACGTTCTCATTTCGGTTGCAGCTAAGAGTCCGCATTTATACGGAGAGATGGGAATAATAAATAGCTAAGTCCTTGCTCAGACTGACTGTTAAGTAAATGCTCCGCTTCAGGTGACGTCATAATCCGTTACACTGAAATGTTGTCTCTCGGCGCGCAATTACGAAAATATTTCGTACACTTAAGAGTAACTAATTTCTGATGGCTCTGAGAGGAGGAGCACAATCTGGGATGCTACAGAATGTAGGCAATTATATAAACGATAATCAACGGCACAAAGACGTCGGGAAGGGAAAGTCGGGGAGTATAATTACATAGATATGGCAAGTTAACACCGTGCAGTGTGACGGTTGAGACGCTGCGGGCGAAACGCTCGGCTAACCGAATAATCATTAAGCGCCGTTAAGATACATGCTTCCTACACATCAAGACTGCGCATCTCATTGTTATACAGTTGTGAACATAATCGAGTCTTAGCCGATCCGTTTAATTTCATCATCATCAAAATTTCAGTTCAAATATAGCCGAATATAGTTCACTGCTGGAGGTCTCAAAGATTGCCACAACGACCGGTTCGGGTGTGTTGTGTGCTATAATCGCCCGCTTGACAGGCGGTTTGGCGATCGCACTCGTAACATCTACAGAAAATACCCCAATATTTAAGCTAACATTTTAATTATTTTCAACATAATAATGAACGGTTCCCATCTGATATTAATTTGATATTGCCGACTTAATGTAATTATTTCCTCTCATTCCGCCAATGATAAAACAATTACGGTTATTAGAGCGCTCGAAACGTCATTCTGTATTTCACCATGTCTACGTTAAGCAATAAGAATTAATGTAATTTGTGCAAATATGAAAATTGCTGAGTGTTCCTTTATTAGTTCAGCGTTCAATTTGCTCGGATTGTCTTATCGTGCCACCCTAGAACGAACTGACATAATTATATTGTATTTGAACGTATTTGATCTGTATTTGTTTTGTACTGATTTGTATTTGATCCAGACTATTTTGTTTACCGATATCGTACAGCCTGCAATGTTCAAATGAAATAAAATAAACGATTCATTTGTTTTCCTACCATCTTGAAACACATTTAATCAAGATCTTTACTCCACAAGGAATTAGAGTGACATGCAGATTAGAACGTCTGACTCGGCTTGCAAAATGACAATCAAACCACTGAAACGCTTAGGAACAAATCGCTTTAATTTAGAATTTATAATGTTGGCGCAATTTTTAACAAGATTAAAAAGGCCTGAGTCAAAAGTTAAGCGGATTGGGAGACATAATTTACGTCTGTTTACAAGCGGCACAGTCGGGTACCCACTGATAAAATGAAGAACGAATCTGTCATGTACGAGACAACTTCCCGTTGTACTGATTCCGCATCTGATTTATAGGAGAATTAACTCAGACGATGGAAATTTTTCAATATTAAAATTGAATAAACAATATTAACAGGCTATTTTCTGATATTTATTTCACGAGGAGTAGAAATTGACTGATTTGTGAGCTTTATGTAACAATACCCTCTAGGTTTTCCGCTTTAATATTATTCAAAATATCTGCAATGGAAGAAGAGCGTTCGCAAAAAGTTATTAATTAAAAGGATGCTAATGGATTCATTTTCATACATGCACTCACAATGTAGTTGAATTTTCCTGTCTACTTACGGAATCCTATTAAACCATTAAGGTGTACTTCCACCTCAGGGATAGAAAAAAGTAATATTTATTTTTTCACAACAAAGGGGAAGCGGGTGTGAGCTAGACAGGCGTTTATAAAATAAATTTTCATTGTATTTTCGCTGGGGTGTTCCCGGTACGCAGGCTGTTATCCATTCTTGTTTAATCTCCCAGAGTCGTATCTAATCCCCGAACATCTGGTTTTTGTAACCTTTGACTACAATGACAAAACAGCGCTTTACTCTCACGCCTCTTTATCGTCAACGGTACCAGCGCTAAAAATAGTACGCAATTATTTTTTTTAAATACTTTGGTCGTAATTTTTATCGTGCAAAATCAGAAACAATGCCAAAACGCTTATTCTTTGTATCTAGCGTATTAAGTTGATTCTGTGCCAATGTGAATTACATTCAGGTGTTACATGCATTCCTTGTGATATTGTCTAGAGACACGCCTGCACAACGACCTACTTTTCTCTGATGTCGGTATTATAACGTTAATAAAAGTGTTCATGAACAAAGCTCTTTTTCGCCACTGGTTAACAATTTCGCGCGGTTAATATCACCTCATTTTGTTTTGAATTATTTTTGTGGAAAGCCACCGAGCTCCACTCGACACTCCTAATAACTGTCATTCAGATTTAATATCACATCTTCCATTTTGTACGGGTTCTACTGGGAGGCAATTTCCTTCCTAAAATTGTATTTGGATGAATACGCGTAAACTTAATACATATGCGACCTGAAAGGCAAATTTTATTTATATTTTCTCTCCGCGCTATAGATACGCCGATCTGCTTCTGTATTTTACGACATGCTTTATATTGATGGCGTTATGTTTAGGCTGGATCACATAAAAATCGTGCCATCTAAACAAAGATGAAATCAGCATGAATAATAAAGTCATACAAATACGTTTCTTTTCCTAAGACAGTTTAGATATGTTTTTGATCAGGTCTGATACTACATTTTATACGAAATGGATATTTATTTGAACGGGGCAATATTGTATGTGTAACTCTAAACCACGAACGTTAAGAAAGATGATTTATCAGTCATCTAAATCTTCATCAACATCATCGAATATGTCGGTCAAGGTTAAGGAATTGTTTTGGTTTATGCGCTCGCTCGATGAAACTACGTCAACGATTCAATCGACGAGCTTCATGTAGGCATCGTTCTGCACTACTTCAACATAACTCTCATAAAAGTTTCCTCGAGTAGTTAATCTCAACTGGCATCTTCACACACAAAAGTCAATTAGGATACACACTGAAATATCTTTGTTGAAATGTTACTTATTGCTGCCACAAAATTCACGCGTTTTACTTTCAGAAATATGAATACGCCACACTTATCAAAGCATCAGCAGTGCTATTTTGTAAGAACTCACAAGCAAACTCACTTCTGAATTTGCAGTGAAAGATAGTAAAAATAATACCAGGTTAGAGATTTCAGTGCGGATTCAGAAGTATGTTTGCTAGTGAAGTAAACTCGCTTATGAATCCGCAGTGAGTGCGGGTTTTCTAGTGAGTTCTTGCGGAATAGCCACGCAGCTTTGTATTGCATAAAGCAATCGTTTTGTAGCTTGCAGCAATAGGAACGACTTGTACTGTATGGCTCAGTAGAGTCCGCATAAGGCGATGTCATTAGTGTTTGACCTCTAGACCACTCTACAAATAATGATTGCCTCAAGGATAATACTAATATGAGAAGAAAAATGCAATACCATTAAAGTACAATTCAGCTCACGATTTCCTCTGTAAACCAATTTTTAAACAAGTTGTCTGATTAAACAGTAATCAATGTCATTGAAGCTATAACAAATCTGATGATATATTCACGACTCAAGAAGGGGAAGTCACGCACTTCATACATTTAATAGGTATATTACGGTTATGAAACAAATAGGAAATATGATTTTGAGTCGGACAGTCGGACTAGTACATTTATCGTAGTAACTTAGAACTCGCCGACAAATTCTGCGTGCAGAAAAATGGAGTAAACTCAAACTCGCGTCGTAAACGAAACGATATTTCACTGTTAATCACGGAAATGTTTTCGAAAAACTAATTTAGAACGGTAGACTGATGTAAAGTTCCTTTCACAAGACGTGTCATGAGATGTAAGTTACTTAAGTATCCGGCCATCACCGGGGTCGGCATGATCGCCCAGCCTAACAAATCGACCACTTTCCCTGAGAAGGCGCCGCCCGTCGTTACTCAATCTAACTTCCTTAGCCAATGTGAAGGAAACTTGCAGAATATCACCCTATATCGAAAGGGTGAAACGCTGAAGTTTGGCCTATCAGCCTACAAGTTTTGTGGAAGATAAAAATATTCATCATTTTACCCTGTTCTGCGTGCACGGATTTCACATTTTATACTCGTTATCGCATTATATAAACTTAGTACATTAGTAGTATATTATTTATTAAAATTATTTTTATTAATGACACCAAAATTACACTTACGACATTATGGTGGAGAGTTTGAGAAGCCGGAATAAATTTTCATAGGCTTCAGAGCGTACAACTTTTACTAAAACACGACTGACACAAACCACGAAGAATTTAACATGAAAGTTTTATATGAAAAGATTATATCTTCTTACATTTTCATGAGCTTATTTGAAGTAATAGGATGTCCTAGTTAATTCCACGAATATTATTATGCCAATAATTTGATATTTTATTACTAAGTTTTGTTATCACAAACTGTGAAGCGTATTTAAATGAAATTTGGTACGGAGGAAGAACGTGAACGGTTTAGGGTTATATCCATCCTAGAAATCTAAAACTGATGTACTAGGATAGACATTACTGAGTAAATAACAAAGCGTAGTACCTATGTCATGCGGCAAGGTAAGTGGGACCGTCTGGCTGTGTCCCGTGGGATAGAGCCATTCTTATTCAAATAAGTGGGGGCAGCGATTTTCCCCGGAAACTGTGACACTGCGGTGGTTTCCACAGTCCCGTTACAGAAATGTTTGCGCAGAATAATTGTAATAAGTCAGGACGTAGTTTATGTAAACACTAGAAAATGTAATGATATGATAATAGAATGCATTATAAGCGACTTTAAAAGGAGGTACTTTAGCAAAAGCGTAGTAAGTTTGGTATATAATTTGGCATGACACAATTTAGATTATCCCTGAAAATTGCCTTCCAAACCAGTAGCTTTGAAAAATCCTTAATAATCATCTTGATCCAACTCTCCCAAGCACCCGCAACGCTCTAAGCCGACATCCGCATTCCACTAGGGGGCCTCCTTAGCCTAATTGTTTATTATGTATGTTATCGTGAGGATGGAGGTCCTTCGCTTCTCCAGCTTGTCTGGTTAAGCAAGAACAGCTCCCTGAGCAGTCTATGAGAAGCCAACAACGACATGGTTGGTGGAGCTAAGCAATTGGCTTGCTGTACTATGTGTTGCGAGTTCAATCCACGCCCGAAATAAATATTTGTATGATCTACATATAGTATTATGGGTCTGGGTGTTTGTGCATTCACATGCACAAAACATAGTGTATCCACATGTTTCAAGAAGATCGGAGATGAAGCTGAAAAGGTTAACTTGGCCGGAGAACAAGAAGAGATCTTAACACCAATGACTGTTAATATCAGTGATCGCAAGTTCGCAGCTTTTTATGATAGCGGTGCAGCACGTTCCTTAGTAAGACTCACAATTTGTCTGTAAACTATACACACGACACAGGAGATATTCTAGCGTGTGGTAATGATGATAAAAATACTAACAATCTACACATAAAGCCAATAACAATATAGCCGATTATAAAAAAATGTTCTGACCTTAGTAAAAATAAAAGTTTGAAACTTGATAAAGCAAATTTCTCATTGCAACCGGTGTGATATCCTAAGCTCTACTGACATAAAAAGATAAAAGAAGAAATAGAAACAATGATTCTTTGTTTACCCCGGCAAGTAAGCAGAAGATACTAATACAGATTTACACAACCTAATTCGTCAACTTACTGTCACATTAACATATACTTGCCAATTTTAACCAATATGTACCTATATAATGAGTCTACGTATAAATCATACGATCCTGATATTTTGAATATGATCAGAAAATCATTGAACATTGTTGTACAATACATCAAAATCAAAACCGATGATGGCTGAAATGATGATGATAATAACATCAAAACAGCATCCAATATATACATAATCCCACACACAAGAGTCTAAGAATACAATTACAGAAATAAAGCTAATTCGTATAGATTTGCTCATGTATATACATATTATATTTTCTATGTGTAACATTATATATATATATATATATGTAGATAAACATATAAATATATTTACTATATTACATATATATTTTTTTTATATCTAGAGTATTTACTTATTGTATGTATGTATTCATATGCAAATTGGTGTAGATAAACGATTTATTTGTGCCAATACGTGTATTTTCTTGTATATATATCGATATCATTATAGATATCATTATTCAGTACACCATAGACTACCTGAATTTCTTTATTTCCCTACTTTTAAAACCATCCAAAGGTTGTCTGTAAAAGATCGCTTTTAGCGATAAGACCGCCCATTGTGCCACGCTAACTACAGTAAATAATCCTTCATATTATGTCGATGTACAATAAAGTTATTCTATTTACTTGTTCTATTCTAATTACTTGTCCTGACTGACTGACTGATTCACCAACGCAGAGCCTAAAGTGCTGGGGCCACAAACTTGTAATTTTGGCAGTTGCTGTCTTTAATAACACAGGCATTCTTTAAGGAAGGAATTTCTGAAATTCCACCCTAAAGTGGTAAAATAGTTGAAAGGCTGTATGAAACCCCGTCATTTTATAAGTTAGATTATTAAACGTTATTTTTGAAGTTAGATCTATGAAAACGGTTAATTATCTTTTTGGTTGAAAATAAATAAATACCTACGTGTTTCCGTGTTTTTAAATTACACCTTTAAAGAGGTAAAATAGGGGGTGAATGTTTGTATGGAATATCTGTTATTTTTCGATGAGGGTGACATAATCAGCTTGTGATTAAACCCTCTATAAAATATAATAGAATACAAAAAAAAAAAACTGTTATTTCCCTGAGTGATATAGGCTATACTTCTATAGGCGCGGGTGGAAACAGCGGGTAACAGTTAGTAATTAATATAAATATGGTACATAAAAACAAATGAACCTATTACCGCGCCCATTGTGCTCCATATTACATTATCCTCAAAGGGTGTGGCAGGATTTCATACAAAGATCCTTTCATTGACCGGGGGAAATCACGCAATACATTAAAACGCAGCTACGAACAAACAGACATAGTGTAACGACGAAAATTTACATCGGCCCGGTTTAATGTCGCGAGGCAATCTCATTCTGGGGAGGAAACCGGCAAAGCTCTACCACTGAACTTTGATCCCGTACAATATTATACGAAATAGGTGATGAGGGTCATCTAATGATGGTAGGCTATGATCAGTTGCGATGATACTCGCGATATGGCTACAGAGACAAATGCGTATCTTGAAAGCGGTTTCTGTGCTTACAGAAAGTAGTAAGTTCTTATAACACTTTTAATTTTTTTGTGGATGACAAATATTGCCAATTACACTTTTACGACAATTTTTCCAACCATACTCAGGTTTTTTGGTGCCTAACATTACTGTTAATTAATAATCAAACAAATTCATTATCTTACTACTGTTATAAACTAGCCTTTACCCACCCGCTTTGCTAGGATATATTCTTAACTTAACAAGATATCGAAATGGAACATGCTAATTCTTTTATTCTTAAAATTTTTCATTTAAATTCGTTGAGCCATTTCGAAGCTTATTCGAGACAAACTTTCAGACAGACAGGCATCGTATAAATTGCAGTGTTTACTTACATTTTGCATTTATTTTGAAATCACAGACAGACACTCTCTCAATTGTGCTCTCTCTGCTCAATCAAGCTTAATTAAAAATTAAAGCACTCTTAATCAAGACTGACCGAAACTAGGTAGAAGTTCAGATTATATCAGGGAACAGGACATATGATACAGTTTCTTCTGTTATGAAGTCCCTCGCGGTGCTGCCTAAGAGTAGAGAAAAAGAGTAGCGTCCCTTCTGTGAAACCATAGCCATAGCCATACTGCGCTCACCAACCCGCCTGCCAAGCGTGGTGAGCATATTGGCAAAATCCCCCCAAAGTGATGACATAATTGTTGAAATCTATTGGGGAGGCTACTGTTCAGCAGTGGACGTCCTTTAGCTGTAATGATGAATAATAAAAAAGTGTTTAAATTCGTTACCTCGGGGGTAAAGTCGAAGGTATATTACATCTAGTTAATTATATTTGTATGGGAAATTATACAATTGTAATAATTTAGTGCAAGTTATAGGTATTAAATAAATCTGTTGGTCGCAAGCGCAGCTACCGAGCGTGATATCCTGGTTTATCGAGTTTATATTTAAGGAAATTCTTTCTATGGCGAGAGAATTTATGGCTGATCTTTGCATCATGCTCGTAAAGAGCTGCTTGCGGGGAATGGTCATCTTACTCACCATGGTTTATTTAATATAGGAACTTAATTTACTTTGACTTAGAAATCTACATTTTACTATTGCGCATGTCAGCGGGTATGGCCTTAACTTTATAATCGCTTTATGTAGAGGCTTTCAATTATTTTATAATACTTGATCATATCGTTCGAAGTGCTAAAGTATATTTATTTTTCTATTTTATTATTCAAATGTATAAGAATGTGTGGTAACCGATATGGAGCAATGACATGCCAACCTATTGCAAGTTAAGTTTTTTATTTATATTTATTTTTACAAACTGCAGAAATATAGCAATTGTGCAATATTGCAATATGTACCGTGTAACTCACGATTAGGGCTCCCCCATTTTATCCTGTGAGTGTCGTAAAAGACTACTAACGGCCGAAATTAATAATCAATGTATTCCATAATTTCAGACATAAGTTTTTGAAATTCATCCGTTGTTGTATTAAGATCACATTTAACACAAAAACAGACGGATCCGTAAACCGATATTCAAAGACTTTGGATTAGATTGATTATTACGAAATTCAAAGACTTCAAAGGATTAGACTGATTATTATTTTCGGCCGTAAGGGAGTTTGGATCACCCGCAGGTGGCGGGTAAATCACCAGCACTAGCATACCCAAGGAGAGTTGGTGTCAAGCAGGCGGCCGATTGTAAGGCCTGCTAAAACTTTGCTAAAACCTTTGCAATATTTCATATTGTGCCGATCACAAGTAACTTGGGACCAGAGCAGGAAAAAGAAGAACATGCAATATAGTCATTTACCATTGTTGCCCCGCACCTTTTACACACCTTAAACGTTAGGAATAACATTTACCGTGTGGTGCCAGCTACGAATACCCAACCCATCTCCTTCCGTGGGTGTCGTAAAAAGTGACTATGGGAACCGGAAGATGGGCAGCAGCTTACTTCAAGTACAATAAAAATTCAACTGCGATCGCCAACCCGCCTGCCAAGCATTATTTATTATTATTATTATTTATATTTATTTATACAAGATTATGGCAAAACTCCCCAATGAGCACACAACAGATTCAGACCGGTCGTTGTGGCGATCTTTGGGGAGATTTGTTTCCAGCAGTAGACTTCATTCGGCTGAAAAGATGACGACGACGAACAAAACGTTAGGGAGCGGTGAAGGGTGGGCGTTGCTGTCTTGTATATTGTTGACGTTCAAAAAGTACAATTTATAAGGCATTTTGTAGAAACGATATTTTATATCTCCGTAGCAGGCTACATTTAAAAGCTGTCTCCAATGTACGGTAATAAGCTCGCCTCCTTAAATATAGAGAAAAGTGGGCGTAGAAAAGTACTCCTCAGCCAAACCCTTTTGAGAATGCAAGCATAATAGCATAATTGTTGTATGGTTTTTGAACTTTATATCTTTAACGAAAATGTGTAACGAAAGAGAGACAACTATAAATGTATTTGGGTTTAGGCTGTGAGAGAATGAGATTTAACACGTTTCTATATAGTTTCCCTATTGTCGATCAATCGCTCTCTCTCTCTCTCTGTTTACCACCTTCATAGTGTATTCATCTCATTCTCTTACAAATTCACCAAAATACGAAGTTTCACTTCTACCACGTGTGAACTCACAATTACTATTTTTTTTTAATGATACAAACACACTAAATTCTCCTGATCTTTAAATTTGTATTACGTAACGTAGAGAAAATATTTGTAATAAACTCTACAAACATTATTGTCTTAATGCTATAACATAACAATAAAAATAACAGTACTTAAATGTAAACAATTGGGCATTGATTTTTATTGAGTTAACCTGATGACCTTAAAAATATTAAAACAGCTTCAAGTTTTCTATGAATTAAAAATGTTAATAGAAAACTTGTATACCTAGAGAGATAAATAAAATTAATTTATTCTAACAATAAAATTATATCTTATTTACCTATTTCCCTTAGTCATTATCCTAATTATTTAAAAGACCTTCCACTCTATGAAGCGTGAATATCTTAAGTTACATTCAGTTTTGGTAGAGTTTTTATAACAAAATGCCACTCACTGAAGTGATTCAAAACCACGTAATTGTGCTGTTGAGGCAAAAAGTCCTAATTCTCCCCTCGCAATTCTATTTAGGTGACAACGAAAATTTATAACAGTCACGTAAGTATAATCTTACCGCAATTTTAATTAAAATGTATTTTGATTTTTATTTCGTTTTCTGTATTTGTTTTATGTAATAAATCCTCTTTAGTTTTTCTTAAAGCTTATCGAGTTTCATTTTGTATTTACACTTATTTTTAAATATAGTATAGAGTGATCTTAACGTAGATAACGTATAAACCAGACAAATCTTTAATATCTAATTAATAGTTATGACATAATGAAGTTCGAAAATATACCTGAAACTCTCAGCGTACTTTGTAAATTAGAATATTTTAGAAAAGTTATTTTATTAAAACGCTGTATTTATTTATTATAACGTTATTCGGAGGGCAAAAAGCAGTTGTGTTACTGCGTTTAGCAATTCGACGGCAACACTTTTTAGGCAGCTTTGAAACTAATATTAATTTTATCATTTAATCACTACATAAAATCAAAATAGTGATACAAACGATGATTTTATAAATAGGTAGGTGTAATCAGTAGCTGAATTTAAAGTTGATTTGCGTCATAAAAGTTCCGGAAGTAATATGTTTATGAAATTACACTAAGGCAAACCCATTTGGATAAAAATGTGTTATACGTAAAATAACGACTTTAATAATATGTAAGATTTATATAATACTTTTTTAAGTGTAAACATCTATGACAAAACAGCTATTATAGTAATAAAATGCAATCGTCATTAACCTTGTTATTGAGCAATAATATTATATAGCTCCTGATATGGTTTAAGATAGCGATCGAACAGAATAATTATTTAATTATTAGATTTATGTATAATTATTTATACAGATTAACACTATAAATCGATGTATAATATTAGCTATAAATACTTATTTTTACTTAAATGTTATATTATTGCTTCTAGAAGCATATGCCACATTATATATAAGTACAAACATACTAATCTATTATTTGCGCAACTAATAACTATCCTTACTACAAACAGATTTTGCTTTCCCAGCAGTTACGTTGCAGAAATAACAATTTTGTTAAAATATGATTGCAATCTTTACACTCAATACTTTAAAACTGCATGAGGTCAGAACACATCGCATTTCCATGGAGAGTTGCATGTTGTATTTTATGAGAGAAAGTTAGAGGCATACTGTATGCATGTACCTATACAAAGATATAATTATGGTGTCATCACTTTCAATACAACTACGAATAGCAACTAACAAAAGTAATTATAAAATTTAACTAAAAACATTTTTTCTGTGTACAAAAGAAATACTTTGTTATGACAAAAAGGTTGCAAAAATAATAAAACGCGGTAAATGAATTTAATAAACTTTAAAACATCGTCAGGAAATATATCAAACATTAAAATATTTTCTACTTAACAGTAACAATAATAATGTTTTAAAGTGATTTACTGATCATAATGGATTTCGTGTTATTCAATAAGATATCTCAATCAATTTAAAATTAATCCATGTAGCAATAAAGATTATGTAATAATATGAATATGAATGTTACTTGAAAATATTGCGGCAGAGACCTGCTTTTGGCATTTTAAGAGACATTTAAAATGATTTTAATAAGACAGATTATATTATGATTTACTTAACAAGATAGTATTCAATTCCAAGAACGTAGCACGTACGAAGCAAAAACCGAAACAGGTCTCAGCGTGGTTATGTTTTTTATTTCATTTCTCGATATTATTATCGATGATTTGACAGTGAACAAGACTCTCGTCGTAAAAGTTGAATCGAACATTCATTTATTTTTGGAATTTGGATTTGGAATTGGAATCATAAACAAAGTTTATCATTTTTTGTGTAATTAATTTTCTAACGGATCTTTTTATACATCCCCAGCAAACAAAAAATAAATCAGATTCTGGTATTATAAGAGTTAATGCGTTTTATTTTTCATTGATGAAAGTTTATGGCGACTCCATAATTATATACATAGTTAAAGTCATACATCTGAAACATATACCAACTAACGAACAGTTTAACAATAGCTATCGATTTCTAAATAAATAACTAACAAAACTTTCTACTCATAATCATAGTTGCTAGATATTCCGTTATAAGACGATGTATTAAAGTCAATCAGAGATATTTATTACTTTTTTAAAGATTTATTTCCTCACTATCATCCTACGTTAGAATTGCAAATTAAATAGAATCCTTAATGATGCTCTAGAAAATATTCATGAGTTATTAATTTATAGACTGCCTTAAAATTTTAGAAAACTTAACAAGTTAAAAATTGGGGAAAACGGACATAATGAAGTTCGATAAACTTTCATCAATCATAACTCTTAATTAGATATTAAAGATTTGTCTGATTTTGACAAACTATGAATATTTTTTTAACATATAGAATCTTTATAACTATATTACAAAGATAGAGTATGCTCCATAACTCTCTGAAAAAAGAGCTGAGATGAGTCCCCGACGTCTTGTCAAGAAGGAATTTTTAAAGAAATGCCGATTTTCAGTCTTCCTGATTTTAAGGAGGAGCGCTTAGATTTCCTATTAGAATAGATTGGACGAAGAAGTTACAATGAATAAAGTCAGAGTGATGAGTGGGACATTGAAGAAGACGGTTATTCGTATAACGAAGATATTTATCGTGGTCGAAACATGAGTGAGTTCGTGTTTTTACGTTCGGAAGCTGACCATTTGTGGAAATAGTTTACAGACAAATATCACATACACAAACACCCAAACCCATTTCAAAAACAACAACTATCAATGGGTCCTACAAATATTTGCTCTATGCGGGAATCGAACTCCCGGTACGTAGCGGAAACAACAAATCGCTTAGCGACTGCGCACACGGCACACGGCGTTAAGCAAGCTATTAATATGTAAAATGCCTATGTTTTCACTGAGCGCAGCCTAGCCTGGTCATTTAGACTATAAAATCTCAGGTAATATTGTATAAATGAAGCAACTACTTCATTACTAATTAAAGTACCAACAACGTTATTAAAACTAAATCCAATTATATTTTATGGAACAGAACGCAAGCTTGTTTTCGACAAACAAAAATAATGAGGCTTTAATTGAGCAATGTATTGTAGGTAATAGATAATGAAAAAACCAACAACCGCACCAACTAGATTCCACCAGCGTTTATTTCCTTACGGCGGAAATTGATAATCGATCTAATCCAAAATCTTTGGAATTTGGATTACGGATATGCCTGTTTTTTGCGTTAAATGTGATCGTAACACAACAAAGGATGAATTTCTAAATCTTAAATCTGAAGATTTCAGATTAGATTAATAATATATTTAACTGTCACTACAATATTAATTCGTACATATCTAAAACGGTATCGACGCCTACGATTTTCATCACACAAAAATTCTAACAGCGATCCTGTCGCATTACCATAACTTTTGCCCAAACTGATGCCATAAAAACGAAGCTCAACAAAGCTTCGAAACGAAAGTTGACACATCTATCTATGGAATGCGATAAATATACATATATATACAATAAAACGTGATAGAGAAATCGAGTTATATCGCTAGTCGCTCGGTTTAATCATTTGACCTTGACATTTAAGGCAGGTGCGAGATGTCCTCAATGAATTTAATTAAGAGTTATATTCACATTTAATTTTTTACTTTAAACGATCTCCGGTTAAGCTTTAGTTAGCGGCCGTGGAACGTTAATTACGCCTATAGTATTTAATCAATGCTTAGTGAAACGATGGATTGGATAGAAGCCTTTTAATTAAGTTTATTGTGAATTTTAAACATATTTTATCGAATAGCTTTTATGTTAGTTTTAATTAGGTATTGAGAACTTAGAACACTGAGTTTTTCTTCAGATGTTTATTTAATCAAATGTAATATAATTTTCCTTTTATTTGTAACGACATAAAACTATTTTCTTATGTTTCATTTTATTGTATGTTGTCATGTATATTATATGTTGTCATGGGTTTTCGCGATTATTACTCATTATTAAGTTAAATAAATAATTTTCAGTTTGTACTTTTTGTAAACTTCTATAGTAATTCTATACGTATTTAAAAGTGAATCCTTACCTTGTAGATGCCATCGACAAGTTTCGTCAACTCCTCCGTCTCCATGGCGAAAGATTTTCAATAAACCAATTCCGCGAACTGTTGTGACTACACAAAAAACTTCATCGGGATAACAACACCTTGCGAACAAAGTTCGATTTTAACACTGTACACACAAAATTCACATTTCAATGTACTCCACCAACGGTCTACTCCCCTTTTCGGTTGTCGAATCACTCAAGCAAACAAACTCACTTGCGTAGACATCTGAAACAAAAGAAAAAAAAAACAATAAACTTTTGAAATATACAAAAAGATTTCGTACATGCATTTTCTATTCTAACTTTGAATAAATGCCCTTAAATAAAAAAGATAAGTACTTTTATTCCAAAAATAAACTAAAACAATTCGAAACTAAACGTCAAAATGTTGTTTTTTTATGCACCTGTCCGAGGTAACGTCAGCTGTAGAGCCGAGGCGTGCGTCGTACTCGAGGCTCGCCAGTAGAGTCACCTATCGCCTTCACTGGTAGGTATCTCACGACTGCCGATATTTAGAAACACGAAGTAAACTGACTGGTAGTAAGATCAGTATGGGCCCGATGTGTAAACCTCCAGCTATGTTTACCGCAACGCCGCATGTTTAGAAACTACGTACTTTTGTTGGGTCATTTTGAAATGCCTAGTTCAATGATCTCAATGTTGTTTATGATGTATGTGTTAATCATACCTATTTATCATATTCCATTTAGAGATTAGAGATGACAACCAGATAAAAACTATAATATGTACGCTACTAGGCAATAATCGTAATTACTTTATTTGTAACTTACAAGTTGGACATTTGGATAAGGAGATCGTGACAATAATTTTTTATAGAGACTGTTATGAAACAGTTCTCAATGCCACCAGCACACAACATTATAACTGCCTACATGCAATTTGCGTATCAGGTGTTATTTATTCATAAATATTAGGAGTACAATAGGGACCAAATGCTACTTTCATTTTTGATAACACCCAAGCACCGCAAGCTACCGAAAGTATCAAACTCTGTTTCAAAATGCATAAAAGCGAACCAGTTTTCATCAATTATAGGCGCGGCTAGTAACTTTTACTTTCTAGATTTATACGCATTTTATGCAGATAGGAGCATTAAAAATGTTGTCAAAATGTCCAAGCTAATGAAAGATTTTGATGTGATTTGCATAATTACGCAACGTAAGCATATGCACTCCACCTATAATGGTACGCTCGCCTCTTCGATAAGGTCGTTTAATTAAATATAATTTTCTCGTAAACTAGCACGTAGTCGCCACCGTTGGGTTAAATATCTTAAGACATTCCACATTCCAATCAAATATAACTTGAACGTAGTGATCTTCTTGATTATACTGATGTTATTTTAATTTATTATATTACTAGTTTTTGTATTTAAATAACACGCGTGAAACATGATATTTTGGACTGCGAAAACTTCACGAGTACTCATCTGTAATCCATCGCCTAAGAAGTTGTTTCTCGACGAAATCATAATCAGCTTGAGCGTAAACTTCACAGAGGGGAAGAAAAAAAGTTACTGCACGAACGAGGACCGAACCTAAGGAAAAAGGTATTGAACTATGCGAAAGTTTTTTCGCGTCACATGCTGGGGAAAAATATAAAACACAATTTCTGAGCGGATCCGTAACTTCATTTTGAACATAAGAGATTTGCGCCCGCCCTCGCAATCCACCACCCTTGCATATGCAACCGGGCAACTACGAGCTTGCCACTTTTCTTTCTTTTCCCGTATCCCTGAGGCGCGAAGGAGCATGTGTGCAACGGGTGCTTATTCCAGTTGGAACTTGTTTAGTCCGGATTGGACTTGTTGTATCCGGATTGGGGAGTTAAAAACCTCCTAAGTAAGGATAGAACACAGACTACGAAATCATTTAAGATGGCTCAAGTTAGTTCGAATACCGGATTTGCGAAGGTGGGTTACACTTTAAGAGTACTGAAGAACTGTAAGTCGTATTGAACTTTTTGTTTTAGGTTCGGAAATCCTTGGAAGGATAATGTGATTGCGATATATTCTGGTGCCAAGACAAGTGTGGCGAGGCGGGGTGCAGTCGAGTTAGCACAAATGGTTCACAAGCGACGACGATGCTCGCGCGTTCTGCTGACGAACCTTGTTATCGTGAATATAATGTAGAACTGCACACTGCAGCTGAATATTCATGTTCGTATTCTTGTCTAGAATTACAGAACTTGTAGACACATTTAATTTGATGTACTTATATGTAGAAAATTTACATCTATCTCTAAATTGAAGACAATCTTGCTATCAGAATATGAAGATTCAATTAAAGATCGAAGTTTCTATTAAGGAAAGTTGTATGAGTAAATTGACTTCTTGGCACTATCTGTTCCGGCATCCTTCCCTAGGGCGATAGGTAAACACCTGATAGGTTTCACAGGAGGTGAAAACAAATCATAATTACTTATGCATTGAGGTATTATACAGGGTGTCCAGTAAATAGCACGACATACAGCAGGGGGTGAGAGCTTGTATCAATACCTACCAAAAAACACAAATATGTTCAGCAAAATCTTACGGATTTACAGTAGCACAAAATTTTTTGATTTGATTATAAGCAAAAAAACAGCTTCACTATTGAGGAGAGTGAGAGACAGTCAAAACAATATCCTGAAAATCGTAGCTGAGAGCTTGTGCTCTCCGATTGTAAAACAGTTTGTGCAGAGGGTGATCGGTACTAACACTAGGTAATAAGCCATTTTATGTTACTAACACTATATGGATTCTTTGATCCGAAATAAAGTTAATTAATAATAATAAAAAAAAAAATTTGAAGATAAAAAAATTGTACTGTGAAAATTTAAATAAAAATTGTATTTCTTGAAAACATTTTAGTTTTTAGTAGAATAAAGACTTATCAATGAGTAAAGTAACTATTCACAAATAATTTGAGGTAAAAAAAAAGAAAAGGAATTTTTGTTACGAGATGCTTAAAAATCTGTGTCAAGGTAGAGATATTTCGATATTTCGGAAAATTATGTAGAACTTAAATCCGTAAGATTTTGTTGAACATATATTGTGTTTTTTTGGTAGGTATTGACCCAAGCTCTCAACCCCTGCAGTATGTCATGCTATTTACTGGACACCCCCTGTATACCCTTTGAATAATACATTATTTTAAATACATACATTTTCTACTGTGTGTGTGGTGCCACCACAGTAGAAAATGAATGAATAAAGATAACAACGAGTACAGTATCTTTATGTAACTTATGTAAGTGACATCGTAACGAAAGCTGATGCCATTGATTCAGTACATGATTCTGGAACCCTCAGCGTTAGAATTTTGCGTCGGTTTTCCACGAATTTTATGATTTTTTACAGTACATTTAATTGATTTCAGCATAAAATAATTGTTTTCGTCTACCCTAATGCTATTTTGAATAATAACACAATAAATTATTTATTTTCACATAAAACTGCAATGTAAATAAAAATTGAACAGCTGTTGTTTCGCTACAGTTCACGGATGAGGTCATCGCTCGCAGTAGCATAATAATCTCATAGTGCAATAATCACGTAGCGTTTTCATCACGTTGTTTACGATACATTGCATGCTCAAAGTGTCTTGTGTGTATGTTTTCCCAAAGTTTTCGGTACGTTGTCACTTATACGTATAAGGTGTAACGATATTAGCTTATGTATTTATATTATTGAAGGCACGATTGGTGCAGTGGCTGATACAGTCGGCTGCTGCGCTCCGGGCCGTGGGTTCGATTCCCGCACGGAACAAATATGTGTATGATCTACAGGTAGTTGTTCCGGGTCTGGGTGTGTATTGTATGTGGAATTCATGTCTGTAAACGCAACCATGACACAGAAGAAACGCTAGTGTGGGGCAATGTTATTTAAAAAAACAAAAGCAACGCTGAGCTCCTTTTAAGGAGTGTAAGTATGTACTCATCGTAACGAACAACTAATAAAGAAGTGACGAAATTCGGCGTGTCTACGGAGGGGCCACGCGGTCTGTTGCCCTCTACGGGGCACTTGTATGGCGTCCCCGCTGTCAGGCTTCCAGCGCTGCAGAACCAAACGTCACGGTTTGCAGCGCAGAGTGGCTATACGCACCGAACGGCGATACAGGACAGTGTCCTACGAGGTGGCAACTCTCTTGGTGCGATTTCCACCTTTCGACATCCTAGTAGAGCCGGATGCGTGGGTCTATGATCAGACACGCTCCCTCCGCCAGAGCAGCGAAAGCGTGCCTCCAAGGGCGTTCGACGGGCTGAAGCGGCTGGCTCGTCGGTGCGCGCTCGAGATGTGGTGACCTCGGCACGGTGATGTGGCACTAATGGGTGGCTCTACTAAAAACTTACGAGGACCTGAAGCCTTCGGTGCCAAAGATAACTGATCCAGTGCTTTTAGCCTATAGCCATCCGACATGACCCTTTGCCCTTCCCTAGGGAGGAGAAAGTTCATTAGGAACTAATAAAAAATGAAAAAGGATCTGATGGGTGTCTGTGAATGTGGGATGCTTTAATCAAGTTATTAACAATTTCTATGTCCATGGTCCATGTAGTTTCTGGATTAAGAATATAACACTACTCCATCTCGTCTCATGGATGTCATAAAAGGCGATTAAGGGACTTTAAGACCAGAGGGATGGGCAGCAGTGTGGATCAGCGACCATTCTGTGCTCACCAATCCGGGCACCAAACTTGGTGAATAGGTACTGGCAAAATCCCTACAAAATTACGACTCGATTGTTGTGGTAATCTATGGAGGAGGCTTTTGTTTAGCAGTGGACATTCTTTGGCTGACATGATGATAATGATGATATTCATGGACCAAAATGACTTATATATTAACAGTAAAAGTATGTTGGTTTAGTTCTAAAAACGAAAATCACTAGATCTGGACGCGATAGATGGCGCTGTGATTGGATTATTAATAAATTCTATATTAGAAAAAAAATCAGACCCCTCGCGTCACCTACTACCGGAAAGGGCAGAACGTACGTAACGTATTCAAGGCCAGCTAGTTTTATCAATAAATTCTTTATGCTGGTGATATTGAGTGAACTTTTATCTACTATCAGAATTGTTATAATATTCGACCTTTGTTTTGCCTATCCCTCACACTCCATCAAATTTCGGAAAAAGCAATATCTGTGTCCGAGTATCGTAACGTTATAGTGTATGAAATCATTCGTCTGTCAACCACACATGTGCACCAAGTAATGAGATTCCCATTCACTCCTGGGAAATTTCCCATAATGTGCCGTGCGTTTGACGTTGGACTGACACGGCTCATTCGTTCGTTCAATCATTCACGAGCTTTGTCTACGAAACCGATTATTGTTAACGTAAATAATTAAATATAAATTTGATTGATTGTTTCCTAACTTTGGGTTGAATGTCCTTAAACTGAATTTATTAAAATTATATATTATAACATTATCTGTGTGGTGTCCTGGTGAACAAAGGCCTCCCCATAGATTTTGACCATTGTGTCGTCATTTTGGGGGTAATTTGCTACCACCATCACGTTTATCAGGCGGGTTAGCGAGCTCAGAGTGGGTACTGTTCCATAGAAGGGACGCTGTTGCCTATCCACCTACTTATAGTCCCTTAGTTGCCACCAGCCGGACACCACATGATCATAGCATAGAATATAGCACCAATCAATTTCGTCCCGCGGATGATGTTAAAGGCCCTTATAAGTTATTTAGGGACCTTAAGCCAGAGGGATTGGCAGCAACGTTCCTTCTATGGAACAGTACCCACTCTGAGCTCGCCAACCCACCAAATGTGATGAGTATTGGCAAATTCCTCCTAAAAATAATAACACCCGGCATGTAATGGTCGAAAAGGTCGTCTTACTTCCGGCAGTGGAAGGTTTTTGGCTGACCTGATGATGATGATTAAGTTTGTCTTCGAGTTATTCTTTTATATAATGTTGACGAGTTGCTTATTTGATTGAAAGTAGAGTAGCACTGACTTTATATTGCATTACTCATATACCATCACTGCCTTCCCCGAAGAGCAGAAGTGTAGGCAGAGGCATATTGCTATGCTGTACTGATCATATCAGTCGATGAACGTCCACCGTTGGACAAAATCCTCCACCATGGATTTCCACAACGAGCGGTTACATGCCGCCTGCATCCAACTACCAGCGACCTTCACAAGGTCGTCTGTCCATCTCATTGGATGCCCTACCACGCTACTTTTCTGGTGCACGGTTTCTGCTATAGGTACTCATAGGTATAATAAGTCCTGCGCCAGGTATTCGTTTCCTTACGTCACGTGACTGGCCTAAGACTAGACGTCATACTCACATACCAACCAATCAGACTTCATGAACTTACATAGTAGTTATTAGTAGTGATGAACAACGTGTCGTATTTGCAGAATATCATAATACTATTCGTAAAAAAATAAACGAAGGCACCTGTAAATAGTTGATCCATCATTATCATCATATCAGCCAATTTTATACGTCCACTGCTGAACAAAGGCCTCCCGATACAATTGCACAATGGTGTCGCCGTTTTAGGGAGTGTTTGCCAATACTCACCACGCTTGTCAGGCGGGTTGGTAAGCTGCCAGGGGCGAGGTCTAATGCAGATAATGCGTACACCTCACCCCCGGTTAGAGGTGAGGTAAGAAGGAGGACACCGCGGGGTTTCAGCCGGTTTGAGCCCGGTATGGATCTCCGCCCTTCCGCCCTTCCCAAGGCGGAGAAAGTCCAAGAGGATTAACCCAGGTTTAAAAAATTGCAGGTTGGTGAGCGCAGTATGGCTACAGTTTCACAGAAGAGACGCAGCTGCCCATCCCTCTGATTTAGAATACTTTAGTCGCCTTTTACGACATCCGCGGGAGGAAATGGAGAGGTGCTATATTCTTAATCCGCACACCGCACGGACAATAGTTGACTCGAACATAGGTTGTTCGAAGAAGGAGAAGGAGGAGTCGTGTAGTGCCGACTTAGATACCACCAACCCACCTCATCCCGTAGGTGTCGTAATGGGCGACTATGGGATTAGCCGAAGGATGGGCAGCAGCATCCTTCGAGCACATTTACAACTCAACTGCGATCGCCAACCCGTCGCTCAAGCGTGGCAATGATGGAAAAAACTTGCAGGAACCTTACACAACACAATCCCATACCGGTCGTTGTGGCAATCTTTGGGGGAGACTTTTGTCCAGCAGTGGACGTTTTTAGACTGAAATGATGACTTGTATTTATATTGACTAGCGCGTTTTATTGCATGGTCAGCGTATATTTATTCGTAATCGCCAAATAGTGGAATTAATGGGCTTAGCACGAATATTTTGACATATTGTAACGTAAACGTATCGATAATGAAAGTGAATTTTGAATTGAAAGTACTCGATTCATACTTTTTATTTTATTTAAGTTGAACGAATTGTGTTTCTCGTATAAATTTAAACGAAAATGCTTTAGGATAGTTGTATTTTCGATTCCAAATTCACTCACAATAGCTAAACGTTTTCTTTACTATACGTCAAAATATTTGTGCTAGGCCCACTGATTCCACTAGTCATCGAATACGAATAAATATACGCTGAACGTGATTAGTCACATGCAGTAAAACGCGCTAGTCAATATAAATACAATTCATCATTTCAGCCTAAAAACGTCCACTGCTGGACAGAAGCCTACCCCAAAGATTGCCACAACGACCGGTATGGGTTTGTGTTGTGTTAGGTTCCGTGGGCCAGTGGGCCTGTATCGTATTCGTTTTCGCAAAAGCAGTATTCGTAGCATCACTAGTTATTAGTGCAATAGTATTATCGTGCTATTGTTTTATGTGATCATAGAATATCATATCATATAGAATACCACCACCCCATCTCATCCCGTGGGTGGCGTAAAAGGCGACTATGGGATTAACCGAAGGATGCGCAGCAGCGTCCTTCGAGTACAGTTATAACAAACTGCGATCGCCAACCCGACTGCCAAGCGTGGCGATTATGGCAAAACCCCTCAATGAGCATACAACACAAACCCATACCGGTCATTGTGGCAATATTTGGAGGAGATTTCTGTCCAGCAGTGGACGTTTTTCGGCTGAAATGATGATGATATTGCCAGTTATTGGATATAATACGTCCAGGGTGCCACTGAGAATTTTCCAACCGAAATACCCAATATAGCTTTGCCAGACCTGGGAATGAGGAAGTTTATAAAATGTTACACATCAGTAGAAATATCAAGTACATATGTGTTAATTGGTTATCATCTCTGCCATCACGTTGTCCTATTCTATATCCTATCAGTCAAAGAAGGTATGTCCACTGCTGAACAAAGTCCTCCCCGTAGACTTTCAAAATTATGTAATTTTGGGGGGAATTATATAATTTTGCCAGTACTCACCACGCTTGACAGGCGGGTTGATGAGCGTAAGCAGAATGGATACTGTTCCACAGAAGGGACGCTGCTACCCATCCCTCTGGCTTAGAGTCCCTTTACGACATCCATGGGAGGAGACGGAGTGGTGTTATGTTCTAAATCCGGACACCACACTGAACGGACGGACGAACTTAACGTTATCTAATTACACTACTGAGTTTGTTAATTTGAATGAAGGCGCTAACATCCAATTAAACTTTTTTTTAAATCTGGTCATTTGTTTTGTTATGTTGGTGTAATAAAACGATAATTAATTACTAAGGCCTAGGCCATGGCTTTGATCTACTTAAAAAGACAAATAGTACTCTGTAAGTATAGACCTGCGTAGTAGTAACTGTAGAAATCTGTAGAGAGATTTACAGCTTGAGCCTTGAATTCTCTTTATTTGCCCGACTACGCGGTCTTGCGCTAATATGATCTTATTGAATAATTTATCATCACTAGTGTTGAGTGGCTTCTAGAGTCACCCTTTTGATCAATGGGGTTGTATTTGTAGCCGTATCATGCTACGGTGGTACCGTTAGTTGTATGAAATCTTACTAGGCATTATTATACAAGTTGAAATTAGTATGTTAGAATGTTTGCGGCTCCATAATATAAACAGCTGAATAGATCCTAATAAAATTTGGCATGGAGGTACATTGTGTCATGGAATGATGAATTAGGTGATCATAGCCAGCTACACTCACTGATCGGTAAGCGATCGATGAGGTTAAGTAACGCTAGACGCGGTCAGTCTATGGATGGGTGACCACATAGTGGTATTTAAACTGGGCGTCTACGTACTTCGAAAGGCACGTAAAATCGTCGGTCCCGGTTGTTGTCATTAGACGGCAGTCGTTAAGTCAAGTCAGAGGCCTTTGGGCGGCTTGAACAACTGTGACGCAAGTTTGACCTTTGATTATAACATAACATATCAAGTTCCTTTGAGAACGAGGTAGACGAATTCGCGGGCAACAGCTAGTTAAACAATTTCCATTACTGAATAGTGCTTCAGAACCAATCACTAAAGTTCGTGAAATTCAATTCATTATTAATTCCAGCTCACTTCGCGTATGTAGCAAGTCTAGAACACTGCTAGTGACGGTACCTACGTGTTTTATAACATACATGTCGCGTGAATAGCACCGTATGCGGTGGCCGTACCCACCCTCGACCCGACTGCGTTTGACAACTCGCTATATTGAATATTATTTCCGTATAATAACTAAAGTTCATAGGTTAAAAGTTACTTGAAAGCTGCAACTAGATACGTCATGGCCATCCTAGAAATATGTTATTATAGTTCTAAATTTATTTTGCGTAAAGGTCATAATTTAATCTGTTTCGGAATATACAGTAGTAGAGAAAACACAAAACAATTGTTAACTGACAAAATGTGTGAAAGCTTTGTAAAATATTTGCCTGTACGACACTGAACTGAATATGAAATTAAATAACTTGCTTGACAGGATCCAATCCCAAGAAACTATGCTCTTGGATGGATTAATTAATAATCGCATTTATTTATATTTGATTGTCAGTTTCGTGCAGACTTTGACCACACATCAGATCAGTGCAGTGAAGCAAAAATACCTAAGGGAACGCTAGTGACGTGTTTTGGGATGATTCAATGACATGAAGTTCAATAAACACATTATTAAGAAAATCAATAATAAACACTTTTTAGGAGATTATAAAGACATACTTGGTAGTGGAGGCATTCTACACCAGGCAAATCTAAAGTTGTAAAAAAATCTCATCTGTCAACACCGTATCGATGCCCACAAAGTGAATAATAAATCTATAATATAGGTATGCGACATAATCCGTTTTAGTGTTGTTGTAATAATCATGAAAACCTAAGACATTATTAAGAAAATCAATGTCAGAGCAAAGTGAAAAAGATTAAGTAGTATCCTGCTAACAGTGAGGATCAATCACGTCCCTACGGGGAGGGGGGGAGGCAACGTTAAATACGCTTGGCTAATCGAGACTTTACGAAACCGAGCCGCTAATAAATCTAGTTAATTAAATCCAATTTAATACTTCGACAAATTATCACTGCCCATTGTTGCTTATTAGATCCATCGGTTCAGCACAGCGTAAAAATGACAGTGAACCGTGATCGCAAATGATCATAGATTTGTATCGGTCAATGCTCGCATAAATATGTGTAACACTGCTTTAGTGGGCAACAAGCTAGCGACTTGGATGAAAAAATTTGAAATAAAAGTATATTCAACAATCTGTGTCCTATGTCAAAAGTAATTAATACAAAAGTTTGTCGTGTTTTCCGTTTATGTCAACATTAATTTACTGAATAATTAAAAAAAATTCTTTTTGTAAGAAAACAAGATAAATTCTTTTATATTTCCCAATGTTTTGTATGTAGAAGCGTCCTATTGTAGTCTCGTATAGAATGATAGTCTATACAAATTTCGGTGCCATCTATTATTCGTGTGACAACAAAGCATATCATTGTGTTAGAACCTCAGTGTTCAATACAATTCTACTTATAAGGAAACGGGATATTATGACTACTTTATGACTTCTCCCTTGATTATCATGCAAAGTTAGAACTACGTGTTAAATTTTGTTCAGCAAATAATTTGAGTTTTTGGTTATATTTACTCTTCCGGCAGTTAGATTAGAATATTTAAAGCTTGAATTTGTACAATTTTCAAATATGTAAATGAATCCAAAATGTAATCAATTTATGAAAATATTGCACACTGGTATGGTGTCCGGATTTAGAATATAGCAAAGCTCCATCTGCTCCCATGGGTGTCGTAAAAGGATGAACAGCAGCGACCCTTCTGTGGAACAGAAGCCACACTGCGCAAGTGTGGTGACTACAGGTAACCTCCTCCAAATGATGACACAACTAAAAAACCTTCTACGTCTGTGAGGAGGTGAATGATGAATGAATTGCACATTGTGTAGTCAAATCGTACAAAAATGTTGTTTAAATTTGAGCAAAGAAGCTAAGAATGATTTTAGGAGGAGATAATAAACGGGAATAAACACGAAATCACTGTTGAGTAGCTTCACGTTTCGACCAGGTTGCACCGATCGTGGCCAAAAGCAGACTGATGCAATGATCGTTGCACCCTGGTAAAAACATCAAACTATGTATATGTTATCATGCAACGCGAAACTTTAAAAGTTAGTACAATATATGTGGTCATAAAACTGTGGGCTATGCAATAGAACATTCTTCTTGCAACATGTTCGAATTCATTTCGTAAATTGGAATTTTCGCGTTTATAGTTTATACGCAATATAGACCCTAAAGCGACAGATCGAGAAAGCATGTATAAACATTTTTTACACGAGGCCAGGGTTAATACTGTTCGGCGTCACATCGCCCCTCGATTCGATGCGATTGTTCAATTGGCGAGAAATTGCGACGCGACTAAGCTTGCGGAAAATTGGCGATATCGTTAATATTCACCCGAAACCAGCGATTCACGTGGCGACTACAAATAACGAGCCGACAGCCCCATAGATTTATGTTCTGTCGTTTTAAGTGATATATAGGTCTCAACAAGCCCAGCCATCTATCTGCTGAACAATATCTCATCCAACTGTTTAGTGCCACCTTACTTATAAGTCCTAGTTTGGATTCCAAACCCCTGAATAATTTACGAAAGTACCCACGAATCTCTGAATTTAATAAGAGGTTAGCACACCGCACCTGTTAATAAAGCGGTAATGTAATCGAAACGGCATTTCGACGCCGTCGCTTCTCAATGAAATATAGCAGGCATTCAGGCGGGGTCCATAAAATATACGATATCTTGACAGCACCCAAAGAGTTCCAGGTAAGTCTAAGTAACTTTTTCCGGGGCGTTAAGCCGTTCGCACGAGGAAATTGGTGACAAAAATATTCCGGTCATGTAGAGGCCCCTTGTTAGCGCGCCCCAAAAATACAAGAAAATTCCCCCTCCTGACATGGCTTGTTTCTTAAGATGACTCGTTGGTCTCTCTAAGTTTTTATGACGGTGGCAAAAATTGCTGAACTCTTAAATTTTATGTCAATGTATGCAGCTGCGCACGTATACGGTATCTTTATACCCCCATGAAACTAAGTAATGTTTACTTAAGGCGTGGTCGGTACGACATGTTCGTGTATAACACTTTCCAAATGTTACGCTTGTTAAACTCTTCTACGTGGATCGAAGATATTGAGCTGTAAGTAAAATGTCAATATGGCACGCTACACTAGATAGTGAATTAAATACATGACGTAACCAAGCTATTTAAAAAAACCTAAAAGTTTGTTACGTTAGTTGCATAAAGCAATTCAGTGTAAGCCGAGCGTACATCAACGGGTGGCCGTTTCGACAAGCTTTAATGTAATTGCCTCTCTTTTAGAAAAAAGTTTGTCAACCATTTTTCACAAACATGAAAACGTCAGTTATACGGATCAGCCCTAGGCTTTCGATGTACCCGGCTTCATGGCTGTTATAATAAAGTGTTTTTTATGTTTCTTTATCTTTCTCTGGGTTGCCGTAACGAATGTTTATTGCTGGTATCGCACAGGCGTCAGCGGATACCCAAAAAAAATAAAGCGCGATATACGAGTGTACTGACCCTGTATAAACATATTACACAAGCGTCTGTACTTTTCGCTTTTGGCTACGAGTATGATATAAACCGAACAAAGTGAGCGTAAGCACGCACGTCGAACGTATTGCAGCGTAACCTCGCGACATGGTTTTGTAAAAAAAAGTTCTCAATTGCGGATATCAATTATATCGGATATAATATATCAATGTGGTGTCTAACCGTGTGGTGCCGGCTCAGAATACCACCACCCCATCTCATCCTATGCGTGTCGTAAAAGTCGACTACGGGATTAGCCGGAGGATGGTCAGCAGCATCCTTCGAGTACATCAACAATTCAACACACCCATATCGTTCGTTGTGGTGATTTTTGGGGGAGGCCTGTATCCAGCAGTGGACTTCATTCGGCCGAAACGATGAATATATCAATATATATGCAATGTATATGCATATGTCTTGCTGTTTTATCGCTAGCCGGCTTTTGCTAAGCCAATTATTTCTGGATTTCCCGTTATGTTGATAGCTACTACGAGAATATCGCTGGAGGCTGTGACTGCATTAATCTCTTCTTACAGAGTAAGGGACGCCTATTACTTTTTAGTGCGCCGTACTGATTCAATCTTTAATCAGCCCTTTTAGTACACGCCTTATCAGATATTATAAGAGTTGCATGAATTAATTAATTGTAATTTGGCAAAGGAATGTTAGTTGAAGCTAGAAAGACCACACCATAAAACAATGAAATGTTAAACGGAAACAATAAATATTATCCTAAACGTACCCTAACTAAGGTTACAAAAGGAAATGTATCAAGGAAAATCAAGAGTATCAAGCGGGCTAATTGTGCGAAAAACTTGCTCAGAAGTAGCTGAAGTTCTTGTTACTCAAGAGTATCATTGGGAAGAACATTTTTCCTCATTAGGAGCTCGCTCCGTAATAACAACTTAACGAAGGAAGCTTTGCCACAACAAAAATTGGAAGTACGGAGTACCTAATCGCGGCTCGAACATATTTTTTCTTATTTGGACCAACTTGGAGATGTGTTGCCGTTTATTTTTATTTGTTGGTACTTTCATTCGTTACTGAAGTTATGTAATAAAATATTGTATGCTGCTTCTATTTTATTCCTTCAGAGAGGCTTTGTTTAGAACGTGTTGAAAACCATAAATATATTTGACCTCTTATGTTGATCCCAACACTCTAATCCGTTGCCAGCACATCGAAAAGTTCTTGTAGGTAGTCTGCGATTGCCCTGCGTGGGCGGCCGAGCGGCGGATCCTGGTCGATCGGATTGGGCAAAATCTCTGCCAGCAGTATTGTCGGCTATGTTGGCAGAGCACGAAAACTGGAATGCAGGAGACCACCTTCTGTGAGAGCGTCATGCTCCGGAAGGAGATCGCAGAGCGGGATCGGGAGAGGGCTGATCTCGCTCGAAGAAGGAGGAGACGGCGCCGGGGTTACAACCACCCTGGCGCCTAATTCCTGTACGCTTGAAACCCCCTGCCGTTGCTATAAGGTGGGGGACTTCTGGGTTCACAGGTGCATAAATTGGGGAATCTGCGTGCCCACACCGAGCGACCCAAGAGAAGACGGTAGCACGCATGTGGTCACGCGCTGCCGTGGGATGCTATGGGGTATCCTTTACAATCCCTCTGGGGGGGTGACCGCTCCAGTGGTTTTAGCCGGTAGGAGTCCGGCATATCCCTTCGCCCTTCCCCGGGGCAAAGGAAGTTCATGAAGAATTTCCACTGGGCACCAATTTAAAAAAAAAGGTAACCTGTACCAGCATCGTACTGCGGCTAATCATCTGGTACAGGATACAAAAATGAATGTATTTTTCTTTGTTTGCCCCGTATTCGTTCCTGTAGCAGTCAACCAATTCAGTTGAATCTTTGTATAGTTATTGTTAGCCCATGCGTGAAAGCTCTTGACATAGAAAAATAAAGGCTGAATAATTGAAAGAGGCATTGCAACGCATGCCAGGTATAAGCTTGTGCATTATAAACGGAGACCGGCGGTCGGCATTTACATAATTATTTAAAGTAAAACAATAAATTTCCTTCAAAGTCAGATGCCTTTCTAAAATAAAGTACAGAGGACAGCTGACTTTGCAGGTTGTTGTATTTATTTAAGAGCTAAGGGTCGGGACAGTATAGCAACTCTTCTCTATTCTCGTGTTTTGACTTCTTGGTACGATACAACATTGAATTTATCCTTCATTTAATCAAGGTAACTGCGCTTGCTATGCCGTGTGGTGCCGGCTTAGAATACCACCACCCCATTTCCTACCGTGGGTGTCGTAAAAGGCGACTAAGGGATAAGCCGGAGGATAGGAAGCAGCGTCCTTCGTGTACATTAACAACTCAACTGCGATCGTCAACCCGTCTGCCAAGCGTAGCGATTATGGCAAAACCCCCCAAATTAACCCACAACACTTCCATATCGGTCGTTGTGGTGATCTTTGGGGGAGGCCTGTGTCCAGCAGTGGACTTCATTCGGCCGGAATTATGAACTGCGCTTGGGTATTCCTCTAATTCCATTTCATTTTAAAATAACGTCCTGAAAAAATTATACGGAAGCCAGATTCGCACGGAAATGTATCACGTCATCATCACATAAGCCAAAGGACATCAACTGCTGAACAAATGCCTACCCCATAGATTTCCACAATTGTGTCATAATTTTGGGGGGAATTTGCCAATACTCACTACGTTTGCAAGCCGGGTTGATGAGTGCAGAATGGCTATTCTTCCACAGAAGGGACGCTGCTACCTATCCCTCTGGTTTAGAGTTTCCTAATTGCTTTTACATAGGCTGCACTAAAAGTATCGGGAATGGAATATTTCCACTGTTCCTGTCATATTAAAATCTTTTTAACTGAAAACTCCTTGGTTTTACAAATCGAATACCATTTATTTATTTTAAAAAAGATTCACGGTCTTGTCACAAGGTTTTGTCAAACTTGTTTAGTCGTTGAGAAAATGGCAATTCCATTTTCTCAACGACTAAACAAGTTTGACAGTTTGGCGTAACGTCGTACGGTATTTGATTAATAAATCTTTACATATTCATAAAATATTTCTCAAAAATGAAAAAAATCTAAAAATATATGTCGGCAACGTCGTACGGTTCAATTGTTTCCAAGGTTTTGTCAAACTTGTTTAGTCGTTGAGAAAATGGAATTGACTCGTGAAAATTCAAGAGCGATGATTTATTATGACTTTCGAAGTGGTTTAACACAAAAACAGTGTGTTGACCGGATGATTTCTGTATTTGGTGATGAAGCCCATCCAAAACCACAATTTATCGCTGGTTTGCTGAATTTCAACGTGGACGTGTCAAGCTCAGTGATGATCCTCGTCAAGGTCGTCCAAAAACTGCAGTCACCCAAGAAAACGTTGATGCTGTGCGTAAGCTGATTGAGGAAGATCGACATGTGACATACCGCGAAATTCAGGCAACTTTAGACATTGGCATGAGTCAAATACAAATAATCTTGCATGAACAATTAGGTGTAAAAAAGTTGTTTTCCCGATGGATACCGCATTTGCTATGTGAAGAGCAAAAAGCGGCTCGCGTTACTTGGTGCGTCAGAACTCTCGAAAGATTCCACGCAGGATCCTCAAATGCTGTATACAACATCGTATCAGATGACGAATCCTGGATATATGCGTACGAACCCGAAACAAAAAACCAGTCACGAGTTTGGGTGTTCGAAAATGAGTTAAAGCCAACAAAAATTGTTCGTTCACGGAGTGTTGCAAAAAAATGGTGGCCACGTTTGTCTCCAAAACCGGCCATGTTACGACTATTCCTCTTGAGGGACAAAGAACGGTTAATGCAGAATGGTATGCTAGCATTTGTTTGCCACAGGTCGTTTCTGAACTCCGTAGAGAGAACTGCAACCGCCGCATCATCCTCCATCACGACAATGCGAGTTCTCACACCGCGCACAGAACAAAAGAGTTTTTAGAGCAAGAAAACATAGAATTATTAGACCATCCGCCGTACAGCCCCGACCTAAGCCCTAATGATTTTTATACTTTCCCTAAAATAAAGAATAAATTGCGTGGACAGAGATTTTCATCACCTAAAGAAGCTGTGGACGCCTACAAAACGGCGATTTTGGAGACCCCAACTTCCGAATGGAATGGTTGCTTCAATGATTGGTTCCGTCGTATGGAAAAATGTGTCAAATTTCGCGGTGAATACTTCGAAAAGCAATAAATACATTTTTAAATAGTAATGTTGTGTCACTTCCTTGATTCCCGAAATTTTCAGTGCCGCCCTCGTACTTCATCCATGGGAGAAGATGAAGTGGTGCTAAATTCGTTAAACGGACACCAAATGGAACGAAATGTTTCACACAACGATAACATTAGAACAAAACTAGTTAGTTTTGGATTACAATGAAAACAAAACAAGTTGCTTTCAAGTTTTATCAATTGAAATGCAAAAATATGAAAGTAGTTAATTGATAGTAGCAAAATTAAATTATACTACGTTTTATTCGAGATTTATTATAAATATTTGCATGTTGCAAAAATGTTCAATTTATTTACTACCGGGAACTGAAATTGAAAACAGTCCGGTAACTTTGACGGCACGGTTGGTGCAGTGGTTGATACAGTCGACTGCTGCGCTCCGGGTCGTGAGTTCGATTACCGCATGGAACAAATATTTGTACGATCTGCAGGTAGTTGTTCCGGGTCTGGGTGTATTGTGTGTGGAGTTCATGTCTGTAAACGCACCCACGACACAGGAGAAATCCTAGTGTGGGGCAATGTTTTTTTTTAAATAAAATAAAATAAAAAAACTCGAGTCTGTATAAAAATAAAGAGTTTTTGCTTTTAAAACAACATTTAAGCTCTTTTTATGCTCTATGAGTTTTAAAATGCTGTCGATAATCTATGCCGAGAAATAAATCAACGAATCCCAATGTAAACCCAGTACAAGATAGAACTATCGGTAATGTAAAGTAGGTGACGTCAGAGAAATAGAACCTTACTTACATCTGTTACACACTAGAGCAGCACTCTATGATCATCATCATAAGGATTTGAGTGCAATAACCGTGTGGTACCGACTAAGATAGCACCAACCCATCTCATCCCGTGGGAATCGTAAAAGGTGACTATGGGATTAGCTGAAGGCTGGGCAGTAGCATCCTTCGAGTATATTTACAACACAACTTCGATCGCAAACCGCCTGCCGAGCGTGACGATTATGGAAAACTCAACAAGCACACAGCACAAACCCAGACTGGTCGTTGAGGTGATCTTTGGGGGACATTTTTCTCAGCTCGTGTGGTATTACAGTTCTACCAATTTCACGCGCTATAGTAACTACGTTTAAGTGAAGTTGTGTTCCAGGCGAAGAGTAGGAACAGCAGAATATATAATAAATAAATTACTGGAATACAAGGCATAGCAACGCACTCTTTTCATGGTAGGTTTTTGCCCAAACTCACCATCTGGGTAAGTGGTTTGGTGACAGAGCCAATCCACTCTTGCACCAATAACGTTTCGCATTTTGGACAGTTATACCGCCATTGATCGGTCGTCATAGGTAGTGCTTCTTGTTGAAGTATTCGCTTATTCGCCTTTTACGACACTCATGGGACGAGAGGGCCCATTCTTTTTATTTGCCAAGACCACACGGTGCTCATCCCAACGCCTTAGGTCGGTAGCGCGTCAGTAATGTCGGAAAGCAGAAGTCTTGACGTATCATAGAAGCCGTTCTTGGCCACGTATAGGCGCGCCATTAGATATTTCACATCAAAAACTTCGGCTTCCCAAAAATTTCAATATTGAATCAGAGGGGACATTCATCACATTTGGTAAACGAATGATTGTAGTCCTTATATTTTGCAATTAGAATAATGCTACCACCTGCTCTGGATATACTCTTAGTCTCCTTTTCAACGCCTATAGGTAATAACAAGAAAATCACGTACAATTTAGAGTGGCGCAGAAAATCAGTGCAGCTATGGTGCAAGTTATTGTAATTTAGGAGAATAATGCTGAGTACCATTCCTTCCTTCATTCCTAAACCCCATTCCTAATCTATTTCTTTAGTTTTTCTAACTTTTATTGTATTGTATGTCTTATCTTGTATATCATTGGTTTTCTTTCTTTACTTCTACACGCATAAATAACTACGCCCACCTATAAAATCAACAATAATAAACATTCATCAACACACAAATTTGTGTGCGATCAGAGCAATAAACGCCATATAATATGGTGACCATTGAGCAGTACTAAAGCGTACAAAAACCCGGCTGGTATTTACCGGCCAGTTAAATACAACGTTTATATCCATTAAAGGTACTTCCGACACGTAACTGGTAATCATATTCCGGGCAGGCACAGCATAAATCATAGCAGGATAACCGGGGGGCAAAAAACAAGGCTGGACTCACGCACGCCCTAACCACTGTTTATTGTAGGTTTTACATTCACTTTATTGTTCAACATATCTGATGTGGATTATGGAGCCATTTCGTATTTTTAGGGCTTGTTTTATTGTGTTGTTGGCGCAACTGTCGTTTAAAAACGACACAGGTAAGTGGGGTCGAGTGTGTTATGTATACATACTGGACATGAATCGCTATTTGTTATAACTATTACTTTTAACAACCAAATGTTGTTTGTTCTAAAATTCATCATCATTATATCAGCCGGATAATGTTCACTGCTGTCCAGAGCCTGGCTGGAGGCCTCTTTTGGCTTCGCCAGCAAATGACCGGTTAAGCAACCACATTTCCCAGAAATGTATGCGAGAAGCCCAACAAAAAAAAAAAAAAAAAAAAAAAAACTGCTGTCCAGCAATGTCACCAACTTGTGCTGTGTCCACAAAGTGTATGGCGAAGTCTGACCAAAACCGGCATGCATGGCAGGTGGGTTGGCGATCGCATTTGAGTTGTAAATGTACTTGAAGGACGTTGCAGTCCATCCTCATTCCTCCAGCTAATTCCATAGTCGCGTTATACGACTCCCAGGGGTTGAGACGACAGTACAACGAGCGTGTACTTTTATTTTATTGCTTCCATATAGATCATGAACTTCCTCCACCCGGGAAGGGCGGAGGGGTATCCCAGACTCTGGAGTGATCATCTTCGGCACCGAAAAAGGCTCCTCTAAACTCGAATAATCTCCATCTAGAGCCATCCATTGGCACCACGCCTTTAGGCACATCTCGGAGGGCATGACTGTAAAGCGGTCACCCTCTTTAGCGGAGGGGAGACGACTGTGAAGAGGTCGCCTAGGCTTATCTCAGAGGGATTGTAAAGGATTCCCCTGAAGCCGCGCTGTGTGCTGTGCTACGCACACAGTAGCACGGCTTGAACGGCTCTGGTACAAGGTTGGCCGCTAACCACACGAAAAGATAAAAACTGTTATACAATCCTTGTTTAATTAAAATCTTCACCTGCTTACGCTACTGGTGATATTTACCGTATAAATTAAATGCAGATAAAAACAAAATGTAAGTGACGTTATTTTTATTTTTCTTTTAACTAAAGTCTTTTTCTCGTTTTTAAGTCTAGATGGTATACGGCTACTGAAAATTTACGAACCTTTAAGTAACGTAAAATTTGAGTAGCTATTCGCTTTATATTTTGAATAAATTTACGCCATTTGCATAATCATCTGAGAGTGAAAAGAAAATATGGGATGTAAATCAGTATGGTTACTTATTATTCTATGTCAGTTGAAAACGTCGTTTGTGGAAAATTGCCTTACTGTTGTGGGTAAGCCAAGGCTTCCTCTTCTTCCTTATTCGATTCTAGGGTCCAAGTACTCACATTATGTGATTGCAAATAGTGTATGGTATCCTGTTCAGGAATAAAGCATCACTCCATCTTCTCCCGTGGATGTCGTAAAAGGCGATTAAAGGACTCTAAACCAGAGGAATGGGCAGCAGCATCTCTTCTATGGAATATCAGCCATTCTGCGCTCACCAATCCGCCTGCCAATCGTGGTGAGTACTGGCAAATTTCCCCCAAAATGACACACGACATACAACCGGTCGGGTAGGCCTTTGTTCAACAGTGGACGTTCTTCAGCTGATTTATTTATTTTATTAACAACCACTTACTGTACTTACAGTTGCCCAACGCGCACAGTAAGCCATGGAGTTTCTTGCCGGCTCTTCTCCATAGATCAACTATTTGGAACCGTGCAACTTAGATTCTGACGTTTCATAAGTGCCAATATTTGGTTTATTTGAAATAAAATATTTGACTTTGACTTTGAATAATGCTACTCGTAAATACATGTCTTATATTTAATCATTTAGGAATTTAATACAGTAACTGACAAATTGGTTTAAGTATTGCTGAAAACATCAACCTCTGGCTGCTGAGCGATCAGAGCGTTTAGCAGCATGACTCGTGGGGGCATAGCGGGAAGTACATGTGCGTACCGATGGCATTGCGAGTAGACGGCGCACGCGCAGCCACGAGTACTGGTTAGGCGTGGACAGGAATGATGATATGATGATGATGATGATTACAAATATAGTTCAACAAACAGCACCAACCTATCAGTTCGTAAACGTCTACTGCTGAACAGGGTTTTCTCAATGGTCGGTTATGGGGTACAGCGTAATCAACACCTTGGCAGGCAGATATTCTTATCAGCACAAGAGAGGATGCCTATCCTCTTGATATGAACCCTTGGTAGCCTTTTAAGACAATTATTGAGAGGGGTGGTTTATTCTTTGTAGGGAACCACACGGAAAAGGGGTTATCTATTCCCATTTTAAGCCAGGTATAATAACTCTCTTAATACTCAATTTGTTTACCATTCGTTTCATCACAGAAATCTCCGAGAGCGATGAGGCCGTCCATTGCACTCGAAAATATACTTTTAAGCGCTACTGTTTTTGTATCTTTTACTAATTGGTGTACAATAAAGAGTTTAATAATACTATTAATAAGTGTCCCTTATATTTTAGATTAAATTCTCTAAAAGGCCTCTGCGTGTTGGACCCATGTCCCCGCGTAAACCTTTTGATAGGTTACCGGGTTCCCTCTTACAGGGGATATAAACTCGCGAATAGAGAGACTTGTAGATAATGATGACGAACACATCACGAGTCCTGTGTCAATGGTCGTATCTGCTCAGTTTATAAAAGATCATACTCTCGGTTTTAAGCATGTTTTAAAGTTTTGGTTCAAAGCTCGTAAAAATACGACGGTCGCATTTTAGTGTTAAATAAAATTATGTTGAGCTTTACGAGGTAAAATGTTAGCTCACTTTATATCGCCATTACGTATATTTTCGTTGACTTAGTATAAATAGCTAATTCATACGAAAATGTGGCTATTTTTATTCCTTTAAATATTTTATAAATTGTTAAGGATATAAACATAAACATACACAACAAGAACTATTTTGGACCATTCAACAACCAACTTACAACACCAAGTATTCCACCTTGCTATTATAGAATCGAGTCTATCGGACCACAAACAACTATACCTGGAAATAGATAAAATCAAACCTGAACCCCGAATGAAAACTAAATACGAAGCCATAAACTATGAAACTTTATACCGAACTGTAACAGGACAAATCAATAATGTACTCGATTATACCACATTGGAAAAAATTATAACTGGAAGTGTTGCAAATAGCAAAACTATAAAAACAAAAATTTTAAATCCCCCAAGAAGCAACTGGATTAATAGAAATATTATTACAGACATAAGCCGTAGGAATGTACTATGGCACAAATATAAAACAAGGCCGCAAGATGAAAGAGTTAAAGAAGATTTTATAAAAGCAAGAAATGCGGTATCTGTGATGATTCAAAAAACAAAAGAACTATATTACCAAAAAACTTTTCATATGTGTTTAAACAAACCACGGAAAATGTGGAAACTTATTAACAGTATATCAAATAATAAAACTAAAAAAGCCTGTGCACCTACAAAACTCAAAATTCAAAATAAAGTCATAACAAACACACAAGAAATCTGTAACTGCTTTAACCAATATTTTTCAACTATAGGATCCATACTGGCAAACCAAATTCCGAAAAAATATCATAATAATGAGAATTATACCATTCAAAAAATTATAACACAAATTAGCCCCGGTTTATCAGAACTTACTCCTGTAACTATGGATGAGGTCTCCAGGATAATAGATAATTTAGATACTAACACTGCTGTAGGGATAGACGGTATCAGCACGAAAATGATAAAATGTCTAAAATATGTGATAGTACCAAATCTTACACAATGCATCAACCAATGTTTTAAGGAGGGCCACTTTCCTGACAGCCTAAAGTTAGCTAGAGTTAGTCCAATCTTCAAGGCAGGTACCAAATCTGATCCAAATAATTACCGCCCTATTTCGGTGCTACCTGTGCTGTCTAAGATCTTTGAGAGGACTATCTTTACCCGGATTGATAAATACCTAAACTCTATAAATTTTTTCTATAACAAGCAATATGGTTTTCGACCTAAATCTAGCACACTCTCCGCGACTATAGACATAATAACAAAACTTAAAATGGAAATTGATAATAAAAACATAGCTTTGGCTGTATTTATAGATTTAAAAAAGGCTTTTGATACCGTGAGCCATAAAATACTATTGAAAAAGCTAAATAGCATTGGTATAAATAGTAACGCTCTAAATATACTAAAATCATACCTTGAAAATCGGTACCAAATTGTAAAAATAAGCAACCACCAAAGTAGTCAGGCATTAATTACCTACGGCATTCCACAAGGCTCCATTTTAGGGCCTCTCATGTTTCTTATCTATATAAACAACATCAGTCAATTGGGTCTCAAAGGCGATATAAATTTATATGCAGATGACACATGTCTGCTTTACTATGGCCGATCTATAAACGTAATTATAAAAGATGCACAAGAAGATTTAGAGAAAGTCAAAACTTGGTTTCAGTGCAATCTTCTTACAATTAATACAACTAAAACTAATTACATAATATTTACAGCAAAAAATAAAATAATTGATTCCTTTAATCCTCTTACTATTAATAATGAAGAAATTCACAGAACAAACACTGAAAAATATTTAGGGCTTATACTTGACAGTCATTTGACCTGGAAACCTTACCTTGAAAAGATACGAACTAAACTGACTTCTCTCATGGGAGCCTTACGAGGTATTGTGCGATGTTTCCTTTCAAATGTTCGCTATACTATCTATAATTCTCTGATTAAACCCCATATCGACTATCTTATTGAATTATGGGGCACAGCAGCTAAAACAAATCTCAATATGATCCAAATAGCTCAAAACAAATTAATTAAGACTCTGTTTTGTTATGACTTTTTAACACCGACTACTACTTTATATAAAGAAACCAAATTAATGACTATAAAACAAACCTACATTTACAAAACATGCATCTTAATAAGAAAAATACTACACAAAGACATACACACACATAATATAACTTTCACAAAAAAATCACAAATACACAAACGGATGCTCCGGAATGCCAACCACATACATTTACACCACCCTCGAACCAATTATGGAAAAAATAACTTTATGTATGAAGGTGCGCAGACATACAATAAATTACCAATAGACATTAAAGAAGCCAAATCAATGTACACGTTTAAAAAAATCTTAAAATGTTATATCAAAAAAGTTCCCACTTTATTACGTTAAGTCGCATCTAGTTAAACTTAAGTCTTTGTATTTACGTTTACCATCATAATGCAAATTTTCAAGTTACCCGCTAGTTACTTTATATAAAAATGAATATAATAAATTCCAACAGAAAGTGTTGTTAATTAAAACTTGGTAGGTATAAGCTATTTTTGTCTGTAAAGAGTATAAATACTTTGCTTAAAAGTTTGTTAGCAGTTATATAATACGTATAATACCGACCGTAAATGTGTAGTTTTGTTTATTGTTCAACTCAAAAGCGCTCGTCAGTACATTAATATATTCTCGTAAGTAAACCATAAGTTTCTCATATAAGCGAATATTGTAATTCTTTTGAGAAATAAAGATTCTTAAACCCCAAGGATCATTTTTTTTTTTACTTTGAGTCATGTATACTTTGTAAATACATATATATATTTACTTTTGGTCCATGTATTCTGTTTGTAACAACTCAATCCTTTATTTTTTTGGTGCCCATTGGAAATTCTTCATGAACTTCCTTCACCCCGGGGAAGGGCGAAGGGGTATACCGGACTCCTACCGGCTAAAACCACTGGAGCGGTCATCTTCGGCACCTAAGGGATGCTCCAGGTCCTCGTATGATCACACTAGAGAACATCTCTATCCTAATCTTGCTACTATAATAAATGTATACGTTTCAATATTGGAATGTTTGAAACTTCGTCGCACTTTAACGGCTGAATATATTTTAGTGAAATTTGGTGTAGAGGTAGTTTATGTTGTGTTATAGGATATAAGTATCAAATTATATGCTTTTCTCATTGGAATAATAACACAGTTCATTATCATTAATTTAAGCCGGATATCAGAAGCGGATATTTAAAGCTCACGATCGCGTCGTGTGAAGGTCCACGTAGAAGAAGGCTCAGGAGTTAAGCAGCCAGGAATCCACGTTTGTAAGCCTTCCTCTAAACTCCTGAACTACCTATAGGCACAATTCAATTTGGCACAGGTATATTACATAGTAGAAAAAAAAATTGCACACCCACCCTTACCTACATATACAGTTCTCTCAACAACGAATCAGCGTATCCAATGTGATTGACAGATTAGGTCCTTCGCTCCTCCATTATTTTCGCCACGAGCTTATGCTATAGATATATGCTCATTACTGAGTCAACCACAAACTGACACAAAAAATCTAAATAATTTTCACTAAGTTACATAAACCTAACATACACCTACGCCACTTAGAAATCGCGTAACTTTTCTAAAGAAATAAAAAGTTATTCTAAGCGTTACAAGCAATTGCTTTTTATGCTTAACAAATAGAAAGGCAAAGTACATATTATTTAGTCGTTAGGTTGCTGTTACGAGAACTAAAAGCATAGCTTTACGATAAGGTGGAACGTAAAAGCAAGATTACGTATCTGTGGTTCTAGTCAGTCTGTGACTCACTATCCATGAAGTATCGATAACCGTACTTAAATATACCCAGACTAGAAACATGTATTTAATGTTATACAAATAGGTACTTGTTCCGTAGGGAGATCGAACATTTTTCGCCTCCCAATTATCACTCCATTGAGTGGTCGAAAGGGATAATGCATGATCGCCATGCTTGGCAGGTGAATTGATGATTGCAGTATGTTGTTAAAACACGGGAGGGTGCCCATTCTCTTGAAATCAACCCGTAAGCAACTGTTTGTGTATTACTGTCTGATCTTACTGCTGTTTATTGCTTGGCGGGAACAAAATGGCACAATATTTTTGTTTTCACAGTCGTGGAATCCCTGAGGATCTCGAGAGCAAACGCTCCGGAGCAGGTTGATCAAACCTGCGACCTGTACAAAAGCCAAAGCTAAGACAGAAATCTTTACTGCTATTTTACTATCTCCACTACACGCAACACCACTTAGAATCGATATTAACTCGATCAATATGAATGGGCATCGATTCCAATTTTACTCTTATCTAATAAAAACTTACAAATAAATGACCTGAGTACTGACTCTTATCGAATTAGGGCCACTATACACTAGACGTACTAGATTGTATATTTAATGCGTCATTGGTGCGCCAAGATTAGCTAACATTTGTAGATTAAAACCAGAAAGGGTAATGAACGACCAGTAAAAAAAACAAACGTGGAATAAGGTAAACTAGATGTGTTTTACCGCCGTATCACCATGTTATGAAATGTTCTATTACTCAATTGCGATGCTTATGTTATTACTCGCAAAATAAGAAATAACATTATAGTTTGGTAAGAATAAATTACACATCTAATTCGTGAATTGATTTCTAAACATGGCTATGTAATTTCCTAATTTAAAATAATTTACCTACAGTTGTAATAATTTATAGTATTTTTGGGTATCTAAATAGATACCTTATAGAAAACGAACTCTTGTCACAGAAATTCAAGTAAACGGTAATACATCATATGATTTCCAGCACATTTATTTCACTAAGTCAGTGAAACAGGAGGGCGCGAACTCTTACCTGTCTGCTTTCACCACCTGCCCAGTTAACCCGCTTAAGGTTCGCTCACACTCAGGCGACGACGTGACGCGACGCGGTGACGCGACGGACGCTAGAATTAGTTTTTGTTATTGCATTAGTAATGCAACTTATGTGGTGAGTAAGAGTAGAAACCACTAATAAAGTATGTATGTTTTATACCAGTATTAAATCGTTTAGTTTATTTTATGAATATTCAGAAAGTCATAAATCTACATGACGCTTGCTTTGTGACATTATTGCACACATGTCACTTTCATGAGTTGAGTTATTGGCAAATGGCATTCGTTTATTATGTAAGAAGTAGTTTAATTAAAGTAGTCTAGTGCTAATTCATGTTGCTGATAGTCGCATATGTTTATGGACTATAGGAATAGAGGTGATATTAGAGCGACAGCGTTGTGGAAATATCGCTATCGCTTACCGTGTGTGGCCAAAGGTTTACACTAGAAATGTACGTTGTTCAACACTATGTAGAGGTATTTTAAAAATGTTTTACGTATTTCAGTGAAGCAACGAGCTTAACTCGCTGTCTTGCCGTATCGCGAGCGTAATGGATAAAAATGAAATGGTCTGGCGTGGACACTAAATGTTAAACAGCATTTCCTGTATAAAAATATTGTCAATTAAAAATATATATGCTTGATGCTTAAAATGTTAATACTGAATAATTTCAGTGCTGTGGCAGTGGCTGATCAAGTTACCTTCTGCGCACGGAACAAACATTTTATGTTTGTAAACTGTAGTAAGTCTCCTGTATAGGAGAAATGCTAGGATCGTTTAAAAAACACAACTAATAAATTTTTGATAATTTAGAACCTCCTCTATGTCTTTTTAGACTACAGTTGGAGTTTTTAAATGGACTTACTATTCTATGAGCCTTTGACAATATTGTCACGAACATTTTGTTTACTCGCGTATCTCAGCTAAAAATAAGTAAGGGTTTCCTATTAAACTTCGAAGACAACGTGGGGAAAGTTTGTCGGGAATGAGAGTGCTCTGTAATGTGCCGAGACGTGCATGTTATGCTAACTTGTGAGGAGGATGATCACCCGCTACAGAACTTTACGCTAGGTTATGCAATTTGCGGTTCTTGCTGTATTAGCTCGTTGCATGTTTCGTTTTGTATATCTAAAAGATAATAAGAATTGGTCTGAAATTGTAGTTAACTTCAATGACAGTATTGTGTTATCTCAGAACCCTATACCATTAGTTGATGATCTAAAAATAATACTTTTGTGTAGTAAACTATAAATGGTGTGGTAGTCATATGCATACATTTATTTTGCTATATATTGTGCAACTAATATATACGTTTGTATGTTGCACTTTGCTGAAAAAGAAGACCGTCGCCGTGTTTAATAGTTCTGCCATATAACAATATTATGTATGTATGGGAATCTTGCAGTTACAATTTTCACCCACTTCCAGATATCCGATTGACTTGAAATTTTGAAGACCTACGTATTAAGATGCGATGACACTACAATGTAATATTGCAAACATTCAATACTACACACTTCCACTGTTAATATTGAATCTACAATATCTTTGTTTAGTGTTGGATGCAATTGGTAAGTGTTCGTAATATTATACTGCGATCTGTTGCATGTTGAATTACATTTAAAATAGTAACCCGTTCCGCAGTCTCCTTCTGGGGCATGACGCTCTCGCAGAAGGAGATCACTGTAGTCCAGTTTTCATGCTCTGCCAACGTAGCCAACACTACTGCCGGCAGAGACAGATCTTGCTCGATCGGATCGACCAGGATCCGCCACTCGGCAGCCAACGCAGGGCACTCCTCTAACGTGTGCTGTGCGGTAATCTGGTTGCTTCCAATGGTGGCACTATACCGTAACCTCGCGTCCTATTCTGTGCAGGTACGCACTGAAACAACCGTGACCGGTGACTACCTGCATCAGGGTCCAAAGAGCGGCAGGATGGCTTCGACGTCGCGCTTGGTCACGAACTGCAATCGTAGGCGAAGTCGCCACATCTCGAGTGCGCGCCGTCGAGTCAGCCGCCTCAGTCTGTCGAACGCCCCTGAAGGCACGTTTTTCAAGCGTGTCTGGTCATAGACCCAAGCATCCTTCTCCGCCTGGATGTCGAAAGGCGGAAAGCACGCCAGGAGAGTTGCCGCCTCGTAGGATACTGTTCTATATCCCCGTGCGATCCGTATAGCCACTCTGCGTTGCAGACCGTGAAGTTTGGTTTTTGCAGCGATGGACGCCCGACAGCCGGGATGACCGTACAGGCACCCCAAAGTGGGCTACGGACCACACGACGCCCACGTAGAGACGGTGAACTTCCTCGCTCGGTCCTCCGAGATTGGGCAGCACCCGATATAATGCACCCACTACCTTCTCGACTCGGGAGACGAGGCGCGCGAAGTGCTCTTCGAAGCCCCAATGACTCTCAATGGTGAGCCCCAGGTACTGGGCCCGGATTTGCGCGTCACCAACGTGTATGCATGAACTGGGGGTTCTCTGTTCCAACCCTATACACCCTACCCAATAAACTTCGCTTTGAATTATTTGAAACTGTCTATACCTACATAATTGAAAATATCTGACGGATTTACATAATAATAATTGACAATGCCTCTTTCAATGCGCATTTTGGGTAATTAATGATGCGGTATTGTGTGAGCGAAAAACGGAAATTATAGTCACCGGCGGTGTAACGATACACCTGTTTTGTTCTTCTGGAAACTTACTATATTTAGTTATTAATTTACCTGGTATTTTCTGTGATTATATATGGCTAAAGCATCATTAAATTAAACAATGCATTTTATTATTTAGATATAATGACATTATTTTAGTATGAAAAAAAACTAAGTTCAAATTTAAACCTTATTATAAATTTAACTATATTTTATACCTTGACTTCATAAATAAAGTAGCTTTTTTCCTTTTCAGTAGTTTTAACATTTTTATATCGTGTAGGATTTTTAAAGTCGGTATTTATTTTGTTAAAAAGTTTTATTTGTTTCTTTTTAGTGTAAATATAATTTGGTATCAGTATTTAACACTAAAAATAAGAATGGCTCAAATCACTTCTCTGATGTGAGAGGAATCGAAACTAGACATCATCTAGATAAGCGCAGTCAAATTAACCTTTATTGAAGCTGGTTAAAAACTACTCAATCAAATGTGACCAACTCGAAAGCATTAAGCACCAGTTAAAAAAAGAATTGCTCTAATCAGTCTATAAATCTCGGGGTAATCGGTGTACAAACATAAAAAAAAATACAGGTTGCACTCCGGGAGTGCCGACAGAAGTGAAAATTGTTTTTATTTTATTTATCTAGACGCGGTCTGCTATATGTACATGCATATATGCACACACTATAGCTGCGTCTCGTAACGGTGTCGCGAGTCCCGAGTTTTTATCTCATCTAAAAATATGCGTACCGCGCTAAAAGAAGTTTTCACTTCAAAAAATACGCGTCGAATTGAGAAGCTCTCCTTTTTGAAGTCGGTTAAAAAAAAAACTTTGCGCCAATTTTCGAATTCCCTCTGAAGTTGCCATAGTCTGCCGGCGCCGCCCGCTTTCACCCCGAACGCCTGTTTTTTTGTCATTGCGACGCTACTCGATGCAACTTCAGAGGGAACTAAAAGTTTGACGCAAGGTAGTAAGTAATACTCGTACATATTATGACTTTGTTTTATTGCTTTGAGTAAGTGAGTTAAGCACTTTACTCTTTTGTTTAAACTGAATTCTTGTACAATATATATGTATATAGTGGGAGTACCATCTCATCATCAACATCATCATCATTCCAGCCGAATAAAGTCCACTGCTGGAAACATACCTCTCCCAAAGATCACTACAACGACTGGTCTGGGTGTGTTGTGTGCTCGATTTGCTATAATGGCTACCCTTGGCAAGCGGATTGATGATTGCAGTATAGTTAGCACGTGGATTCTGCTGTCCATTCTCTTGTTATCAACCTATTTAATGTCTTAAAAGGGTTGATAACAACAGAATGGGTGGAAAGGGGAAGACTATCCTTTGCCATGAACTGCAGGGAACTGTTATTGCTATGAAGATTGTAATAATACACCGATAAGCTAAACCATCGCTTCCTGTTGAGAACCCGTCGAATACACCACACCCAACGCTTTCTCACAATTGGTTTGCAAGTTACGATAAGCACCCGATACGCTATAAATCCCTTTCAACAATTACACGAATACCTGAATGACTTGAATAGGGTTGGCTAGCTGTATACAATTTTCTGAAGTGAAAGTCGAAATGATATTTAACAAAAGGTTTAAAAATATGGAGATTTCATTCATATTTTTTGGCAACTGCCCGAAATGACAGCACATAATTCCTAATATGTTCAGTATAAATTAATGTCTGAATCTGTAATCTTCAGGAAAGTGAAATAAATGTATTCAAAACTCTCATTGTTTTCTTTTTTACTGATTCAAAATGCATAAATATAGCCGAAAGTGTTTAAGATTAGCTCAAATATACAGACAGCGGCAGATAAAAAGTTAAGCCTGAATCTGAAAACATAATTTAAGTAAAAACAGAAAGTTGGTACTTATACGCAAAGGACATTTTTTTAAACGAGTCTCCCTCATTTTTCTCGATCAATGACTTCTATTAACAGACATAAATCTCAGTAGCAATGCAAATTTGGTTCCGTCAATTGAATCCGCGACTCGTAGCGTGGAACGCCAATCGATTAGCCACTGGGCCAGCTATGTCACATTTAACACCGCCAAATTTATAATATCAGCCAATAGACGTGCACTGTTGAACAATGGCCTCCCCCATAAACGACAGCTAGAACTCACCACGTTTGGCAGGCGAGTTGGTGAGCTCAGAATGGCTGCTGTTCCACAAAAGGGACGCTACTGCCGACTCCTCTGCTTTAGTCTCTAATGGCCAAAATTCGTAATCTATCTAATTCAAAATATTTAGATTTTAGATTTTGAATTTCATCCACTATTGTGTTATGATTACATTTAACGCAATAAACAGACATATACGTAATCCAAAATCGAAAAGGAAAAAGATTTTTGATTAGATTGATTATTAATTTCGGCCGTTAGTAACAGTATACGACGTTCACGGGATGAGATGGAGTGGTGCTATATTCTCAATCTGGCCACCACACGGGCAATTCACAGACAATCGAGAGATTAAACCACAGTTACTACTTCTGTTCAGTCCTTTATGAATAGTTAAGTATCGGCCGCACTTATTTGCCGTGATCTCAGTGCGGACGATTGTTTGAATCGGCTACTAATCGGATTGGGATGACATCGACAATGCATGCTGATCGGGCGCAAACGGTAATGGAATTAAACACAATGCAATTAGAGATAATACTGTATGAGATAACGTTGTTATTATGATACAATTATAGCTACAGTGTTATCTGATAATATTGTGAGGATAATGCTGATACAGGGAACCGATTAAATTTGATGCTGTAGTCAATATTCTAATCTACCTGTATTGTATTGGATCTAGATATTGCGGGCAAGAAGGGGATGACGCAGCTACGCAGACCATTAAGTTGATGGACAGATGAAATTTAAGAATAGTGGGGTACTGGAAGTCCGTGGTTCAGAAAAGTATAGCTTAACAGAAAGAAGGTTTAGTTAACCAGTTATATTGAAAGTAGTGTAATGATTATTAATTTAAAAAAATACGTTCCCTATTTTCAGTTGAATAATACCATGAATGTATATTACGATACCATCAATCGTAATTCAAAATCAATGAAATATTGCTTTTTAAACTGCATTGTAGCTTTATTAAATGTATTCCAACATGCATCGTAATATAATATCAATAACACTTACCGATTTAATCCAACACTTAACAACGATATTGCAGATTCCATATTAACAGTGGAAGTGTGTAGTTCCACTGTTAATATTGAATTAATATTGGTGCAGGAGGTATGTAACGCGCTGCGAACTAGCGCGAATGTAATCTGCTCATTGTCGCCATTGAGTGTCTAATGTGAACCTCTCTTGGTATAGTGAATTTAGTGAGCTAAATTCACTGGTGAGGAACTCAGCAATATGCACCTGCAACCTGCTGCTTAAATACACCTGTATTTAAACATAAACAAGCTTTCGTCCAGGTTAGTTAGTATTAAGTATACAAATTACAGATACAGCTTGACGGTAGGCGCAGTGGCTAAGCAATTAGCTTTCTGCGTTACGTGTCACTGTTTCCATTTCCAAACGGAACAAATATTTGTATGATGTAGAGATAGTTGTTTCGGGTCTGGGTGTTTGTGCATGTGAGATATATGTCTCTAAACTGTACCCACGATACAGCAGAAAACCAAATGTCAACGTTTTATGAAATAAATAAATAAAAATATTCAATATAATAAACAGACAGCAAAAAAGAGATAGATGGTCACACCACTTGAAATTGAAAGTTGCATTTCAGAAGTGTGTATCAAATCTACATTTTAAACCTATGTATGTATTTGCAAATATAATGTATGTGTTAATATTTTAGATAATCACTAATTATTAATTATAAGCTGTGTGGTGCCGGCTACGAATAGCACCAACCCATCTCATCCCTTGGGTGTCGTAAAAGGCGACTTTGGGCTTAGCCGGATGATGGGCAGCAGCGTCCTTCGAGTACATTGACACTCAACTGCGATCGCCAACCCGCCTGCCAAGCTTGGCGATTATGGCAAAACCCCCTAATGAGCACACAACACACCCATATCGGTCATTGTAGTGATCTTTGAAGGAGCTCTGTGTCCAGCAGTGGACTTTATTCGGCCGAAATTATGAATTATTATTCCCAAATTTATATAATATTTCTAGTTTATAAAACCACACATACATATTATGAAACAGAAACATGGTCAGAGACCGAATCAGGATAAAGAAGAATTAAAGTAGCCGACATAGCTGAAAAATTAGTAAACTGAAGTGGCAATGGGTGGAAAACGTAGCCCATGGAAGCGAGGGTCGCTGGGGCAGAAAGGTTCTCGAGGGGAGACCATGCACCAGAAAGCGTAGCGTGGGACGAGATGGACAGACGACCTAGTAAAGGTTGCAGGGGGTCGTTGGATGCGGGTGACATGTAAACGGTCATTGTGGAAATCTATAGAAAAGGCCTTTGTTCAGCAGTGGATGTCCTTTGGCTGATATGCTGATGATGAAGGTAATGAAATATACAGCAGTAATACAATTACACAGTTGGTGCAGTGGCTGATACAGTCGGCTGCTACGCTCTGGGTCGTGGGTCCGATTCCCGCACGGAACAAATATTTGTATGATCTGCAGGTACTTCTTCCGGGTTTGGGTGTATTGTGTGTGGAATATATGTCTGAAAAACGCACCCACGACACAGGAGAAATGCTAGTGAGGGGCAAAATTTAAAAAAAACAACAAAAAAATTAGAGGGTGCGAGTGATACCTTTTGGTGTTGAAAGCGTTCATAGTTACGTTACAGTAACCTACTTAGTCGAGTCGTAATCTTATATGCCACTTTAGCGGTATAAAAAAAAACTTACCATTTTCATCATATTAGGTGGTAATAATAGAATTAAATAATGACAAAATATTGTACCCATTCCAAATTCGTTATTTCAAATCTCCTACATTCAGACGAAGAACATACAGCAAAAAATTACGCCAATCAGAACATTTGTATACCTATAATGAGATGACTGCATCGAATATTAAGTCTGGCGACGGATTCCGTAACCTTTTTGTGAAACGAAAACATTGGTACTAGATTGGAAACGTGACCTATTTATTGTAGGCAGCTGAGTCGCTCGTGTTTTATTATTGCTCATTTTTCTCTGTACACGATCATTGTTATGTCCAAAGCTTATGTAGAATACTCAATCAATCGTAAATAAGGTATAGAAACAAGAATTGGGGCCATAAAGTTGTTGGGCTATCTGTCTAAATAAGTGTCTAAATAAATAAAAGGTACGTTATTTTGTTTCTAGATATAATGTGGAACATATAAATGACATTACTGCGAGAGAATCGCAAACTACGGGAATCAGTGTAGGTAAGTTACAAATACATGAAAGTACCTTAAAAAATACGTATTCACTCAACGAAATTACAGTATTTTAGAACAAATAAGGCTTGCTATCTTAAAACAAAATTCTAAAACCATGTTGGTATCTCATGCACTTGTAGGTTTTTGTACAAAATTTAAACTATTTTCTCTTATTAAAGTTAAAACAAGGTTTAGCATGTTAAACATCGCTAACGACAAGTACCTCACGACGACAAGTAATCACCTTTATTGGATGGCATATATATGTAAATGCGGTCGCAATATTTTTCTACTTCATAGAATTATTTAAAGTAAATGTTATTAAGATAACTTGTATCGTTATACTCACCACCTAAGCACATTTGGCAGGAGGGTTGCTAAGGGCAGTAAGGCTGTTCCACAGAAGGGTCACTGCTGCCCATTCCTTTAGTTAAGAGTCCCTTAGTCACCTATATTTTGAGATCTACGGGACGAGATGGAGCAGTGCTATATTCTAAATCGGGACACCACACGGACAGACGAGCGCGTGGAATGTAACCGGGCGTTCTGGAAATCTATTAAGCTGATTATGATGATGATATGATTTAGATAATACTAGCTAATAGATAATACTAGCTGGGACACGCAGTTTTAGCCGCGTTTAATTTAAAAGAAATTGAGAGTACTTAGACACTTCACATAGAATATGTATACTGGATTTCAAGGCTTTTATTTTTCTTATAGTTATTCCTTATAACATCAGCTATCTGCCAGTGAAAGGCTCGCCAAAATCGGTCCAGCCGTTTTGGAGATTACTCGGAACATACAGACAGACAGACAGAAAGAAAAAAAAATGTTTTTTTGTTATATGTACAAGTAAAAAGCTGTTATTTTGACATTACAAATAGACACTTCAATTTTATTTATTTGTATAGATAGACTGACCCGTCCTGTCCTGTATGCTTTAATAGTTACGTTAACGTTACGTTAGTTGTATGTCCAGTGGAAATTCTACATGGAACTTCCTTCACCCCGGGGAAGGGCGAAAGGGTATGCCGGACTCCTACCGGCTTAAAACCACTGGAGCGGTCATCTTCGGCAGCGAAGGGGGGGCTCCAGGTCCTTGTAAGATCACACTAGAGCCGCCCATTGGTGCCACGCCTTTAGGCACATCTCGGAAGGGATGACTGTAAAGCAGTCACCCCCTCTAGCGGAGGGAAGGCGACTGTAAGAAGGTCACCCCCCAGGCACTTCTCGGGGAGGATTGTAAAGGATCCCCCCAAGCCTCGCATTGCGCTGTGCTGCGCACACGGCGGCACGTGACCACGTTCGCGCCACCGTCTTCCTGGGGGTCGCTCGGTGTGAGCACGCAGATTCCCCAATCTGCGCGCCCGCGACCCCCAAGGCACATATCGTACCTAAAGGAAAAAAAAATTACATACTATTTTCCATTTCCATCTCTCTACTTATTATAACAGTTAGCTTCCAATCTAATGAACCTGGCTTGTAATCAATATTTAACCTATACGATTTGTGTGCCCGTCATAATTTGGACACAAACACTGGAACGTTTGAAATGCGGGCAGTACTGTAAACTAATCATGCAACTTCAATAGTAACTGAAATCGGTTTCATTTCGCGTTCAGGGCAAGCTGTTAAATGTTTATGATCCAGAGCGTGTATCTGTGTGTTTATCAGTGATGAAGAGTCCATTTTCTCAATTCCCATCGGATTATTTTAAAGAATTGGTTTATGTACCTATAGATAGATCAACGACATAGATAAAAATATGATAATGTTTATTTGCAAATAATATACCCATTATTAGGGTTATGATAGTTTTATGGATGTCCACAAAGTTCCACATATTTTACCATAAAAATAGTATGCAAATTATGGGCTAGGGCTTTCACTTCATCATCATCATCATATCAGCCAAAGGATGTCCACTGCTGAACAAAGGCCTCCCCCATAGATTTCCACAAGGAGCGGTTATATGCCGCCCTCATCCAACGACTCCCAATGACCCTCACCAGGTCGTTTGTCCACCTCGTTGGAAGTCGTCCCACGTCGCGTTTTCCGGTGCGCGGTCTCCACTTCACTTATATATCTTTAATGGCAGATTTTTCACTGCTTCCCGTTGTCTGTTAAATATTCTAATACTCATTGGATAGCAATTACTATGGTAGGTACTAGCGACTCTTTATGTTCGGCAGTAATAATTTAATTGTAAAATTTGTATTAAATCCACAATTAGCTATATAATTAATTAATATGTATGTTTTTATTGCAAACTAGGTTGGAACCGCGGGTTCACCCACCGTTTAATTTAGAATAAATTGGATTATTTTTAAATAATTTAGAGAACTTCGGCATAGACACTTGACATAGAGTATATATATTGGATTTCATGGGTTTTAATATTTTGCGCGGAACCCCAATAATATTTCTAAAATAAAAGGAGCCTAAGTTATTCCTTATAACATCAGCTATCTGCCAGTGAAAGTCCCGTAGAAATTGGTCCAGCCGTTTCAGAGATTAGTGGTAACAAAAGGGCAGACAGACCGACAGACAGGCAGACAGAGAGTCAAGAAAAAGACTTTTTTGTTGTAGGGACCGTATATACTAGGAGGGATCAAAAAGTAGTGCGAACGACATACTCCTTGTTAAGCAAAATAAACTGGCAGGCATAGCTCAGATACATATTTGTAATATTTATAAAGAAAAACATCTTCGATTCTCATTTGTTTTTTTCTGAATGTAGTCATTTGTTTGCTTCGTGTCGGAACGTGTTCTCGAAAATGGAGAAAAACGAAGTGCGAGCCATTATTATTATGCCTTTGTTTAAAAAAGTTAACGACGCAAAAGATTCATTGCGATTTGGAGGCAACATTAGGAGAGTCTGCTTCGCCGTATCCCACTGTCGCAAGGTGGGCTTCTCAATTTAGAGTAGCGAGAAGGAGCACGGAAGACGAACATCGTTGCGGCCGTCCATCGACGTCAGTCACCCAAGAAAATGTTGCGAAAGTCGAGAAAATTGTATTGAGCGATCGAAGAGTTACCATCCGATACTTAATTCAAGAAACGGGCATTTCATATGGAAGTATTCAATCCATATTGAAACAATCTTTGAATATGAGAAAAGTCTCCGCAAGATGGGTGCCGAGAATGTTAACCGTCAGTCAGAAACAAAATCGACTTGACATTTCGAAGATATTGTTGGAAAAGTTTCAAGAAGATTTTGAAAACTTTTTGTCTCGTTTCGTAACAATGGACGAAACATGGGTCCATCATTTTGATCCCGAGACAAAACAGCAATCTTCGCAATGGAAACGGCCATCATCACCGACCCCGAAGAAGTTTCGTGTCGTGGCATCGGCTGGCAAGGTTATGGCCTCAATATTTTGGGACTCAGAAGGGATATTGTTGATTGATAACCTGGAGCGTGGAACCACTATTACAGGCCAATATTATGCAGCATTAAATTCCAAGTTGAGAAATGCTATCAAAGAGAAAAGGAGAGGGAAACTTCGAAGGGGCGTGCTGTTTCATCACGACAATGCACCCGCGCACAGGTCAGCAGTTGCGATGGCTGCCATTCAAGCAAGCATGCAAGCTGGCTTCGAATTGGTTGACCACCCCCCTTATTCACCAGACTTGGCGCCTAGCGATTTTGATCTGTTCCCCAAAAAATAAATACATATGGGGAAACAGGTACGAAGACGATAACGAAGTGATGGATACCGTGGAGAGCTTTATGCAGGAACAAGACAAAACTTTTTTTGTGAAAGGGACTGACGCCTTGGAAAAGCGCTGGACTGCGTGGCTGGCGTGTAGAGCGACTCGGAAACTATGTAGAAAAATAAATTATTAAGTTATCAATAGTCATTATATTCTATCTCATTCTCACTACTTTTTGACCCCTCCTCGTACTTTCATATGCATTTAGTAAAAAGCTGTTATTTTGATATTACAAACACAGACTTGAATTGTATTTATTTGTATAGATAAACAGCATTCATGTAAGTATATAGCCAGGACGCAATTTTTTTTTTTTCTTCCGGTAATAGTCTTTTTATCGGCATGAAGCCAGAAGTGCATCCACTGCTGAATAAAGGTTACATGCCATGTGTAGTCATTTTGGGGGGAATTGCCATTAGTTTTTTGCATTATGTTAATTGTGACCATTTTATTCTTTTAAACGGACATTAAATTTTTGCTTATCTGCCCATATTTAAATATATTAAAGCTTACTCCGTACTACGCACCTGTCTCGTTCATTTCCATTAATTCATCTCGCTTTTGCTCACACTGTTGTCAACAAGCCGGTATTAAGTGAGTTCTAACGGAGGTAGAGAAATTGAACCATGCGAGTGCAAGCACGAAATATAGATTCCATTCATTCATTGGTCGCGTCAGTTGATGACAGATCTTTAGCGCTAATCGGAGTGCGGAGTTTATTCATGCTACGTAAACTCGGAAGACATTATGGCGTTAATACACAGTAACTATTTTTGGATCGATTTTTCTTTTTCTATGAGAACAGTTTGGGTCTTGTAACTCCCTGGTCAAATGCCTTTTTTTCGTTCAGGTTGGATGAAATGGCGACAGGTCACGGGAACTCAAACTAAAAGCAAAATTTACAAATCAATTGTTAGTCCTGTCCTTCTGTATGGTTTGGAATGTCGAGCCGTGAAGACGGATGAGAGATAATTAGACGTTGCGAAGATATGAACGTTATGAAGTAAGAAATAAGTATATGAGAGGGAGTTCGAAAATGGCACCAGTGATGGAAAAGTTGAAAGAAAATCGTTTCTCTTGGTAAAGAGAATATGAATGTTGGATAGAGGAAAAAGGGAAACCAAAGAAAAGATGGACGGATTGTGTTAGGGAGAGGTGACGACTGACAGGGAAGAATGGAAGAGAAAATCTTATTGCACCAACCCCAAATAACTAGGGACTAGGGCAGGAAGATGATGATAGCCCGGCTTACCTTCTGAAAATTTCTCGTTCCCTGCCACTGGTGTTTGTATGTGTAGTATGTTATGTGAAAGTGCTTAAAGCAATTAAATCCAAGTTAAAATGTAATTCTCTGTAATTATTGAGACGTGTATGTATCAGCTTTGCATGTGACATGCCGTCCGTTCATTTTATCGTTTCAGGTATAGAAAAGTTGCTTTTTCCTTTACTCCTTTCCGAAAGGTAAACCAACTAAATCTATTAAGACATCCTTTTAAAACGATCAAGGATGCAGCGTGTGTCTGTAGTTTAAAGCAAGACTGTAATTCGTTTTTATAACTGTATTTTCGCTGCGGGTAATCGGTTTACGAGTCGAGCAGCCAACGTGTTGGGCCTACAGCCACAAACGTACCGCGCGCCTTGATAAGCTTCTACTATTGTTTTTTGTTCAAATGTGATTTTGACAAAATTACTCGCTCTCTACTAATAACTCTAATAGCTTGTGTTCTCCATACGCTTAATGTTTTCAACATAATATAACTTAGTAAAGTATGTCAAAACATCGAATTTTTCGCCTGCTTAATATTAATTTGGTAAGTCCGGGTTAACCTGGAAATATATAGGTATCTTCTAATTTTCATTTAGAATCGTCACCGTCAAATGCCTTAACGAATTTAACAAAAATACATTAAATTTAATAAAATATCTATATAAATATATTATATTTTCTAGAGTGTAAAAATAACAAACAGGTGGAATATAAATGTGATAGCAATTGAAAAGAAAACCGTCTCCAATAATTAAAACAAATCCATGTAGTAAGATTGTGGAATTCACGTGGTCTATAATAGACGCGTTAAGAGAATTGCCTCTCCTAATTATTTGTAATATATTAAAATATGTATCTATGTATGTATTTAAATTGCTCATAGCCAGTTGCACTCACTAATCGGTAAACGATTGGTGGGGTTAAGCAACGCTTGGCGCGGTCAGTCTCTGGATGGGTGACCGCATAGTGGTATTTCAACTGAGCGTCTCCGTCCCGGTCCCGGTTGTTGTCATTAGACAGCAGTCGTTAAGCCATGTCGGAGGCCTTTGGGCGGCTTGAACAACTCTGACACAAGGGTGGCCACTAACCATACGAAATATATATATTTAAATTGATATAATATATATACATAATTGAAAAAAAAATATATATATTTATATTTATTGTATTACTAAATAATATGTGTTTAAGTTTAAGATTGATACAAAAATTATGTTATTTCTCTTCTCTTACCATTACACACTGCTGTCTACATTTTAAAACTTATCTCTCCTATGCAGGTCTGCTGGCAGAAATTTCTTTTGAAATAAGCGGTAAATTAAGATCGTGAAAACTTAAGATATTACTTTTTTCTTTCAGGTATCAACGCAGTGTGTTCACTAGATTATATAAGTATTTATTGTATCTGTTAAAGTATATAATTGAAAGAAGCTAATAAAATAATGATATTAATCAAGTGTTATTTTTTATAACTACAATAAAAATCTAAATATAAATTTCGTTTTACATGTACTAATTGAAATACATATAATAAGTGAGTTTCGAAATAATGCTTCATTATTGAACAAAACAGTTTTATGGAAGTCGGAAATTTGAAATATGTACAAATAGCGAAGGTAACCGTGTTAAGGGTTCATAGACATCAAAAATTCCGAACATCAAGCCCCATTCACACGGACTGCATTGTAATAACCCTTAACCGGAAAACTTGTACACTCAGGCATTTGTACTTATTATATTTAGCGATACAAATACCTATTTAACTATGTTTACGACTCTATACCTATAATGTGACTATGTTACATGTGGTTCTCAAACCCCCCCCCCCCCCCCCCCCCCTCCCACCGATCACCATCATCATCATCATATCAGCCGAGGGAAGTCCACTCCTGAACAAAGGCCTCCCCCATAGAATTCTACAATTATGTCGTCTTTTCGGGGGGAACTTGCCAGTACTTACCACGCTTGGCAGGAGGACTGGTGAGCGCAGAAAAGCTGTTGTTCTACAAGCCCGCCTGTCAAGCGTGGTGATGATAGCAATGTGACCTATGACCGCTCATTGTAATGATCAATGGGAGGCCCATGTTCAGCAGTGGACGTTTTCGGGCTTATGTATGTGTCTGTATCTGTATATGTGGGCGTAACCTTATAGTTTACGACGGTAAATTTGAAATTATCTTAAAAATTAGGAACTTCTTAAAATAACCCTTTAGAACATTACGATTTTACCGCCGGAACATAATGTTAAAAATAATACATATTTTATCTTCTGTGATCATGTAGACCGTGTGTACTCAATATTTTGTCCGGATTAAGAATATAGCACCACTGTGTCTCCTTCGGTGGATGTTGTGTAAAAAGCGAGTAACGGCCAAATACTGAAACGCCAGTTAATATTAAGTCCCACTTTAACTATTTGAGCCACCCGGTTTCATACCGAAAACAGGTTTTAATATTAACTGGCGCTTCAGTATTCCGCCGTCAGGGACTCTAAACCAGAGGGTTGTTTTTTTTTTTTTTTTTTTTGTTGGGCTTCTCGCATACATTTCTGGGAAATGTGGTTGCTTAACCGGTCATTTGCTGGCGAAGCCAAAAGAGGCCTCCAGCCAGGCTTAAATTAAATATTAAAAACTAAGCAACTTTCGCTAAGGGCGCCCCCTGCGGGACACGGACCTCGGCTTAGGGCGTTGCTGGGGATATCAAGCTATTGTTTTGGGGACAGCTGGATCGGTTTTATTTAAATTGTATTAGGGACATTTAAAGCTACAGGCTCGGCACGGGCCGGCGCGAGCAAGAGACGGGAGGGAGAAGTGCTAACTTGAACGGGAAGGTGACGCGGCGATAGGCCTCCGCGACGTCGGTGAGGCGGGCATCCTCGGCGGCGAAACGGTCGGGTGTTTAGTGAACGAGACAACGCGAGTCTCTTCATGTGATCTAACGTGATTTTATCGTCTGGATCGACCAGAACGTGCCTCGGGCGGCGTACTCTACTGATGCGGGAGGGTTCGTAATCGGCGGCTGATACCACAAGGGGATTCGGGTGGGACAGGGCAGAATCGAGATAGCGTTTAGACGCTTGTTTCATAAATTGCCTGATGGTCGGCAAGTTAAGGTCGAAATGGAGTTGGTCGTTTCGCATGTACAGAGGCGCTCCGGTGGCCTTGCGCATGAAACGGGTTTGGAGGGTTTCTAATCTACGGAGTGGGTATGATTCAGCGTGTGCGAACACTGGGCTGGCATAGGTCATGATGGGTCGAATGCATGTGGTGTAAATTCTCACCTTATTTCTAAGGGATAATTTACTACGAGCGTTCAGAATATAGTGAAGGCGACCGAGCACAAAGGCAGCGCGGGCACGCACCGTCTTTGTGTGGGGAATGAAGGTCAGTTTTTTGTCTAGGGTGACTCCAAGATACTTGGCGTGCGGTTCCCAAGGAACCGATTGGCCCAGCATCGAGATCTCCCTGAAGCGTGGGTGGTCGTCGCCTAATTTGCAAAATAGGACGGCTTTACTTTTGATAGGGTTAACTTCGATCCGCCATTTCCTAAACCATTTGCCGTAGACGTTGGCTGTGGTTTGGAGGATCTTAGTTATACTATCGGGAACGTAACCAGAGTAGAAAATGGCCGTGTCATCGGCGAAGAGTGCTAATTGGGTCGTATTAGCAGGTCTTTTGGGGAGGTCACTGGTGTACAGTGTGAACAATAGTGGGGCTAGCACGGATCCTTGTGGGACTCCGGCTCTAATGGGGTGGGGGGAAGAGAGAGCGCCCGTGATTCGATATCGGAAACTGCGATTTGACAAGAAGTCTCGTATGATGAGAACGAGACGGTCGGGCACTCCGAGTTGATACAACTTATATAATAAGCCATTGTGCCAGACTTTGTCAAATGCTTTCGCAACATCGAAAAAGAGGACTCCCGTCATCATGCCGCGTGAGAATCCGAACGTGATGTGTTCAACTAGTCGGTGGACTTGTTGTACACACGAGTGTTTGGTTCTAAAACCAAACTGTTCGTCGGGAATGAGTTTCTTGGAATCGGCAAAATCCTTTAATCGGGAATAGATAATCCGCTCATAAATCTTCGCAAGAGAATTGAGAAGGCTTATGGGGCGATAGCTGGAAGGCTCGCACTTGGGCTTACCGGGTTTGGGAATACCGATAACGGTGGCCTGTTTCCACGTATGCGGAAAGAGGTTATTGTTTAATGCCGCATTGAAGATGACGGTCATTAAGGCGATAAGACGTTCGGGGAAGAGTTTAATCACCTTGTTGGTGATACCGTCAGAGCCGGGGGCTTTGCGAGGGTGAATCTTTTTCACGAGATTTCTGACCTCGTCTGCCGTGACCGGAGGGAGGGGGTCGTCAGGGTCCTCGGCAGGCGGAATAGCTGCTCTACGTTCGACTTCAGCGTCAACCTTTTTGAGGTGAGCTTGGTCTACAGGTAGAGTGCTTGGGGAACATTGCGCTTCTAGACTGTCAGCTAGGCATTCGGATTTTTCGTCGTCATCAAAGGCCGGCCTTTGGTTGGGACGGCTGAGGGGGGGGACAGCATTGGATGTTTCGGATTTGAGTTTCCGTTGCAGATGCCAGAACGCAAGGTGGGTTGGCTCTAAGTCGCCCAACATCTTATCCCAGTTAGCCTCTCGGCACTCCTTAATACGTTCCTTGACAGCACGCTGCAGGTGGCGCATAAAGAGGCGATTGGGTTCGCTGGGAAAAGATGAGTACGCTCTAAGGGCTGCGTTCTTCTCCGTCATCAGTGCACGTACATCGTCAGGGAGTTTCATGCGATGGTCTTCCATCGCAGGAACTCGCCGTGAACACTCGTCCACGACGGACTGTACATGCCCGGTGAGGGAGTCGATCGCGCCTAGCGTGTCTGCGACTGACGTTATGCATTCGGGAATTCTATCTAACTGAGCGGACGAGGGGTCGTTGAGGCGTTGCCTAACTTTCCTCCAGTCCGTCGTCACAATGGTCTGAGGGGGTAGCCCTGTGTCCGTGGGGCCAAAGCGGGAGGTGAGTAGTACTTGTAGTACTTCAATGGAATGCAACTTGAGGTTGACATTCATTAGAAGTGCTATGTCGAGTATATCCGGGCGATGATTAACATTGCTGGGGTAGTGAGTGGGATACATCGGGGCGATGATGTCAAAATTGAGGAGGGTACTGAGGGAGTATAATTTACTTCCTCTGTGGTTGTGGGTGAGACAGTTCCAAGACTCATGTTTGGCATTAAGATCTCCCGCCACTATGACGGAGTCGCCTAGATCGAAGAGTGCTTCGAGATCCGATTGGATTGGATCGTCTTGGGTATTGGGGGATTGGTAAGCCGACACTATAGTGATCGGTTGATGACCTGTCATGCCTATTCTGCACACAGATGCCTCTAGATTGGAAAGGGACGGGGTATCTAGGGGCATGCAATAAAGGGATCTCTTATAGTAGATAAGAGTGCCTCCTCCACGGGAGTGGGTCCTGTCGTTGCGCACTATATCGTAGTTTGCAATTCTAGGGTTCCTGTGAGAGGGTTTCAAAAAGGATTCTTGTATCAACATAATGTCAATAAGGTGGTCGCGGAGGAATAAGGCGATTTCGTCTTTTTGGCCATTAATGCTGTTTGCATTGAAGATGCCTATTTTAAGGGATCGGGGTTTTGTTCTGCACCTGTTTTGTGTATCCATTACGGATGAACGCGGTAGGAGAGGAGGGCGGATGAGACATCAGCGAAGTCGCTGAGTACTAACATGAGGCCGTATTGGCCCTGGTTTGCCCTAATGGCTGCGGCCATTTGGGCGACTCTGTTCGGGTCGACAGAGTTGAGAAGACCGAGGCAAACAGAGAGGTCGTCGGTTTTGAGATGGGGTGTGGATTGGGGTGAGGGAGGGGCGGCCCTCTGAGAGTGCACTTGTGGTGCGGGTTGGTGGTACGGCACGGGAAGGTACGGTGCCGTTTGGGGGGCGGTCATCAGCGAGGGAATCGCTGACGCTTGGGTCGCCTGTTGGGTCAGTAAACTAGGCCTCAGGGCGGGGAACGCTTGCTGATGGTTCAGCGCGTTCCACGGCGATGGCCTTTGAGGGTTAAGTCGTTGGGACATGGGAGGGGCCTGAGAGGCGTAATGGGCGGCCGCGAAGGCTTGGGTAGCCGCTTTGCGCTTTGCTACCTTGTTGTTAGCGCGCGGGGCTTTGGGGCATCCGCGATAATTCGCGGGATGACCCGACTCACCGCAAAGCACACAACTTGGAGGCTCTGTGCAAAGCGTGCGATCTTTGGGGCGATCGCAGTCGGAGGTGCTGTGGTCACCTAGGCACTTAACGCACCTAGGTTTGGCGTAGCAGTGTCGCTGCGCGTGGCCGTAAAGCTGGTAGCGATGACACTACCCGGGAGGACCATATCTGTGGGGGGGCTCAATTTTTATGCCTGATAGGTGGCACACGGTCTTAATGTTAAATATTTTCCGATCATTGTCGGTGGACTTCTCGCATATGGCGAGGACCATGTCGTAGGCTTCACTGTTGCGACCAGCGTGCATACGGTGAACCTCCAGGACGGGGATATTTTGCGACAGAAGGTCGTCTTTTATGGAGTCGGTGTCTATTTCTTTAGGGATACCCTTTAGGACTACCCGGAGTGGGCGTTCCTCGGCAAGAGAGTACGTGTGGAAGTACACGTTTCGGTCTTGGAGGGCTCGGGTCAGGGACTTGAAGTCTTGGGCAGTGGGAACTGCCACTTTGACTCCGACGGCTGTGGTGCGGGCACTGAGGTAGTTGATATCGAGCTCAGTACACATCTTGGAAACATCGTTCCATTTATCCTTCGCTTGGATAAAAATAGCGGGCGGTTTCCGGTCCTTTTTAGGGACCTTAGCGGGTTGGGATTGGGGTTGGGTGTTAGCGGGGGTAGGGGTGGGGGCGGGACTGGCCTGAGAGGAGGTCGTCGTGGGGACAGGGGCAGAAGGCGGAGCGCAGGACGAGGCCTCTTCCGTCTTAGGGGCTTTAGCGGGAGCGGCTTGGGCGGAGGACTTGGCCTTGCGGGTCCGCTTTTTGCGGTTGCCACTGACGAGTTGAAACTCGTCTGAGGCAGAGTCGGAGGATAAGTTTTGGGGCGGAGGGCTTGAGTCGTCACTCTCTGACATTTCCGAAATGTCTGAGAGAGTGGGCATGTTGGCGTCGGGGGATGCGGTAGCATTCGAGCTGGAAGGGGGGAGGGGGGGTTTTGCTGGAGGAGCGGAGGAGATGCCCGCATCAAATTCGGGGGTTGTTCCCCTTTTTTTGGGTTCGGAATAGGGGGGCTGCACTATTGTGCCCTAAGCTAGTACCATCCGTGGCCAGTCTTAATGGGCAAACGGGTCCCTGACAGCTCTTTTGCAAGGGGCGATAAGGTATCGCCCGCAAGAGACTGTATAATCTGAAAACTTAGACTCGAACTAGGGTCGACTAGGGTAGCCCCCAAGGCCGGTGGTCCTAGTCCGCTGCCGACTAACTGCTTTGCCCTGATGGGGCTAGGCGGGTGTGCCGGGTCAACACCCCACTCGGCTTCGTTGGCACCGTAAGGTATCCGCCGAGGACCACCAAACAGTGGTTTTTCCCTGAAGGGGCACAAAAACGCGATGAATTTAATCGGTCAAAGAAACAAAAATCAGTAGTCGCCTTGAAAAAGGCAACGCGTGATTTAAATGAAGTGACTGCAATCCGACGGGACGGATTGCGAACAAACACTACACGGCACACTGATCGGGGAGCGCGAGCACTGCACGACCGTCTGCGGCGAGCGTCAGAGACGGAATGCCAGAGGGTTGTTTTTTTTTTTTTTTTTTTTTTTTGTTGGGCTTCTCGCATACATTTCTGGGAAATGTGGTTGCTTAACCGGTCATTTGCTGGCGAAGCCAAAAGAGGCCTCCAGCCAGGCTTAAATTAAATATTAAAAACTAAGCAACTTTCGCTAAGGGCGCCCCCTGCGGGACACGGACCTCGGCTTAGGGCGTTGCTGGGGATATCAAGCTATTGTTTTGGGGACAGCTGGATCGGTATTATTTAAATTGTATTAGGGGACATTTAAAGCTACAGGCTCGGCACGGGCCGGCGCGAGCAAGAGACGGGAGGGAGAAGTGCTAACTTGAACGGGAAGGTGACGCGGCGATAGGCCTCCGCGACGTCGGTGAGGCGGGCATCCTCGGCGGCGAGGGCGGTACAACGGTCGGGTGTTTAGTGAACGAGACAACGCGAGTCTCTTCATGTGATCTAACGTGATTTTATCGTCTGGATCGACCAGAACGTGTCTCGGGCGGCGTACTCTACTGATACGGGAGGGTTCGTAGTCGGCGGCTGATACCACAAGGGGATTTGGGTGGGACAGGGCAGAATCGAGATAGCGTTTAGACGCTTGTTTCATAAATTGCCTGATGGTCGGCAAGTTAAGGTCGAAATGGAGTTGGTCGTTTCGCATGTACAGAGGCGCTCCGGTGGCCTTGCGCATGAAACGGGTTTGGAGGGTTTCGAATCTACGGAGTGGGTATGATTCAGCGTGTGCGAACACTGGGCTGGCATAGGTCATGATGGGTCGAATGCATGTGGTGTAAATTCTCACCTTATTTCTAAGGGATAATTTACTACGAGCGTTCAGAATATAGTGAAGGCGACCGAGCACAAAGGCAGCGCGGGCACGCACCATCTTTGTGTGGGGAATGAAGGTCAGTTTTTTGTCTAGGGTGACTCCAAGATACTTGGCGTGCGGTTCCCAAGGAACCGATTGGCCCAGCATCGAGATCTCCCTGAAGCGTGGGTGGTCGTCGCCTAATTTGCAAAATAGGACGGCTTTACTTTTGATAGGGTTAACTTCGATCCGCCATTTCCTAAACCATTTACCGTAGACGTTGGCTGTGGTTTGGAGGATCTTAGTTATATTATCGGGACTGCGACCAGAGTAGAAAATGGCCGTGTCATCGGCGAAGAGTGCTAATTGGGTCGTATTAGCAGGTCTTTTGGGGAGGTCACTGGTGTACAGTGTGAACAATAGTGGGGCTAGCACGGATCCTTGTGGGACTCCGGCTCTAATGGGGTGGGGGGAAGAGAGAGCGCCCGTGATTCGATATCGGAAACTGCGATTTGACAAGAAGTCTCGTATGATGAGAACGAGACGGTCAGGCACTCCGAGTTGATACAACTTATATAATAAGCCATTGTGCCAGACTTTGTCAAATGCTTTCGCAACATCGAAAAAGAGGACTCCCGTCATCATGCCGCGTGAGAATCCGAACGTGATGTGTTCAACTAGTCGGTGGACTTGTTGTACACACGAGTGTTTGGTTCTAAAACCAAACTGTTCGTCGGGAATGAGTTTCTTGGAATCGGCAAAATCCTTTAGTCGGGAATAGATAATCCGCTCATAAATCTTCGCAAGAGAATTGAGAAGGCTTATGGGGCGATAGCTGGAAGGCTCGCACTTGGGCTTACCGGGTTTGGGAATACCGATAACGGTGGCCTGTTTCCACGTATGCGGAAAGAGGTTATTGTTTAATGCCGCATTGAAGATGACGGTCATTAAGGCGATAAGACGTTCGGGGAAGAGTTTAATCACCTTGTTGGTGATACCGTCAGAGCCGGGGGCTTTGCGAGGGTGAATCTTTTTCACGAGATTTCTGACCTCGTCTGCCGTGACCGGAGGGAGGGGGTCGTCAGGGTCCTCGGCAGGCGGAATAGCTGCTCTACGTTCGACTTCAGCGTCAACCTTTTTGAGGTGAGCTTGGTCTACAGGTAGAGTGCTTGGGGAACATTGCGCTTCTAGACTGTCAGCTAGGCATTCGGATTTTTCGTCGTCATCAAAGGCCGGCCTTTGGTTGGGACGGTTGAGGGGGGGGACAGCATTGGATGTTTCGGATTTGAGTTTCCGTTGCAGATGCCAGAACGCAAGGTGGGTTGGCTCTAAGTCGCCCAACATCTTATCCCAGTTAGCCTCTCGGCACTCCTTGATACGTTCCTTGACAGCACGCTGCAGGTGGCGCATAAAGAGGCGATTGGGTTCGCTGGGAAAAGATGAGTACGCTCTAAGGGCTGCGTTCTTCTCCGTCATCAGTGCACGTACATCGTCAGGGAGTTTCATGCGATGGTCTTCCATCGCAGGAACTCGCCGTGAACACTCGTCCACGACGGACTGTACATGCCCGGTGAGGGAGTCGATCGCGCCTAGCGTGTCTGCGACTGACGTTATGCATTCGGGAATTCTATCTAACTGAGCGGACGAGGGGTCGTTGAGGCGTTGCCTAACTTTCCTCCAGTCCGTCGTCACAATGGTCTGAGGGGGTAGCCCTGTGTCCGTGGGGCCAAAGCGGGAGGTGAGGTGAAGGATCACAGGACGGTGATCGGAGTCTAGCTCTTGTAGTACTTCAATGGAATGCAACTTGAGGTTGACATTCATAAGAAGTGCTATGTCGAGTATATCCGGGCGATGATTAACATTGCTGGGGTAGTGAGTGGGATACATCGGGGCGATGATGTCAAAATTAAGGAGGGTACTGAGGGAGTATAATTTACTTCCTCTGTGGTTGTGGGTGAGACAGTTCCAAGACTCATGTTTGGCATTAAGATCTCCCGCCACTATGACGGAGTCGCCTAGATCGAAGAGTGCTTCGAGATCCGATTGGATTGGATCGTCTTGGGTATTGGGGGATTGGTAAGCCGACACTATAGTGATCGGTTGATGACCTGTCATGCCTATTCTGCACACAGATGCCTCTAGATTGGAAAGGGACGGGGTATCTAGGGGCATGCAATAAAGGGATCTCTTATAGTAAATAAGAGTGCCTCCTCCACGGGAGTGGGTCCTGTCGTTGCGCACTATATCATAGTTTGCAATTCTAGGGTTCCTGTGAGAGGGTTTCAGAAAGGACTCTTGTATCAACATAATGTCAATAAGGTGGTCGCGGAGGAATAAGGCGATTTCGTCTTTTTGGCCATTAATGCTGTTGGCATTGAAGATGCCTATTTTAAGGGATCGGGGTTTTGTTCTGCACCTGTTTTGTGTATCCATTACGGATGAACGCGGTAGGAGAGGAGGGCGGATGAGACATCAGCGAAGTCGCTGAGTACTAACATGAGGCCGTATTGGCCCTGGTTTGCCCTAATGGCTGCGGCCATTTGGGCGACTCTGTTCGGGTCGACAGAGTTGAGAAGACCGAGGCAAACAGAGAGGTCGTCGGTTTTGAGATGGGGTGTGGATTGGGGTGAGGGAGGGGCGGCCCTCTGAGAGTGCACTTGTGGTGCGGGTTGGTGGTACGGCACGGGAAGGTACGGTGCCGTTTGGGGGGCGGTCATCAGCGAGGGAATCGCTGACGCTTGGGTCGCCTGTTGGGTCAGTAAACTAGGCCTCAGGGCGGGGAACGCTTGCTGATGGTTCAGCGCGTTCCACGGCGATGGCCTTTGAGGGTTAAGTCGTTGGGACATGGGAGGGGCCTGAGAGGCGTAATGGGCGGCCGCGAAGGCTTGGGTAGCCGCTTTGCGCTTTGCTACCTTGTTGTTAGCGCGCGGGGCTTTGGGGCATCCGCGATAATTCGCGGGATGACCCGACTCACCGCAAAGCACACAACTTGGAGGCTCTGTGCAAAGCGTGCGATCTTTGGGGCGATCGCAGTCGGAGGTGCTGTGGTCACCTAGGCACTTAACGCACCTAGGTTTGGCGTAGCAGTGTCGCTGCGCGTGGCCGTAAAGCTGGTAGCGATGACACTACCCGGGAGGACCATATCTGTGGGGGGGCTCAATTTTTATGCCTGATAGGTGGCACACGGTCTTAATGTTAAATATTTTCCGATCATTGTCGGTGGACTTCTCGCATATGGCGAGGACCATGTCGTAGGCTTCACTGTTGCGACCAGCGTGCATACGGTGAACCTCCAGGACGGGGATATTTTGCGACAGAAGGTCGTCTTTTATGGAGTCGGTGTCTATTTCTTTAGGGATACCCTTTAGGACTACCCGGAGTGGGCGTTCCTCGGCAAGAGAGTACGTGTGGAAGTACACGTTTCGGTCTTGGAGGGCTCGGGTCAGGGACTTGAAGTCTTGGGCAGTGGGAACTGCCACTTTGACTCCGACGGCTGTGGTGCGGGCACTGAGGTAGTTGATATCGAGCTCAGTACACATCTTGGAAACATCGTTCCATTTATCCTTCGCTTGGATAAAAATAGCGGGCGGTTTCCGGTCCTTTTTAGGGACCTTAGCGGGTTGGGATTGGGGTTGGGTGTTAGCGGGGGTAGGGGTGGGGGCGGGACTGGCCTGAGAGGAGGTCGTCGTGGGGACAGGGGCAGAAGGCGGAGCGCAGGACGAGGCCTCTTCCGTCTTAGGGGCTTTAGCGGGAGCGGCTTGGGCGGAGGACTTGGCCTTGCGGGTCCGCTTTTTGCGGTTGCCACTGACGAGTTGAAACTCGTCTGAGGCAGAGTCGGAGGATAAGTTTTGGGGCGGAGGGCTTGAGTCGTCACTCTCTGACATTTCCGAAATGTCTGAGAGAGTGGGCATGTTGGCGTCGGGGGATGCGGTAGCATTCGAGCTGGAAGGGGGGAGGGGGGGTTTTGCTGGAGGAGCGGAGGAGATGCCCGCATCAAATTCGGGGGTTGTTCCCCTTTTTTTGGGTTCGGAATAGGGGGGCTGCACTATTGTGCCCTAAGCTAGTACCATCCGTGGCCAGTCTTAATGGGCAAACGGGTCCCTGACAGCTCTTTTGCAAGGGGCGATAAGGTATCGCCCGCAAGAGACTGTATAATCTGAAAACTTAGACTCGAACTAGGGTCGACTAGGGTAGCCCCCAAGGCCGGTGGTCCTAGTCCGCTGCCGACTAACTGCTTTGCCCTGATGGGGCTAGGCGGGTGTGCCGGGTCAACACCCCACTCGGCTTCGTTGGCACCGTAAGGTATCCGCCGAGGACCACCAAACAGTGGTTTTTCCCTGAAGGGGCACAAAAACGCGATGAATTTAATCGGTCAAAGAAACAAAAATCAGTAGTCGCCTTGAAAAAGGCAACGCGTGATTTAAATGAAGTGACTGCAATCCGACGGGACGGATTGCGAACAAACACTACACGGCACACTGATCGGGGAGCGCGAGCACTGCACGACCGTCTGCGGCGAGCGTCAGAGACGGAATGCCAGAGGGTTGGGCAGCAGCGTCCCTTTTGTAGCAGCACCTATACTGCGCTAAGCCAAGCGTGGTGAGTATTGGCAAATTCGCCCAAATACTGCGACACAATTATGGAAATCTATGGGTATCGGTCTACGATCTCTCGTTGTTCAACAGTGGACGTCCTTTGACTCATATGAGCATATTCAAAAAAATAACTGCAGAAATATTTTATTCATACTGTTCCAACAAACTTGTTATTCATAAACCTTCATTTGTCAGATGTGATTGGTTATTTCCCTGTCACATTGTAGCTCGAAAGTATAAAGGAAGGGCGTAGCGGATATGCGGTTATCACTCACATTTATAGGCACTAATATTGACTTACGATGGCTTCCCTGAGACCGTCCCCAATCCTAATGATAATTGACGGCCGGAACATTAAAAAGATGGGTGGCCAAACTTACGTCTTATCGGGGAGGCATCAGGAACGCCGCCGCTATTTAGATCCGCACTTTTGAATGAGAAATTTTTCATTTGTTCGTTTTTTTCGATTGCTTTTACAAACTTTCTTTTATCGAGAGCCTGCTTCTTACGTAAAGTTTCTCTTGCAAAGTTTATTTTTTCAATCGAAGATTGTTCTATAGAATTTTTATCGTGCTATCTGTACATAGACCGCTTTTAAATAAAACGAAGTCAGCTTTTAGAGCAATGCGACAGAGGAGTAACACAGACAGTTGAGACCATTGCAAACGCCGATGAAAATTTTAACTTTGCTATTAGTTGACCGTTTGCTGCAAAGTTACTGATACTAAAAGCTGTGTTGGTTTTATTTCTATGTTGTAAATAACTTAAAGGTTTGTGAATTTGCGAAACAATTCAGATACAACGGAACGGAAAAGCTAAACAGAAAAAGTAGTTTGTAAACAAATTGTGTCGCTCACTTTTTTAATGCATGAGCTATTAGCTAAGAATAGGATTCTACTTCTCTTTTCGGTAGAGGTGATGCCTATTTGCTGTAATTCTTTTGTCACACTAATTATTTTATCACATCGGTTTGATATAAACAGGTACAAAAACTGTAAACTACTTTTTTGGTCCTACAAAAATAGTAAATTTTATTCCAAGGGGACGTTCAGTAGGTTATATTGTAATTTCCATTGTATTACAATAACTCATGAGTAAAGTAGATATTCGAGTAAAGAGTGCAAAATTATATATTTTCTCAATTTTATTCCAGAAGCGCGTATTATTTATGTGTGCGTTTTCGTAACAAAAATATTGTAATATAATTTTTTTTTTTTTTTTTCTTTTCTTTTTTTTTTTCTTTTTTTAAAAACGTTGCCCCACACTAGGATTTCTCCTGTGTCGTGAGTGCGTTTACAGACACAAATCCCAGACACAATACACCCAGACCCGGAACAACTACCTGCAGATCGTACAAATATTTGTTCCGTGCGGGAATCGAACCCACGACCCGGTGCGCAGCAGCCGACTGTATCAGCCACAGCCATTATTTCCTATAAACTACCGAGCGGCGTATCGGGCAAGATCTAGCCAGATCGGGCCAGCAGTAGTGTCGGCTATGTTGGCAAGGCATGAAAATTAGAGTGCAGTGGTCTCCATATGTGAGAGTATCTTGACCCTACATATATATACATGCTACAGAGCGGGTTTAGGAGAGGGTCGATCTAAACGGAGAACGATACGGCGCGGCTAACTACAGCCCAACACGACACCCAGGTCCAACATGCCTGAGCCCCCACCGTCTTTATGTGGCGGGGGGCATCAGGGGTCGCAGGCGTGCAGATTGTGGAGTCAGCGTGCTCATACCCTGCGACTCACGGGAAGACGACGGCGCACATGAGCCGTCGTGTGCGCAGCTCAGCGCACAGCGAGGTTTCAGCGGGATTCATACAATTCCCCTGAGAAGTGCCTGGAAGGTCGACTTTTTTACAGTCGCATCCCCTCTGCTTTACTGTCATCCCGTCCGAGAGGTACCTAAAGGCGTGGTACCAATAGGCGTCTCTAGTGTAATCGTGCGAGGACCTGGCGCTCCTCTTCAGTGCCGTAAATGACCACTCCGGTGGTTTTAGCCGGTAGAAGTCACGATTCCACCCCTTCCCAGGGCGGAGGAAGTACATGACGTATTTCCACCGGGTGACAAATAGAAAAGGATGTTTTGGCCGCTCCCTTATTACTATTTTAGTGATATCGTTAGATAACTAGTACGTACATATGATGCGTAGTGTTGTCTTATATGATTGTCTTACCTGGAACAAAAAAATAAGATACTTAATTCAAATTTCATAAAGATAAATGGCATATGTAGATGACATTTCCTATAAAGAACCTATACATATATCACATCATATCAGTCGGACGTCCACTGCTTAAAAAGGCCTCCCCTATAGATTTTCACTTATTGTGTAATTATGGGGAATACGCACGCTTCGCCGGTGAATCGATGAGCGCAGTATGGTTACTGTTCCACAGTATTGATGCTGCTGCCCATCCCATTGTTTTAAAATCACTTATTCGTCTTTTAGTACGTCAACAAGAGGACATGGAGTGGTGCTACATTCTCAATCCGGACACCACACAGAATATTTCTGAATAATTTCATAAACTGAAATTATGTACAAGACATTTCACCCCCATAAATAAACAGTAAATAAACACTGTGCAACTCATAAAAGATTTTATATCTTACGTAAATATACCACACCACCGACGACAACTTCAACCGCAACGCTATTTTATTTCTGATCGCAATTTTTCACTAAACATATTTTTCACGACAACACATTGCTACGCCAGCAAAACTTAGCCTGATTAATCCGATGTTAGATTTATTGCATAAATAAATCAATTCGAGTGCGACAAACAAGCCCCTTTTGCCTGTTGATTTTTTTGTCTTCCCCATTCATTTTGCAACCCCAGCAATAAGTTCGCGATTCCTGATATACAAATTAAATATTGATTTTTATACGCCCCAGGGCACGAAATTTTACAAATTTTATAAGGATAATTAACTTCATCAAATTGATACTCCCGAAAATGGAAAATTGATATAAGGATTCTTAGATAAAATTAATTCTTTTATACAATTAATTTTAGAAGTAAAACATTTGTATTATGTACACGGAACAGTATTATTTTTTATTTTATTTTATGATGGGCTTCTCGCAGTAATCCCAAGGGGGATATATCTGCTTAACCGGGCAAAACACGGAACAGTAACTGTGAGGCTGGTTATATCGATGCTCATACCCTTGTTACATTTATAAAAAAAATGTTTTACAAGTAATGTAATTTAACTTAAAACACTCGATTTACATCAAATTCCATTAGTATACATAAAACCTAACAATTATTAATTTCCACACCCACATTGTGTATTCATTTTAAACAGATATTCATTTTATAGCTTCCATTACAGTGTCCATAACGGGATGAAATTTTGCGTGGAGGCCAAATTGCGTTGCCTGAAGCACTGCCTAACATTTTATTACTTGATAAAAACACAGGGAGAGAATTCTGTCCCTTCTTCCTGAATTTTATGGCGACACGTAACTTTGGGTGCAGTGGGAATGTTAGGAATAATGTACACTCTTCACTAGAAGGCGAAAAAAACGCCTACTAGTAAAGGAACGAGATAAAACGCGTAATAAATTTATTTGTGTCTGTATGTGATATATGAACGTTTATGGGTCATAGTAAGCGTCGTCTTCCATGTTGTGTTTCCTCTCTCATTCTTGTGGTATATCAGCTATTACGATGCAGAAACTATCTATTCTTCGCCGCAAGTTGTACTTTAAAAATAATATAATAATACAACTAGGAACTCCTCGCCAGAGTCTGTGTTTCCAGATTTTTACAACCTAGGATAATTATAACTAACTACATCTTCAAGGCTCGATAGGTTATTTCAAGGCAAGCGTGCTCCGTCGTTGACTGCATCGCCGCTTACGTTTCGCTTAACTTAGGCGTGGTCAAACGCAATCTATATTCAATATATTAAAAAGAAAATAAGTTTTAATATTTCCTTCACAATACTCTATTATACTATATGCTCTACTATACTTTGTATAAATCCTAAAATCACCATAATATATTGCAAATAACATGTCTTTTGCAACGGAGGGGCTGTCTTAAAATTTTGTTGTGTCAGCAGCTCGTGCGTCGTGTGTTACTAGAGTACATTATATTGATATTTATGAGTTACTCAACCCAATTCTGGTAAAGAATGTAACTAGAGAAGTAATTACACAATTACAACGTTCTTACGATAATGGTCCTTAAGTATTTTTGTATTGAAATGCGTACAACATATGGTCTCAGTGATCTTTTTTTGTTGGCATTACGCTACGCTATAAGAATACTTTAAAAATATGTACGTAATCCAAATTTAAGTAGTCCGAGACTGGTGTACCATACAACCGATGATATTCAAACAAATCCCGGGATTATTGATATTTGAGTGGAAAATAACGTTATCCAAAAAAGCGATATTTTAATTGAATAGATCCGTTAGTCACAGAATAATTATAAATAAAATTGTTATATTATTTACTAGCTGGGACCCGCGGTTTCACCCGCGTTTAATTTAAAAGAAATTTAGAGTACTTCGACATAGACACTTGACATAGAATATATATATTTTGGATTTCAAGGTATTTTTTTGCGCGGAACCCTAATTATTTTTCTGAAATAAACAGTAGCCAAATTCTTTATTCCTAATAACATTAGCTATCTGCCAGTGAAAGTCCCGTCAAAATCGGTCTAGCCGTTTCGGAGATTACCCGGAACAAACATACAGACAGACAAAAAAATGAAAAATCATTTTTTTGTTATGGGTACCGTATATACTTTCATATGCATTTAGTAAAAAGCTGTTGTTTTGACATTACAAACAGACAATAAATCTCTATATTTTTATCTATATAAATAAATAAATACAATTTTATTTATTTATATAGATAAAGATTTAAACTGTATTGATTATATATATGCAGTCTCTTAAAATAGTATTCATGTTAACGGCATTAATTTGAAGTGAGTTAATAAATCAACGTTTTCCGAATAATCCAAGGTCTAAGCCTCTATTATTTAAAAAGAAAACTAATTTGGTCATTATTAGGCATCATTCGTCTCTCGAAATCCCGGGCGGGTCGTTACGTGGTATATATTTTTGGCTGAGATTTACTTTTGCCCTATCGCCGCGGCCTAAAGCAATAATAAATACTGGCGTACAAATGTAAGTAGAATTAATGTTATAATACAGTAAGTTTAAGAGTACTTTTCAAGACCTTTGGTTTTCCTGATTAGATTATTTAAAAAAATTACATGTAAAAGTATTTCTTGGATCTCTTACTTTTAGTAGGTGTTAATGATAAGTATTTGACTTTCAAGCAGCGATAGCCTATTGGTTGAATGCTCGCCTTCCATACAGCCACCTGCAAATCTGAAAAGGCTCCAAAGTGTTCTCAATGGCGTATGTGTGTGGCCCACACTAGGCCACCATGGTGGTCTAAGACTTTAACCTTTCTCATCGTTAGAATAGGTCAGTGCCCAGCAGTGGGACAGTAATGGGCTGATTATGATGTATGTTTGTATTAGACATTGTACAGATGCATTGCAAAAATTGCTAGTTTCTTTTTTTTTATAAATTTGTCACTTTAGTTTCAATTGCTTAGAGATTAGCTTTCGACGTTAGAGTCGGATCGGGTCGTGGGTTGGTCCGAGTCAGAGTGTCAGTGTTTAGTGTGTTTAGCCCCTCCCCTACTCTTCCTCGGGCCGTGAGCCAGTAATTTTAAATATATTTCTAAATCATAATTACTTTTGATCCAGCTCCCTACCATGTCCCTCTCCCTGGCCACGCTCTAAGTCGAGGCCTGAGTCCCCCTAGTGGGTGTTCATAGATGTGTTACTTAGCATTTATATTTTTGCCCAGCTACAGGCTCTGACGGCTTCGCCAATTTGGTGGGAGCTATATGGGCTTAACGGAAAGCACTGTCGGTAAGAAGACTTATCCCAGAAAAGGATGTATGTCGATGTGAGATATGTCTGTTAACTCTGCACATGATCCGGGAGAAATCCTAGTCAGGTGTGAGTAAGTGCTTTTTTAAATGATGTCCTGCCCTTTTTTTATTAGTTCCCAGTGGAAATTCGTCATGAACTTCCGCCGCCCCGGGGAAGGACGGAGATGTATGCTGGATTCCTCTACCGGCTAAAACCACTGGAGCGATCATTTTTGGCACCGAAGGGGATCTAGGTCACGCCTTTTGGCACATCTCGGAGACGCTGACTATAGAGCTGTCACTCCCTCTAGCGGAGGGAAGGCGGCTGTAAAAGGGCCACTCCCCAGGCACTTCTCGGGGAGGACTATAAAAAATCCCCTTCAGCGTCGCTGTGCGCACACCCCACTTGGTATGAGCACGCAGACTCCCCAATCTGCGCACCACGACGTCCCGCCCTAGGTTTTGTCCTGTGTCTTGGGAACAGTGAGATATAACTCACATGCACGTACGTATGATCTACATACAAATATTTGTTCCGTGCGGGGGGATTGAACCCGCGACACGTTGCGCAGAAAACTATTCTACGTTTGTCTTCAACCTGCCTACAGCACATTGCTATAAGATGTCGGAGTCCGGAAAAAGTTAAAGGAAAAAGACCGCGTGGTCGTTCTTGATTAATAATGGTGATTATCATCACCCTTTGAGCAGAATAAAATCCACTGCTGGACACAAAGATCGCCACAACGACACGTTTGGGTGTGTTGTGCGCGCATTGGGGGATTTCATCATAATCGCCACGCTTGGCAGGCGGGTTGGCAATCGCAGTTGAGTTGTTAATGTAATCGAAGAAAGCTACTGCCCATCCTCCGACTAATCCCATGGTTGCCTTTTACGATACCTACGGGATGAGATGGGTTGCTTCTATTCTTAGCCTGCATCACACGGCTAAAAATGGTAAAATCGCTTATCTTTAAAAAATGGTAGTCTAAGAATAAGAAAGTAGATACTTTTTACATTATTTGGAGGCAAATTTGTAGGGACAAAGCTTCGACTTACTGAGTAGTTATAACAACAGCTAACTTAATAGTTACGGTATAACTTAAATTACGGCATAGATCATAATTGCTTGATTAACAAGCAGATTTGGGGATAATGGCCGATCATCGTAATTTAATTAATGATGATTCCCATACTGAACGATTTACTGCACTATTGACATAATACATATCTTATATATATAATTCTTCTGCATTTGTGTATGCCACTGAACTTCTAAATCACTGGACCGAATTTTATGCTTATTTTGTGTATGTTTGAGTAGGCTAGTTTAGATTCACAGTTGGACCCGGTAGGTGGCGCTGAAATCGGGTTTGCATGTACCTGCCTGAGTGAAGCTGGGGCGAGCAGCTAGTTATTTATATTTGTTTTTCTTCGTCATGGTGATGGTTTACATTATGAGTTTTTTATTATGCCAGACCGATACTTGTTCTTGTGTGTGCACCAGCAAACGCAGCGTAGGGCGGTCTGCAAGGAGATGGACAGAGGACCTGGTGAAGGTGGTAGGGAGCCGTTTCATGCAAACGGCATGTAACCATGTGATACTTTGGCACATCTTTTTTTTTATTGTTTGACAGCGGAAATTCGTCGTGAACTTCTTCCGCCCTGCGGAAGGGTGAAGGGACGTGCCAGATTTCTAACGACTGCTGTAGTGGTTTCCCACTACAGCGGTCATCTTCGGCACCGAAGCGGGGTTCCAGGTCCTCGTAAGATCACACTAGAGCCACCCATTGATGCCATGCCTTTAGGCACTTCTCGGAGGGAATTACTGTAAACCAGTTACCCCCTCTAGCGGAGGGAAGGCGACTGTAAAACACTATAACATACCTATAGGTGCGCAGGTAACACACATAAGTAAAAAAGAAAATAATTCCAGCTAGGCAATACTAAGCAAGAAAGTTACGGGCACCAGCTTTTATTTTTTCTGTGTATTGGTCTGCCCAGCTGCAAGGTTGCCCGGTGCTTCATAGACGCGCTCACCATCGACCATCATGAGCAAGAAAAGGCCATCCTGCTGCCCTAAGGCCATCGCTGGGGTCCAAGAAGGGGATGGGAAGGGATGGCGCCTTAGTAGCAACTATTACTAAGGGTACTCTAGCAGCCATAGCTATTGCGTAGCTGACGTACGGTACGTCGATTAAGCACAGAGTGAAGCCCACCCCCCATACTGATGGCACATGACCGGCGGATTTGGCGAAGTCTGTATTCCATGCAAACTTTTCCCAAGCAAGAAAAAAATGGTCAACAGGTAAGGCATTGTCTGCGGCGTGATTGCACAGTCACTGCATCGTTTGAGTATCCTCACTTCATGCATGTATAGTGCTAACATTGCATATCCCATTTATATCCGTTGATGATGTTTATAATTGAATATCTGAGATAGGCTGACTGAAGGGTTAATTTATTTTTGAATCTTCAACAAAGGAAATATACATAAGTTCATAAGGTACTCACAATAATAGATTACAGTTCAGTATTTGTTCCTACTCTTTCAGTTATAGGAGACTAAACCATGCAGCATAAATAAACAACTAAGCCAACATACTAGGTCAACATACAACATACTAGGCCAAGGTACTAAACCTGAAAACTTCTTTTATTTAGTTTTAAGGAGGTACCAAGTACTGTTTAGCTTGGCATAAAAATTGAAGTGTAGTGGTTTTCTTCAGGAGACTACAGAGTGGGATCGGAAGAAGTCTGATCCCGCACGGAGAAGGATGAGATGGCGCTGTGATAGTAACCGCCCCGGCGTCCATGTCCAACACGCCTGCACCCTTGCCGTCACTATATGCCGAGGGGCCTTGGAGGTTGCGGGCGCGAAGATTGTGGAATCGGCGTGCCCATACCGAGTGACCGCCGGGAAGACGGTGGCGGTGGCGCTTATGTGGTCACGTGCTGCCCGTATGTGAAGCACAGCGCACAGTGTGGCCAAAAGAAGATCCTTTACAATCCCCCGGGATGTGCTTGGGGGAGGGTCCATTTTACAGTCATCTCCCTTCTGCTGGAAGGGGTGAACGCTGGATGTGGCCCCGGTGCCCCCTTCGGTGCCGAAGATGACCACTGCGGGGTTTTAGCCGGAAGGAGTCCGGCATGCCGCCCTGCCCTTCTCCGGGGCGGACGAAGTACATTATCTATTTCCATCGGGCAACAAATAAATAAAAAGGTACCCGTACCATACACCAATATCAATTATGAGTTGTGTAGTCAACAACATCATCGGTAAGTACGCGTTTGCGAAAAGAAAGTCACACTCGGCCCTCTGGAATCATTACATAATGTAACGTAACGTGACGGCAGGGCTGGCGCAGCGGCTAAGCGATCTACTTTCTGCGCTTCGTGTCGCGGGTTCGATCTTGCGCGGGACAAATATTCGTATGATCTACATACTACAGACGGATAGTTGTTTCAGATCTAGGTGTTTGTGCATGCGAGATTTATGTCTATACCCACAATACAGGATAAATCCAAACGTCATCGTCATCGTTTCAAAACGTAGAACAAATTGTTTTTGGTGTTAAGTCTGTATTCAACCATAAACCAGTAAAGTTATTCTTAGTAATCTTATTCAAGGCAAGGAAGTAACTTTAAAATTACATACAATAAATAAAGTGGTATTTATTGCGAACCAATAATGACATGTTCTACGTTTGTACCTATATCCCTTGCAAGCGGTATCATGGTTATATTAGAATCCATGCGAGCTTGAACCACGTGTTGAACCCAAAACAATAAAAAAGTTTTTTAGTCGGGTGAAGGTGTTATTGGAGGTGAGTATTTTCTTAAGTTTATGCTTCGAACTATGTTAGTTATGCTCGAGTGAGCTACCCACGAAAAACATAACACAAAACCAGTAGAACCTACATAAAATATTAACTCTGGCCTATAATCCTTTTCCTTTTTTAAAAACGTTGCTCCACGCTAGGATTTCTTCTGTGAAATTATGCCGACTATCAGCCACTGCACCAATCGTGTCACCCATATTAAATTCAAGGGACGTCCACTGCCAAACAAACTACATAGATTTCCACAACGACCGGTTACGTATAGGTTTAGGGCACTGAGCTGGCCCTATTTATGTTTTATTGATGTGGAAATTTGCAGTCATCCCCTCTAGTGGAGGGAAGGCGACTGTAAAGAGGCCACAATCCTGGCATCTCTCGAGGGGATTGTAAAAACATCCCCCGTAGCGTCACTATGCGCTGTGCTACGCACAAAGCGGTACGTGACCATATGTACACCGCTGTAATCCCGGAGTCACTCAGTATGAGCACGCAGATTTCCCAATAAGCGCGCTCGCGACCCCCTAGGCCCCCAGCCTTATAAAGATGACAGGGGGCTCAGGCGTGTTGGACACGGCCACCGCGGCGGTTGTTACCCCGGCTCCGTGTCCTCCACCTCCGAGCGGGATCGGCCCTCTCCCGATCCCGCTCTGCGACCTCCTTTTGGAGTATTACGCTCTCACAGAAGGAGACAAGCACTGAGCTGGCTCTACATAAAAAAACAAATAGTCTACCTACCGACTACAAAATAACTTTAAAAATCAGGAATTCAATCAACTCATTTAAGTTATGTAGATAGGAATAAAATATACTGATAGTAAGTATCTACTTTGCCTCGTAAAACTCGTTTAAAAACACAACAAACATAAATTCCTTTCCATAATTACTGAAGAGATCGTAGCAATACCTTAAAAAACAAAGAAAGTCTTGTTGTTTGTTTTTATGCTAGCGTCAATTGTATTGTATGTGAGTTCCCCTCGCATTATGATTTGTTAATGACATTGTAGTTAAACTCTTACCGCTTATTGAAAGCGAATTTCCATCATTTCCATCAGAACGACCCACTTTCTATAGAAAATATGTCGACGCTGTCGTTATGATCAATTTACTTCATCATAAACACTAGATATTAGTATTGGTTATTAAATAAAGCTAGTCATATTTGTTATGGCTTACAAACCGATTAGATTAGGGCTCCATAAGTGTTGGAACGTCAACCGGGACATTTGGAATAGAAAAAGGGGAATATCTTGGATCATTCTATAGAAACAAAAAAAAATCAAGAAACTAAAATCAGAATCTTTCAGTCTGCCAGTAGTAAATATGGTGAACATTTGGCAAGGTGGTTGGAGAGCGCAGTATGGCTACTGTTCCATAGCAGGGACGCTGCTGCCCATTCTTCTGGATTAGAGTGCCTTAGTCGCCTTTTACAACATCCATGGGAAGAGATGGAGTGGTGCCATATTCTTTATCCAGACAGAACACGGAATCGATATTTTATTATAAATATTATATCATCAGTGACACCTTAACTAATAGCGTAAAATGCCGCGTACCGTGTTGTGGCGACTTCTATATAAGAGCAAAAAAATACATTATATATTTTTGTTTATGCAGTTGTTTTGCTTTATTGTAGTGGCCAGTTTCATTTGAGCACATTAACCACCTAATATCTAATTTATAATAGATATATCTTGTATAATTTTATAGAAACTTGAATCAAGAAACTAGTTAAATCGGAATCTTTTACATTAAGGTGTTAGATTACGAAATTTACTTAAAATTAAATAATTAAGTTAATTTCCGTTTCTTAATATAATAATTATGCAACGCGAAAGTTTAAAAGTTAGTATTTACTTAAAATGTTTGGTAGATATTTATTAATACTAAATTAAAATCGAAATATAAACGATTCTATCTAAAATCAAGAGCTTGATTTCCTTAGTCTTTCAAGGAATAGTGGCCTACCCTAACTATAATTAATAAACCAGGAAGACTGACTTACTGACCGGGACACGGGGACATGACGCTTGAAACCGGGACTTGTCCCGGTGTACGGGCAGCAGCAGGTGTATAACAATTAGCAGCCCTAGACTAGATAGGTGCGTTGTACTGTAAGCGACGATGCTTGAATATTTCGGCTTACGCCACCAGACATTGCAACGAGGGAAAATAAACATTGCTTCAGTACCAACTAAAAATGTTAAGCAACCAACAAAAATGTTAATGGCTAGGCAAAAGGCGTTGCAACCGTTAATGTCGGCAAATTATTAATATGTACATGACTTTTGTGGTTTAAGAATAGGCGTAATACCTTAATATATTTTACTAAAGGTTATCTGTAAATATCAGCCCGCAGAGCTTTAATTGAGCAATGGATCTTATAGAACCTGCTGATGTTGCCCACATAATAATAATTAGAAACCATTCCGACTTACTTATATACGTCAAGATTTTAAAAGGTTTTAAAAGATTATAAAAGTTTGTGTCTAACCTATCAATAAAAAATAAAAAGTCTATTAACTTCTTCAAAATTGCATTTTAAATGCAAAATATTTCAATTCACCACCATCATATCAGCCAATGGACGTCCATTGCTGAACAAAGGCCTCCCCCTACAGATTTTCACAATTGTGTCATCATTTTGGGGGGAATTTGCCAGTACTCATCACATTTGGCAAGCTGGTTGGTGAGCGCAGTATGGCTACTATTCCACAGCAGGGGCACTGCTGCCCTTCCCTCTGGATTAGAGTCCCTTAGTCGCCTTTTACGACATCCATGGAAAGAGATGGAGTGGTGTTACATTCTTTATCCGGACAGCACATCGCACAATCGATATTTTATTAATAATAATAACTTATTTTATGAAATCAAATAATAATGTTAACATAAATATTATAAACATTTGCTTGTAAGCTTGATATAAGCTAGTTAACAGATCTGGCAGGTGTTGCAACCAGGATCCTTGCTAAGTTATAAATATTATATCGTCAGTGACACCTAATAGTGTCAAATGCCGTGTAACTAATGTTTTGGCAACTTTTATATAAGAGCAAAAAACTACATAACATATTTTTGTTTATGTATTTTTCTTTGCTTTATTGTACTGGCCATTTACAACTGAGAAAATTAACCGCCTAATATCAAACTTATATGATATTATGTCGTTTTTTGCTCGTATGCTCGTAAACACCTCAATATAGTTACGCCGAATTCGGCACTGTTAGTCACGAGGTATTGGAGTATCACTGACGACATGGACTAAAATTTAATGGCACCGCTTCCATAGCCTTATAATTGTCTGCTTAACCCCAGAAGCTTTGTAAGTCTTACATTCAATATTAATTAACATGTTTGTGAAAGCTAATTGAAAGCGAAAATCAATTAACTTTGTGCGCATTTCATGAACATAAATAAGACGTTTCCGTATATAACGACATATGAACATTCACAGTTAAGGGTTAATTTAATTTAATTAAATGTATCTATTATTTGTATATATGTAGGATTTCGATATGCTAGGGCTTTAACAGGGATTCCAGTGTGATCTTACGAGGACCTGGAGCCCCCCCTGCGGTAGATTTCCAATGTTTAGTTCGGTTTATTTCCAAATTCCAAATTTTTTTTAAATTGAGCAACAGCAAAAAACAGTTTTGTATTATGGTTTGTCTCTCTTTTCACGAGTTTATCTCCCCTGTAAGGGGGAACCCGGTCTTTTGATAGGCTTACGCGGAGACATGGGTCCACGCAGAGGCCCTTTAGAGAATTTTAATCTAAAATGTAATGGGACACTAACCGGGGACTCTCCATAGCAGCACTATAAAATGAAATCATGGATTGTCCCCGGTGGTGTGAGGCTATTGTATGAGATGGAATCTATAACGTAAAGGTCTATTGCAATGGGTGTTACATTGAATAAAAAGACTAATAAATATGGGAACAACGGGGTCTGCCTCTCAACCTTGAACGTGAAATTCTGTGGCAGATGGTAACTCGCCACTCACAAGATGGCCCCCTAAATGACCAGCACTACAAGCTACAAGGAGCAACACCAGTGTGAGCAGCTAGGGGTGCCAAGAGGTACGGCACCGGTTTCACCATCGCGCGTCTCAAAGACTCGAAGCGGGTTTCCCCGTTATTACGCTATTAGATACTTCCATCCCCGAGCATACAACTCTGGCGGCCCCACTATGATCGACCAACTAAGGCAAGCCAGAGCTAAAAATCCTGCGGGACTCATGGGGTTCCACTCCAACCGACCAATAAAGGCAAGCTGGAGACGCGGCCCTGACCGACTCTCTGGAGCATTCGGTTACGCAGTGTCGCCAGTCACATTCAGCACGCCACAAACTGCCCTGCGTTCTGTCAGTCTGTGTGATCAACTTTTTTTACATCAAAAGGTGGGAAGAAATCATGCAGCTGCTTTAATCTGGCTGGGTGGCATTATATTTTATGTTTTTTATTAATGTCGTTTTTTTTTGCTTTTACTACCACGCTTGACTTTTTTTAGAAAAACGGTTTCATAGTTAAATAACTGTTCTGTTCAAATCCTGTAACGAGTGAATATATTTACTATACGTATATAAATCTGGACATAATCAAGAAATAGTTACGATATTTATATATGTTAACATTTTTCTGAAAAATGTTATACGTGCCCGCTCATAACTCTACATCATTAACAACGCGACAAGATCCGTAAGTTCAGCTCAGGTTTTAAATAATTATTTACATAAATATCACCAAACAACATTGTGTATAAAGAAATACAATTTAATAAGATAACTTGATTAAGCTCTTGTTTTGTCCACATATGACAGTTGAGGCACAAATACAACAGAACAACAGTTTATTCGATCGTCGGCGAGGGTTACGAGACAGGATTATAGAAACAAAAGACAACTTAACTTCTATTCGTTCCAATAGTTCATTCAACCGCTTCCTAATCTAAATATTCAACAAACATAATGCAATGGATTATGAAACTTTGCCTCAGGATTTCAGTCGGACGGTCGGTCAAGGATCTCATCGCTTATTCAATTATTAAAAATTATATGTGTATTTACGCTGACTTATCACCAACATTATTAAAAAGAAACCTTGCCACGGGCATACGGCATAAAAACGGCCTTCGTCGACCTCGGTGCCAGAAAAAAAAGAATACAGGCCCCATACTCACGCATACCGTTCTTATATCGATTTCCTACATACAACACGCTCACATACGTGCAATCAAGACCGGCTTTGACAAATAAATTTTGAGTTATAAGAACTCGCACAGCCAGTCAGCGTTCATCTGATGGCTTGCGTTTCGTTCTGCTTTTGTTCACCTTGCGTTCTTAATGCACACAGACGGTTGTCAGAAACTTGCGTACCATTATTATAGCAAACGTGGTATGACAAGGATTTTGTGGTTCATCTTTTGCTACTTGGTGGGTATAGAACGGGTGCGAACTGCCAGTCATAATCAACCAATTGACGGCATGCTCTGCACTGTGGTTAATTGCTTCGCTTTCTGTGCTGAGTGTCACGGGTTCCCCGAATGGAACAAGCGTTGTGAACAAACTAGTTTCAGCTAAGACTGTAGTCGCAAATTTCCTAGAAACCTATTTCAATCATATTCCAATAGATACTATTACACATCTTAATCCTAATCGTCTCCGTCGCAGCTGAGGCATTCTTAAAGAAAAATGTACCATTATAATAAAACACTTTTGAACCGATTACATCGCCTACATTATAGATTTTTGTTTTTTCTGACGTTTCGAACACTGTAGTGTTCGTGGTCGCGGTGTCTTGAGGTTTTTAAGTGAGGTATGAAGTTTGGGACTTTATTATTTTTTACCGACTTCATAAAGGAGATAGTTCTCAATTCGATGCGTTTTATGTAGAGATTTGTAGACTGATTTAAGCAATTTTCTTATCAATAGATGCAAAATACTTTCGAATTAGTCCCATATAAAATTAATTCATTACATTTGATTTGTAGTTTTTAACCAGCTTCAATAAACAGGTATACAGACATAATAAAAAAACAACTAAGCCTGTAGCACTGTACTGCTTAAGCCTGTCCTAAGTCGGGCCACTGTACCCTGTCGCTTTGTTACAATTTCCTATACTTATTATAAAGAACTCTACCAAAGAGCATGTATACCTATAGGATATTTGTCTATGAATTCAAGAACGGGAACGCAGAACGTTCGTCTGCATACCGTGTACGTGTAAACAACCCGAGCTACTTTGGGAGTGAGATTGTAGCAAGATAACATTAATTCATAATAGACATACTTATTACATGTCGGTCTGAACTCTTGGAATGCGAAGGCTGTAGAGCAGGAACTTAAATGCCATAGCGTTTAATTTTGGTATCTTGTCAAGTATTTGGTTCTATATACCTAAATAGAATATAATTATGTATAATATACATACAATAAGATAATGGAATTTCCTACATTGCATACTATTTGATTGTTAAGTTTTGTTTAAAGTAAACCTTGTAATAAAGTATCATTATATCATTGAATAAACAAATTATAATAATGCATTGGATACATATAAACAATTATTAATAATAGGGCCTTATATTTTTCATTTTTTATATGGAAGATAAAGTGACCTGATGGAACACGTACGTACCTATATCGTTTATTTAATTTAAATTGTTTTACAGTCATACAATATACGAAATTCAAATAGAAATCATATTAACTAAATTACCATATAATTATCCGTAATACTCTTTGAAAACAAAAAATCATGTTAATCTCGTACCGTATACAGATTTCTAAGTGCAGACAATCGAAGACGGTTTCTAGACAATAATACAAGACACTCGGCTGCACCGTGAATCATCAAGGAGCGACAGACGGTATTCAATACAATAGGTTAATACGCTTACAAATACCGGAGCAATTGGTTACATCGTCTGTACCAACAGCATACGCTATTATAGACGATGTACTAACGGGGTTAAGGCTCCCAATCGTGTGCCAGATTTCGGGATACGATGCACACAGTTCGATTGCTCAAGACACCTTGAAGCTTTGATTGGAGCATGTTCCTGATCTAAACACGGGGGGAACACGCGCTGACGTATCTAACAAAAGCACGCTAATGAGGAAATCGTGTACACAACACGGCGACCGCTTGAGAGCTGAACACGCTGATTGAGTGAAAGTTAGCATACAGTAAACACTGCAGAACCGGTAACGGCATGTTGTAATCACAATACAAGTAATACAACAGACTCATAAACGTGAACTTGAGAGAAAACTAGAACGCGTGTTATGGCACGTTGGCGAGGTGAATTTTACTGAGAAGTTTGACGGCTTTCCCTGTCTTGTGTTAGTAATATCCGAGTTTTCTGACAAACATTCCGTAACTATGTTTCAGGCTCGCATCTTTCTTATCTTCCATTTGTGATGTAATTTTGTCGTAATTTCCTCCCGAGTTTTCATTGAGTTTTCAAATAAACTAAATAGAGGAGATGAAAGAGGGTATAATCAGATCTGTATTGTTTGAATTTCGTTTCTTTATCTTCGGTGTGGCTTTTGCTAGCTTGAAAAACAAAGCACACGATATGTTCACGAGTTCAATTTAGGCATACACATTTCGGATTGGCATCAGGTTTTTCAATCAATCTATATAGAATCCAGGAGACGGACAACATTTGTCACGAATTTTCTCGAATCTTATGTGGCACAAGTAATATCGTTGTGATCCTGATTTTGGATCGGGTTTGGGAATCTGACATGTACAGATGACTTTTTCAATGTCATATGTAGTTCAAACGTTGCCCCACACTAGGATTTCTCCTGTGTCGTGGGTTCGTTTACAGACATGAATTCCACATACAATACACCCAGACCCGGAACAACTATCTGCAGATCATACAAATATTTGTTCCGTGTGGGAATCGAACCCAGGACCCGGAGCGCAGCAGTCGACTGTATCAGCCACTGCACCAACCGTGCCGTCTTTTAATGGTCTGAAATTGCTAACAAGCCATGAGTAAGCGCGGTCTTCAATGCTCGTTCATTCTCTGTATAAGAAGAGGCCTCTGATAGCAGTGGGATAGCTTATAATCATCATACCAGCAAAAGGACGTCTGGTAAATAAATGCCTACCCCATAGATTTCCATGATTATGTCTATTAAAAATTTTAATTTAATTTTAATAATTTTGTGAAAATTTGCCATTACTCATCACGATTAGCGGCGAGCGGAGTATGGCTACATTTCCGCAACAGGGACGCTAATGCTACCGCATCATCATAATTTCAGCCGAATAAAGTATACTGTTGGACACAGGCCTCCCATAAAGATCGCCACAACAACGCGCCTGGGTGTATTGTGATCTCGTTGGGGCTTTTGCTATAATCCACCCACTCTGGTCAGGCGGGTTGGCAATCGCAATTGAGTTGTTAATGAACTCGAAGTACACAGCTGCCCTTCCTCCTACTAATCCCATAGTCGCCTTTTACGACAGCCACGGGATGAGATGCGTTGGTGCTATTCATAGCCGGCACCACACGGCATGCTATCTGTCCTTCTGGTTTATGGTCCCATATTTGCCTTTTACGACATCCACGGGATGAGATAGAGTGGTGCTATATTCTTAATTCGGACACTTCATGAAAAATGGAACAGCTGCAGGCTGTTATTATTATCTACATGTCTCTCTTTTCACGGGTTTATATCCCCTGTAAGGGGGAACCCGGTCTTTTGACAGGCTTACGCGGGGATACGGGTCCAACACGCAGAGGCCCCTTAGATAATTTTAATCTAAAATGTAATGGGACGCTAACCGGGGACTCTCCATAGCTGCACTATAAAATGAAGTCATGGATTGTCCCCGGTGGTGTAAGGCTATTGTATGAAATGGAAACTATAACGATAAGATCTATTGCAATGAGTGTTACATGGAATAAAAAGACTAATAAATATGGGAACAACGGCGTCGGCCTTTCAACCTTGACCGTGAAATTCTGTGGCAGATGGTGACTCGCCACTCACAAGACGGGCCCCCTAAATGGCCACCACTACAGGCGACAAGGAGCAACACCGTTTATTATTATTATTTGTTATAATAAAACACTTTTAAACGGATTACAACGCGTATATTATAGATTTTTGTTTATCCTGACGTTCGAACACATTGCAGGGTTCGTGGTCGCAGGATAACTAAGGTGACAGGCGTAGCAACAGATTTAAGAAAAAAGTTATTTTATTTTTTCTACCGTATAATAATTAGTTTCGATGCACGCAGTAATCACTGACAGGATCTTGATGTTTTTTAGTGTGGTATGTTGTTTGGGACTTTATTATTTTAACAACTGGATTCCAAACAGGTGGCACCTGCCAACCATCTTCTCTATTAAAATTAGGATGTTTCTTAATTTCAATAGCCTCACGATACATTCTAGGTACATATCGGTTCTCTTTCGCGAGGACTTGAGGTTAATCAAATCGAAGATAATAGTTAGGTTTGCCTAAGGCATGTTCACACACTGCAGACTTTATGGAGTGTCTATACTTGACGTCGGCTATGTGTTCTGAACACTGCAAGCTGGTAGATTTATATTATGATAGACGTCAACTAAGTGCGCAAAAAGAGCCAACGTCACACGATCGCCTGTAAAGTCTTGTTTTGCCGTGCTAGGCCAGTAAATTCCAAACTATTGCAAATAACATGTCCATAGAGGGAGAGAGATACGAGGGCGTATTCGCCTGATATACTCGCCTCCTGGTTTATGAATATGGCTAAAATGACATAAGATGTTTATTACTACATAGCCATTGCAAATCCGCTTCAGAATAATATCGTCGATATCTAAAAATGTATTCGTGTGTTAAATTCTAACCCGAATTTTATGACACCGTACGAAATTTATGTTGTAACATTCATTACAAAATAAAGAAAACATACGAATTACCAACAATTCTATGAGTTTATGTAGTTACTTTAATAAAATTGATTCAGTTTCACTCTTGCCCAATACGAAGGATAAACTATTTCGTACAAACAACGATCGCTTGACTTTAAACTCGTAGTCGTTAAAAGATAAATGGAAATCAATTCGATTGGTGTTTCATAGCTGCGGTAAACTTCGACAATCTGGCTGCTAGAATAAAGAAAATATATTATGTCGTAATGTATATTATAATAATTAGGGGAAATGCGTAATCGTTAAGATGAATTAACAACATTGTGTCTATTAGTTATAGTAACAAAACAAGCCCCTTTTAGCGAATTAATTTAAAGACGGGTAGGTCTTCTTTTTCATGTAGTTAACTGGTTGGTTAGTAGCCAACTTTGTGTCAGAGTTGATCAAGCCGCCCGAAGGCTTTCAACTTGGCCTAACGACTACCCTCTAACGACAACAGCCGAAACCGACGATTATACGTGTCCACTGAAGTACGGAGGCGTTCAGTTCAAATACCACTATGTGGTCACCCATCCATAGACTGACCGTGCCGAGCGTTGCTTAACCTTGCGATCGTTTTTGATCAGTGAGTGCAATTAGATATGAGCACCTCCTCGATGGGTAGGTATCTATTATGTTAACATTGCCATCCACGTATATGGAACTCCTATGAAGACGATACTCGGCACTGAAAATTTCGGGAATCAAGGAAGTGACACAACATTACTATTTAAAAATGTATTTATTAGTATTCTCCGCGAAATTTGACACATTTTTCCATACGATGGAACCAATCATTGAAGCAACCATTCCATTCGGAAGTTGGGGTCTCCAAAATGGCCGTTTTGTAGGCGTCCACAGCTTCTTTAGGTGATGAAAATCTCTGTCCACGCAATTTATTCTTTATTTTAGGGAAAGTATAGAAATTATTAGGGCTTAGGTCGGGGCTGTACGGCGGATGGTCTAATAATTCTATGTTTTCTTGCTCTAAAAACTCTTTTGTTCTGTGCGCGGTGTGAGAACTCGCATTGTCGTGATGGAGGATGATGCGGCGGTTGCAGTTCTCTCTACGGAGTTCAGAAACGACCTGTGGCAAACAAATGCTAGCATACCATTCTGCATTAACCGTTCTTTGTCCCTCAAGAGGAATAGTCGTAACATGGCCGGTTTTGGAGACAAACGTGGCCACCATTTTGTTTGCAACACTCCGTGAACGAACAATTTTTGTTGGCTTTAACTCATTTTCGAACACCCAAACTCGTGACTGGTTTTTTGTTTCGGGTTCGTACGCATATATCCAGGATTCGTCACCTGATACGATGTTGTATACAGCATTTGAGGATCCTGCGTGGAATCTTTCGAGAGTTCTGACGCACCAAGTAACGCGAGCCGCTTTTTGCTCTTCACATAGCAAATGCGGTATCCATCGGGAAAACAACTTTTTTACACCTAATTGTTCATGCAAGATTATTTGTATTTGACTCATGCCAATGTATAAAGTTGCCTGAATTTCGCGGTATGTCACATGTCGATCTTCCTCAATCAGCTTACGCACAGCATCAACGTTTTCTTGGGTGACTGCAGTTTTTGGACGACCTTGACGAGGATCATCACTGAGCTTGACACGTCTACGTTGAAATTCAGCAAACCAGCGATAAATTGTGGTTTTGGATGGGGCTGCATCACCAAATGCAGAAATCATCCGGTCAACACACTGTTTTTGTGTTAAACCACTTCGAAAGTCATAATAAATCATCGCTCTTGAATTTTCTCGAGTCAATTCCATTTTCTCAACGACTAAACAAGTTTGACAAAAACTTGTGACAAGACCGTGAATCTTTTTTTAAATAAATAAATGGTATTCGATTTGTAAAACCAAGGAGTTTTCAATTAAAAAGATTTTAATATGACAGGAACAGTGGAAATATTCCATTCCCGATACTTTTAGTGCAGCCTATGTACGTGAATGTATGTTTTCTACAGGGTCTCTCTCTGGACATTTCTCAAGGTAGCTGCATTTGCCTACCGGGATTAAAACAGCAAGGCCAAGAGGGCCTCCAGCCGATCATGATAATACTGCAAACTAAGCACCAGCAGCGAAGGGCGCCGTATAGTACCTAAATCTCGGGCCTCGGTTTAGGGTTCTGCTGGACACTGGTTCTAAATGACACGAGCCGGTTCGACCAAGGAGATGTGAGAGCCAAATCTTAAATTGAACGGTAACGCAAACTGTAATTGGTCTGTAGGCAGTCTCAAAACATACACCCACTTAAGGTGTTGCTCCCACGTGGTGCTTGCGCGAACGCTCTGAGCTTCCCATTAAGTGATCCATTATTGCTCTAGTGTGATCATACGAGGACCTGGAGCCTCCCTTAGGTGCCGAAGATGACCGCTCCAGTGGTTTTAGCCGGTAGGAGTCCGGCATACACCTTCGCCCTTCCCCGGGGCGAAGGTTTATGAAGAATTTCCACTGGGCACCAATAAAAAAAAAAGTCATCCATTATTGCGTGTGCGTCCATTATTGTTATTGAGTGCGGAAACAAAGTGCATTCATGTTATCATATAAACCCAAAGAGGTCCGTTGCTCTACATTACCCTATAAACGGCCACAATCAACGGCTGTGGGAGAATACTGATAATCACCATGACAGGTGATTGCGGCATGTAGTAACAGGAAGATGTTAATCCCCACTGTCTACGTAAGGTAACTTGGTCAGTAGGTATCTCTAACATAGTATCCTATTTACCTAAAACGATAACAATATAAAACCATTGTATATTTTAACACGCACATGTAACATAGCTTGGGAAATCTTAATTGTTTTTATTAATTGCACACGCACTATTCACACGAATGTCGTCTTTACTTTTAAGTTATTGCACCCAATTACATAACGAATTGCTTCATTAAGGAAATTTATTGCTCGGAAAAATGATACACTCAGTTAAAATTATAAGTTTGGTGTTGTTGCCCCATACTAGGATTTCTCCTGTGTCATGGGTGCGTTTATAGACATAAATACACCCAGACCCGGAACAACTACCTGCAGATCATATAAATATTTATTCCGTGCGGAAATCGACCTCGCGACCCGGAGCGCAACAGCCGACTATGTCAGCCACTGCATCAACCGTGCCGTCAATACGTTCTTCCTACGATCAGTTACCCGTGATTCATAAATAATTAAAAGTATACAAGTTTAGCTTTATAATTCTGATAATTGTATATCAAAATCTATCATAACATAGTTGTTGATTAAGACCGCAACGAAAGTCGTAATAAATCCTGGAGCGAAAGTTTTATTTGTATGTTTTTTTTTTGTAGTTTTAAGGGGTATAAAGGGGTCATTAATACTCGATAAAAAATAAGAGCGAGTACGTAACGATTCAGATGCAAGATGCCCGAGTTGTTAAAGCCCGTATTTTTTGCTCAGAACTTATGGTTGGACAGCAAAGGTCAGGCTCATTTCCATCTAACAGATGTAAAGAAAAACAGACTTCAGTATAGAATCACAAAACGAAATTTTAAATTTTCCTGATTTTACTATAAAATCTTTAAAAAAGGGTATCTGTTTTCCAGTTAAATTAGGCAAAAAATCACGGTAAGGCTAAGCAATCTCATGATCTAATGTATGCGCGTGAGTAAGGATTCAAAATAAAAAACTTAATTGTTTTAATTAATTATTATTACTTTTTTGTGATCATTGGGATGCCCATTTTCAGCAGTGAACATTTACGGGCTAATGGTTGTTTGTATGTGCTAAAAATAGGATCGATTCTAAGAACCTCAATAATAACACCAGACATCTATACAAATATCTTGCCGTAAGGTGCCGGCTAAGAATACCATCACCCATCTCATCCTGTGGGTATCGTAAAAGGCGACTATGGGATTAGCGTCTTTCGAGTTAATTACAACTCAACTGTAATCGCTAGCCGACCTGCCAAGCGTGGCGATTATGGCAAAACTCCCCATTGAGTACACAACGGCAAAGTATATCGGTCGTTGTGGCGGTCTTTGGGGGAGGCTGTGTCCAGCAGTGGATTTATTTGGCTGAAATGATCTATACAAATAAATAAAAGTGTTTGTAATGTCAAAATAACAGCTTTTTACTTAATGCATATGAAAGTATTATATACGGTAATTATAACAAAAAGAAAAATAAATTGGCTGTCTGTCTGTTCCAGCTAATCTCCAAAACGGCTGGATCGATTTTGACGGGAATTTCATTAGCAGACAGCTGATGTTATACGGAATAATTAAGGCAACTTTTATTTTAGAAAAAGAAAAGGAATTAGGGTTCCTAGCCAAAAATTTAAACCCATTAAATCCAATATATATAATATATGTCAACTGACTATTATTTTTAAAATTATTTTTGAATAATTCGATCTCTTTAAAATTAAACGTGAAACCGTGGTGTATAGCTAGTATTTAGATATAAGATAACATACATATTTCAAAATAGTTCATTCGGTATACATGACAAATGTATCTGCATTCCTCAGGGCATAAGTTTACCGTGTGTGTTTCTGTTTACTTACTTTCCTGCGGTAATATTTCAATTCATTTCAAACACCAAATTTATTACAACATGGATGATTTAGATTGACTGTCTGTGTTATGGTAAATACATTTACATGATTAATGGTGTAAGTATATTTTTAGGGCATACGCCGTTGTTTTGAGTAGTTAACGTTAAAACACTTAGAAAAGAGAATTGCAGGAAACGTCTGTCAGTCACGATATCTTTTATTAAATAACATGGTGATGAGACGAGCAAGTCATTCCCGTGGTGGTAAGCGTCTGCGCATAACAATTGCAATACTATCCAGGACTAATGCGGCGTGGCACCACACTGCGCTCGTCACCTCGATACATGAAGTTATTTAGTCTCTTATGCTCAGTAACTTCACGAGTTACAGTGCCCTTCTAACCGAAACACAGTAACCTCTAAAGTTTAGCGGCGAATATCTGTTACGGGGTTAGTACGCACAGCTAAATACGGGACAATGTATTTAATTTAGAAAATCTTTAGATTCGCTGCTTTATTAATTCGTTTATATCATCATCATTTCAGCCGGAAAACGTCCACTACTATTGCCATATAGGCCTCCCCCAAAGATCGCTATAACAACAGATCTGGGTTTGTGTCGTGTGCTTTTTGGGGGGTTCTTCCATAACCACCACGTTTTTAATTTCACTATTATGTAGGCTAATTTAAAGTATGAAGTATTTACTTGATTTAGTTATTCACTGTAAGGACCAATATGTTACTCAAAGGTTGTTGCTGAAAACCAGCGCCGCTGGTATTAGGTTCCTCCGAAATCACAGCATTATGCTGAGCAATGACCTACATTTCTACGCACATGCGACGCACAACATCTGACATTTGATTTTTTTACCTATTTATTTTTGTATATTCATAAACAGAATGTATTTATAAAGCGGCATAAATGACTCAACGTAACCCTGTATACGAGGGCGGCACTGAAAATTTCGGGAATCAAGGAAGTGACACAACATTACTATTTAAAAATGTATTTATTGCTTTTCGAAGTATTCTCCGCGAAATTTGACACATTTTTCCATACGATGGAACCAATCATTGAAGCAACCATTCCATTCGGAAGTTGGGGTCTCCAAAATGGCCGTTTTGTAGGCGTCCACAGCTTCTTTAGGTGATGAAAATCTCTGTCCACGCAATTTATTCTTTATTTTAGGGAAAGTATAGAAATCATTAGGGCTTAGGTCGGGGCTGTACGGCGGATGGTCTAATAATTCTATGTTTTCTTGCTCTAAAAACACTTTTGTTCTGTGCGCGGTGTGAGAACTCGCATTGTCGTGATGGAGGATGATCCGGCGGTTGCAGTTCTCTCTACGGAGTTCAGAAACGACCTGTGGCAAACAAATGCTAGCATACCATTCTGCATTAACCGTTCTTTGTCCCTCAAGAGGAATAGTCGTAACATGGCCGGTTTTGGAGACAAACGTGGCCACCATTTTTTTTGCAACACTCCGTGAACGAACAATTTTTGTTGGCTTTAACTCATTTTCGAACACCCAAACTCGTGGCTGGTTTTTTGTTTCGGGTTCGTACGCATATATCCAGGATTCGTCACCTGATACGGTGTTGTATACAGCATTTGAGGATCCTGCGTGGAATCTTTCGAGAGTTCTGACGCACCAAGTAACGCGAGCCGCTTTTTGCTCTTCACATAGCAAATGCGGTATCCATCGGGAAAACAACTTTTTACACCTAATTGTTCATGCAAGATTATTTGTATTTGACTCGTGCCAATGTCTAAAGTTGCCTGAATTTCGCGGTATGTCACATGTCGATCTTCCTCAATCAGCTTACGCACAGCATCATCGTTTTCTTGGGTGACTGCAGTTTTTGGACGACCTTGACGAGGATCATCACTGAGCTTGACACGTCCACGTTAAAAATTAGCAAACCAGCGACAAATTGTGGTTTTGGATGGGGCTTCATCACCAAATGCAGAAATCATCCGGTCAACACACTGTTTTTGTGTTAAACCACTTCGAAAGTCATAATAAATCATCGCTCTTGAATTTTCTCGAGTCAATTCCATTTTCTCAACGACTAAACAAGTTTGACAAAACCTTGTGACAAGACCGTGAATCTTTTTTAAAATAAATAAATGGTATTCGATTTGTAAAACCAAGGAGTTTTCAATTATAAAGATTTTAATATGACAGGAACAGTGGAAATATTCCATTCCCGATACTTTTAGTGCAGCCTATGTAAGCATTCTGAACGCACGCACCATACAAAGTATTAAGTTAATGGCATTACTTGCAATATAACAAAGATGTTTTGCGTGTTACAAAAAGACGGCATTATCGATAGATAAAATTCGCCACTCCACGTCGTAAATGCCGATGATAACTTATTCGAGTAACCCATTTTGGGGCAAATTTATGGTTGATTTAACTCGTTTATTCCGAGAAAGAACTTCCCATGCCTAACGATGAGATACACCAAGAGAAGATAGCGTAATGCCGGAGCTATTGTAAATTTCTTTGCATTTTTCCGTGTCTTGAAATTTTGTATGTTGCCAGCTTTAATTAAAAATATCGAACACTTCTTAATTTATTAATGGTGTATAAGTAGGTTATATTCCTGACCCATAAATCCTCCCTCCTGAAATTCTATATTACTTTCAAATTAATTAACAAACAAATATTGCAACCTTCGGATTTTCTTCATGTAAGTAACACCACCACCCCATCTCCTCCCATGGGTGTCGTAAAAGTCGACTAAGGGATTAGCCGGAGGATGGGCAGCAGCGTCCTTCGAGTACATTAACAACTTAACTGCGATCGCCAACCCGCCTGCCAAGCGTGGCGATTATGGCAAAACCCCCCAATGAGCCCACAACACATCCATATCGGTGGTTGTGGTGATCTTTGGGGGAGGCCTGTGTCCAGCAGTGGACTTCATTCGGCCGAAATGATGAAGTAACAAAGCATATTCGTAAACAACAGTGAAATACGGATAGTTCATTTAAACGGGACAACTGCTCTAATATGCTTTAGTGTAACGTGCTTCCCCTTTAAATAGCTCCAAGTATATTTTTGTTCAAACGCAAAGATCAGAAATACTACTTGAAAGCGCTGCAATCGCTTTTTTTGTGGAATTTCTTCATGAACATCATCCGCCCTAGGGAAGGGCGAAGGGGCATGCTGGCCTCCTACCGGCTAAAACCACTGAGACGGTCATCTTCGGCACTTAAGGGGGATCCAGGACCTCGTATGATCACACTAGTGCCGCCCCATGGTGCCAAGCCCATAGGCACACCTCGGAGAGGGTGACTATGAAGCGATCACCCCCCCGGCGAGATTGTATGGGATCCCCCCGAAGCCTCACTGTGCGCTTTATGGATGTCATGCGCACCACCGTCTTCTCGTGAGATCCCTGCAATCCTAATCGACAATTACGGGCATCGTTAATTATTGATAGCACCTATTGTATGTAGTACATACTTATGTTTTTGAACGTACCGGTCTATATTCTCATTTCGGCCGAATGTCGTCCACTGCTGGACACAGGCCTCCCTCAAAGATGTCCACAACGACCGATATGGATGTGCTGTGGGCTCATTGGGGGGTTTTGCCATAATCGCCACGCTTGGCAGACGGGTTGGCGATCGCAGTTGAGTTGTTAATGTACTCGAAGGACGCTGCTGCCCGTCCTCCGGCTAATCCCTTAGTCAACTTTTACGACACCCATGGGAGGAGATGGGGTGGTGGCATTCTGAGCCGGCAGATTATTTAGATTTTATTATTGAATTATTCTTTTTATCTACCTTTGTAGATGCATTTCTTTTTAAATCCAAAATTGACTAGTTGAAAAGCCACATGGCAAGTTCGCCTTGAGCTCCGCCATTGTGCTAGAATATAAATAAAAAAAATAAAAGATTGGATAAATACATGCTTATGTGCCAAAAAAAAAGAAAAAAGCTATTAAAATACCTCACTATTTCAAATGGTTTTAGTGGATTTATTTAGTGAGGACTAGACAATTTATGAAATAAAAAATGTTAGGTTCAATTCCGATATATTTTACTTTCTCCCAGCTTTATGCGGAATTATGTTACTATTTAAAACATTAATCTGTTATTTAATGACTCAAATAAAGCAATTTTAGTATTTGCTTGTTACATTTGTTCCCTGTCATTTATTTATGAAGGTGTCCCATTTTCTTGGTCACTCATTATGAAAATAAATGTACGATAGATCGTCAGTTCATTGTTGATAAGTAGTATGCCACGTGCGGACAATTGATTTTGCGCCTCTGATAACTATAATGTATTGAGTATCCGCGATAGGTTCGCGAACAAACACGTACTCCGGACAACTTGCGACGTGACGCGAATTCTGCTAACTTGTTCCGTTACAATTACAAACGCGATCAATAGCACAAACAACGTAAAGGTCTCGGTCAAAGTTTTCCTTTGACAGGTTTATTTGTTATTCAGAACATTCGGAAGCTTAGTAGGCTACCGCTAACCTGGTTACATTTCTATCATTAAGAATTTTGAGCTCCTCAATGAAGGCCATATTTGCGAAAGCAGTGAATTATAAATTATTGTGTACTGGTTTTAAGTGCACTGGAGCCAGTGAAATTACTGGGCATAAGGCATCTTTCTCAAATATCATACGGCGCCCTCCGCCTCCAGTACAATAACGCACTCAGGGTGCTGATGGGGCTGCTTTCGGCTCAGCCGGTAGTCTCGAGGCCGTGAGTCAATTCATCATACATTCACTATTAAAATTGTTTTACTAACATAGTTCTTAACTTTCATTATAACTAATACTATGAGTCCCTGTTACTCGAAATAGTGATTAATTATTATGTTTTTATTAAAGACCCTAAATAACTAATGTCTTCAAGTGACCAGCACGGTGTGGCGCTACGCAGTTTAAAAAAAAAAAACAAAAGTCTAGCTCTGGGTAGCATTACATATAAGGCGCGACGCTTACCACCAGGTAAAAACACAACAAATGTATACGGCACACATTATACCGTTCAAAAACTATTTTAATGTTTATATATTCTTATTTCTTTATAAGAAAAGAACAAATTTAAGGATGAATTCATTACTACCCCTGAAGAAAGCAATCTACTACAACACCCATTGCCTTACAATATAATACTAAACTGACTTCCAATCATATAAGGGCTTTCAATTAATTAACTATGCACTCTAATTCCCTGAAGTTGCAAGGCGATGCATTAAATCTCGCTCATCCGCACGAACTGCATAGAATTCGCCTTAATTGCAAAGAGCCGCGTCAGCTAAGATTTACCAATTAAGGGAATCGGAAGCGGAACCTCTCGTCCACTCAGCGGAGCGCATTGGAGCATGGTGAACCAGCGGACCAGGCGCCTGAATACATGTTCCGATCAAGAACTAACGAACACGCTACAACGTGAACAAATAAAAGGGTCCTGAGTTCCTGATTAACATTTTGTGAAGGACACATACTCTTTTTATGTGTACGTACAAAATATTTCGTCCCAAATGTGCCGTATTTAAATTATTATCCACATTATTTTAAAGATGCTCTGTTCCGGAAAAGAAATAAATCTAAAACCTACCAGCATTTTATTTTCCCACGGAATTTGTAAGAGTCAACTGTGGGAAACGCATTACTTAATACGAGTATTTCGTTATCTAGTAACCGGTCACTACGCACGATACTACAAGTATAAACATAGTAAGTACGTTTGTTGATTTTTATTATTTTCTAATACGTTGTTGCTTGCTTTTTTTGCAGCTTCAAGCCTTACGCCCGTCACAAAGACATGTATTGGTACTCTCGACTTTGTGTACCTTACCAGTAATGAAACAATTCCATATTACCGCTATATAGATCTCATTTCCAACGAAAACAAAAAAAACTATTATAGGTTTATTAAAAACATGCGCGTATATGAATACAACGATATGTACAAATTTCAGAACGACCTGTAAAGAACTTTAGGAGATTTACGATTTTGAACAAACAAACATTACATTTATATATATATATATATATATAGATTATGAGTCTCATGATATAATGAAAACATGCGCGTATATGAATACAACGTGTGTACAAATTTTAAAAACGGTCGGTAAAGAACTTACGGGATTTGTGATTTTGAACAAACGAACATAATTTTTTACATATATAGATTTATTGTGTTTGTTTAGTTATGTAGTAGTATAGTCTCTGTGATCCACAGGGTGAAAACCGGTAGTGATCACCGAATGGTAAGAGGCACATTGAATATTAATCTCAAAGTTGAGAGGTCTCATCTGATGAGGTCTACGCTCCGGCCCTCTAGTGCTCATATACAAAACCCCGAGAGCTTTCAACTCGAACTCCAAAACCGCTTCGAGTGCCTGAAACATTGCGTATCTGTGGACGATTTAAATGGTAGGTTTGTAGAAACTGTCCAAACGGTTGGGTCTAAGTTCTTTAAAGCCCACCGTAAAGGTAGACCAAAAAAGTTCTCCGATCACACTCTCGACCTCATGGCAGAAAGACGCGCCATGACGCTGCAGTCTTCCGGTGATGCTGAAGCATACCGACTGCTCAGTAGACGGGTATGGAAGTCCTTGCGTCACGATATCCGCACCTTTAACACTAACGGTGTTAAAGAGGCGATTGAGCGGAATCAAGGCTCCAAAGTGTTCGCAAGAGACAAGACTATTGGGCAAAGTCGTATTATGAAGCTGAAGACCGAGGACGGCAGTGTAGCGTCGACTAAGCCAGAGGTTTTGAGAGAGATTGAGAACTTCTACCGGCAGTTATACACCTCGGTTACTATACCTACCATTGGCTCTGACAAAGACCCGCGAGCCAAACTAACCCGACACTATACCGAGGATATCCCGGACATCAGCCTGTACGAGATTAGGATGGCCTTGAAACAGCTTAAAAATAACAAGGCGCCGGGTGGAGACGGAATTACGACAGAGCTTCTGAAAGCGGGTGGCACACCGGTACTTAAAGTCCTTCAGAAGCTATTCAATTACGTCTTACTCGAGGGCACGACGCCGGAAGCGTGGAACAGAGGTGAGGTGGTGCTCTTCTTCAAAAAGGGTGACAACACCCTATTGAAGAATTATATACCCATCTCACTTCTGAGCCATGTTTATAAGATGTTTTCAAGGGTCATCACGAATCGTCTCGAGCGCAGGTTTGATGACTTCCAGCCTCCCGAACAAGCCGGTTTCCGAAAAGGTTTCAGTACCATAGACCACATCCATACGCTGCGGCAGGTTATACAGAAGACCGAGGAGTATAATCTGCCACTATGCTTGGCGTTTGTGGACTATGAGAAAGCCTTCGATTCGATCGAAACCTGGGCAGTGCTGCAATCTCTGCAGCGGTGCCAGATTGACTATCGGTACATTGAAGTGTTGAAGTGCTTATACAGAAACGCCACCATGTCGGTCCGAGTACATGAACAGAGCACGGGGGCAATTCCATTGCAGAGAGGTGTGAGACAGGGGGACGTCATTTCCCCGAAACTGTTCACCGCTGCAATGGAGGATGCCTTCAAGCTACTGGAGTGGAAAGGATTCGGCATTAACATCAATGGCGAGTATATCACTCACCTTCGATTTGCCGATGACATCGTAGTCATGGCAGAATCGCTGCAGGAGCTCAGCACAATGCTCGATGATCTCAACAGATTTTCCCAACAGGTGGGCCTTAAAATGAACATGGGCAAGACAAAAGTCATGTCAAATGTCCATGTCGTGCCCATCCCAATATCCGTTGGGAGCTCTGTTCTCGAAGTTGTTGACGAGTATGTCTACCTAGGACAAATTGTCCAGTTAGGTAGGTCCAACTTCGAGAAAGAGGTCAATCGTCGAATCCGACTCGGCTGGGCAGCGTTCGGGAAACTTCGCAACGTCTTTTCGTCAACAATACCGCTATGCCTCAAGACGCAAGTCTTTAACCAGTGTGTGTTACCAGTGATGACATATGGAACAGAGACGTGGTCACTCACAATGGGCCTCATAAGAAAGCTCAAGGTCACTCAGCGAGCTATGGAGAGAGCTATGCTTGGTATTTCTCTACGAGATCGAGTCAGAAATGAGGAGATCCGTAGAAGAATTAAAGTTGTCGACATAGATGAAAGGATTAGTAAACTGAAGTGGCAATGGGCAGGGCACATTGCTCGTAGAACTGATGGCCGTTGGGGCACAAAGGTTCTCGAATGGAGACCGCGCACCGGAAAACGCAGCGTGGGACGACCTCCAACGAGGTGGACAGACGATCTGGTGAAGGTCGCTGGGAGTCGTTGGATGAGAGCGGCATGTGACCGCTCGTTGTGGAAATCTAAGGGGGAGGCCTTTGTTCAGCAGTGGACGTCCTGTGGCTGATATGATGATGATGATGATGATAGTAGTATGGCATATATATTTATAATTGTAATTGTGTGTAAAATATATATTATAAAAATAAAAATAAATGTATCATAATGCATTTTTTTTATAAAAGAAGGATTACTTATTTGGTATTATTTATTTAAATTACCCATTGCATATTTTGGCAAGTTTGCTGCATATTTCGAGCATTTAAGATGCATATTTCGGCCATTTTAAGGTTCATATAATCCAGTCTGTACTCATCAGAAAATAATATTACTCAACACAACCGCTAGTGCTCAAATGCTAGACATTATCTAAAATAAATTACAAGTCAAACGAAACAAAGTCTATTCACGAAATAAACTCTAGAGTAACTGAGACCTATTTGTTTTAATTTAATGTGTCACGTGTATTTTTATGATTAAAAAGATTTATTTTGTAGGTTTAATCTAAATTTGACGTCGCACATTTAAAAAAAAAAAGCTGATTTTAAGCATTTAAGATGCAAATTTCGGCAATTTTAAATTGCATATAATCCGGCGGTATTGCCGTGTGGTGCCGGCTCAGAATGCCACCACCCCATCTCCTCCCATGGGTGTCGTAAAAGTCGACTAAGGGATTAGCCGGAGGATGGGCAGCAGCGTTCTTCGAGAACATTAGCAACTCAACTGCGATCGCCAACCCGTCTGCCAAGCGTGGCGATTATGGCAAAACCTCCCAATGAGCCCACAACACAACGATATCTGTCGTGGTAATCTTTGGGGGAGCCCTGTGTCCAGCAGTGGACTTCATTCGGCCGAAATGATGATGATGATATAATCCGGTCTATACTCATCAGAAAATAATATTACTTTAAAATAACACAATCTCAAGTAAATAACGACTCGAACCAAACAAAGTTTATTCACGAAACAAACCTACATACATACAAATCTACAAAAACTAAGACTAATCGATATCGTTATCCATGAAAATAAGACATTTCCTAATATGAGTAGCTCATAGCTAGTTGCTCATAGCTACTGATCAGTATCAGTAATGAACGGTAAGGTTAAGAAACGCTCGGTGCGGTCAGTCTATGGATGAGTGACCACATTGTGGTATTTGTACTGAGCATCTCCATGCTTCGGATAGCACGCAAAATCATCAATTTGGGCTGTTGTCATTAGAAGTCAGTCTAAGCTAATTCAGAGACCTTTAGACGGCTTGAACTACTTTCACAAAAGGTAGGCAACTGACGTAAATAAAGTTCCGTGATCTGACGAATACATAACCGTATTAACACCACTAACTAACGATTAAAGTAATTTGTACAATAACTACAAATTTATTTAATTTAAGAACAAAAAGCGTGGAGCTGTGGCTTACACCGATAAAAAAGGAAAAAAGTATCTTGATATCTTCAGATTTAACTTTGCAAATTATACCAATAACAATATCCTGCGGATCTAAAGGCACAGAGTTGGACTGTCTGAACAATAATTAAATTAAAGGAAGTAAGTAATTCTTTTAAACTTATCTGTATTACAGGTAAGTAAAGCCTCCAGCCGGTAAGCAGTATACAGACAATGGATAGGGAACAAAGCAAAGAAAATTAAAGAAGAAAAATAGGCAACCCGTTTGAACGTGATTCTTTTAATCCCTTAAGAAAACGTCCCCCAGTTTCATGGGAATAACATGCTTTTACCCAATCTTAAACCAGCATCTAGTTGAACAAACAACTGTATGTTATAACGAGGGCAAATTTCTGAGGGGAATATAGAATTAAACTGTTTGATACTGGTTATAAAGGATATGTTATCGTCGCATTCGAAATAAAGCTTAATAGAAAGAAGGGTTCTAAGGCATTGTCTTCTCTTTGCATTATCTTAATCATATGGTGCTGGCTAAGAATCCGTGTGATACTGGCTAAGAATCCGTGTGATGCTGGCTAAGAATAGCACCACACCATCTTACCACGTGGAGGTCGTAAAATGCGACTATGGGAATAGCCGAAGAATGGCAGAAAAATGGAATAGGCAGCAGTATACTTCAAGTAGATTTACAACTCAACTGCTATTGGTAACCTGCCTGGAAAAAATGCGAAAATAGCAAAACCCCCCAATGAGCACACAACGCAATCCCGGACTGGTAGTTGTGACGATCTTTGGTGGAGGCCTATGTTCAGCAGTGAGCAATCGTCAGATGAGTTTTTGATTACTCATTGCCACATAACTCAAAGTGCAAATTGCAGGATTGCTATGCAAAACTTACTTTGATAAGTCCAAAGAAGTGACTTTAAATGCAGATTTTAAGACGACATGCTTCGTTTTTACTTATGCTCGTCTTAAGTATTAAAAATTATGTGAAAAGACACAATTTTCTTTGAAAGTAAACTAATATGCGTTTTGGATTAATAACGTCCATGATTAAGGCTTAATCAATAAACTTGGAGGCGTTGTTCAAAATTCTTGAACCGTTTCGAGTTTAGGACGACACTGGATATTGAATCAAAATCCAATTAATATTGTCGACGAGGGAAAAGAGCTACTCAGAGGCAGAATCAAGCGTCTGCTCGTTAACTTAAAACTAAGATACTCTTTACATTTCCTAAAGGATATTATGATAATATTACTGAACTGTATACAGTGAGATACAAACTGCAGCATCCCTTTAAATTATGTAATTGACTCATCCTTACAGAAGTCCATATAATATTTTCATATTCTTTTTCGCAATGCTTGTCGCAAAGTCGCAAGTGTTCGCAAGTCTTCAACCAGTACGAACTGTCTGTTATAAATGAACTGAGCTAGGCATTGAGCTAGGTGAAGACATTGACAATGGGGCCGTCAAAAACTAAACGTTGAAACAATTGAACAGTTACGACGTTTCCGACATATTTTTGTAGATTTTTTCATCGTTGAGAATTATTTTATGAATATGTAAAGATTCCTTAATCTGAACACCGTACAACGTTGTAATTATACATGTGCATAAACTGTGAAAGATACTCTAACAAACGCCAAAAATCTAAGAAAAGAAAAATATTAAACGTCATCCAGCAAACTATGAAAAAGGAAATGCTCGTGGGTTTTTCTTAACAAACGGTTAAGATTTTAAATCTCTATTGCACTGAATTATTAACGTTAGCACAATCCTGGCACTAGCATAGTTAGGCTTAGCTGGAAATGTTAACAAGAATGCTAGATATGTGTAACACACATTTTAAAGCACATATTGCAAGTAAAATGTGTGCTTTAAAATGTTAGAGGAAAAGGATTGACGGCACTAAAGTAGGAAGGTGAAGTGGCAGCAGTGTAGCCATGTCTGCCAAAAGACCAATGTGTGTTGGAGTCGAGTAGTTCTTTATGGGAGACGCGACTCAAACATATTGGGCGAAACACAGCTGGGGTACTGGATGCCAAGAACCAGGTGTTGTGCGGTAGCTTGGAAGCGGAAAAGTCCAGTAGTTTATTTATTCTTTATTGTTCACAAGTTGTTTTTTAAAATATATATTTAAACAATCAATACATGATTTTATGTACAAAGGCGAGCTAAAATCAGAATTGAGTTTTCTACCAGCAAAACCTTTGAATGATAGAGAGATTGTGTAATATAAGAGGGCAAAATCACGTGTAAATAAAATTAAAGTTAAACTAAATAAAAAGAATAAACAAAAAACCTAATGTCATATAAATATGATACCATATAATATGCATTTAGGTACATAAATAAACTAATATACATAATTATGGTATATATATAACTATAATACTGAGAACTTGTAAAATTCACTTTTTGGCTGATATGTGATATGATGACACAACTAAAAAAGCCTACCAGTATACTTACGATACAATTATCGCTAGAGGACATCGCCAATTACCACGCGTCCGGGCGGATTGTTCTTCGCACTATGCTGTTGGTACTCAAAAAAACATAACTGTGCATTTCTTGTATCTCTTTAACAACACCCACGGGCAAAGTTGTGGCTTCACGCGCCAGGTAGCGTATTTGCAACTTCAGAATAATAAAGTTAGAAATTAAAACTGTAATCCATTTATAGTAAGTAACACTATTAAAAGTAGCCTTCTTTACATTTTAATTCTAAAAACAAGTAATTTTAATTAAATGTTAGGGAATTACGTAACTTCGTGTCCAATAATACTAAGATCCTTTAAAGCCCAAAGCATCTTATGATAATGCTCTTGCTTGGTTATAACAGTAAAATCTCACACTGTTTAATTCCACGTCTATTTAGAATTCTGTGTGTCCACGAGCGATAAAGTCGGCGGACCTAATAACTGGTATTATTACCCAGTCAGCGTAGGTATTGTAGGAACAGCTATCCGCTTGCAACTGTTCGCCTTTAATTGAATGTCCACTGTTTATCTTTATTATATGAATATTATAATAAAGATAAACAACAACGTAAATTACGTACTTATAAGCTTAGAAACACTATCTCTGTAATTGGCAATATTATGTCAGTTTTCTCTAGTTTATTCACAATCCATAATTTAAATTTAGAAATTCAAGTACCGACTTGATTTATAGGAAGTAGCAGGTCATTAAATAGCAAGATACATAGTGGATTCCTCGAGGCTTGAATGTGTCTGCAATCCACAGTACAATGATTAATTTTCCTGTCCTCTGCACACACGTTTGCTTTTCAATCGCCACAAAATAACCACAGAAGGACGTGAGTATGTGTGCGTGTGTATACAATAAGTGTAATATTGTGATGTCAAGCCGGTTCTCTGTGTCAGATACAGGTGTCGCGATGTGCAATACGCAATAACCTTGTGTCGGGAGCACGGTTTGCCCCAAACTATTTGTGGTCCAAAGTTTGGAATGAGCCTGGTTTGTGCCCTAACGTTTTGCTATATTGTATGAATATTTAAGACATGTTATTTAGGGTTCACGTGAATATGGAATAAAATCAAGCATTTGTAGCAATTCGTAGGTAAAAATAAATTGCTGTTTTGGTAAAAGGCTATACAGTTGAAAATGTATTGATGTTTTTTTATAAATTTCATGCCAGATTACGCCTCTTCTCAAATATCACATCAACCCTTTCCCATCTATCATCATCATTTCAGTCGAATAAACTCAATGATTACTGACACAACCGGTCCGGGTGTGTAGTGTGTTCATTGGGGGGGTTTTCCACAATCGCAACGCTTGGCAAGCGGGTAGTGATCGCAGTTGAGTTGTTAATGTTCCCGAAGGACGCTGCTGCCCATCCTCTGGCTAATCCCATAGTTGCCTTTTACGACGCCCATAGGATGAGATGGGTTGGTGCTATTCGTAGCCAGCATCACACGGCCCATCATGATGAGGTTGAATGGCAGTGTTTTATACAGCCATGTTCCATGTGGTTTCAGGAAAAGAATGGACCACCCATGGGTGACGTAAAAGGCAACTAAGGGTATCAAGTCAAGTAGATTGAACAGTAGGCATGGGTAACTCAGGACACATCTTTAGGATATATATCCTCGGATATATATCCTAAAGAGGATATATATATCACTCCTTCTCTTCCCATTTTTTTTGCAATAAATAACCATATCTTACTGTATAGCCGAGAAACATACCAATTATTATATAATACATGCCAATTAATATATTAGCCCATGCCTAATGGGCAGCAGCATCCTCCCGTGTGCTAATAACAACGTAGTGCGATCATCAATCCATTGCAGCATTGCAACCAATGAATAAAGGCATCCCCCTTAGATTTCCACAACTATGTCATCATTTTGGCGGGATTTTGCCAATATTCACCACGCTTGGCAGACGGGTTGGTGAGCGCAGTATGGCTACCGTTTCACACAATAGACGCTGCTGCCCATCCCTCTGGTTTAGAATCCCTTAGTCGCCTTTTAGGACATCGACGGGTGAAGATGGTGGTGGTGCTATATTCTTAATCCGGATACCACACAGACAATTTACAGTTTATAATTTACTTTCGACCAATTTAAGTTAAAGAACTGATAAAATATATAAAATCTATAATCGGTAAGTATGAAATAAATTAGATTCACTTTGGGTCCGTGATTGAGTGAAACCTAATGGTCCCACGAGGCGTAGTCAAATAGCCCTATTTCGAAGAACCAATCAAGGGAATGATCAACTTTATTTACGGAATATAATGACTTGTTATTTAACTTTATTCAGCCTGGAGGCACTTTTAAGGAAAATAGGGATTAGGTGCCAAATTACCATTGAATTTAAAATAGGTACTTAGAATATTCAACTTACTTTTGATCATTGGTGGTAATTCTCTTACAACAAGACTTCGTCTAGGTAGTTTCCATCTCATATGCGCAGTACAGCACAGCGCACAGTGAGGTTTCCGGTGGATCCTTTAGAATCCCCCCGGGGCGAGGGTGAACGTTTTACAATGGGCGGCTCTTGTGTGATCAGATGAGTCCTGGAGTCCCCCTTCGGTGCTGAAGATGACCGCACCAGTGGTTTTAGCCGGTGGGAGTCCGGCATGCCCTTTAGCCCTTCCCGGGGTGGAACAAGTTCATGAAGAATTTCCAATGGATCAATAAAAAAATGTAGGCTGCCAAACAGTTGGTAGTATTTAAACTTTATACATTACTGTTGTGTGTGTGTGTGAAATTACTGGGCATAAGCAATGGCAGTTTACAAATAGACGCGTCATACACAAACGTTATTGCACTACAGAACGACGCGGCGGCCGCCATTAGACTGCGTGATAAAAAATAAAACTAAATACAATTTTTTTATTTACAATATCGATTTACGTTACATATTTATTTATTTATTAAATTAAACGTATTTTTCTCTCACAGTTCCGATATACTTCGTGCATCGTCTATAAACACAGGATGGCATTATTTTTTCGGAATTTGTTGCTGAATTACGCTTATGATTTACGTCGAGCCGTGACACTGGTCGGTGCGTGACTAAGTGAACTCCGGGCAATTGCCTTGCTTTCATGTGGTCACATGAAAGCAAGGCAGATCCAGGCGCGTAGAGCGCGGGCTTATAAAAACATCTTAGGGCGTAAGAGATTAAATAACTAATGTGTCGAGACAAGTGCAGTGTGGTGTCATGCAGGACTAGTCTTGAGTAGCATTACAATTGTTATATATAGGCTGACGCTTAGGTAGGGCGAATGACATGCTCGTCTCGTCATAAGGTTGTAAAAAAATCTTTATCATACAATTTTCGGGACAAAGATGTAAGTAGGCGTACTGCCATAATATGACATTCATGATTTGGCCAACAAACAGACTCCATTTTCAATATCTGTATAAAACAGTACCTGTTCGTTTTGACCAACCTCAAGTCCTCGCGAAAGACAACCGATATGTACCAAGAATGTTTCATGAGGCTATTGAAATTAAAAAACATTTTACTAGAGAAGATGGTTGTCAGGTATGCAACCAGTTTGGACTCCGGTTATTAAAATAATAAAGTCCCAAAAAACATACCCCAATACAAAATCATCAAGACACTGTGAGTGATTACTACGTGCTTCGAAACAATTCTTGATCATCTATGCTTTATACTTGTCAGTAACCACATGTCTAAGAATTTAAAATAAAATATTCCTCGTTTTAATTTGTTATGTAGGGATCTAGGTACGTAATAATAATAATTAATTAATTTGCATTTATTACGGCACGAGTCCGATAAGTTTTTATTACATTTCGGACCCAAAAATTAAAGCTAACACACGTCCACTAATTTGATGCGTGAGTTACAAGCATTTGTGCCAACTGTTTTAGAGAAGTGTCGTTAGACGCAGGGTTGTCAGTATTGTGTGTACAAAACGGTATTTAAATGCCTTGTTAAAAATAAAAGGGGCCCTGGTATTCTGTAAGTACATTCAGTACTAAAGTTCATGGTATTCGCATTAACATTGCTAAGCTACCTTTCTCGTGCGTTAGCATTAACTAAACAGAAAAGCGTATTTAAAATGTTTCCCTGAAATGAGTTCAATATGCTGTCCGGTATTTTGAGCAGAGTTATGCGCCAAGCGTGTTCAAAATACTAGCAAACGTACCGGCGATAAAGGGTTAGGTTAAAACTTATGGGCGCGCACCGGTTGAATGGCTAGTGCTCTTAATTGCCAACCGGCTTTGTCGATGGCTTTTCACTTTTTACAACGCCATTCTCGAATCTAAAGGGCGGAAATTGCAAATCGTATGAAGTATTTCGTACGAAATTAAATTAACGTCAAAGTCTAATGTATGGTATTCATTGCTAGTATATTAATTTAAAATATATTTATTTCATAATTCTTAGAGCTACACGATATTGTATTTAATTCAAATTATTTTCTGTGGAGGTTTCGTAATAGTTTATTTTCCAATAATCTAAAAAAATTACGTAAGAATTATGTTAGTATTTTAGTTCGCATACATGATTGAATCGTATGCGAACTACTTAATTTTGGTACAACTTATTTAACAATTGCTCGTTATATTTATGACGCAAACTTTTAGACAATAATGGTAATAATATAAATTCATCAACGGTAGACCATGTCTTAGTTCACAGTAATCAGTGTTTAACAGAGCGTGTAGTACTTTCGAATTAGGAAACAAAATACGTGACAAATAGTAAACAAAAAATTTTTACTGATGTAAAATCATATAACTTGATCACGTAGTAGTAGCCCTTGCATGCAAAATAAGTACTAGAGATGTGCTGCGTAAGAACCCGTGACCCTATCACCCCTAACTGAAAACCGATATCAAAAATACTAATATTATGTAGTCTGCCATATATTCGCCACATCTCTTAGTTATATCTGGTGTTATTTTTATCTAATCAGACAGATTTAATTTCTGTAATAAGAATATAACACTCATCTTTGTGCACTTATAAATGTTTTTTTTATAACATTGACTTACATATATTCCGTATTTCGCTACGCTTAAAGTACAAATGTAACATTAACTTAACTTAGTAGCATATAACTATGTTGTTTCTGGGAGCCCAGTGAAAAAGGGCTTATGTCCAAAACTCATGATTGTATATTTAATTTAAAGTGTAATTCAGAAATCTATTATAATCATATATCAAGTTACTTCAATTTTTCAGTGGCGTAATCTCTTTTGTTGATTAAATATATCTTTTTTACTAGGACCCCAGATTTATGTTCGTATAAACGCAACTCAAATAGGCAAAGTTGGCTAAAGTAATTAGTCGTACACAAAATAGCCCATCCCTAGTCAGCTCACTGATTCAGTAGGTGCCTTTACAGTTGGTAGTTTGATTCGTTTTATTTGTTGGCGGGTATTTTCCGATCCCCATTCACATGAATCAAACCGAGCGGACTCATTTATTTGATAGTAACCGACAAGGTACACCCCTACCCAACTATACATTCGAATGTAGACAAACTAGTGCCGGGGATAATAAAATAAAATGGTATAATCTTAATTAATCATGTCTCTATTGCTTTTGTGTTTTGTATTGCACCGTTTATGAAAGCGATGAATTGTTTTTGGTAGCAGTGGTTTCTTTTAAGACACAAAAGTTTTTTTTTTTTATTGATTAATTTTGCCCCACACTAGTATTTCTCCTGCGCTGTATGGGTACAGTTTACCAGCCAGAACAACTATCTATACAAAACCATTATCTGTAGATCTTACAAATATTTGTTCCGTGCGGGGATCGAACCCGCGACACGTAGCGCACAAAGCCAATGCTTAGCCACAGCGCCAAACATGCCGTCTATATCTAGTAGCATGTCTGGAATCAAAATATTTAAATGACTAAGGGCCGATTTCACCAAAGTAGAATAAGAGTTACTCGGGAGTAAATAGACAGTTTAAACTGATACTAACAAACTTTTTGTTTCACCAACACTTATACCGAGATTAACTTCTTAACCTAGAGTAAATCCTTATACGCCCAAATTCGACGGAGTAAAGCACTATTCTTCGTTTAAAAATGGCGTCTTATAATTATCACAGCTGATTAGTTGTAAAATTCCCAATTACAAGTTTCAACTTTCATTAAAACAGAAACATGTTGAATAAATACTATCCATTTTGTATGTTATTTATACTAATACTGTTTTATTACAATTGCCTATCTACGTTTGATAACAAATTGATGAAGGGTATAATAAAAGCAAATTGAATTCATTTTTAACAAAAAGCAATAACGTTTATTTAGTTTAGACAAGAAATAGTCATTGTTGAATATTACAAGACATCCACCAAAGCAATAGGTTGACATGTAATTGCTAAATATCAGCTAGCACAAATTATTTTGAATAATAAAACAAACAATATCCCTTATAATGCATTATAACCTTTGGAAAATAAAAGACAAGTAATAATTATAAGCTAATATTAATAGATATCAATTAATGAATACATATAAAAGGGAATCCAAATATTGAGCTAAATTCATAAATCAAACATTCAAGTTTTTATTTTTTCATGTTTCTATCATCATCATATCAGCCACAGGACGTCCACTGCTGAACAAAGGCCTCCCCCTTAGATTTCCACAACGAGCGGTCACATGCCGCTCTCATCCAACGACTCCCAGCGACCTTCACCAGGTCGTCTGTCCACCTCGTTGGAGGTCGTCCCACGCTGCGTTTTCCGGTGCGCGGTCTCCATTCGAGAACCTTTGTGCCCCAACGGCCATCAGTTCTACGAGCAATGTGCCCTGCCCATTGCCACTTCAGTTTACTAATCCTTTCAGCTATGTCGACAACTTTAGTTCTTCTACGGATCTCCTCATTTCTGATTCGATCTCGCCATGTTTCTATAGTTCTGTTTTAATTTCTTAATCTATTCGGAATTATTTCTTTGTCACTTTTCGTTCTATAGTACTCTTTAATGGCTTTTATTTTAATTTTATGTAACTCTTCTAATGATGAAGTTGCTACATAAGGCCTGCCTCTTTGAGCACCAGCTTTTTGTCGTTTCTGTATCTATTTTCAGGGGTTTAGAAACTGGTGTTAGAAATTTTTATGGTGTGTAATCACCCCAGTCCTGAAATAAAAAGCATGTCTTATAGTTTGAAAGTAATTACTTTCTAAGATTCTAAATTTAACTTATAAGTATCTCCTAAATTTAAGAGATAATGACCATGGTCACTATGTCGGACAAATGGGTTGGAGAATGCAGAGCCCGCTGGTACTTTTATAAATTTGGAACTTTTGTTTATTCTTCAATGGTAAAAAGGTCTGTAACTATTGGTTCAAAGTGGGTTTCTACTCTGGTATAGCTTCTACAACGGATACTTTATTGGCAACATCTACAACAATTAATTAATTAAACAATGTTAAGTACCTCATTTTACATAGACTTATTTTATCATAAGGCATATAAATATAAATGTTCTTTTGATTAGCTTGCTCAGTATATGGTGCACTATTACAGCCAAAACGGTGTAACCCAGTTTTGCAGTTGCACTTTCCGATAGTAATTCTATTACTTTGCTTAAAGCTACATCTTCACACTTTGGCATGGTGGTCCACCACCTATAATAAATACAAATTGAAGGAACAATATCAGAACTCAGGTATTACTGCAATTAATTGTGTAATAAAAATGTTACTAAATAAGCTAGATAATTTTCCTCACTTGTCATATTGGTATGAAATCCTGCTAACAGAAGCTTCTTTGGCTCAAGTTCAATGAGTATGGCTCGTTCGCAAGTTATATTTTTCCACTATCAAAGCCAAAGCCAGGCCAAAGCCAAAGCTGCTAACTTCTGATTCATAGAAACCCCATTAGTTTATTCAATTTTCTACAATAGTGAAATGCTCTGTCATGGGATCTAAGAGTATGTAATGGCATCCAATTAGCCGTTCTCTCCTTTTTCAGAAATCCATCACAGCACGCACAAGTATAAGATATATAAACAAGCAAAACAAAACATACAACACACTGTAATACCACACACTGCTACTACTATATTGTTGGTTGATTACGTCAAATTTCAGCGGCAAAACATAAATTATCCTGACAAATTAAGTATGTCACCGAAAGAGAATAGGTCTATGAAAAACGTAGACTATTACATTTTGACGGTTAAAGTTTTCATTCATTGACTCACTTCCTTCCGTGGAGTAGTTAATCTAAGAGTAAATTATACTTGGAATAGTTTGGTGAAACAAAAATCAGTTAATCTGGGATTAAAATCTAAAGAGTAACTTATTCTCGGTATAACTACTCTCGTATTATTAAAGTTTTGGTGAAATCGGCCCTAAGAACATAAATTAACCTAGACACAAAACCGAGATAAGGAGGCTTGACATCCATACCGCAATTTACGCCGGAGCCTCAATACGAGAACCTAATTCCATTTGAATTTTAATTCCGGACGCTAGAAAATAAATTAGATACGAATTCGTCTGCCTCATTTGAGTGAACCCAGAGCCGAGTAAGACACCTATTTTCTTGAGTTTCTCATTTTGCAGACCTATTTGATAAAATATATCTTGTTTCATTATGTTAATTAAGAGTGTTGTAGTAATCCGATCCCGTTTACTAATTAAACCAAAGAAAGTTTTGCATGTTAAAATTCGGGGTGAAACCTCAATAAATACTTACGTGATAGCTTCATTATTTTCTCGTTCGTAGTTACCGAATAAACGTGCTCGAATGAATAGATAATGAAAAGCCCTTGGGACAAAACGTCCTGAAGGTGGAAATATTATGGAATGAGCTTTAAATGTTTTATTATTATAATAATAATAATAAAACATTTAAACCCCCTCTGGGCAAACGTTATCTCACCATGGGATAAGGTAATCCTGGAGGGCAGATTAAAGTAGCTGCTTGATTTCTTCATACCTTATGATAAAAAAAGAAAGTATGTCATAAGAAAAAAAAAAGTATATTAAGCGACACTGCGTACCCGAAGTGGCGACACTAATAGAGAGACATTATAATAAAACATTTAAACCCCCTCTGGGCAAACGTTATCTCACCATGGGATAAGGTAATCCTGGAGGGCAGATTAAAGTAGCTGCTTGATTTCTTCATACCTTATGATAAAAAAAGAAAGTATGCCATAAGAAAAAAAAAAAGTATATTAAGTAGCTTACAGAACGCAGGGCAGTTTGTGGCGAGCTGAATGTGAGTGGCGAAACTGCGTACCCGAATGCTCCAGAGAGTCGGTCAGGGCCTCGTATCCGCTTGCCTTTATTGGTTGGTTGGAGTGGAACCCCATGAGTGCCCGCAGGATTTTCAACTCTGGCTTGCCTTAGTTGGCCGATCAGAGGGGGGCCGCCAGAGCTATATGCTCGGGGGTGGAAGTGTCTAATGGCGTAATAACGGGGAAACCCGCTCCGAGTCTTCGAGACGCGCGATGGTGAAACCGGTGCCGCACCTCTCTACACCCCTAGCCGCTCACACCGGTGTTGCTCCTTGTCGCCTGTAGTGGTGGCCATTTAGGGGGCCCATCTTGTGAGTGGCGAGTCACCGTCTGCCACAGAATTTCACGATCAAAGTTGAAAGGCAGACGCCGTTGTTCCCGTATTTATTAGTCTTTTTATTCCATGTAACACCCATTGCAATAGACCTTATCGTTATAGTTTCCATCTCATACAATAGCCTTACACCACCGGGGACCATCCATGTCTTCATTTTATAGTGCAGCTATGGAGAGTCCCCGGTTGGTGTCCCATTACATTTTAGATTAAAAATCTCTAAAGGGCCTCTGCGTGTTGGACCTATGTCCCCGCGTAAGCCTGTCAAAAGACCGGGTTCCCCCTTACAGGGGATATAAACCCGTGAAAAGAGAGACATGTAGATAATAATAATAAAAGTTTTTATTGGCGACCAAATATGTTACAAAACAAATGAGCTCTGCCTCCTGGACTAGGTTGGACCCTGTATCCCAGAAGACAGTGCCTTCCCTAGTACATAAATTAAGCTAGATATTCGGTAAGTACATACAAGCAAGTACATCATAAAAATCACAATAAATGCCATAAATAAAATAAAACGAAGCAAGTAGATTATAGTAGTTAATTAAATGTTAAGAAAGTAGTAGTTAATTAAATGTTAATTATAACAAGACATTTGTTAACAAACGTTTTTAGTTACTTTCTATGTTTTGTATATAACCACTAAAACTGGCAAACCAATAAAACATAAAAAAACTTACTCACTAAAGTAGAATTTAGAATTACAAAAAGCTTTTTTTCATATTTTATATCTAAGCCGTAAAGTAGGCCAAATCAAAAAAATTAAAGCTAAACAAAAATAAAAGTGACGGAATGCAAACTTTGCTGCGCAAAAAGACGTAACTGTGTTGAGTACAGTTTAGGTCATAATTACTGATAGATTTTTCCAAAATTAATTAAAAGTCACCGTTGGCCACAGCTTCAGGCGAACGACGTACGTGCTCAAAATACTTTCCGAGTCCCCCTTTGTTCTACTATTTCTGTCTGGATACCTCACTATGTTTGTATATCTCGGAGGCCTAATGTACTGACAATGTTTCATACTTCAAAGGAAAAGATGTTCGCTGTAATTCGTTTAGAAGAAAAATTAAGTTAGTCTTACAAAGAAATAAGAACTAGAAATAGGTAAGAGATGTGAAAAATGTGATTTTAGTAATGTTTCCTTCATCTGAGCAACATGATTGCTAGTGATGTTGTATCACAGAGGAACCGTATGAAGACATAAACTGTATTAAGTCATCATTCCATATCTTAGGTTTTCGCAATTATTACACATCATAACAATACACTTTTAAACGGATTACATTGCGTATATTATAAATTTTATTTTGTACGGTAGATAAAATAACTTTTTAAATCTGTAACGACGCATATCACCTTAGTCATCCTGGGACCACGAACCCTGCAAAGTGTTCGAAACGACATCATTTCATCCTCATATCACTGCTGGATACGGAACTACCCAAAGATCGCCACAATGAACAGTCTGGGTGTGTTATGTACTCATTGGGGGGTCTTGTTATAATCGTCAAGCTTCGCAGATGGGTTGGCAATCGTAGTTGACTTGTTAATGTACTTGAAGAACTTCGGATTGGTCTGCCAAATGCCACCATCACAATTTAATCAAATCTTTAAAAAATATACAGTCAGGCTTGTTTAGTAGACCTTTTCAAGAAGTTAGGACTCTTTTCTCCTAAATTTTTTCGTATAGCCTTGAATTCTAGAACAATGTGTTAATAAAACATTGTAACTCTTAATATGATGCAAAACTACTCTATCATGAAGTTTCTTGCCCGTTCTTCTACATAGGAAATCTACATCTTGGAACGCGGCATATAGATTCTCTACTATTCATAAGTGCCTATAAATGGTTTAAAAAAATTGCTCACGGCTTATCGTTAGCTTTATGAAGGGTGCTGCTGCCCATCCTAAGGCTAATCCAATAGTCACCTTGTACGACACCCACGGGATGACAGGGGTTGGTGCTAATCATAGTCGGCCAAATTAAGATGTTATAATGGGATTAGTCTTTTTTAGCTAATGGGACAGTTTAAAAGAACATTATGACCTCTTAATAACTTATAAATGCCGAAACAAATTTTAAAGAATTGTAGTCGTTCGTAGTGTATTATGAGAATAATTGTAGGTAATATACAGATTAAAACTAGAACGGTGGCAGAGCGTGACTTGCCATGGTCTGCTGAGTTCAGTCGGTGGAGGGCGCTCGACTAAAAAGTTCTAGTGAATAAGATGTAACTAACCGCACTCCTTTATTTCTTTTTGTATTTAAAAAAAAACGATGAGTGCTTTCTTTGGCGTTCACCAAACGTAGCAAGTACAGGTGATTCGAAGATTATGTCAAGCAAAGGGCTGTGGAAAGCTGTAAATCATAATAAAATTGCTAATTATATTTTAATTGTTATCAGCTGTCCCTTCTTTGCTGCTTTGAATACCAAATTCACAAATCGTGGTTCAAAAACGTCAAGTTTAATAAATAAGGCTTAGCAATTACAACGATAAATATGATAACATTGAATGCATAGTACTAAAAATATTCAAGTTACTGCATTGGTGATGTGACGGAGACAATAAGTAAGAAGTTATGCCAATAGCATTACGACAATGATATTATACCATAGATATGTTACGTCCATATTAAATGGCGCGCAAAATACAGTCTCGCCTACACAACATGTTGTGAGAAAGAAGATACAAAACCAATAAGAGTAAAAGAGATAGCTATCTATGCGAACCGATTGCGCAGTGCTACAGTTGGGGGAGTTTTGGGTCATACTTTTAGCGCGAATGTAACATATCTACTTCTTTTTAATATATAATATCATTACATAACCATAACTAAAAAGGAGGGAGCCTACCGTGAACAAAAAGACGAGGTAAATGAGATGCTATGCAAAAGAATAAAAGAAATTGTAGTCGTACTGGTTTCATAGAGAGTAGATGTTTTTGATTGCCTATAATTAAAAACGTTATAAAATATAGACATTGCACAATGCAATTGCCAAAACCGCCCACTACTGAACAATATCCTCCCCCATAAGATGACCCGTTACATGCTGTGTATTTTCATTTTGGGAGATGTTTGCCAATACTTACCACACTTGGCAGGTGGGTTGGTGAGCGGAGAATGGCTACTGTTCCACAGAACAGACGCTACTGCCCATCCCTCTGGTTTAGAGTCCTTTAGTCGCCTTTTACGACATCCACGGGAGGAGTTGGCGTGGTGTTATGTTCTTAATCCACCACCAGACACCACACGGAAATAGATATTTAAGTTGTAGAAAAATAAAATAGAGATATAGAGACCGAATTGAATATATTTACCTGATACATGGTATAGTAGATAATAATCCTAATAGATTAATAAATCTATAAATGGTACAATACGTTATAAATCGTAGTACTTTTATTCATAAACAACACATATAAAAGTTATTTTCACGTTTTATGATTTAAATAAGTGGTGTTGTGGGTGGGTGAACCCGCGGGCGTGTGCTATTAACGAAAATTATCGTGTTTTACAATCAATAGAGTATCTCATTTTAATGCGACAATTATAGGCATAATTGTTGTGTTTGTTTAAAAATTAAAATTAAACCTTTTCAGGTTATACGTACCATTACAGGTTTAATTTTCCACAGCAAATCACTTCTTGTGTACAGATCAAGATTGTGAAATACCTGTAACAATAAAGAGTAGAATGAATAAGTATTATGAAAAAATATCGAAAATAACACAACTAGTTAGTTGGGTTCCATTTTTCATTGTACCAGAATGACTTAACTGTAATCGAATTCATTTGAAATGCGCACAAAATTCACACAGGGAAACAACGTTTGCTCGTTCGAGCATGACAAATCCTAGGAGCCCATTTACTTGAGTTGACTTCGTACAAATGTCAAGCAACCGTGTGCAACTAATACCAAACCACTCCCGTATCTACAGATAGCTTAAGAACGACTAAAATAAATACACGGATTTTTTATCAATAAGAGAGATAAACGATGTAATAAAATTAACATAATTCGATTATTGATAAAAAGAAAAATTACGTTATTTACTGTTGGTCCATCAAGAATCGATAATCTGGCGCAAAGGAGAGCCCAGCGTCCGAATCAGAATCAAATGTTCATCGTTAATCTGTTTAAAACTGAAATGAGCAGCATAATATGTTTCATCAACTGACCGTAGATAAAATTATGCTTTAATTTAAATGCATTCGCTTCCAATTTTGTTTAAATTCAGAGCTGTAGAGAATATACAATAAAACGTAAATAAACTATATTTTAATTGTAGCCTTAATGATATAATTAAGATATTAAAAACTAATAACAATAACTAATAACTTTGATGTGAAGTGCATATCAAAGCATTTAAAATATTAGTGAATTGATTATAGAAAAATATTAAATTAGTACATACAAACACAAAATACTGAGTTAAATAACTTGAAACAAATGACAGTTGAAGAACAGATGACTTGAAAATTGTTTTACTTTGTTTCGAAGCCAACGTTAACAAAAAACATACCAAATTCAAAATATTACATGTGGTGTTTGAATTAAGAACACATTGAAAAAATAAAAATTATAAAGCTTGGAGACGAGACTAATAAGTCATTCGCCGGGTGGTGAGCATCATGCCTACCCATAACAGTTGTTATGCTACCCAGGACTAGTCCTGCGTGGCACCACACTGTGCTCCTCACCTCAAGACATTAGTTATTTAGTATCTTATGCTAGTAATTCACTAGCTATAGTGCCCTTCAAACTGGAACACAGTAATGTCTAAAGTCTAACCACTTCTCCTTGGCGGCAGAATATCTGGTACTACGGTGGTACCTACCTAGTCGGACTGATATCTCTTCCCGTGGATGTTCTAAAAAGCGACTAAGAGACTCTAGACCAGAGGGATAGGCAGCAGGCATCCCTTCAGTGGAATAGTATCCATACTGCGCTACCCTAACCGCCTGCCAAGCATGGTGAAAAGATGACACAATTATGGAAATCTACAGGCTACGCCTTTGTTAAGCAGTGGACGTCCTTTGGCTGATATGATGATGATGATGATTACCAAAATACGCAGCGTATCCATATTTTAAATCACTCGCATTCATATTCCCTGAACCAATATTCGGTTTCAAAGACTCAACCACAAAACTGTATGTTCCCCGACTGTGCTAGTGCTTCCATTTATATCAATAAAACATGTACAAAGTCCGTTGCACGTTTTAATTCCGCTAAAAGCGTCGATCTCATTGTGGTTTGCCCGATGATTCGGAATTACTGTGCCCCGTGTGTCCGCCGGTAGACGGGACTGTCCCAAGTGATTTCTAACGACTATACTCGTATAGTCCAAAACGCAGGTCATGCTACTGCTACTACCAGATCTGCTACAAGCTTGTGTAAATTCTTTCCCTATTTCATTTTATTACTGTACTGGGATTTAAATCTGGATATACGTTATGTTTTGAGAATTGGAATTCTGTGGAGAGGAAAGTTATACAACTTTTGGGCGAAGCCAAAAGTGCGTAAATACAAATACAAGTAAACCTTTTCTTGGTTTTGCTTATTTAGTGGAATGTGCTAATAATAACGTAGGTACTTTTTACATATGTATATACATATCCAGAAATGAAATTAAAATACATACAGGTTGTATAAAAAAAGTAACACTAAGGTTCTTGGAAGAATATTTCATCATCATTATTTCATGATACACACTTTTATATAACTATGACGACGAGGAGAAATAGTGCTCTTCATGACATCAGTATCATCGTTTCCTACTACATATAAACCATTAAACCTTAAATAAGAGTGAATAGGCATTTTCTGGGTGCACTCTTCTAACGTAGACCTTATCCAATGCTTTGTATCAGGTAAAATCGAAAGAGCCGAGTTTTAATAAAAGTACTACTGCAAAAATTTGGCCCCCTCCCGCTGTGACGCATATCATAGGCCACAATGCCACAGAGCCACGGCCTACGCTATACGATAGAGAATTTTATGAGGTAAAGGTACTGTGACAACATATATTTTAAAACACGCGTGTTCAAATTCTGAAGCATTACAATTCCAATGGGCTCATGTAATCTGAAAGCTGATTACAACGACAGAAAAAAGCACTATTTCCTTTGTGAAAGAGGATATTTTTGAACGAGTGTCAAGCGCTGTGTCGTATATTTCCCACTTGATATATCGCCGTCACTGCGCCAGTCAAAGTCTGGCGGTATAGAACAACTTCTGTCCTTCTTTTTAGCCTGCCTCGGTAAATTCAACGGACACGGTTATAATTTTAACTGAATATTGCTTGCAGTTCATGACATGCTATGGAAGGATATTAGTTTCAGGGTCAAGTGAAGATTAACACTGGACAACACGATATAGTAAGTTAGGTACATTGCATAGGGACAGAGCCGATCCCGCTCGAAGAAGGAGGAGACGGCGCCGGAGTAAAAACCGCCCTGGCGCCTAATTCCCCTACGCTTGAAACCCCCTGCCGTTGCTATAAGGCGAGGGACCTCTGGGTTCGCGGGTGCGTAGATTGGGGAATCTGCATGCCCACACCGAACGACCCAAGAGAAGAGGGTAGCACGCATCTGGTCACGCGCTGCCGTGGGACGCTTTGGGAGATCCTTTACAATCCCCCCGGGGGGGTGACCGCATTACAGTCACCCTCTCTGAGATGTGCCTATAGGCATGGCAGTGGATGGCTCTAGTGTGATCATACGAGGACCTGGAGCCTCCCTTAGAAGATGACCGCTCCAGTGGTTTTAGCCGTTGGAGTCCGGCATACCCCTTCGCCCTTCCCCGGGGTGAAGAAAGTTCATGAAGAATTTCTGGGACCAACAAAAAATAAAAAGGTACATTGCATAAATAAATAATTTAAATTAAGTAGTGTTTTCTTTATTCGATCTGGTGACAAAGCAAGCAATACATTGGTCTGGTGGTAAGTGTTATGCCACACTATGTTCGTCACCTCGAAACATTAGTTAACAGTTCACATATTTATAAATAACCCTTTAACCTATGACCTTAACAGTTTTCAATAATATTTCTACATAATACCTGTTGTTTGGGGAGGCCTTTATTCAGCTGTGGACTTCTTTTGGCTGATACGATGATGACCTGATGTTTTCGGTTCCACTTCAGCCAAAAATACATTGACTGCTGGTCACAGGCCTCTCCCAAAGATCTCTACAACTACCGGTTTTGGTTTGTGTTGTGTGCTCATTGGGCGGTTTTGTCATAATCGCCACGCTTGGCAGGCGGGTTGGCGATCGCAGTTAATTGGTAAGTATACTCGAAGGACGCTGCTGCCCATCCTCCAGCTGATCCCTTAGTCGCCTGTTACGACACCCACAGACTGAGATACGTTCTTGTTATTTTTAACTGGCACCACACAGTTGTTGTTTTATCAAATCATATAAAATCATTTTTTTTTTGTAGAACTAGTAAGAAATGTTATTTAGGTTTGAAATATTGTCTGATATATAATTCAGAAATTATATTATTACGACAAAGAACGAAGGCCAGAGCTTAGTGGTTTTACTTGGGTTTTCTTATTAACTTAGTATAGTCACGATCTCTGTATTTTTTTTTGGAACAGTAAATATTACTACGTGAGTAAGTAGTTTTCTGTTACTAAATAAAATATTGAGGAGTGAGTGAAATTTCGGTATCATAAAAATGCTTATGTATAAATCTCTAGTTAGATAAATAATTGTAACTTTTGATCGCAGACCATAGCAATTATTATTAATCGATAGGTCTAGGTCAGCAACTTGTCATAATACGGCTATGATAAATAACTCAAACAATAAACTAAACAATTTAACATATATATATATTCGCCTCTCAAAAGTTGCGCCACACCGACAACACAAGGTTCTCCGCCTTCCGCATGCTGTATACTCTTGCTACATTCTTGATTCTTACACTTACCTATTTGCATTTTTCTCCCTTGACTGTCCAGTGCGTCAATAATGTCCAATTTCCGGAGCAAGAGTGCGCGGAAGCCACCACCTTTTGCAAAGAGGTACTGTACGCAGAGGAAATGGTGACATGGTAAAGGGAGGCGACCATGTCTCTTCTCTTCCGCAGTAAACGCATTGGGTGCCAACTTCTGGCCAAAATGCCTCCAGGCGGCTGATTATTGGCAGTCCGTCACCCGCTCTAAGACAGTCTGAGAGAATGGCGCATCTAGTTCCGCGCGCGCTTCTCTAGAGAATTGTGCACAGCGGAGGCGGAGATGGATACGTGGGTCTATTATCAGGTACGCTTTCATCAGCAGAGCGGCGATAGCACGCCCCCAGGGGCGTTCGAGAGGCTGAGGTATCTTACGCAAACAATCGCGTCGTTGAGGCCGTATTGCCGTTCTTTGGAACCTGGCTTATGAGGAGTAAACGCGCCACCGCCAGACGAAGATGTTCACCGGTCACGGTTATTTCGGTGCGTACAACGCGAGGTGACGGCACATAGTCATCACTGTGGAATCAACTACGATACCACACAGCAGTACAGCACACGCTCGTGAAGTGCACTGTGTGGGCTGCCGAGCGGTAGTTCCTGGTCGATCGGGTCGGTCAAGATCTATCTCTGCCGACAGTATGTATCTAAGTAGCTATATTGTTGACAGAGCATGAAAATTAAATTGCTGTGGTCTCCATCCATGATAGTATCGTGCTTCGGAAGGTTACCGCAGAGCGGGATCGGCTGAGGGCCGATCCTAGTGATCCAAGTGGTCATTTACTCCGGTGGTTTTAGCTATTAAGAGTCCCGGCATACACCCCGCCTTTCTTTGGAGCGATGGAAGTCCATGATGGATTACCAATGGGTGAAAATAAAAATGACTGCACAGTGGAATGGGATCTGCCGAAATGAGTCAATATCTGCCGACTGACGGTGGATACGCCAGCTACTCCTGTGCTCCGAACGCTAAGTAGGTCGAAGGAACTGCCTGATGGCTTCAAGTATGGCCAGTAAGACTCCGGCATACCGTCTTTCCCAGGGCGGAGGAGATCCATGAAGAATTCACTACTACTGATTTTTTCTATAATCATCATTAGTAATAATCATACTTTATAAATGCTTATTCATTAATATTAATGGCCCAAAAATACATGAATTATAATGATATTATTAAAGTCCCATATCTTGTTACAAAGGGCTGTGTAAACTTTCATATAACATTATGAGGACTCGCCTAATAAACAAGGGAAAACAAACAGAGTCCAAATAAATTACACTACACGGGACAATATTTAACTCACTCCCTTACCTTTACATGATACATTTAAGCTTGTGTAGACGAGCTGCGATTGTGTACTCTGCTTGCATTTAACTTGCAATCTAAATGTGTACAGACGGTCACAACAATACACACATACACACACAACCATCAGCCCGTAAACGTCCCCTGCTGAATATAGACCTACCAATAGTCACTACAATGAGCGGTCAGCGGCGCTTGGCAGGTGGATTAGTGTTCCCAATATGTTGTTATGAGCACACAGGGGAATGCTGCTGCTCATCCTCTTGATATCAACTCTTAGTCGCCTTTTACGACATGGGTGGAGAGTGATGGTCTATTCTTTCGGGCAACCGTTCGGAACAACAACTTAGCATTGATGTTCTAAACGGTACACGTCAAACATGTCATTAGACAGAGTATCTTTGACGGGATTAGATGGTAGATAGAATCCTGGAAAGCATGCAGTCTCATGAATGTAAGCAGTGCATCCAGCAAGTAAATTCGTAAACATTGCCACGTTTTATTCTTCATCCTAAAAATATCCACTGCTGAACTAAGGCCTCTCACATAGACGACCAGTTACATGCCATGTGTCGTCATTTTGGGGGGAATTTGCCAGTACTCATCACGCTTGGCAGGCAGGTTGGTTAGCGCAGAATCCTATTCCACAGAAGGGACGCTGCTGCCAATTCCTTTCTCTGGTTTAGAGTCCCTTACGCCCGAATACTAAAACGCCAGTTAATATTAAGTTCCGCTTTAACTATTTGAGCTGCCCGGTTTCCTACCGAAAACAGGTTTCCCTTCACCTTTTACGCCATCCATTTCGGGAGATGGAGTGGTGCTATATTTATTATCCGGACGCCAAACAGATTTTACACAACGTATTATTATTACTGACAGTCAACTTTTTGAAACAAAGCCAAAAAAACATCTTCCCACAAAACTTGTCAAGGTGATCAGCAACTTTGCATGGGGGAACGATTATTTAGGTACAGTTCAGGCGCAGCGCAGTGTATTACTTGAAAGAACTCAGTATAAGGGACGAAAACATGTAACGCTTGCCCGCAGTATATGTGCACGCTGTCTTATAATACATTTTTATTCTACGTCCATTTGTACAGGTACGCCGTAAAAGTTGGCAGTTGCCCACTAAATTATTGTAAATGTCTTCCAATTTATAAAAGGGACCTACATCCTAGACAATGCGCCGTTGCCTGGTATTGTTTAAATACGACAAACGTGGCGGCTTTTAGATGTCTATTACCAAAGTAAATATAAAGCTTTTAAATTTCATATTACTTGTAGCGAATTGATATGGATAGTACGACATAATTGTGATATATGTGTTTCATGCAAAAATGTACTACTCCTTTCCACCCATAGCTGTAGTAAAAGGCGGCTAACGGCCGAAACTAATAATCAATCTAATCCAAAATCTTTAATTTAAGATATTGAACTTGATCTGTTTTTGTGTTAAGTGTGATCTGTGAGACCAATCATCAATCTCAATAGAATAGATTGATTATTAATTCCAGCCGTAGTACGGCTGACTATATCAATAGGATGGGCAGCAGCGTCCTTCCGTATACTAATAACAACATACTCTGATCACCAATCCGCCTGCCAAGCGTGGTGATTATGGAAATATCACTGTTTAATGTAGTGATCATTGAGAGGCCATGTTCAACAGTGAACATTTACGGGCTGATGTGTTTGTGTGTGCGTACCACGACAATATGGCTGTTTATTTATTTGTCGTGGTTAGCTATTTAATGTTTACTGACTGACACAATTACTGACTTTAGTAATGAAATATTAAATACTCGAAAAATAGTTAAGATAATTTTCTTTACGGGCAATTAAAACACCATGTTCTGGAAGGGGCAGTTTGTCTCCCCGAATTTAAGTTAGTTAAGCCCTTCTCGGCTGTTGCCATTCTGTTTTCAGGAAGTGTGTGTGTGTGAAGTGTTTTTAACATGTTAGTGTTGGTCATTTTTTATTATGTCCCTAGCACCGTCTCTACTTCTGATTCCGTCTGGTCTCCGGATTAAGAATCCAGCACCACTCCATCTCCTCCCTTGGATTTCGTAAATGGCGACTATGGGGGCTCTTAACCAGAGGGATGAGCAGCAGTGTCCCTTTTGTGGAACAGCAGCCATCCTGCGCTAACCAACTCACTTGCCAAGCGTACCATGTACTGGCAAGTTCTCTCCAAAATGACGACGCATGGCATGTAACCGGTCGTTGTGGAAATCTAAGCATGAGGCATTTATTAAACAGTGGATGTTCTTGGCTGATATGATGACGATAACCCTTTCTAAAGCCTTTGCTGTGGTTTGTCCTTAATACATAATCGAGACCTTTAGCAATATTCTAAATATTATTAACAACATTAGCAGAATTTAATATTATCGTCATCATATCAGCCACAGGACGTCCACTGCTGAACAAAGGCTCCCCCTTAGATTTCCACAACGAGCAGTCACATGCCGCTCTCATCCAATGACTCCCAGCGACCTTCACCAGGTCGTCTGTCCACCTCGTTGGAGGTCGTCCCACGCTGCGTTTTCCGGTACGCGGTCTCCATTCGAGAACCTTTGTGCCCCAACGGCCATCAGTTCTACGAGCAATTTTTTATCGTAATAATCTCACCATGGGATAAGGTAACCCTGGAGGGCAGATTAAAGTAGCTGCTTGATTTCTTCCTACCTTCTGATATAAAAAAAGTATATTAAGTAGCTTACAGAACGCAGGACAGTTTGTGGCGAACTGAATGTGAGTGGCGACACTGCGTACCCGAATGCTCCAGAGAGTCGGTCAGGGCCTCGTCCCCGGCTTGCCTTTATTGGTTGATTGGAGTGGTACCCCATGAGCGCCCGTGGGATTTTCAACTCTGGCTTGCCTTAGTTGGCCGATCAGAGAGGGGCCGCCAGAGCTATATGCTCGGGGGTGGAAGTGTCTAATGGCGTAATAACGGGGAAACCCGCTCCGAGTCTTCGAGACGCGCGATGGTGAAACCGGTGCCGCACCTCTCTACATCCCTAGCCGCTCACACCGGTGTCACCTGTAGTGGTGGCCATTTAGGGGGCCCATCTTGTGAGTGGCGAGTCACCGTCTGCCACAGAATTTCACTTTAAAGGTTGAAAGGCAGACGCCGTTGTTTCCGTTTTTAGTGTATAATCCATTTAGCACCCATTACAATAGACCTTATAATTGTAGTTTCCATCTTATACAATAGTTTTACACGTCCGGGGACAATCCGAGACTGCATTTTATAGTGTAGCCATGGAGAGTTCCCGGTTAGTGTCCCATTACATTTTAGATTTAAATTCTCTAAAGGGCCTCTGCGTGTTGGACCCATGTCCTCGCGTAAGCCTATCAAAAGACCGGGTTCACCCTTACAAGGGATATAAACCCGTGTAATAGAGAGACATAAATATTCTTTGTTTTTTTTTGTTTTCTATACTTTGCCCGACCCGGAGCGCAGGAGCCGACTGTATCAGCTGCTCCGACAACCGTGCCGATAATATATATCTATATATATATATATAAATGCATGTTTGTGTGTATGTCCTTTACAGAATCGTAAACTATGCATTTGATCATGTCATGATCTTCAGCAAAGTGTTGTGCATGAGCCCACAGCGGTTTCTGAGTTGGTACTACAAATCTTTGACAGATAAGCGCCACTATCATAATGAATTTCATTTCTATAAATATAAAATTAAACGGCGGGTGAAACCGCGGGTCCCATTGCTAAACAAATGACTCCCACGTAGATTTCCAAAACGTCTAGTTACATGCCGCCCCCATTCAACGACTCCTGGCGACTTTCACGTCGTCTGTCCATCTCGTTGAAGGTCGCCCCAAGCTGCATTTTCCGGTGCGCGGTCTCTACGCGAGATCATTTCTGACCGTATTACGGAAATTAAACATAATGCACAATACTGTACAAATAACGACGGCACGGTTGGTGCAGTGGCTGATACAGTCGGCTGCTGCGCTCCGGGTCGTGGGTTCGATTCCCACACGGAACAAATATTTGTATGATCTGCAGGTAGTTGTTCCTGATCTGGATGTATTGTATGTGGAATTCATGTCAGTAAACGCACCCACGACACAGAAGAAATCCCAGTGTGGGGCAATGTTTAAAAAAATAAATGTTTACTCTTACGGCATTTTTTTTAAATAAAATAAGCTAAATTTAATGTTATTTAATAAAAAATATTTAATCGTAAAGTTTCTAAGAAGTAACCCAAAATTTCAAATGAAAGATCTTCTATTTCCTATACTATAAAAAATAAATCAAGAGTTGATATTAGTGAACACTTCAAAAATACCAGGTAACACATAAAACTTTTAAACTAAGATTTATCCGAAGAAAGACAGAAATAATTAAATGAACAAGTTCTAATCCAATTATCCGATGTTAGAGGCATGGAATGTGCCACCCGCTCTCCAAATGGGAAAACAATTTAACCAACTGAATCGTCTGCAACTTCAACAAGCCACACTTGCATTGGCTGCAAACACTTGCTCAAGTACTTTTAATTTTTGCTTCATATATTGTTTTTATGCGGTGTTCAGTATATTAAAAACCTGTTGTACAAAGTCCACATAGACCGGATTTTTTAGCCCATCAATTATTAAATCAACATCGGATCCGATCATCTCGGAAGTAAAAAATATCAGATTTGAGGGCACTGTTGACGCAGTGGCTAAGCAATTGCCTTTCTGCGCAACATATCGCGGGTTCGATTCTCGCACGGATCAAATATTCGCATAATCTACGAATGTGAGATTTGTCTGTAAACTGTACAGTGGAACACACGAGAAATCTTATTATGGTCCATTGTTATATCTTTATATATATAATTCTTCTTTCTGTACGTGTGTATGTCACTGAACTCCTCGTAAACAGCTGGACTGATTTTGATGAAATTTTGTGTGTATGTGTGAGTGGATCTCTGGATAGTTTAGATTTACAATTGGACCCGGTAGGTGGCGCTGCATTCGGGTTTGGCATGTATCTGCCTGTGCGAAGCTGGGGCGGGCAGCTAGTTATAATATATAAAAAATGTTTACGCACTAATGACACAGTCCGCTAATTCTATGAGTAAGCTGGATCTTTTTTATTTGTCATTTTATTTATTTGCATCTCTAAACCTAGCAACAAAGACCTTGGGTTTCCATGATTTATAAAATATCATTACAGATTAAATACAACGGTAACTGTCATCATCATCGTCATCATATCAGCCAAAAGACGTCCACTGCTGACCAAAGACCTCCCCACAAATGACCTACATGCCGTGTGTCGATAAGGAAGAATTTGCCAGTACTCACCACGCTTGGCAGGCGTGTTGGTGAGTGCAGAATGGTTGCTGTTTCACAGAATGTACGCTGCTGCCTATCCGTTTGGTTTAGAATACCTACCTTAATCGCCTTTTACGATACCCACAAGGTGAGGATGGAGTGGTGTTATATTCTTAATTAAAAAAACATTAATTGAAACAAAAAAAAAACTGACACCACACGTAAATAAGTAACAGTAATAGCCATTAATTTGAATAATTAATTTATGATCTTGAATATACACTACAGTAAATCACTATGTTCATGATACTTTCATCATCATAATTTCAGCCAAAAAACGCCTACTGCTGGAGAGAATCCTTCCCCAAAAATTGCCACAACGCCTGGTATGGGTTTATGTTGTGCTCATTGGAGGGTTTTGCCATTATCGCCACGCTTGGCAGACGGGTTGGCGATCACATATGTGTTTATGTACTCGAAGAATGGCGCTGTCCATCCTCCGGCTAATCCCATAGTCGCCTTTACTACACCCACAGGATGCGATACGGTGGTGGTATTCCTAGCCAGCACCACACGGCTAAGAATACCACCACACATGAAATGTTAACTTGATAGAATCGATCGTGCAAATCAAAGGTAGCAAAAATGCTTGATTTAAACTTCAATTTATACGGAAAGTTGAAACAGAACACCCGTGTAGGTAGATAAAGTATATGCTATAGATATGCAAAGTTATAGTGGATGGATCAGCAGCGCCCAATATTGCGTTAGGTCAGACAAATTGGGATCAGCAAGTGAATATATTACGGTCCTCCGTACTATGTGTCGGTCTGTTAATCGTTCTCGGTTATTTATGAACGTTTTAACTGTTTACATAAGCTTACTATACTATGGTATGTAAATTTTTGAGTGGGTAACAGATTAAGCTGATTATCTTTTGGTACAAGCCGGTACATAAGTGGCCTAAGTACTTGGGTGTATTCGATTGATAGATTCTTATATGTAACCCGGTGGAAATACATCATGTTTGCCTCCATCTGGGGGATGGGCGAAGGGCATCCCGGACTCCTACCGCCTTAAGCCACCGGCAGTTATCTTCAGCAATTAAGGGGGCCAGGTCCTCGATATAATCACACTAGAGCCGCCTTATTGTGCCACGGCTTTAGGCCCATCACGGAGGGGATGACTGTAAAGCGGTCCCCCCGCTGGTGGACGGGAGGCGACTGTAAAAAGGCTACCACCCATAGGCACATTTCAGGGGGATTGTAAAGGATCCCCTCGAAGCTTCGCTGTGCGATGAGCTGCGCACACGGCTGCTCCTGACCAAGTGCGCGCCGCCGTCTTCCCGATCTTGTAATAGGCTTCTTTGAAAATGAGAATATTTGGTAAAAATGAATGGTAAATGCTGCTGACCTCATTCATCGCCTCATATCCATTGGTGCAGCGGCTGATACAGTTGACTGCTGCGCTCCGGGTGGTGGGTTCGTTTCCCGCACGGAACAAATATTTGTATGATCTGCAGGTAGATGTTCCGGGTCTGGGTGTATTGTGTGTGTGAAATTTGTATATGTAAACGCACCCACAACACAGGAGAACTCCTATTGTGGAGCAAAGTTTTAAAAAAAATTGGTGAAAAATTTTTTTTGCTAGATTCCTGCTCGAAATATACTAACGCTGAGCTAGACCCACTGCCGCCAAGAGTAGTGTTTAAACTTTAAACATTACTGTGATGGATTTAAGTGGTGATATAGAAAGTGAAATACTGGGCATTAGAGACTAAATAACTCAGTGTGTTGAACGAACGCAGTGTATTGTTACGCAGGAGAAGTCCTGGGTAGCATTACGATTGTTAGGGCGGGCGTGACACTAACCACCCGGCGAATGACTTGCTCGTCTCTTCACCAGGTTGTATAAAAAATAACACACGCAAACAAACACTTCATCATCACCGTCGTATCAGTCGACGGATGTCTACTGCAAAACATAGGCCTACCCAAAGATTACAACAACGATTTTCGGGGGAAGTTGCCAATCCTCACCACGCTTAACAGGCGGGTTGGTGAGCGCAGTATGGCTACTGTTCCACAGCTGCTGCTGGCCTTCTCTTTACAGTCCCTTAATCGTCTTTTACGACTGGATGTCGGTAGATGATAGTGGTGCTGTATTCCTAATCCAGATGCCACACTTTATCACTACATCGAGTGTCAATGTTCTTTTTCATACACTCTTGGTAAGGTCTTCTTCAAGGAACTAGCGTCCATAACATTCTATTCACACTATGATGTAATCGTGTAAACTATGATGTGCGCCATGTTCACAGATGGAATCTGCTGCCTTCCCAATTAGCTCGTAGATGTCCGCTGCTGAGCATATGTCAATTGGTACCTATTACACTTGTCTACTGTATTTTTTTACTTAACCTACTCTTATCTCTTTTTCACATCCGATAATGCCCACAAGAGAAAACGATGCGTCAGACTCAGTCAGGGATTACACGCTGTGTCAATCATTATATATTTTGTGACAATTTCGTTATCGCAAACTGCGATTTAATTATAAAATTGCTTGAATAAAATTCACACATTTATTGAATAACTCTTCTGAAAGATTAGTGCGGCTTGTGTGGTAATCAACATTCTATTACCGTTCTAATTTGATAATTACAACAACCTAACTATTACAATTGAATACACTAAACTACACAGATTAGACTTTTTCGATTTTCGTGAGCTCCACGGAAACGCTCCGCTTAAGTACCACTATGTAGTCATCCATTCATAGACAGATCGCACTGAATGTTGCTCAACATCGCCGTTCCCAATCACTGTATGCAACTAGCTAGCCTGCCTGGAGCCTGAGGACATATTTAATTGTTAAATATTGTTTTGTTTTAACTCGTTCTATCTATATAATTAACTATAATACCAGAAGTTACTTGGGCGAAGTTATAACAAACGGATATACTAAGTCTTCGATGAACATTGAACAGCTCTACTAGTTAACTACTCTATAATATCTACGCCAGGCTTTTATGGCTTGCAGAATATTAGATTTCCGAGTTGAAGCGAGATATTCTGAGAATAATCTCTCTCTCAATACTCTGAGAACACGCCACATCCACCAAAAACTTAAGCAGTTATACTTCAGGAAATTCACTGTTATTGCTCATGTCTGTCAATAAGTCAATTTATTTTGTCAGAAATGAGTAAAGCGTAGGTATGTATGCACGCAGAGTAACAAAGTTATAATCTTACAAAAGCCTGCGCAGTGTTTTAACGAGTTTTCTCTCTAACCGTGGGGCGTTGCTAATTTAAACTTATGATAGGTTTACAGTAATTCCGCTCAAGTTTCATCGTAACATCCATCGCAAAAATGTATTATGTACATGGACTCATTCATTATAGGTCACCCGTGTGTATTAATTATGCGAAACAGGAAAGTTTGTTCCTTTTTTCGTCACTTCTTTTGCATAAAGTGGGTTGTACGTACATAAATTGTAAGGCTGGGACAAATTGCGTTCCGCCAGTAATGTATTCTGCTCAGTATTGCCTCGCACACGTATGTCACAGCTGAATTCAACGTAATGAGACTTTTCAAGTGCTGCTCACTCTTATTTTGCTTTAATCGTTTCGAATTAAGATACAATTTGTCGCAGCTGTAGGCAACGGCGTCGAACTCAGCGGGACGGATACAAAGTCAGTGTTGGTGTGTTATATCCGCAACTTTCTCGATAACTGTTGAGCGTTTGATGTATGCGGGTATTTAAGTTATTACGACTCTATCGAAAATAAATTATAAAATTAAAAGAGTTCTTTTTTTGACAGGCTGATAATTTCTAATGTCATCTAATGGAAACAAACATAGTCTTTCTGTTTTTTTGGAGTCTTTTGGCTTCTAACTTTTATTTTTGTTTTGTTTACATCTTAAAAATTGTTGCCTACGTTAGGATTTATTCTGACGTGGGTATAGTTTATACACATTATTATCACATGTACAAACACCCAGACCCGGAACAACTACCTGTAGATCATACAAATATTTGTCACGTATGGGAATCGAACCCGTGACACGTAGCGCAGAAAGCCAGTCTTCTAGCTATTGCGCCAACCGTAGCGACAAACTGTTCTATTATAAAATGTAAAAGGTTCTTATCATATTTAATGAGGTAATGTTTTTCCTATGAAATCTAGTTTGAATGCTATTAATTTAGCATTTCCCCGAATAGAATATCGGCTTTCCTAGTATAGTTTTAAAGGGTGCTTAAACAGTTCATAAATCAAAGCGATATGTCGACGTAATACCCTATTTCATCGGGGCTCTGCTCTCGTGAAATATGACCAGCATTATTATCTGCTTGCATGGTGTACAACGCCAGCTTATCTGAGGAAACTTCTAAAACATCTTGGATGTTTATGTTTTAGTTAGCAGTCTTATTACGTGGGAAAGGCGGGGTATTTTATCTTAAGTAGGTTATATAAAAATGAATTGAAGCAGGGTAATATTTAAAAAGAAAGAAAAATATTTTCGTATTTCACCAGTGACAATAAATAGAATACACAATACTCGTACAAAATTATGAACGACATTTCGAATTTTAATATTTTCTAATTTTTTTATTATAATAAAGTAAATGTTGATTAATATTTTAATTGACCTTCTTATATATATTTTTTTTTTTTTAAATAACGCATGTGGTGTGTTAGCCTGTAAGTTATTGTTGCCCTTATAAATAAATTAATGGTAAACATATTGTGTAAACAATTGTAGGCTTAACTAAATAAATACAACCGTAAACATCCGCTTCTGAATGTTGGCTTCCCAGTGGTCATAGGTGATAATGCCAAAATTGCAAGACTTGGCAGGCGGATTGCTCATCGCTGTCTTATTGTTATTAGCACAACCGAGTATTCTGCTGCCCCATCTTCATGACATCGATATGGAGTCGTCTTTTTTTTGCCGGGAACCACATGGATGGATACCAATCACCAGATCAGATATAAAACAAAGATTGTGAATAATATGTATAACAGAAAATATTATAGATACATGTATTAATAAATAAAAGTAAATTGAGACATACTTCACATCAAAACAAGCCAGCACTACCCCGTCTGAAAATTTAAAGTTCTTGTTAATGAAAGATAAAACAACTATAAGCCATTCAATGTGAATGGGTTTTATTGTTCGGCAAGGGCCCGGCGGGTGGACTTTTAATTAAAGGCCCCTTCACATTCTCTATTATACAGGACTTTTTTACAGCCCCAGCTACATATTGTGCGACCACGAACACTTTTAGTGGGGGTAATATGCATATATTGAAAACGCAGGCTGCGTTTCGATTAACACACTACACATAAAACTGAACTCTATCACTTAGAACGCAATGGTAAAAATCGTGTGCGAGTGTGTAAGCTATCAATCGATAATTTTAACAGATATTATTATTTTATTTACCAGAAAAAAAAAACATGTTAGGTCATCATATCGGCCATTGGTCGTCAACTACTGAAAAAGGCCCATAGATTTCCACAATTGGGTCATCATTTTGGGGGAATTTACTTGTACTCACCATACTGGGCCGGCGGTAGGTGAGCGCAGAATGGCTACTGTTCCAAAGAAGGAACGCTGCTGCCCATCTCTCAGGTGCCTTTTACGACAACCGGGGGTCCCCCCGTCTCCCGATGGAGTGATGCTATATTCTTTTTATAGTCAAAATATTGTTTGATTGATCTGTGCGCGAAAAGTCCCGAAACCATAGTTGAATCAGAGTGAAATTCGCGATAGTTTAAAAACTTACATCATAATAATAATTAATCCCACTTTATTGAACATGTATTTATGTAACCTAACTATAAAATGTTGACTATTGAATCAACTGACGAAACGGTTGGTGCCGTGGCTAAGCGATAGGCCGATTCTGCACGGAACAAATATTTGTGTCAACTACAGATAGTTTTTGATAGTTTACACGCTCCCACGCCTTTTATAGGGAGGAAGTCCATTCGGATCATCCACGCCAAAATTAAGGGTTTGGGTGTATGAGTGGGATTTTTATGTCTGTAAATTGTAGCTACGATACCCTACCTACCCCTAGTGTGGGTCTATTTATAAAAAATAAAATATACATAGGCATTTTAGTAAACGAGGTATCAACTTTTGAGTCACCAGTATGGAGAAAAGTGGTAACAAGTTGAACTCATCAGTTTCTTCAGGAGGATCCTCTATCATATCAGCCAAAGGATGTCCACTGCTGAAGAAAGGTCCTTAGATTTCTACAAGGAGCGGTTACATGCCGCCATCATCCTACGACTCCCAGCGACCTTCACCAGGTTGTCTGTCCACCTCGTTGGAGGTCGTCCCACGCTGCGTTTTCCAGTGCGCGGTCTCCATTCTAGAACCTTTGTGCCCCAGCGGCCATCAGTTCTACGAACAATGTGCCCTGCCTATTGCCACTTCAGTTTACTAATCTTTTCAGCTATGTCGACAACTTTAGTTTACTTTTGGATCTAACCTAACCAGGCGAGTATTATGCTTGGCGGGCCGAAGCCCAATCGTTGATATTCGGCGTCTGTATATATGCACCTTTTTTTGGGCTTCTCGCAGACATTTCCTGGATATGTAGCTGCTTAACCGTACAGTTCTAGCGAAGCTAAAAGAGCTCTCCGGCCGGGTTTGAAATTTATATTATATACTAGTAACTTGCGCTAAGGGTGCCCCCTGCTGGACACGGATCTCGGCTTAGGGCGTTGCTGAAGTGTGCAAGCTATTTTTTTAGGGACAGCTGAATCGGTATTACTTAATTAGTATTAAATGTACAGACTCGGCACAGGCCGGCGCGAGCAAGGGACGGGGGGGAAGTGTAGTTGTTGAAGTTGAACAGAATAGTGTTGTCGCGGCCATGGACCTCCGTGACGTCGGTGAGGCGGGCATCCTCAGCGGCGAGGGCGGTATACCGGTCGAGTGTTTAGTGAATGAGACAGTGCGAATCTCTTCATGTTATCTATCGTGATTTTGTCGTCCGGGTCGACCAGTGCGGAGAACGCTACTGATACGGGAGGGTCGGTAATTGGTATATTTGCAGCGATGTGCGAACTCTTTAAATGCGCGATTCAGGATTCTTTGACGTCATCGGCGAGTTGCATTTAATGTTCAAGTAGATGTCGCTGTAAGTTGTAGTTACATAGTGGCGATGTAAAAGTCGCCACACGTATAAACGTCATTTTAAAATTGGAGCTATAGGTACATAAATGTTAATAAATAATATCAGACAATTGATGCGTGACATACCACCATAACGCACACCTTGATTGATTGGTTGTTTGATTGATCATTTTAATAATTTCCGGCGACTGCTTAGTTCGCATCAGCAGAAATGATTGATTAGGTATCATGGAGAATTTAAACGTTACAATTAAATGGGATAAAGCAGTAATAATGTTACATAACCACTTGGTATTTATGTTTTCTACTTGAATTTACCTATAGGATGTAACGAGTATTATTAAGAACTATCATTTAACGACGAAAATGTGGTACCAACTTCTGTTAGCGGTTTTCCAAACACATACGATATGGGTACCTTCAAGATAAGACTACAGGAGTCTCCAGAGCAGTCACTCTCTGGTGTAGTAGATGTTCATGGGCGGCGGTGATTACTTACATTAAGTGACGGGCAAGCTCGTTTGCAAAAGGTTATTAAAAAATAACTTTTTCAGAAGTTCACTCAAATGAAAACAGTGTAAATAAACAGAAAGTCCCATTAGGTACCTACATAAGAGCGAGCCTTTTACGTCGGAGGCTTAGAAGTTTAACGACAATTAGTAACGGCTGCTGGTATTGACAGCTCTTGTCTGCCACCCCTCGACTGAATTAAGCTTTGATTGAATGAGTTTTGATTGAAAAAACTTTTACACGAGAGGCGATCACTTGAAAATATGTTTCATGTGAATTGACATTTTAAATGAAACCAGCCAAAGGGACAGTGTGGTTTTTCGGAGAAAAAACACGCGTTTCTATCCACAGGTGTCAAAAGGTGATTAATGGTTGAAATCAAGAGGATGGACATGGCATCCTTCTGTGTGCTAAAAACAACATACTCCGATCACCGATCCACTACCAAGCGTGGTGATTATAGCAATATACCACCTCTCAATGTACTGATCATTGAGGCCCATGTTCAACAGTGGATATGAAATGAATAAGCGACCTTTGGCGAAATTTGTTTGAGGACTTGCAGCTTTAGAAGAATTGTTTTTGAAAAGGTTCTCATGATCATCACCATCATCATATCAGCCATTAGACCTCCACTGCTGAACAAAGCCTTCCCCATAGACTTGAAGAAAATTTGCCAGTACCTACTCACCACGCTTGGTAGGCGGGTTGCTGAGCGCAGTATGGCTGCTATTCCAAAGTAGGGACGCTGCTGCCCATCCCTCTGGTTTAGAATCCTTTAGTCGCCTTTTGCGACATCCACGGGAGGAGATGGAGTGGTGCTCTATTCGTACTCCGGACACGGTTTGGACAGGAAAGGTGTTAAACGAATAATTTTTTTCACTAGTATGCCCTCAAAAATGACCCGGATGAAAGAAACAGAGGCAAACAAAAGCCAAAAAACACATATTTTAAGTGGGTAATCTATTTTAAGTTAAATATTGGCTACCATTAAACCTCTTTAGTATTAATCGCATCATTAGTCGTGGTCGCAACTGCGGCCGCCAAGCCTGTGATTTTAGGCTCGACTCGATGATCGCTAAAAGTGAAATAGCGATTTCTAGTAGAAAATCCTTAATGAAATATTACAAGCCTTACATATAATGGCATTCTGAGCACTACGGCAAGCAGAATGAATTGTCTAATTCTGAAACACTGGATTGCTTTACATGTAAAACGTGATTGTTATGATGTGTAACATCCACCCAGTGTCAGAACGAGAAAACGTTAGATAGTATTATTTTCTTTTCTTTTCATAACTCTGGTTCTCCGTCCTTGATATATTTGCTAAAAAAAGGACCTGTAAATAAGATTCAGTCGGAAAACAGACGAAAACATACTGGAATAAGCAGAATCATTTGGTACCTCACATAACATTGAAAGGCGAAACGTTTCGATATCTACCTTCCGTATGTAGTTTCAATGTAACCATTCAACAGATAGAGATAATACTCGTATCACTATCTTAGCCTCATTCACTCCCAACAACAATGAATCGATTAGTTCGAACCCAGATCAACTGCAAAAGTTTGCAGTTGATTTCGACTTTTGAGTTTTAGTTTGCAAGGTGATATCCAGACTCAGCTTAGATGGAGATTTGTTTTACAAGATAGGGTGTGGCAAAAACAAATCGATGTTCGTCTATCATTAAACAATACAGTGTGTATGTCTCAAGATAATAGCTTGAGTACACACAAAGAGTGTGTCATTGTTTGTGCTGTGTCCTTATGCGGAATGCGGGTATGTCAACCCAGATGAAAACACAACAGTTGATCACATCGGTATTATTAACTACATGTGAACAGCTTACCACTTTACACCTTACAGGGTATAAACAAATATAAAAAATATAAAAATCTTACACTAGCAAGAATGAAAATCCTTAACCTCATTCGAGTTTTCAAATAAACAAACTGCTCCTTTCATAAAATGCAGGAAACTTAAACTTTTCCGTGTTCTGTCTGAATTAATGCATCATCACTATCTCCTCCCGTGGATGTCGTAAAAGGCGCCTAAGAGACTCTAAGTCAAACGGCAGCAGCTTCCATTCTATGGAACAGCAGCCATTCAGCGGTCATCAACCCGCCAGTCAAGCGTGGTGAGTACTGGTAATTATCTCCCAAAATTATGACACACGGTATGTAACCGGTCGTTGTGGAGATCCGTGGGGGAGGCCTGTGCTCAGCAGTCCTTAGAGTAATATGACGAACTTAAAGTATAATATAATAATTTAATAGTAATGTTTTTTTTAATAATTGCCGTGTGGTGCCGGCTCAGAATGCCACCACCCCATTTCATCCCGTGGGTATCGTAAAACTCGACTAAGGAATTAACTGGAGGATGGGCAGCAGCGTCATTTGAGTACATTCACAACTCAACTGCGATCGCCAACCCGTCTGCCAAGCGTGGCGATTATGGCAAGAACCCCCAAAGAGCACAACACATACCCATACTTATCAGTGGTTGTGGTGATCTTTGGGGCAGGCCTGTGTCGAGCAGTGGACTTCATTCGGCCGAAATTATGAATGTTTATTTTCTCCTCACAATAACAGACCTTACATAAATTATACTTATATCTATTTTAATAGAGGTTTATTTCTTAGTCTAGAATATGTGAGGAGCAGGCGTAAAAAGGCATGAAAGATGTTAATAAAAAATAAATGAAGCCGTCTTTTATTTATCGGCCAATATGATCAGTTTTGTTGGGAACAATAAACTCATACTATGTTAGTGGGTATTTACAGTGTATACGTAGCGACAGCTTTGGTAAATTTAATGAAATAGCCGATACGTTGACTAATTCCATTTTCGGCTGAAGCTCTCAGGATGTTGTGGGAATTGTTCCTAATTCTGGACAGCGGCAATGCTGCTTTCTTTTGCGTAACTACATCAAAACTGTCTAACGGTGCAATTACGAACATCTGCAAAGCGCTGCTCATCTGCGAATCGTCAACAGCGCCCTAGAAAGGTTGTTGAATAATGCTAATGTATTATAAATAAAATTATGTGCTCACATTACCAAATACATGTCTTATGATGAGTAATGGGATCTTTTTTTAATCTAAACCAGTCTAAGCACATAGATAAAATAAGCGTTCAATGCACAATAAAGTTCCAATAATAATTATTTGATAATTATCGAATTAGTTAACTACTAACAATAGCGTAGTAATGACATCGTTGCGTGCAGTTCGCGTATTGCGTAGCAGTGCAATCCTGCAGGATTGCAGAGCAGAGCAAAGTGCAATAAACAGGGAATGTAATAAAGTTAGACTCGTTCTTCAAAGAACATTCTTTTTAGATGAGTCTAACTTTATTAAATAATATTAATATTATAAATATTTAATTACTACATGTCCAACATCTTTCAGCAATTCCATTTGCATAATAAAACCCCGTCTTCAGAATAGGTAAATCATCAGCATACATACATTCTATAGACAAAGACAGTTCGTGAAAAACGGGTGGATAGTGCAAAATCCTATCTGTTACGCTCTCAAAGATTTCACTGAGTAAGGATTAGTATAAATTGAGTAAGGTTCGTATGACCTGATGTAAGAGCGCAGCGAACTCGGCTACCCTTTTTAGTCATTACTATCCTACTATCTTTCCATCCCGGTAGCCTGCTCGAGAAAAAACCTTGGGGTTTCAGACAATTCGACCTATATTATGATGAAAAGGGTTTCGCTAGCCAACGTTTTTCTGACAACAGTGAATAATTCCAGAAACTTCGTGAACGATCGCCGCTATCGATAGCAGATTTGGGTCTTGAAAATCGGTTACAAAAAATACAATATATGATTCACTTTCTTTCGAAAAAAACCTACCCGATTTGGGCCATTGAAGGAACAGTATTAAGGTAAATCTCTTAAGTTAAACATGTACTTATCGTTGAAATAAATTGCTTCTGTAAAAGTTGAAGAAGTTCGTTAAAAAAACATTTACTACTGGATTACATTAAAAATACATTTTAAAAAGTAATTTCGGTAGGTATTGCTATCACCGCGGGAAGCCAGGACAGCTCTCGGCCGTTCTCTCGACAAATTGAGCATTACGCCAAATGCCTCCGGTAATTTCGAGCTTCACTCCAAATTTACTACGTAAGCTGCTAAGAAATTTAATCTTGATATTATTTCGAATTTTAGTTGAAACAATGCCGAGATCTCAATTTTCCTTCAAAGATGAAAACAGAACGCGGAAAGTAATATATTAATACGTCATTTGCGTGTTTATTTATAGCGAAAGTATCTATCTTATATCACTCTCACGTAATAATAATATACATAAAGAGCACGCTGTGGCTTCCTATAATTGGAGGTGCACACCAAACACAAACTTATATACCGATATGTAATAGCCCATGTATGTGTGTGTATCCTCTGTTGGAAGTCCATAATAATAAATAAATAAATAAGCCTTCAATATTATATAGTAATAAATAGGCCAACTGGAATCCGCACTTTATCATCGATTCATCATATGAGTCAAAGGATATCTCATCATCATCATCATATCAGCCATAAGACATCCACTGCTGAACAAAGGCCTCCCCCATAGAGTTCAACAATTGAGTCTTTTCATGTCATTTCATTTTCGGGGGAATTTGCCAGTACTCACCACGCTTGGCAGGTGGGTTGGTGAGCGCAGTATGGCTAATGTTCCAAAGAAGGGACGCTGCTGCCCATCCTTCTGGTTTAGTCTCTTCGTCGCTTTTTACCACATCCACGGAAGATTGAGGTTGATATATTCTTAAACAGAGCAACCCGAAATAACGGATAACACCACTAACCAGGCTTGAGTTTCCCCTTTATTTCCCTTAGTTAACTTATGATCTAATGGAGCTAATTTTATCAATTATCGGCTGCGCTCAAATTTTATTCAAACACACTAGTAATGACACGAAATTTAATTACAGCGCGTTGGAAACGCTACAAATATCTCATTTTGAACTAGCGGCTTGCGGTGGAACGTTTTAATGAGCTTACGAGCGCTGTTATCGCTTGCAAATAGTCTAATACCATAGGTCAAATACCGTTATAATGAATGTATGAAGTGTTTTCTGTGGTAAGATTAATAAAACGTTGATATACATACTTACTCGTGCATATAGAATAACTGTTTTCTTCTTTTTCCTATGGAATCAAGACTTATAGAAACTCGTCGGTTCAAAATTTAATCTTACCTGTAAATATGAACATCAATGGATTTAAACATTAAAATTAATCTGAAATACAATTCTAATAAGACATTGTACACTGTAATCGACAACGTACCAAAAACTTTGGGAGGACGTTACACTTAGACTTAACAAAAAAACAGGATAGGTTTTTATTTAGAAAATAAGTGGGTCACGGTTTTTGTCATTTTTGAGTACTATCGCGATAACAACGCGATCAAAACGATGAAAATGATCATCATCATTATTGTGATAAGATTTTAAAAATCTGTGAAGAAAAAAATTGGACGCTTTTGTAAGCACTTTGGACGCACCGAGTGCACGGAATCCGTATGGTGCCCGGGTTAACAATATGGCACTACTCCATCTCCTCTCGTGGATGTCGTAAAAGGCGACTAAGGGACTCCAAACCAGAGGGATGGGCAGTAGCGTCCCTTCTGTGGAACAGCAGCTATTCTGCGCTCACCAACCCGCCTGCCAAGCGTGGTGAATATTCGCAAGTTCCCCCAAAATGACGACACAATTGTTGAAATCTAAGAGGGAGACCGTTGTTCAGCAGTGGACGTCCTTTAGCTGATATGATGACACTACTTTAAAATAAGGTAATTCGAATTGTGTAATACTATATTAGGTATGGACAGATTTCAATCGCTTAAAATTTCATGGACCAGTTTCATGTCGGTTTAAAAAGAGGATAATTATGTACTTGTTTTAGTTTAGTATGTTCGTAGTATTGGTTGTGAAAATCACCTTTGAGCACTGTAGTTAATTCATTTCTTTCTTTGACACCTTGCTCAGAATGGAAAACAAACTTTTATCTATGATTTTCGAATAAATCAAGTAAACACGTTTCAATTTTTTATCCAGGTATTACAGTTTCGTTATGATAAAACCCCGAAATTAGTAGGTACATGTTAAAACTTAAATAAGAACTTCAATATTTTCTCTTTATAATACGCCTGAGTCTGTAACTATCGGCAAGCCCATACACTGGTTCATCGTTGGGCAATTTCAAATTTCACTTAGCTCTCGTCTCTCAGGAGCACTGAATTTATGAAAGGAGAAAGTTTGATGATGTGCTCTTATGAACTTTCAACTTTGTAGCTAGTCACGTGTATATTTTATATCGCACATAATAATGGCGTGGTTCCTGGCAAATGCAATGGATGTGGTAAAAGGTAACTAATCATTTTATTGTTTACTACCTGGGAACCGCGATTTCACCCGCGTTTAATTTAAAAGAAATTTAGAGTACTTTGACATAGACACTTGACATAGAATATATATATTGGATTTCAAGGGCTTTTTTTGCGCGGGTCCCTAATTCTTTATTCCTTATAACATCAGCTATCTGCCAGTCAAAGTCTCGTCAAAATCGGTCCAGTCGTTTTGGAGATTACCCGGAACAAACAGACAGACAGACAAAAAAAATTCAAATTGTTTTTTTGTTATATGTACCGTATATATACTTTCATCTGCATTTAGTAAAAAGCTGTTATTTTGACAAGCGGTACGTAGATGACACTTTTACGGTCCAGCCGTTTTGGAGTCCACAGGGAACATATATGCTCACATCGATTTTTATACATATATATTTAACCGGTAAGTTTGTAAACATTAACATTTTGTTTTATATCTACGCAAATTACGCTAATGTTCCGTGTTATTCCGGACAAAGAATAGACCTCTCGTCTCTATCGAAGGGTGGATATCAAGAGGATGGGTAGCAGCATCCTCCCGTGTGCTAACAACAACATACTACGATCACCAATCCGCCTGCCAAGCGTGGTGGTTACGGCAATATCTCCTATAACCGCTCATTGTAGTGGTGATTGAAATGTCCAAGTTCAGCAGTGGACGTTTATGGGCTATGTATGGTTCATAACCAGTCGATTACTGTCCCACTGCTGGGCCTCGTACCCTTTTCTTACGATGATAAAGGTTAGGCCTTAGTCTAGTCTAGACTACACACACTATTGAAACGATTTTGGAGCCTTCTCAGGTGTGCAGGTTTCCTCACGATGTTTTCCTTCGCCGTTAACGCAAGTGATAAATTCTAATTGGTTAGGTACTTACTTTGTTTTATTTACGGGCACATTAATATATAAATTTTAAAAGCTTGTTTGCATATAAGCGTTTGTATTTTAACTAATTCGTTCATTTGTACGCCATTAAATCGTGTTATAATGCACGAATCGATTATTTGAATACACGTATTGTTCAAATACACGATCAATAAAAGTTAGTACATGATAATCAGACGTTTATTTGAGGCTATTAAGGTATGCATAACTAAGGCATCCTTGTTACACCTCTGGCTCTCTCGGGAATTGTACTAGGGAATACTAAATCATGTATACAGAATCTGGAACTCTTGTAGGCTAACAAGGTGGTTCACAATACCCGAGTGACGGTATTTTATGGCGAACAGTCCTTCGAATATGGCGTTAACTACTTAATGTACCCTGGCCTAAGTGGACGTGTCGCAGGACGATCGTAAAACCAGTCTTGTCATAAAGTATTACTTAGTGTTGACATGATATTGCTGACGTCATTATCCATCATTTTATAATACACGTTATAGCTTTTTATCATTTTGGCTACTCTAGTTACATATTTAGTTACACACATGTATATATATATATATACTTTTTTTTCTTTATTTAAATAACGTTGCCCCACACTAGGACTTCTCCTGTGTCTTGTGTGCGTTTACAGACATGAATTCCACATACACGTAACAGCTACCTGCAGATCATACAAATATTTGTTCTGTGCGGGAATCGAACCCACGATCCGGGGCACAGCAGCCGACTGTATCAGCCACTGCACCAACCGTGCCGTCAATGGTATACATATATATGTTGTATATGTGGAGTCCGGATTGAGAATATAGCACCACTCCATTTCTTCTTGTATAGTCGTAAAAGGCGACTAACAGACTAAACCAGAGCGATGGGCAGCAGCGTTCCTTCTGTGGAACAGCATCTATTCTGCGTTCACCAACCTGCCTGCCAAGCGTGGTGAGTACTGCCCAAAATTACGACTCACGGCTATAATGAAATATAGATTGTGCCGTTATTTACTAGTAGCCAGGCAGTGGTATTAGAGACCCTTAGTCCCCGTTTACGACATCTAAAACAGAGTCATGGACAGCAGCGTCCCTTGCTGCTGTGCTTAACAACCCGCCTGCCTAGCGTGGCGAGCGCTGGAAAATCTATGGGGGAGGCCTTTGTTAAGCAGTGGCCGTGGTTGATATGATGATGACGATGATATAATTTATATCTACCTTTACCCTCGACCGTTTGCAAGGAACTGATCAGTACGGTATTTATGTCTAGTTACACAATTTCCCAATCCTGCACCGCAAGTTTAGCATTATAATTTATACACAATGTCATTTGCAAATAGTCCGACTATTTATCACCATAAGCAAATATTTCTATTGGAAATCTAAATGCTATCAAACTGTGCCAACGTCGCTGATATTATTTCAGTTCGGGATCTGTTTTACCTGACTTGGTACCCATTGCTACCCAATTGATATTCAGCAAGCCCAATTGAATAATCTCGATGGAGTTACAGTGAGGGTAACCTTATAATTTAATTCGTCGGTTCACTTACCTACTGTCGAGACATTGGTAATATTGCTTCTATAACTGAATTTAGGTTAGTTCCGCCCATAGTTGTAACTTACATAACGTAAAGTGGTTCGGGTATGCATACATAGGGTATCTTATATGGAATATGTATATGACAGTGGAATTATGTTGACATCGCTTTATGGTTCCTTTGCGAGCGTCGTTCGCTTCCCAGTCTTATGGACTGAGTGAAAGGTAAGGTGTAGGACTGACTGTTTTCTCGTAACTTGGGAAAATCTTTAGTCCGGCAGCGGATTTCGATAGCCTGAGTTAATTTTCCTTTAATGAACGAAATGCGGCATCAAACGAGATGCACAGACGACCTGGTGAAGTTAACTGGAAGTCGTTGGATGCAGGCGATATGTTACCGGTCGTTGTGGAAATCAATGGGGGAGGCCTTTTTTCAACAGACGCCGTGCTTCGCTGATATGATGATGATGAGATGAAATACACTAGCTCTGATGGTCTTATGACGAGATGTAGTGACGTCTATATAAAATATTGTAACTATCGGTACCGGACCACATAAGGCTGCGCATGCGTTGCCTAATGCCTAATTTTATGACAGTATTTTTTTGTAGACTTCATCATTATAAATAAATATTAATTAATTATAAAACTGTGTGGTGTCCGGATAAAGAATATACCACTATCCGTCTCCTCCGTGGATGTCTTACAAGGTGACTAAATGATCTCTAAACCTCCTGGTCTTCTGGCCACCACGTATCAAAGAATATAACATTTCTAAACAATTATCGGAACAGTGACAAATAATAAATGTTGTCATAACCAACTCATAAAAGCAAACGTGGTCCAATATAGAGCAGCCGAAAACTTGTACACTTGAACACCGCGGCTGCGATTATTCATGGATTATAGAAAGATAAATTATCCGATATTACTTCTTCTTCTTCTCTTATATTATGGCTTCTGTGGAGTATCTTCCACAATTTCGCCAATGTCAAGTAAAAGGCATCATCTCAGGAATCTTTACATATTCATGTAGGATTAAATTAGTTTATAGTTACATTCCTAAGCATAGTGTTTCGGAACGAATCAACAGAGACGTGAGTGGGAGATATTATTCTATGAGGGTATATAATAAGATGGCGACGTTATTAAGCGGGTTACTGTAAGATTTGATTGGAAAGAAGCAAATTTAATTATTTATTAAGATGCAAGTTGCAGTTCATTTAGTGATTCTACAAATAGATATTTCTACAAATTTGGGGGCTCGTCCGGGATCACTAAAAAGAAGTAAAACAACGAAGATTGTTAAGTTTTGTTACGACGTGCCGCGTGTTAAGGTGAACCACGCGACATTTTGAAGAGGAAACGTTATAAGATTCGAAGTATTACGAAATACAACAATGCCTGATGAAGAAAAGACGCAGTCGGTACTGTACAACTTCGCTTACGTTATACCAAAGTTTAACGGTAGCGATAAAACGTATCCAAACGTAAACGTATACTATATTCCTAAAAAATGAAAAAAATCTATAAAATATGTGAGCAACGTCGTACGGTTCAATTGTTTTGTTTTTCTATCCGATATTAGCGGATATTAATCAACTGGTCACGCACAACGGAAAAAGCACAGAATATATAGTCGAGAAACTTCAAAGACTCTGTATCCGCAAAAAGTCAACATATCTCAGGCTCATGAGACATGGTGAGTCTCTTTGATCGTCAATAACACGTCCTGTATATTTACGCAAAGGTGTACGAAATAAATCAAATTTAGAATCCCGTACGGAGATGCGAATAAACATAGCTCGTATTATGAACATATAAAGGCAGTTCGACGAAGGCTAACTTGTTCTGCTACAATCTCTTTGATAAACTTGTTCTAGCAAACTTGGCGAGCTTCTCGCACGGTTGTTTGCAAACTTGCACTTAACGTGCAGCTTAATTGAATTGTCCAGAAGTCAATTTGATTCTTCACTGCGCTTGAGTTTTGGTGTTCCTAAAGGGTGCAGTTTCAGTTGCGATGCGTAATTTGTAGGTAGTACTTTTGAACAGCTTGCAAAACTGGATGAGTTATTAATAATAATAACCTTTATTTCAGATGTTTGCATATACAACTATTTGTGTAACAAACAAAAGTAAATATCAGACACAAACAACATAACAAATTATTATTAACATTAATGAAGTATGTCAAAGAGGATACTATCCACTACTTACAGCGCAGTGTGCAATCGTATCCAGGGACAGAGCAGCGGAGAGACCCGGATAGGTCCGCGAATACGCTTAGCATGCTGTTGTGGCTGGACCTTTTTTTTTATTGGTGCCCAGTGGAAATTCTTCATGAACTTCCTTCGTCCCGGGGAAGGACGAAGGGGTATGCCGGACTCCTACCGGCTAAAACCACTGGAGCGGTCATCTTCGGCACGTAAGGGAGGCTCCAGGTCCTCGTATGATCACACTAGAGCCGCCCACTGCGATGCCTATAGGCACATCTCGGAGAGGGTGACTGTAAGGCGGTCACCCCCCCGGGGGGATTGTAAAGGATCCCCCAAAGCGTCCCACGGCAGCGCGTGACCAGATGCGTGCTACCGTCTTCTCTTGGGTCATTCGGTGTGGGCACGCAGATTCCCCAATCTACGCACCCGCGAACCCAGAGGTCCCCCACCTTACAGCAACGGCAGGGGTTTTCAGGCGTATCGGAATTAGGCGCCAGGGCGGTTGTTACCCCGGCGCCGTCTCCTTCTTCTTCGAGCGGGATCGGCCCTCTCCCGAGTTGTGGCTGGACCTAACACGACTTAGCAGCGATGCACACCGTTTCTTGTATAGGCATGAAAGCCACTTGTATGCGCTTCTGCAAACGTGTTTGAAGCTCTGCAAATCGCGGCAGCCCCAGCAGCACCCTAAACGCGCTATTATAGACGAAGTTGTAGTTCTAGGGCGTTTAGTTTAATCGTGTGTGGAGGTATTACATGATGTAGAATGTGCGGTAAAATGAGCGACGATTAGGGCACCTTCTGGCTGTAATACGAACATGTCGTGATCCACTCCAATTACACTTGTTAAGATCATATCGTCGAATTAATGTAATTAACAAGTTCCCGCTCAAATTACTAGATGATATCAGGTGTCGTTTGTTTTAAAGTAACGAACGTGTTAACCTATTTCTCCAGCTTAAACTGGTACCTACATCGTTATCTATAGGCTGCCTTAAAAATTTTAATATCGTGCGGAAAACTTGTCAGAATTTTTTGTTTTTTTTAAAACGTTGCCCCATTGCTTTGATATTGACTGTACGTAGCATAGCACATAATGATTTGTGATGATGATGTTGCGAAGATCATCATCATTATATCAGCCGAAGGACGTCGTCCCCTGAACAAAGGCCTTCCCCATGGATTCGAACAATTGTGTCGTCATTTTGGAGGGAATCTGCCCGTACTCACAACGCTTGTCAGGTGTATTGAGAAGCAGAGTATGGCTACTGTTTAACAGAAGGTATGCTGCTGCCCATCCCTCTAGGTTAGAGACCCTTAGACACATTTACGGCATCCACGGTAGAAATGGATTGGTGCCACATTCTAAATCAAGACCCCACATGGAAGATTTGCTAAGTTCATCATCATCATATCGCCCAAAGGACGTCCACTGCTGAACAAAGGCCTCTCTATAGATTTCCACAACAAGCGGTTACGTGCTGCCGACATCCAACGACTCCCAGCGACCTTCGTCATGTCGTCTGTCCACCTCGTTGGAGGTTGTCCCACGCTGTGCTTTCCGGCGCGCGGACTCCACTCGAGAACCTTTTTACCCCAACGGCCATCAGTTCTACGAGCAATTGCCACTTCAGTTTACTAATCTTACTAAATATCGGCAACTTTAGTTCTTCTACGGATCTTCTCATTTCTCAATCGATCTCGTAGAGAAATACCAAGCATACCGCTCCCCATAGCTAAGTTAGCTAACAGTTTTTCACAGTACATCCATTTTTACTTAATATGGATACGTTAACAGCATTACAATTCAAACAGATTCACTGACTTCCACACTAGTCAAAACTGTATTACGGTAGGCCAGTCCTTTTCAGAAAACCATTGCACAGTGCACTTCCTTGTTGCCAATTCCTGGAATTATTACGCTCCTTTAATGTCATTGCTCCGTGACTGTTATTCAATAATACGCAGAGCTTCAATACGGAATGGTTACGGTCTGCGTCGGATTGCTGTTGGCAATGTTACAGCCCTCCGGCACGCACTAAAACATATCATTCCATTAATATTCAGGGAAGCTGCCAAAGGCGTGCGTCTTGGATTGAATACCCTCGATCAGCACTGATAAATAATCTGATAATGATAATTATCGTAAACACTGATGTATTAATGTTTGTCTGTGTTAAATAGTAAGTAGTTAGGTATTTAGATATAAATCTTCTTCCTATTGTCTAAAGGATCTTTTTGTGTCCTCACTTCATCATTTCAGTCAAAAGATGTCCACTGCTGGACATAGGCTTCCCCCAAAGTTCGCCACAACGACCGGTCTAGGTTTGTGTTGTAGGCTCATTGGGGGGATTTGCCATAATCGTCACGCTGGGCAGGTGGGTTGGCGATCGTCATTGAGTAGTAAATGTATGTACTCTAAAGACCCCGCAGCCCATGCTCCGGCTACTCCCATAGTCACCTTTTACGACTTCAACGGGATGAGATAGTACGTCCTCACTTCCTATAGTACAACCAAGAAACAAAAATAATGTACTAACGGAATGGTTGGCGTAGTGGCTAAGCGATTAGCTTAGTGCGCTACATGTCGCGGGTTTGATTCCCGCACGGAACCAATATTTATATGATCTAAAGGTAGATGTTTCGGGTCTGGTTGGTGCTTGTGTAGATACAACACAGGCGTGACCAAAAGTGTGGGGCAGAGTTTTTAAGGAATCATCTCAAAGCTATTTATTTACATTTAACGGGTCATAAGACATAATTCTCTAGTTATTTATATAATATTTAAACTAGACGGTTTAGATTACGTCATTCTAGACACCTTCCATAGATGGTAATTAAGTGGCTTAATTAGGTCACCTAATTTCATGAAGGTCAGTATAGTCATAAATATTCATATCAGAACTATTCACAGACAAAATATAGACCGGAACTTTGGCCTGGACATTAAATATACGATCAAAAACTTCCTCTAAATACCCGCAAAATAAAGTTATTTCGGACATCGATCACAGATTCATTTCCATCGCAAGTTGTGTGTTTACCCGACCCTTGCAGAAATCGAAGCGATTTCCTTTTCTGTATTTTCCTCAAAATAGTTGATGTTCTTACGACTCCCAGTCGGATCTCTTTATAGTAAGGTTTGTTTATCGGGCAATCGAGATCGACGAACAAAGAGCACGATTCTGTCCATTGTACGCTGGAGGACGATCTAAAATGTCCTGGAAACCAATTTGGCTAAGCTCCACAGATTCATTGGCTATAACGCGTCTCTGTGCATTTAAAAACGTTGGTTGTTAATTAAAAGTAAAGAGTACTAAGTACTAATTAAGTGGGATGAGAAAATAGTGGCGCATTTAGGAGTATATCTGTGCTTAGTCGGTTGTGTAATGCACGTTAGGGTTGACTTCCGGTGCTTAAAAGTGTTTTCTCTTCCAATAAAGTTGAAAACATTTTCTTTAACTGTAAAACATACCGCATTCTTATAGAATGACATTGTTTCATATGATTCATACATTGTTTTTTCGTCATACATTATGTCACAGCCTCACTGAAAAAATAGTTTCACATTATTATTTTTTTGGATCGTATGTAGGCTATATATAATGGCATTCTTCAACCATATACAAAAAATAAGTCAAATGCATTCTATTATTACTTTGTCGTGGGTTTATTACTCGCTATATTTTTCAATATCATGTAAATGCATAAAGATATCACCAGATGAATACTGGAAAGACCCCTGGATAACTAAAAAGTTCTAAACCATATACAAGGTCAGTAATATAATAAATTATTAAGATGTTTTATGTCGTGTCAATTTCTAGTCTATTTATTATGTGTGAAAGTTTTTTTTTGGTTGCTTTCTATGTTTGAATAACTTAACAGACATATTATATCAACTAGTATTAACCGCTGTATCATTGAATGGGATAAGCTAAGCGCCATTTTGTATACGCAAAGAAGTACGTAATGTTATAATTACGTTTTATTACAACACAGTCCAACCAAGCTATTGTCTTAAGGTCGTCGTCAGTCAATCTGGTCAGGGCACATCACAAGCTGAGATTGCAGATTAACGATCTCCTGTTCTAGATAGACTGGATGCAACTGGTGGAGGGATGAGGAGGAGACCTAGGTCTAGTTTTCAAAATACAGTCTCGGATTAAATAACGCCGTATTTAGGCCATGATCTACAATTCAGCTTCTAAGTAATTACATATTCTTCTGACATATCAAAAAGGTTGACTAAGCCAAGTTACAAATTAAATGAAACAAATTACTCCACTTATCCCTTTAAACGTGGAACAAAGCTGTTCTCTGCAAGCGACATTGTAACACACGCACCTGCTAAACTTTCTTAAAGGAACCTACAAATCTTCCCACAGCTAATCCAAACTGCGTCCTGAAGGAAAACCGAGCACCAAAATGTATCACGTACTTGGTATATTTTTATAAACCGCCAACGTTTGCGTTTAATGGTGTATGGGCCGAATGTGGGACTTATCCTGACAGCAAGAAATAGAGACTAAGGCAGATAAGGCACTCACGTGACATTATTGTGCCCCGATTTTCGAATTTGTGTTTTGTTTCGCGAGGTTTCGCGGCCCGGTTTTGTTCTAGTCAGATTTAGTTTGATTCACTGCACCCGATCTTCCCAGCTTACTTCAATTGTCGTTTTGTAATATTGTTGAAACATCTTATACGTTTTGGCAGATTGGCGTTATGTATTTTCAATTTAAATATTCTGATTCCGGTTTTATAAGTGCTACAACGCAATAACAATATTCCGTATCAAAACGAAAGAACACGTTATTTTCCTTCAATCCTTATATTTTCGTATTTGAATTTAATCTCTGCGAAATCAAAATCTTATTATGCTATATAAAAAGAATTTCACATTAAGGGCAAACGGAGTCTTACAAAATGTATCAAATAGAGTCCCTTTGGATAAAGATAAACCGGCGGAAGGCAGGATTTTGCCGGGATTTGGAATCTAAATTGTTTTTTATAGGTCACATTCAGCACTGGGTGTTATGAGGAGAAAAGTTGCAAAATGAACTCGCTTCGTGCATTAAATGTAATTGTGATTATAATAGCGTGAGTGGAGTCAAGGATTTAATTACAATGTAGACACATGGACCTCATTTTCGCTTTTAATTACGCAAATAGCATTCTTTCACATTGAATTAACGCAACAGCTCAAGCGTTCTTGTGTCATTACTTTGCGGTGCTTTTATTATTAAGTGTCAGTTGTACGAACAACTAGTTATGATTTTGCTATGATAATTGTAATTATAAGGCCGCAGCATGCGTAGCCTTGTTCTTAATTCTTACACATCATAAAAAAACTTGCTGCGTATTTCACTCTGACCCATTTGATAGCATTAAAGTTTTTGTATACTTTTATTTAATATCCAACTGTATAAAAAACAGTATTCGTTAAAAAACACAAAATTGATTATTAATTAATCAATCGGCTGCAGCTTCATAACTCATTATGTACAATAAGTGTCAGATATTTATCGGAAAGCATGCATACCATAACCTTACTGAACTCATACACCTACAACGTATGAATAGACTATGACAAATCACAGTGAAGCTTATTTCGTTGCCTTCACAGACAATATTCTTGAGAAATCGTAAAGCAAGTACCAACGATGAATATCTTAATTTCACGGTTCTTCGCAATACACATTTTTATTACAAATAACACACGGTGCAATGTTAAACTAGTATGCAAGTCAGCCCAGTCGCCCTTGACATATAGTTGGAGCGTTTCACTATGTTGGACCAAGTTATTTTAAACTTACAAACATAGTAACTTGGACCTTATCCCATCATAGCACGTGTTATAATGAGTTTTTAGATTAATTAGTTAGCTCGCTGCCTCAGCAAACGTTGACAGATACTTAAAAGCACTGCCACGCTCCATCAAATATGCATAAGGCCGTCTGCATTGGTTATGAAAAATGCCTTGTACTCGCGTGCGAGGAGCTCGTTAATGAACTCGACAACGAGCAATATTCATCGTAATAACAGCTAGCTTTGGTGTAAAGTTTCATAATTTATGTTGATTTGCTACACTTTATACAATTGAGTGCAATTTTAAATCGGGTAGTTGATAAGCTTGAGTATCCTCGTTAGGTAATCGTATACAATTTGATATCCGTCATCATTATCATTTTCAGATGCTACAGTTCTTTGCGCTGAATCTTACTTTTACTTGAAATTCTGTTGAGTTCTGTTCCAAGTTTATAGAAACTTGAATCTCCTACAGAAAATAAATAAACGTAACTAAATAGGTAAGAATAAGAAGGCGAGTAATCACAACAAGTCATTAGCATTCCGGCGATGTCGATGACCAAAATTTGGAGTTCACAAATAAACAACAGATGTACAACTTATAAATATTTATGACTTCATAATCACAATGTCGTGGACATGTCTTTCACAGGTTTTGAGTCACGTCGGAATCCGAGAGTCGAAGATGTTACTCTTTAATGCATATAACGAGTTGCAATTTAAAACGTCTTGCCTTCGGCAGAAGTAAAATCAGCAATTTGCGAAATTGCAGTAGCGTGGGGTCTTCGGTAATTGTAGCCTCCCGCCATCGCTATCGAAAGCGATAAATAAATACAGCGTGGATTTCTCTTCAGCTGATGTAAACGGTGTTGATCCATGCCAATCCCGCCACCTGGTATTTAGTAAGTAAATATAACTGTATTATACTAAAACTGGAATGTGTTTATATATATATTCTGCTTACGTCTATTTTTGTCGTGTGGTGCTGCTAAAAATACCACCACCCCGTCTTATCCCGTGGGTGTCGTTAAATACGACTATGGTATTAAACAGAGGATGGGCAGTAACGGCCTTCGAGTACATTTATAACTCAACTGCAATCACTAAACCGTCTGCCGAGCGTGGCGATTAAGCTTCTGTCCAGCAGTGGACGTTTTTCGACTGATATGATGATCTATTTTTCTGTTCCACCTATCTTATAAAATAGTTTTCGAATATGTTTAGCTCGCAATATTTATTTAATAAATGTTTACACTGTTTTATTTTACATAACACTAGGTACCTATATATATTACACTAGTTTATATTAAACTCTCAATTCGACGCGTGACTTACGCATTTTATAAAAATGGCAAATTATTTCAATTTATTCTAAAATGTTCGTTCTTTCATTACTTAATGCTTGTTCAATATAACTACAGTTAACGTTGCCTATCTTGGAGCTTTTAAAATGTTACTGGTTTCTAATTAAGGGTACGTAATCCCATTATGCCCCACAAGCCTTACAAAAGCTTTTACGACCTTTCCTCAAAATCTACTCGGGTAATGTGATATCCGACCTTTTATTTAACACAACAATTCGAAACATGTATTATGTATTCGAAATTTAAAAGTATTTAAAGGTGAAATTCTTCAGTTACCGTAAAATAATTATGATAATAATTAGATAAGATATTTTTACCAAAGTTGATAATTTTCATGTGGTTAATATTAAACAGAATATAGCTCTTAAGGTTAACACTTAAAATGAAACTGCAATGAAGTCAACTAGGCCAACAACTATCTTTTACTCGTTTCGTAAAATAAGCTAAGAGATTATATTTTCACCGCTACTACAAAAAGAAAATAACATTAACATAAACTTCAACTCAACTTCATTTTCGACAGCATACCCCAAAATTAAATGTCCGGATTAAGTTTAAGGCATAACATAGAAGCTAGGGACCACAGCACGTGTACATGACATTTCAAAACGAGGGACCATGGTCCTTTAAAATCACTAGTCACGAGTCAGAAAATCGAGTCCCACATTGTGGGAATAACCCAATTTGGACTGACAGTAATGTATCCGAGGGTCCACAGATGTGAGTGTCGGTTTTAGGAAATCACGATGAAGTAAATAAAGTACTTTCTGTTCTAGTGAATTAAGTTAATTATCTGGTCGTATTGAGTACAAGTGGGGTTTATTGATAGTGTGATATTTATTTCTTACCTATGTACGTTTTCTTTTTTACTCTTATCGATGTATTGTAAAACTGTAATATTGAATGTTTTTTAAGCTAATTTGTTAGGTAAGACTGAGTTTGAGATTCTTGAAAAGAGAACACTTTCTTATGTGCAACGTGGTGATGAGACGAGCATGTCATTCACCTGGCGGTAAACGTCATGCCTGCCCAATAACAATTGCAATGCAGGACTAATCCTGCGTGGCACCATACTGTGCTTGTCACCTCAAGACAGTTAGTCTTTCGTGCCCAGTAATTTCACTAGCTATAGTGAGTGCCCTTCAAACCGAAGCACGGTTAAGGTCAATGTAAATTTCCTCTGAGCTAACAAGCGTCACTTCATCATTTCGGCTGAATGAAATCCACTGCTGGACACAGGCCTCCCCAAAGATCACCACAACGACCGATATGGATGTGTTGTGGGCTCATTGGGGGATTTTGCCATAATCGCCACGCTAAAATTTTCGTGGTAAGCTTTTTTATGCAAAAGCTAGAAGTTCTCGTGGACACGCAAGCTACATTAAGGATAAAGTAGCAGACTCACACCGACTAATAACCAAGCTTAGATATGACCATGATACTCTGACGTGTCGATCGGAAATCTTTATCGTCATAGGATTTATATTTTACATACTAGTACCACACCTTAATAATTAATTAATACCGATCCAGCTGTCCCCATCACAATAGCCTGTTATCCCCAGCAATGCCCTAAGCCGAGATCCGTGTCCCGCAGGGGGCGCCCCTAGCGAAAGTTGCTTAGTTTTTAATATAAATTTTAAGCCTGGCTGGAGGCCTCTTTTGGCTTCGCCAGAAATGACCGGTTAAGCAACCACATTTCCCTGAAATGTATGCGAGAAGACCACCAAAAAAAATATCTTAATAACTAATACTAATATACATAATAATACTAACTAATTTATTATTTAGTAGTAGTAGTAGACAGTAGAACCCTCACTTTTTGATAATTTAGAGTAACTAGATAAACACAGTCACCGTGATGACAATTTGACCTCTACATCTACACAACATGTCCTTAGTTCACGCACGGATAGTATCAAAACTATTCACAAAATGTAACACTACATGCGTGTATGTGTACAAGTATGATGGCAGAGATGAATGAGCACACAGCACCCAGACAGGTTGTTGTGGTGATCTATGGGGACGCCTGTGTCCAGCGGTGGACTTTATTCGGCTGAAATGATGAACTATATATAAGGAGATCAAAGTTAAATTATTTGCTCTATTAGAGCTTGAATAGAAAGCATTGTCTGGAATAAGAACTTGATTTGTTAATTCTTAATGTGTATTGTGACTAGTCATATAATATTTCAATTATTATTCTTTGTCCTAGTCCTGCCCTGCATAATTTACTTGCCTTCTAATATTGTCACAAATGTTTACGGTAGGTACCAATATTGCCCTTAAAAAATTAAATTACCTTGTAAATTTTTGATCATCCGAAATATAATTCTGGATAATAAAACGGAGAAAGTAAACATAAGGGTAATATTGCGTTTGCGGCCAACAATGTGGTAATAATTGGATCGGGAAATTGACGGTGGCTCCGACAAATTTCAGCTCATCAACTTCTCTTTGTTGCGAAAGGATCTCATTTGGAGAACCTTATTAAAAACGATACGAATGAATCAAGACATATATGAAGGTTCTTAGCAGTAGCAGCATTTAGCGTAAAGAGTGTGTATTAAAAGATTCTCGTGTTATTTTTGGTAGAAAAAATAGCTGACCTATTATTTTAGACGTATGAAGCGAAACCTACATCAATGTATGGATCATTTCTGCGAATACTGTTATGTTACAGTAAGGTCTCTATTCGTTCTCCAGTAACAATGACACTATGATTTAAAGTGTGAAACTGAGGGCCTAGCACGAATATTTGGACGTATAGTATCGTACGTAATCTTAACGTTAATGTGAGTGAATTTGGAATTGAAAATACAACTATCCTATAGCATCATTTCAGCCAAATAAATCCACTGCTGGACACAGCCTCCCCCAAAGATAGCCACAACGATCGATCTAGGTTTCTGTTGTGTGTTCATTGGGGGGCTTTGCCATAATCACCATGCTTGGCAGGCGGGTTGGGTTTCGCAGTTGAGTTGTAATTAATGTACTCGAAGGACGCTGCTGCCCATCTTCCGACTAAACCCATAGTCACCTTTGACGATAATTTAAATAAAAATATGTGCAAATCAAGTATTTTCAATTTAAATTTCACTCAGTTTAGCGATACGTTTACGTTACTATACATGAAAATGTTTGTGCTAAGCCCACTGATGTTTTATTGTGCGTCTATCACGTGTCAGTTGAAACTCAGGAGATCGCTGTATCTTAGCTAATCACTAACATTTTGTCCCATAAATCTGAGAGTTTATTTCGTTTACAATAACCGTGAAAATGTATTGATATCGGCAAACAATATAAATAGATGTAATCCTATTAATATGTAATATGTAATATGTAATCATATTGCTAATAATTATGCCGTGTGGTGACGGTTAAGAATACCACTACCCCATCTCATCCCGTGGGTGTCCTCAAAGGCGACTATGGGATTAGGCGGAAGATGGGCAGCAGCGTCCTTCGAGTACATTAATTACAACTCAACTGCGATTTCCAACCCGCCTGCTAAGCGTGGTGATTATGGCAACACCCCACAAAAAGTACACAATAGAAACCCAAATCGACCGTTGTGGAAACCTTTGGGTGAGAATGTGTCCAGCAGTGGATTTATTTCGCTGAAATTATGATGATGATGAACCAATTATGAATTAAATTCTTAAGAAACTGGAAACGCAAGTAAATTTTAAAAATCTAGTTATCTCATTGGCCACGGACGGCTTTAGAAATACAAAATAAGATTATGCTACAAAGGATTATTTAATTTTAAAGCTTGCTGATCCTACTTATAACTTTACTCGTTAGGCTGCGCGTTCCGTAGAAACTGACTCCCAAGGTGATACCAACTGAAACAGCGAAACTGTGGTAAACTGGTGAGATGGTATTATTACGTCTACTCCGTCGCAAGAGTAAGCAGAGATACTTAGAATGAATACAAAAGTAATCAATAAAAATTCGGCCACATCTTGTTAGTAAAATTGTGTTTGCCATATATATATAAACATTTGTAATTGTGGAAATCTATAGGGGAAGCCTTCGTCCAGCAGTGGACGTCCTTCGACTTGATGATTTGTAATTTACATTAAATTATAATGTAATAGACAGGTAGTGTTGCGAGTTTGGTGGGCCATTTCTTTTCCACAGCTGAAGAAGCATCGAACGGAACTTACCTTTGAAGCTGTCAAGGGTAGGTGAATGAGTAGTTAATGTTGTCATTCAAAAACCTCTGTTTAATAGTCCAATTAGAATAAATAAAGTTTACTTTTTACATTTATTTCACAAGAAGCGTACCCGTATGAATTACGTAATTACGGATTATGACGGGATCAAGTACATACGTACTTACTTGAGTACCTACTTCCTAAGTAAATTGGCAAATCGTCATCAATAAATAACCTTTGACATTACAAAGGGTCTCACAATAATATGGTGCAAATAATAAACTTCAACGATCTCTGATACTCAATACACTCGATCACTAATACCATTAATAATAATAAATATATTCAAATTCATACCAATAAAAACAAGCGATAATGTATATAGTATCGTACCAAAAGCGCTCATACTCGTAGCTCGCACTGATCTGTGTTCAGCGCGGTCAGTCTATCTATATGGGTGACCGTATAGTGGTATTTCAACTGAGCGTCTCCGTGCTTTGGAGGGCACGTAAAATTTTCGTTTCCGGTTGTTGTGAAATATGGCGGTAGGTGTTAAGCCAAGTCGGGGACATATCATATCGGCCATTTATACGTCCACTGCTGAACAAAGGCCTCCCCCATAGATTTTCACAACTGTGTCATCATTCTGAGGGGTAATTGCCAATACTCACCACGCTTGGCAGGCGGGTTGATGAGCGCAGTATGGCTACCGTTTCACAGAAGGGACGCTGCTGCCCATCTCTCTGGTTTAGATTCCCTTAGTGGCGACTTTTACGACATCCACGGGAGGAGACGGAGTGCTATATTCTTAATCCGGACACCACACGGAATACGGAGGGGACCTATGGGCGGCTTCAACAACTCTGACAAAAGGTTGGCCACTAACCTAAAGAACATAAAGTGAAATAAAATGTCTATTTGGAGTTGATAAAGATAGTACTTCAACCATAAAATACATAGGCTAGGGAATTTTCTTACTTCTTAGTTGTTACGCTCTTGACAGAGCGGTCATGGTCATCTGGAGGCATTATCAGGGGCAGTTGTGGCTTGTGTCATATTTCGCTCTGTTATTACATATACTGCACTCAGTCAAGCGGCCGCTTACGCAAGATTTTGTCTGATCGGTCCATCGCATGGGTAATCAACGCATGATAGTGTGCCCCGTACCCGTACCGTTGTTCACTAGACAATGCGTGACAGTGTGACCCGTATCCGTCGCGTTGCCTCGTTCACTACATAATACGTGGCAGTGTGCCCGTACTCGTACCGTTGTTTGTTACACAATGCGTGATAGTGTGCCTCGTACCCGTACCGTCGTTCACAGAACAAATGTTTAAACAACACAACGTAAGCGATAAAGACCACAAGCTACAAAATATACAATACTTTTATATTTTCACATCCTCATCATTATATCGGCCATACAACATCCACTACTGAACAAAGGCCTCCCCCATAGATTTCCACAACTGTGTCATCATATTGGGGGGAATTTGTCAGTACTCACCACGCTTGGCAGGCGGGTAAGTACTGACAAATTCGACAAAAGCGCAGAATGGCTACTGTTCCACAGAAAGGACGCTGCTGCCCATCACTCTGGTTTAGAGTCCGTTAGTCGCCTTTTACGACCTCCACGGGAGGAGATGGAGTGGTGCTATATTCTTAATCAAGACAACACACGGATATTTTTTCACAACCACAATATTAATAAGGTTGACTATTTGTAAAATTAATGTTAGATATTATTCTAAGGAGCGTATTTTGTCATGTCTTACTTGTACTTAATAAAGAAAATTACAGGAAAATTCATCAAAGATCATTTTAATGGAAGTGGAAAAGGTCAAAATAATAATTATTTATTCTAGAAACAACCATTTTCCTTGGTCCATTATGAGGATGTTATCCGAACCACTTTATATACTAAGATAACAGAAAACGGTACCAATAATTTGTGAAACAAGAACATTTTAACATTTAGCTTAAATTAATTTATTAATTGCGCTTCTTATTACATTTGAATTTAATTTTAGCATCTTCATCAGCTTGTATACCTTCACTGCTACATAGAACCCTCCTGATTGAAGGGTACAATTTTTGTGACTAAAATAAGTCACTACATTTAGTGATTAGTACACTGTTATAATAACAATAATATCAGCCAATAACTTTGTCGGTGCAGGGCAATAGCCTGTTCTCATACTGAGAAGGAGCATTTATTGCTCATTACGCTTGCACACTGCAGGTTGACGATTTCAGACAATTAGATCCTGGGGTGCAATTCCTTGAGCTCAAACATCCATACATCCTTAAATACAGAATCGAAATAACGGTGTAAAACCAATTTCGGTATTCGCTAAGTTATGATTGAAGCTATTCCAGGACACGTTGCAGAAGGTAAGCTATGAGGACCAGTCTTAGCGAATACCAAATCAGGTTGTCACCATTATTTCAATTCTGTATTCGAAGATGTATGGATATTTGAGCTTAGAGAATTGCACTCCAGGACTTTAACGATGTTTTCCTCTTCGTCGATGGCTACAATGAATGATTGTGATAGAAAATAAATAACTACACTTAGTGATTAGTACTCTGTTATTTATAATAACAATAATATCAGCCGATAACTGTGTCACTGCAGGGCAATAGCCCGTTCTCATACTGAGAAGGAACTATCATTACTCACCACGCTAGCTCACTGCGTGTTGGCGATATCTGACAATTAAATCCAGCATATTCTATGATGTTTCAGTGCTGTCTCATATTATTAATTAAATAAGAGGGAATCTTTTTACTCCAACGGCCATAAGTTCTACGACCAATGTGCCCCGCTCATTGCCACTTCAGTTTATTATAAGTAGTAGTACTATAAGAAAAAAAAATTCCGAAATTGCTGAAAGGATTCAGCTTTGTCGGCAACTTTAGTTGTTCTACGGATCTCCTCATTTCTGATTCGATCTCGTAGAGAAATACCAAGCATAGCTCTCTCCATAGCTCACTGAGTGACCTTGAGCTTTTTTATGAGGCCCATAGTGGGGTAAAAAAAACTCAAGTGGAGACCGCGCACCGGAAAACGCAGCGTGGGAACGCACGAACCACGTTTTGATTTTTTAATAGCAAACCAAAAATGCGTCACATTTAAACTTCATTTAATTAACCTGATTGTTACCATATCGCCAAATTAACAAGGAAACGACAATCGAATTTAAGCATTACTCAACATCAAACATTTTCAAGATGTATTTTAAAAGCTATTTGGTAACATCAAAGACCCAACATTAGAGCAAACTCGGCATTTTAAATGGTCAAAGAACAGCCTATTTGGTACAAGTCATTTCGTAGCAAGTACCTATTGAATAATAAAAGTGGCCGTTGACTTTAATTACGTCTCGCCCACAGCCCGGAGCGCAATACACTTTTTTCTGGTCAAGTACTTAATGACTTGATTAACGAACCATAAATACCATTTTTTGCGTTGGAGCAGGTCAATTGTTAAAGAAATAAAAGTGAAATTTTGTGGAAGTGAACTGCAAAGTTGAGCGTTTAATTTTATATAGGACTCTTAAGAATTGTGCTCTTTTATGAAGCGGAGTTACGACCGTCTGCGGACGGTAAAGTCTCTGTTCCCTTTCTGGTTATATTAATTCATCTCATGTGTATTCCTCTTTATACTAAATATTTCGACACTTTTGAATTAAATATGTTCAATTATAAAGTTTGGAAGGTTATTCTGCGCTACAAAAAAGGATAATGTTTAAAAAACGGTTTTAATCACAGTGGCAGACATTTTATAACTTTTCGAGAATACATAATTTAAACGTCACCTTTTTTATTTATGTAAGTATATATACAATATAATTTTAACGTTAACGATAAATATTCAAAAATTGGATTTTCGAAGTTCTAACTAAAAAAATAGGAGGGATAATGTCAGGCTAGCGGCCGACTGGAAAAACCTTTTGCCAAAACCCTTGCATAAAAAAAACTAACATATTTCGCCGACCCCATGTAATATACTGCGGTCCCAACCAGGGCACGAAGAAGAAGAACTAAAATCATAAAGGTATAAATAAATCTAAAATGTCGAAAATACTAAACCACTTAATTATTTTACATAGAAATTAATTATAAATTAATAAAAGATAAGATAAGATAAAAATATTTTTATTCATGTAAAACCATTTATAGGCACTTATGAATAGTCAAGACTTTAGTTGCCTCGTTCCAAGGTGTAGATTTCCTATGGAGAAGAACGGGCAAGAAACTCCATGGTTACTCTTTTTAAATCATATTGGTACAATGTTCTCGAAATGATGGTAATGTGAGGACAATGCAGGAAGAAAGAGTCTATCTTAAAAAGTCTACACTAAACAAGCTTGATTTTAATATTCACCAGAATTTTTGATTCAACTGTCATGACAGCATTAAGATGACCAATCCCAACAGACGGCACTCGTTCACGAGCATGACGCATGCATCAGCGTCGCTCAGCTCAACCATATTGTAGGGAAACTTAGCGACCCGACACACAACGCCACCATAAGCAGGACACTTGAGTGAGCATGACATACCTAAACTGCCAGACAAATATCACGTCAATAAAACAAAATAATTGAAAAGCCCACATGGTACTCGCACTATTACAGTATCAAATCTAAATGCATAACATGAACATAAAAATAACATTAAAAATAAATAACATAATGTCATATAGAATAATAAAATGTCATTATATGAATTAATATAATCCATTTTAAGAAATGATGCAATTTAAATGTCAAATGAATTAAAAAGTACTGGTTTTAGATACATGTACATGGAATGTCAATATAAGCCTATGCATATCAGAGCAGCTCAATCCCAAGCATTTTTGTCGTCCATATAGTCTGTTACATTATAGAAAGCTTTTCTACACAGCTTCTGTTTTATAGTGGACTTGAATTTATTAACGCTTAGTTTTTGAATATGGCTTGGGATTTTATTGTAAAAACGCACACATTGACATTTAAATGATTTGCTTATTTTCTGGAGCCTAGTGGCAGGAACAACGAGTTTGTGTTTGTTCCTAGTATTAATACTATGAGTATCACTATTCTTTGCAAAGAGAGAGATATTTTTATGAACATACAAAACATTTTCGTAAATGTATTGAGATGGAACGGTCATTACATTAATCTTTTTAAATTGCTCCCTAAGTGAATATTTAGAGCTTAACTTATAAATTGACCGAATAGCTCGTTTTTGCAGCACAAAAATAGTTTGAATATCGGCAGCATTCCCCCACAACAGAATACCGTACGACATTACACTATGAAAGTAACCAAAATATACTAATCGGGCTGTTTCTATGTCTGTTAAATAACGAATTTTCATTACCGCGTATGCTGCAGAGCTAAGCTTTTTCGACAATTTAAGAATGTGGGGGCCCCACTGCAGCTTAGAATCTAAAGTAATACCTAAAAACACTGCGGTGTCCACAAGATCCAACTCCGCGCCATTCATTAATACACTGGTGTTCACCGTTTTAACATTAGGTGTTGTGAATTTCATACATTTAGTTTTTGTCTCATTCAAGACTAAATTATTAACATTAAACCAGTGGACCACTCTAGAGATAGCGTTATTTACATCGTCAGATGCCAGATGTTGGCGTTTAAGTTTAAATAAAAGTGATGTGTCATCTGCAAACAACACTATCTCATGATTATCCTTCATGATGTAAGGTAGGTCATTTATGTATATAAGAAACAAAAATGGGCCAAGAATTGAGCCCTGTGGTACTCCCATTTTGACCACAGACCCAGGAGATCGCTTTCCATTAACATCAACTGTCTGAATCCTATTATTCAAATATGAGACCAGAAGTTCCAGTGCAAAATCCGTAATACCATAGTGAAGCAATTTCCTGATCAATATTTCGTGGAGAACACAATCAAATGCCTTAGACAAATCACAGAAGATGCCCAAGGCATCATGTGAATCCTCCCAAGCGCCGAAAACATGTCCTAAGAGTTCAACACCAGCATCAGTTGTTGAACGACCCTTTGTAAATCCAAATTGTTTGCAATGTAATAATTGATACTTATTAAAAAAGGCTTGTAATTGATTCAACATCAATTTTTCAAAAATTTTACTAAATGTAGGTAGCACTGAAATAGGTCTAAAATTACTAGGGTCAGATGTACTACCTGATTTAAACAAAGGAATTATTTTACTATTTTTCATAAGATCAGGAAATTTTCCACAGTCAATACATTTATTAAAAATTAGAGCCAATTCAGGTGCAACAATGTCAATAATTGATTTGGCTACGTTAACAGAATTTCCCCACAAGTCTGCAGTTTTTTTAACATTTAGAGTGTTAAAGGTTTTTATTATATCTCTAGAATTAACATAAACGAATTGAAATTCGTTACTGCAAAAATTTACATTTTGTTTAAGTAAAGTTTCTGCTACAGTAGGGGAAGAGTTTAATGATTTAGTAGTTGAAATGGGAATGTCAGTAAAAAAATGTTCGAAAGCCATAGCTACTTGTATATCTGACTTAATTATTTTATCGTCAATAAATAAGCTATAGTCACCGTTCCGGCTACTAACTTTTCCAGTTTCACTACTAATAACATTCCAAGTCAAACCAAACAACTAGATCCACTAAGCAAACCACTCCCGTCAGAGTATACACTTAAAAGTTTAAATTGTCCAACCTGTAAGCCAATAAATTAATTCGGATATCTCTTTAAAAGTTGTTTATTACCAATAACAAATTGGACCTGAAATTCGCTGCGTAACAACTTATTAAAAGCTATTTATATTATTTGTTGGTTTTCATATCAAAAGGGTTTAAGGAATATATTAGCGAAATTTATGCGAAACAGAACAGAGAAATTAAGCATTAATTTGCTATCCTTCCAGCAGGAATTTACATATTTATCGAACCGTAAATTCATTATTTGTGATCTACATGGGAACCCCAGGGCTTGGCTTTGTGGCTGTGCGAGAGTTCTTAATGTTCATGCCCTTGAAGGCATGTTTATGTAGTTTAATTGGTAATTTTACACTATTCGGGCTAATTCAGGCAATTTATGCTAGCACTCAAAGTCACATGCAGACGAAACCTACGTCATGCTACCCATAACTAGACATACTGCACTCGTCGCCTCGAGACTAAGTTATTTAGTCTCTTATGTCTAGTAATTGCACTCGCTACAGTGCCCTTCTTACTGGAGCACAGTAATGTCTAAAGTTTAACCTCTACTGGTTAGCAGCGGATATCTGGCCCCTAGGGCCCTAGTAACTACCTTTTTTATTATTTTTTTATTTATATCCAGTGCAAATTCTACATGGACTTCCTTCACCCCGGGGAAGGGCGAAAGGGTATCGCCGGACTCCTTTTTTTCTTTTTTTTATTGGTGCCCAGTGGAAATTCTTCATGAACTTCCTTCGCCCCGGAGAAGGGCGAAGGGGTATGCCGGACTCCTACCGACTAAAACCACTGGAGCGGTCATCTTCGGCACCTAAGGGAGATCGCCGGACTCCTACTGGCTAAACCCACTGGAGTGGTCATCTTCGGCAACGAATGGGGGCTCCAGGTCCTTGTAAGATCACACTAGAGCCACCCATTGGTGCCACGCCTTTAGGCACATCCCGGAGGGGATGACTGTAAAGCGGTCACCCCCTCTAACGGAGGGCAGGCTGCTGTAAAAAGCCCGCCCCCAAGCGCTTCTCGGGGAGGATTGTAAAGGATCCCCACATGGTGGCACGTGACCACGTGCGCGCCACCGTTTCCCGGGGGTCACTCGGTATGAGAGTACCTACCTAGTCGACCTCTTGCAAAAAGAGACCTTGACCATTACCATGTTGTAAAAATAAACAGTCGGAGCAATGGTATTTAAATTTGAATGATTGATGATTTAGCGTCTTTCTTCTTCCCATCTCATCGTTAACGATAAAAAGCTTAATCTTACCTTTTAACGATTAATTCCTGCTCCAAAACTTATCTTTCTTAGATTACAATTGAGTAACAGACAATCGAGAGTACCTTTTGTCTTCACACCCGAAGTGAATGAATGCCTTTTACTTTATATACCAATCAAGGAAAGTTGGAAACACTCCCGGGACTTACCTGTAAAGAAAAAAACTTTTGTTAGTAAATCAGTTTAGAAACAGGGAACATAAAACGTATTCCTTTAAAGAAGAGTAAAAATAAAAATATATACATATATTTCTTTTTTTAAACGTTGCCCTACACTAGGATTTCTCCTGTGTCGTGGATGCGTCTACAGACATGAATTACACATACAATACACGCAGACCCGGAACAACTAGCTGCAGATCGTACAAATATTTGATCCGTGCGAGAATGGAACCCACGACCCGGTGCGCAGCAGCCGACTATCAGCCACTGCACCAACCGCGCCGTTATTTTGTTCAATAATTATCACCTGCCTCTCGTCACTGCTTTATATCCTCTGTAAGGGAGAACCCGGTCTTTTAATATACATATGCGGGGACAAGGGTCCAACACGCAGGGGTCCTTTAGAGAATTTTAATCTAACATGTAATGAGACAATAACCGGGGGGACTTGCCATGTCTGCATTTCTATATGGGTGTGGGTGGGTGGTTTCTGTATGCTGGGTGTGATAGGCGTTTATATTAATAAGTTACGGTTTGTAGGTAATCCAATGCTTGTACTTATTTTTCGTTTGGTATCATTTTTCAAAAGCGGGTTGATTAGAAGGGCCTTGTTTATCTTATTATACAAATACGTAGCTAGGAAAAAGTGATGTCGTCTAAAAGAAGCATTCTTAAATTTAATAGGTTTACAGACATTATTGATAGTGCGTTTAATTTTGTTTTCGTGGTCTACTGACGGGTGTTATTAGGTGTTACTTCAATGACAATTTGAGAAGGTATAAGTGTCTCACTGTAAGTACTTTAGGTTTTAGATGTGTGTAACTGTTTATTTATTATTAATAGGATATTTATCAATAGAATTTTATAGCTGGCTTCAACTTTATATGGACAGCCACCGTCAATATAAATCCGCACGGTAATGGCAATACTGCATGGCTTTCGAAACATTCTCGCCTCCATTTGTTTTTGTAGCTAGCAAAAACAGACAAGGAAACAAAGGAAAGGCTTATTGTATACAAATAGACCACGGTGTTTGGACACAATGTTCGCATACATTGTCGGCGTTAACACTGATCTACATAATATACCTACAGGGTGTAAGTAACAAGGTACTTAAAACTTTAGGAAGAGGTTATTAGGCCTATAATAGACACGCGCTGCCGTGTGCGCATAACATAACGTTCAGGGACGCTTCGGGGGATCTTTTAGAATCCCCCCGGGGGGGGACCGCATTACTACTGGCGTGGCCCCAGTGGGCGGCTCTAGTGTGACCATAGGAGGACCTGGAGCCCCCCTTAGTTGCCGAAAATGAAAAATGAATTTTAGCCGGTAGGAGGCATGCTCCTTCTTTCTTCCCCGGGGCAGAGGTAGTTCATGCAGAATTTCCATAGGGCTAACAAAAAAAAATGCCTATAGTAATGTAATTTTGAAGCACGTAATGTATCGTAAACATGCGATCATAATGCTACATGATTATTGTACTATGATATGATATTATTATCCTCCGTGTGATGTTCAGATTAAGAATATAGCTCCACTACATTTCCTCCCGTGGATGTCGTATATAGCGACTAAGTTATCTGCACTAGAGGGATAGGCCGCAGCGTCCATTCTGTTGATCAGTAACTATACTGCGCTCAGCAACCCTGTGGTGAGTAACGGCAATTTCCCCCCAAAATGACAAAACAATTGTGGAAATCTATGGGGGAGTTCTTTGTTCAGCTGTGGACGACCTATGACTGATATGATGATGCCACTGCGATAATAAAACGGGAGACTCATGAAAAGACCGACGCAAAATTCTGACGTCGAAGGTTTCCGAATCATGCAGTTTTCGTTACGATGTCACTTACACCCGATATAATAAGATGGAATATCATGAAGACATACTTCGCCAATTATGCGATATAGGGTATAAAAATGCTGAGACTGATCTACATTACCGATAAGTTTTGCATACTATTATACGGGGTCGTATAAAAACTCTATACGTATTAACAGCCCAGTTATTCCAAGTTTCCTGCAAGACGCCGAATGTTTTTGTTGTGGTTGCTGGCGCCATTAACATAGTTATTCGAGCATAAAATCGTTTATTGACTCTCACAATGTCGACTCGAGCTTCGACAAACAAACGTTGTCTACACCAAGCTGCTGTAGATGAGATTTTGATGTAAACTCGGTGAGTGTGTTTCAGAACACGAAGACTTTTTAAATAAAAAGGGTTAAAATTACTTTTTGTACAGCAATTTAATAAATTCTTTTTTGATCTAATATAACTATTAGTCAAAGGATATGTGGTGTATAAATGTTTTAAATACGGGTGATACGTCTCTTATTGACTTGCTCATACTGAGTGACCCCCGGGAATACGGTGGCGCGCACGTGGTCACGTGTCGCCGTGTGCGCAGCACAGAGCACAGCGAGACTTGGGGGGATCCTTTACAATCCTCACCGAGAAGTGCCTGGGAGGCGGCTTTTTTACAGCCGCTTGCCCTCCGCTAGAGGGGGTGACAGCTTTACAGTCATCCCCTCCGAGATGTGCATAAAGGCGTGGCACCAATGGGCGGCTCTAGTGTGATCTTACGAGGACCTGGATCTCCCTTCGGTGCCGAAGATGACCGCTCCAGTGGTTTTAGCCGGTAGGAGTCCGGCATACCCTTTCGCCCTTCCCCGGGGTGGAGGAAGTTCCATGTAGAATTTCCACTGGACATCAGTAAAAAATAAAAAAAGGTCTCTTATTGACAAGAGTTCGTATTCGCTGCCGAGCAGTAGTGTATAAAACTTTAATATCACCGCGTTCCGGTTAGAAAAGCACTATAGCTAGTGAAATTACTGGCATAAGAGACTAAACAACTACGAACGACTGGCCCATACCATCACTATGTTATATAAAGAAAATTAGGTAGACTACGTATCTTTCAACTAAAACATATCTGAATGTTCCCCTTTTTATATCATCGTCATCATATCGGCCAAAGAATGTCCACTGCTGAACAAACGAACAATTCTTTATAAATACTACATAAATCATATTTGCTTACATTCTCTTATCATCAGGCAAAGGTCAAGTAACAAGCTTTACTATATAAATGTGAAATAAAATAAATCTCCTTGAACAGGATTTGGAGCAAATTAAAATCAAAACGTTCTCAACGGCGCAGTCTCGTCTCACTAAACTAAGATAAACTTTTACAATAAAACGTTCAGCATTTTTAATTTCCGTCTCAAGTTCGCAACGCTTTACGAGATTTAAATGAAATCTGGCGACAAGTTCTAACATTTAATTAGTGGTACCAAGAGCGCAGGAAATGAAACATTGTACGTACTGCGCCGTAACACGCGAGGTGTGTGACTACCACTCACAATACGCCTAAAATGTCTCTATTCCACGCGTGAACAGATTTTCTTTATTAAATTTGGCCGAGAGGAAAAGAGGAATCCTTTTCTCAGACGTTTGTGATTCCAAAAACTGCGACGTGAAAAATAAAATACCACTTTAGATTCACAAAAGGAAAACTTTAAACAAAACGGGCGCTTTCTCTATGCAAACAACGCGGCGTCCACGAGCGAAAGTTACCGAGTGTTGCCGACTTGTCGTCTACTTAGTTTGACACCACGTTTGACGCAGTGGCTGTACTCGCTTGGCTTTTTGTGCTACGTGTCGTGGGTTCGATCCCCGCAAGCAATAAATTTAGATTTTTCGTAATGCACGGCACCTCACGTTTGAAGCGTCCTTCCGAGCAACGAGGAAGAGTTTGCAATAATATCGCCTAGTCTACAACGCGTATGTCTAAAGAGACTCGTTCGTACATAAATGTCTTATGTACGAACGAGTCTCTACCTATCATTATTTCAGCCGAAGTCCACTGTTGGACACAGGCCTCCCAAAAGATCGCCTGGCCCACGACAGGTCAGGGTGTGTTGTATAGTCCCCCTATGACCATAACCGCCACGCTTGGCAAACGGGTCGGCGATCGCATTAGAGTTGTTAATGTAGGTACCCGAAGGACGCTCCTGCCCATCTTCCGAAACATACGTGTGATACGTAGTGGCTGTATTAAGCGTAAATCCAATAATTGTGAATACAAAATACAGCTTAGCAATTTGGGTGGCTCAGATTTTCGTAACAAAATGCAGCGTGTGAATACTCCTTTAGGTACGCTGCCCGTTCGACTTATCATTTTCAGTTATGAAACAAGAAAGAGAGCTGTCTCTCTGTGCGTCAAACTTGACTAGACAATTTTTTACAATTTGTTTATCCCCCGTGGAGTTCTGTCCCCCTGACCTATTTATTTGTGATTGAAACAAAAATACAACAAAGAAGTGATTGCTGTCGACAAAGAAGTGTTTCCTCGTAAATCGTTTTTGCAACCAATACGTTTTATTATTATTTTTTGGGATATTTATCACTTTTGTGCAAAAAAATAAACCTAGTAAGTCTATAAATCTCCGACATTTTATGTTTCATCGATGCCCTGCGCTGCTGTTATGCTGGATCATGGAAGCATTTTATTTTATCCATCGATTGTCGGGACTAGTAAGTCGTTCGCCTCATGGTTAGCTTCACGCCTGACCATCATTTCGGCCGAATGAAGTCCACTGCTGGACACAGGCCTCCCCCAGAGATCACCACTATGACCAAAATGGGTGTATTGTGGGCTCATTGGGGGGTTTTGCCATAATCGCCACGCTTGGCAGACGGGTTGGCGATCGCAGTTTAGTTGTTAATGTACTCGAAGGACGCTACTGCCTATCCTCCGGCTAATCCCTTAGTCGACTTTTACGACACCCACGGGAGGAAATGGGGTGGTGGTATTCTGAGCTGGCACCACATGCCTGTCCATAACAATTGAAATGCTACCCAGAACTAGTCCTGCGTGGCGCACTGTCCTCATCACCTCGAGATCTCAGTTATTTAATCTCTTATGCCCAGTAATTATACGAACTATTGTGCCTTAATATGTGAGCCTTGTGCATTTCAGACAAAATGGTCACACAAATAGGTACCTTTCATAAAATTCATCATGAATTTACTCCGCCCCGGGTAACGGCGAAGGGCATGCCTAGGCAAGTAGATCCACAGGCGCAGTCAGATTCAGCACCGGAGGGGGGCTTTAGGTCCTCGTAAGATCACACTAGAGCTGGCACTGGTACCATGCGCCGCACAAATAAGTATCTAAACCTGGTAATAATATATTCTCGGGGTGTAAGTGTCTAATGGCGTAATAACGGGGAAACCCACTCCAAGTCTTCGAGACGCGTGATGGTGAAACTGATGCTGCTCCTCTCGACACCCCAAGCCACTCACATCGGTGTTGCTCCCTGTCGCCTGTAGAGGTGGCCATTTAGGCGGCCCATCTTGTGAGTGGCGAGTCACCGTCTGCCACAGAATTTGACGTTAAAGGTTGCAAGGCAGACGCCGTTGTTTCCGTATGTCTTAGTCTTTTCATTCCATGTAAAACCCATTGCAATAGACCTTATCGTTATAGTATCCATCTCATACAACAGCCTTACACCACCGGGGACAATCCATCCATATACATTATTGTGCAGCTATGGAGACTCCCCGGTTAGTGTCTAATTATATTTTAGATTAAAATTCTATAAATTGCGTCTGCGTGTTGGAACCGTGTCCCCACGTTAGCCTATCATAAGACCGGATTGCCCCTTACAAGGAATATAAACCCGTGAAGAGAGTGACATATTAATAAAATAATATTTCTTGAACTCGTAAGCTTTACATAGAAGGTTGACGCTCCGTTACCACGCCATTTTGTCTTTTTTTACTTTTTACCTGGTTACCTTGACAGTTGCAAAATTCTGGCAGCTTAAACTTTACATATCTATAATCAGTTGCTCTTGGATGATGGAACTCGTTATCATGTGCTTAATTATTAGTCAGAGACCAGTAAGATCTTAACTGAAAAAAAACAACCATGTATAGCTCCTACCGAAACACTAAAGAAGTTTCTTAAAGTAAACAGATGCAAGCAAAGCTAGATAACGAAATAAATCAAGATACTACGTTCTTATCCTGTGTGAGCAGAAATATTTACCAATACCATGTTATTAGCAAAATTACACATATCGAAAATTCAAAGGCTGTACCACATTATAATCTGATCGCACATCTATTGTAGCAAATGTTAATTACATTGTTTCATTCGTGAAATTGGTTAACCAATGTACTGGAAAATAACAAGGTTGCCAAACAAGTTTATTTGTTTAATAAAATATTAATACTTTCACTACCTCGGAAATTGCTATCAACTTGTGTTTGTTCTAGTTGTTTGATCAGGCACCTATGGATGAATAAATGTATTATTTATTTATTTTAAATTAGTATTGGTATCTGTAATTATTAACATTGTATGGTATACCTATTACATGAGACGCATTACAGCATAATCGAAAAATATGTGGGGTACCCAATACTAAGATAGTTAAATGGGACGCGACGTACATGCATATGTAAGTATATAATACTATAATAATATAAGTATTACCAAATTGTGAAGTATAAGTACCACATTTTTCACCGTTCTTTTACGTGGCACCAGAAAAATTTGATGATGGAGTGAGCTAACACGTGTGCACGCCACATAAAACTGATCATGGCAGAAAGTGAAAGAGAGTCTTGTCTCAAGTCAATTACACAACCCTACTTAAAAGACCAAAGTCACAATTTTGACTTTAATAGTCATGGAACTCAGTCTGATAAGGAATTGCAGTCTCTTAAATTCAAACGGGAGGTTACGGGTTAGTCCAGTTCAAATCTTAGCCTCTATCACATCTATCACATACCTATGCCCGCCTCATAGGCACCGCAGAGGCCTGTCACCGCGACACCATCCCGTTCAAAATCATCATCTCCCACCCATCCCTTACTCCCGTCGACCCGTGCCGAGCTTGTAGTCTTAAATATTCCTTAAAATATTTAAATAATACCGATCCAGCTGTCCCTACATAGCTTGTATCATCCGGCAACGCCCTAAGCCGATGTTAAAATTTAAGCCTGGCTGGAGGCTACTTTGGTGCGCCAGAAATCGCCCGGTTAAGCAGCCATATTTCTCTGAAACGTCCGCAAAAAGCCCAACACAAAAAAAAGACATGGCTATGCAAACCTTTGACTTGGGAGCCTAGTGCGATTACTCGATTTGGGTGGCTTCAAATTTCTCAGTAATATAGTCAATAGTACCCACCCGCAGTACAATCCTATGGCGTGGGAGACCCAGTGGATTTATAGTGTTTAAAAATCCCACTAGATAATGAACGGCTTCATCTTAATTTACCACGGAGTCTAAGGAAGTGTACACCGTTGTTTCCCTGTTAAATAATTTAGCAACATGTCAAGTTTGTTACACATATATAAGTTTCTACAAAATATTATATGGATTTGAAAAAAAATAACAGGTTCCAATACCTGTCACAAATTTACAAAAACACTGAAACACGTATTTCTTTATAAATCAACCAAAAAAAAACGCATTTTCATAATAAAATGACGGAATTGCATACAAACTTTCATCCCCTGTTTTATCCTCCTAAAAGTTGATTTTTCTAAAACGCTTAATAACGTCTTTCCTTGTTTTTTACTGAAAAGATTAATACATTTTCATAGAAACACTAACTACACACTAAACTGACCGATTTTAATACAAACTTTCATTTTACCCTCTTAAAGGTAGATTTTTCAAAAACGCTGATATACGTCTTTCCTATTTTATTACGAAGATGGTAAATACCATTTATTTCCTAGACCTGACATCAAATTAAAGGATATTCCACACAAACATTCACCCCGTATTTTACCTCCTTAAGGGTAGAATTTGCAAAAACACGGAAACACGTATGTCTTTAATTTCAACTAAGAAGCCAAATAACAATTTTCATAGATCTAACTTCAAAAATAACGGATACTCCATACTAAATTTCACCCCATCTTTTACCCCCTTAAGGGTAAATTTACAAAAAACACTGAAACACGTACCTATTTCTTTATTTTGAATTAAAAGGCCAAATACCAATTTTCATAGATCTAACTTATAAAAATGACAGGTTCGTATACAACCTTTCAACCCCAATTTTTTCACTTCAGGGGTGGAATTTTTAAAATTTCTTCCTTAGTGCATGCCTACTACTAAAAGTTACGGAAGATAATAATGGGGTAGGATGTGGTGTTCGGATAGATAGTAATAATATATATATATATATCTCTAAAAACAGATGTCAGTGTGTTATCCAGATTAAGATTTTAGCATCACTCCATCTCCTCTCGTAGATGTCTAAACCAGAGGGATCGGCAACAGAGTCCCTTCTGTGGAAAAGTAGCCATTCTGCGCACACTTACCCACCTGCCAAGCGTGGTGAGCCCTGGCAAATGCCTTCCAATATGATGAAACAATTGTGAAATCTAAGTGGAAAGCCTTTGTTCCGCAGTGGACGTTGTATGGCCGATATGATGATTAACAGATACCATAACATTAAATTACAAGAATAGGACCTATACTCACCAAATACAAAATTAATATCAATACATACGCATATACACATTTAAATACATACATAGTTGGTAATATATAAAAATATGAATATAGACTATTGATAGGTATAATAAAATAAAACGCAAGTTGAAAAAGATAATGAAACAGCATAGACTAATAGGTATTATTAAATGAACAGTAGTTGACACTTCCCCGTAACAAAATGAAAATTACAAAATGTCTATCAAATGATCAAATAATGTAAAGTATTTTTATTCGTATACTATAAACCATAACAGAACTTAATATTTTTAGTAGCTGTACGGTTTTAATTTGTAGTACCTACGCGTCTGCGGCGGCGGGCGGGAATCTCCATGGATACTCTTAATATATGTTAAAATATTGGTAGATACAACAGAATGGTTACAAGAGTTATGTCCGAATAACTTTATGGTCGCTGGGAGTCGTTGGATGAGGGCGGCATGTAACCGCTCGTTGTGGAAATCTAAGGGGAGGTGAAGGTGATATGATGAGCTTTATGCCATAACATAATTTAGAATTGAGTACAAAAATAATAAATTTACCTTTTAATGAGATTGCATGGCAGTTTAAATGATAATGATTGCATTTTTAGATATTCTGTAACTGGGTCAGTCTCGGTACACTATTAATGATAAATGTATACGGATCGCAAGCTGAACTTATGCGTAACTATTTTAAGTTGAACTAGACTAATGGCCGGATTTTATAATCAATCTAATCTAATCTAAACATTATAAATTTATGATTTTGAACTTAATCCGTTTTTTGTGTTAAGACCACATTTCACAACAAAACAGACAATCTTTAATCCCAAATCCAAAGTTTTCGGATTACTTATTAATTTCGGCCGCATTAATATATATTTAAGCATTAGTACATTTCTAAACAGTGTCAGACGCTTAGTTCCAAATTTTCATATTTTTTCATACAAATGTATTCATATTTCTCAATAAACAAAATTCACCAGATAATAATCCAGCAAGACAATTCAAATGATTGACAAGTATTAACATCGTTTCGAATGGAAAACAAAAGCGACTCATCAATTTTCAATAGGAGCTTAACGGAGAACTCATTTAACAAATAACCACTACAAGCAAAATGTATGGAAGTTTAGATTGGGATTGTTGTTAGCGCTAACTGAAGTATTAAAGTTTGACTTTACCTCTTGTAATGGTCGACGTATTAATAATGTTGTTTTATCATTATATTTTGCGGTAACTATTCAGAACTTTTACTGGTGATAGATATCTTCTTGCAGGGGGTCGTCTAGGTAGGTACCAGTCTTTGGGAGATCCTTTACAATCCCCCCGGTGACCGTTTTACAGTCACCCTCTCCGAGATGTGCCTATAGGTACCAGTGGGCGACTCTAGTGTGATCATACGAGGACCTGGAGCTTCCCTTAGGTACCGAAGATGACCGCTCCAGTGGTTTTAGCCGGTAGGAGTCCGGCATACCCCTTCGCCCTTCCCCGGAGCGAAGGAAGTTCATGAAGAATTTCTACTGGGCACCAATAAAAAAAAAATCGGTTCAGAATTTGATTATTATTGAACGCTGAAGGAAAACATCGTGAAGAAACCTGTACACCTGAAAGGGCTCGAAAATGTTCTCAATATTGTGATTAATCCGCTAACCCGCATAGGCCAGCGTGCTGGACTAAGGCCTAATCTTTCGCACCGTGACCACCAGTGGGACAGTAATGGACTGATTATGTAACTAGGACCTGAAGCCTGAAGGTTTACAAGCGAAAGTAAATTAAGAGCAATAAATAAATCATCGTCAGCAGGTCGTTCTATCACCGCAAGCACCGTTTATTAGTATGACACAAAGATTAACCATTACCTCGCCATTTTAGAGGAATAAAGCTTAAATGAAATCCTTTTCTCCATGTTAACCAGGCCAAAATGTCTACACACTACGACTACGCCTTTCTAAAATGCGTGCGAAGATCACTATCGCGTATCGGTCCATAATACCTACACTTGTGCCCAACAGAGTAATAACTCATTTTGATATCGAAAACTTCTAGTATCACTATCTTCAGCTTGATATGTATTATCCTTACAATATAATTTGAAGACATGTCAAACATTGATACTTAGATTGACCGGAAAGTTTTCTGTGGTTTTATGGATTGGACTGTGACAAAATAGGTGAAACTATATTCTTTTTCTTTTTTGGGGCTTTGAGTCACATTGTGACTATGTCAGTCTCATATACCCTACTCGCGACCACGGTCAATGCAACTTGATCGAAACGTCGAGGTTAGTCAAAATATTATTTTGATTTTTATCTTATTTTAATTTTTTTTATTTTAAAAAAAACGTTGCCCCACACTAGGATTTCTCCTGTGTCGTGGGTGCGTTTACAGACACAAATTCCACACACAATATATTTGTTCCGTGCATCGAACCCACGACCCGGGGCGCAGCAGCCGACTGTATCAGCCACTGCACCGACCGTGCCGTCGTTATGTCTGTAATCATGTGTGTATGTGCCACAGGAGAAATCATAGCACCTCCGAAGATCCAATATAAGTATCTACAATAAAAAAAAAATTGTATCATCAAGGTTTTTACAAAGATATTAGAAAAAATCATATAAAAAATGTACCGCAGAGGTTTAACCTTGAAAAAAATTAGACATTAATCTGAACTGGCCACAAATATTCCGCATAGACTATACACTTAATGCTATTCCGTGTCAGTCGATGATGGTACAAATTGTAGTCGTGTGAAATAAAATCTAACTGCCTATTTTTTACTCCATTGTTCTAGATTTTCAAACATATTAACACAATTAATAAGATGCAAGTAGAAACTGTGCCAGCTTTACTGTGTGATAATAGCATTAAAACTAGTTGTAATTGTTATGAATTTAGGAATCTTCAATTGTTGACTATTGTTTTAAAACTAGTCGGAGCTATTTAAAATAAGCATGTTACGGAGCTTCACTCCGAATTCGAATGTCTGAACCTCGCCCGGTTCAAATCTTCCTCCAAATCTGGCTCCAGTTTCGATACTATCAAAACGGATGTTTAACAGAGTTTGGCGGTCTGCCGATGAGTTACAAAGAGTCAATGCGAGTTGCGAGAAGTTGCGATTGCGACTGTTTTGTTCGTTTACAATATTTAAAAGCACCTGATGCACTAAATAAAAGAGATGGTAAATATGAAAGACCAAAGCATGCGTTGCGCGCGCCTATAATATAGGTACCAGTACAAACGGATCAATAATTTGTTATAACAAATAATAACTTTATTTAAAAAAACATAATCTAAAACAAATTGAAAGTTATGTTACTACCTCTTTTAAATTTAGTTTGTATAAAACATTTGAAAAGATTATTGTATTTTTATAAATTTTATTTTCCGCAAATTTCCTTTTGATTATTCACCTTCGACTCCACGGAAGTCATTATGAGATGCCCAACTCCGCTTTCGCCGCCGATAAAACCACCTCTGTAACATCCCTAATTTAAATGGATACAAAACAACAACAGTCGGCATTTAATTAGTTCTACGTAAATATTGAAAATATATCTCAAATTAATAAATAGTTTCTTTCAGGTAAACACGCCACGTTACATTTGCTAGGTAATGGTAAACTTGGGTAACCCATTACAGTTATGGTGGTTTATCGTAAGCTGCGTTGATTTTAGTAGCAATGGGTGGGATACATTTCTCGTAGAACTGATGGCCGTTGAGGCAAAAAGGTTCTCGAGTGGAAACCGTGCACCGGAAAGCGCAGCGTGGGACCACCAACGTGATGGACAGACGACCTGGTGAAGGTCGCTGAGAGTCGTTGGAAGTGGGCGGCATGTAACCGGGCGTTGTGGAAATCTATGGGAAAAGCTTTTGTTCAGCAGTGGACGTCCTTTGGCTGATATGATGATGATTAGTATGGGATAACATTTATTGATCAATGATCAATATAAGTTGGGTCTTCCAAAGCCGGCCAAAGCACGGTGGTGTAACCCACCATTACAAATTAGTATGTCTGAATATGAATGCGAATTTCATTATGAAATTCCAGTGTTAAACTCGAAATATAGTGAAATCGGAAACGCATCAACGAAGAGCGGATTCTCTCTCCGTTTTTCTGCAAAGGCGATTTAATAAGGCCCTGTTCTGTTAGTTATTACATGATTTATATTGCAAAATGAAATGCCTAGCACATGTGTTCAGTCAGACGGGCCTTAATAAACTTCAGAGCTAAACGAATCGCATCGTGTAATTGCTTTCAACGAATTAATACGTACCTACACTTATTTAAACTGAATTTCTTACATTTAAATTAAACGGATAAAAGTCCGCATTTGTGCAGTTTTGTTAAATTGGAAATCAGTGTGTGTGAAAATCCGGTATAATAAAATGTAAATGCAATTTATTTCCGTACATTTTCATAATGCAGAATACCATTTATTTACATTTGTTTTGGTAGTGAAAAGAGATTGAGTGGGCAAGTTGTTATTATCATTCATTACTAAAAACTTAATTTGCAAAATTGGATATCTAGAATGGGTAAAAGGCGATAGTATTTAAATCTATGTACACATTACATAATTTTTATGTTAACTGCGCTTACTTATTAGCTAAGAGAGCTTGTTGTTTGAATCGCATGACAGTGAATATAAACGATACAAACCTTCATTTATTTATTTTTTGTTTTGTTTGGGCAGAGTCGCCTTGTAGCGGCAATGACCAGGATCTCGTCAAGGTTAAAAGTATATAATAATAATGATCTCGAAGAAAACACTGTTAATGATTGAAATACCGATTTCTTTTAAAATAATTAATAATTGATTAAATTGTTTCCAACAGATAAAGACTAAGAAAATATACATCATACTAACTGACAGGATCATTAATTAGTTCATCATTTCGGTCGAATCAAGTCCACTGCTGGACAAGGCCTCCCCCGAAGATCGCCACAACGACCGACATGGGTGTGTTGTGGGCTCATTGGGGGGTTTTGCCATACTCGCCACACTTGGTAGACGGGTTGGCGATCACAGTTGAGTTGTTGTGTTCGAAGGACGCTGCTGCCCATCCTCCGGCGAATCCCTTAGTCGACTTTTACGACTTCCACGGGAAGAGATGGGGTCGTGGTATTCTGAGCCAGCACCACACGGCATCGGCACCACATGGCACGGAAGGACCATTAAGTTACACTTATTCTATTTAAACAATTTATTAATTACTAAGTAAAGGGGTGGACTGAAATCTTTTTCACACAATTGTGTGCAGTTATCTCTGTGTTCCAATAATTTTATTGCAGTTTGTTTTATGTTGATGGCGATATACAATGATTATATTTGATCGTTGACCGCTGATTACATGCATACATTTTTTGTTGTCATTTTATGTATATAAATTACTCTATTCTTCTTATCGTCTTTTATTCGGCTATACCCGTCTTGGGAGACCTCGTATATGATTTTTAATTTGTTTATTCTTTTAAGTGGCAACGAGCAAAGCACATAGACCGTTGGTGTAGCAAGGTTCTAGAACAGACCACACACGAGAAAAACAACGTGGAACGGCCTCCAACGAGATGGACGAACGACCTGGTGAAGCAAGCTGGAAGTTGTTGGATGCGGGCGGCATTTTAATGTCATTGTGGAAATCTATAGGGAAGGCCGTTGTTCAGCAGTGGACGTCCTTCGGCTGATATGATGATGATGATTTAAGGTTTCAGACCAGTCTCTTTAATATTTGTTAATTTTCCGATTTCATATTTATAACGAACGAAATTTGAGAGAGCGCTTGGAAGAAATTGCTACTGTATTTAACCCTACAGTATTACATTAAGTATCAAGGACTTGTAGAATCATACATATTCTACATTCAAATGTCATACTTAGAGTCATAAAATTAGAGGAAATAGCGTCGTGCGGTCGGTAAATGTCGGATAGAGCTGAATGCCCTAGAATATGGAACGTTCCAACATGTGTTACATATAACATAAAGTGGCTCCATGAAAGCCTACGCTTATCATTTGTACGCGACTAGAGTATTAAAGTCGTTATATTACTTGAAGACGGGCCTTATTCTTCTTAGCCAAGTATAATATCGCCTTATGTGTGTTATACCTAAGGGATGAAAGTAGATACAGAAACGGATACCTCTCTTTCATCTCTTCTTCAAACGAAATAAAATTGCTCGAATCTCTACACAGCTTTACAACACACATATGCTTTGAGTTAATTCTATTTTGTTCTGTATTTATGCATCACACATCAGCCAAAAACCGTCCACTGCTGAACAAAAGCCGGCCATAAGACGACCGGTTACATGCCGTGTATTGTCATTTTAGGGTGAATTTGCACTGGCAAAAACGTTAAATTTTTATATTATTAATTCATTCATTCTAGTCAAAAATATCCTTACGCTATCGATTGCTTAATGTCATTTCGGCCGAGTGAAGTCCACTGCTGGACACAGGCCTCCCCCAAAGATCACCACAACCACCGATATGGATGTGTTCTGGGCTCATTGGGGGGTTTTGCCATAATAGCCACGCTTGGCAGGCGGGTTGGCGATCGCAGTTGAGTTGTTAATTTACCCGAAGGATGCTGCTGCCCATCCTCCGGCTAATCCCTTAGTCGCCTTTTACGACACCCATGGGAGGAGATGAGGTGGTGGCATTCTGAGCCGGCACCACACGGCACGGCATTGCTTAATGTGGTTTATTTGATTTTAATTTAATTATCTGTTATGCATTTCTTTTAATTACATTTTATATTAAAAACACTACTAATCTTCTATCTGATACCCTGGCCTGTAAAAACATATTTTGTTTTTATTCACTGATTACAAATAATCTAGTTAAATAAACATCAGAGTTACGAACATTGTGTGTAGTACCAATTCGTGTTTCACTAACAATAACTGGATCAATAGTTATCTGATAAATAAATAAATTATTATTATCATATTGCCTATAGTATGATCATAATTCATAAATTAAGAAATCCGTTTGATCCTCTTAAAGACAAATGTGTATATTTTCTCCTGCGTCATACGTACAGTTTAGTTTTCCACATGCACTAACACTCAGACACAGAACAACTGCCTTACTTTCTTCTTTTTTTTCATTTTATTGATCCGGTGGAAATACTTCATGTACTTCCTCCGCCTCGGGAAAAGGCAAAGGAGGCATGCTGGACTCTTACCGGCTGACACCACTGGAGCGGTCATCTTCGGTACCGAATGGGGCTCCAATTTGTAAGATCACACTAGAGCCGCCCATGATACGACGCCTTTAAGCACACCTTGGAGGGGATTATTGTAAAGCGGTCACCCCCTCTAGCGGTGGGAAGGCGACTGTAAAAAGGTCAATCAACTCTATCAACAACTACCTACAAGATCAGTCAAATATTTGTTTCGTGAGGGGATCAAACCTGTGACAGCAGAAAGCCAAGCGATTAGCAACTGCGCCAAGCATACCGTCAAAAAGTATGTATTGAAATTTCAGCATAACTTATTGGTATGAAAAATATACGCGGCACCTTTAATGAGTTTACTACAGAATAGATAATAGTATTACGGTATTACACTAAAGGTTTAACTTAATTATTATCCTTTCCGGTAACAAATAACTTTCTAGTTTATGATATTCAGTTTCTTTAAACAGTTTATACAGGAACCAATTTGATCACCTGCAACAATATAAGAGTCTGATCTGACTGACTGATCCCTATAATAACAAAAAAAAAAATTCAAACTCAACCTACGAAAAATACACAAAAATGTAATTAGTATCTGTCCTATAAATACTTGCAGCTTACATACGGTCCCATTTCGTACAATGACCGAGCACAAGGCGGGCACTGCAAAGATGTTTGGTAGATACCACCCGATCATATGACAGGCGCATGCGGCTATTGACCGCCAGTTGTTTTGGATTGACTCTTAAAAAAACAAACATACACCTACTTCGGTGAAAAAAATTGTGCTATTTTTTCAGTGATTTGGGTACATAATTGTGGTCTGACACAGGCCCTAAAAGATGAAAGCTGATTATGTCGCCACTTTGGATATTTGATTCTAGAAAATATAAAATAAACTTGCAAATTTTGCAAAATTAAATAATGATGAAAGAAAGACTTCACTTTCTCAACACCATAAGTTACTTTAAATTTAGTAAGATGAAATAAGAAAATCACCACTAAAAGCCAGCGGAGTTAACCTACAAATAATCTCAGACTTGGATGGAAATAACGTTAAACGTAGTTGAGAAACTATATGCATCTAATAATTCAACAGAGATAACTTCTCTAATCTCGCATTATTCCTATCTTATCCTCCACTTAAGAAACTTAGGCGTAATAAAGATCCTGAACTGAATTGCTCTTAACGTCTCCCTGATGTATCTGTGTGTTATCACTAGTTCGCTGGGGAGTTGTATTTACCCTTGCTGTGTTATTCATGAACGTGGTTTGAATAAAGATGAACGATTCGTTACGGCGAACTACTTTCGAAACCGTTAAACGCGATATCAACTTTGAAATCCGTTTCTGACTTTACAAGTGTGATCCCAAAGGCGAACTTGCACAAAAATGCACGAGTTTTATTCATGTACTAATTACTAAGCCGTTCTGCCCCTTTTTCTGTTTAGACTGGATACATAAGTGAATGATGGCGTTTTTTATGCTAATTAGTGACGAAACGATCAAGTCATTCACCTGGTGGTAAGCGTCATGCCTGTCCATAACCATAGTAATGCTACCAGAACTAATCCTGCTTGGCACCACACTGCGCTCGTCACTTCTAAACATTCGTTTTATGTATCGTATGCCCAGTATTTCACTAGCTATAGTGCCCTTCAAACTGCAACGCAGTAATGTTTTAACTTTGGTTTAAACTCTACTAGTTGGTAGCAGAATATCTGGCACTGCGGTAGTCTCTTCGTATCTTCCTTGCCGGTCTCTTGCAATATGAGACCTACTACCAGTGTCGTAGGTCTCGTTATCAATTTTCATTGCAAGTCCTTCATATTCTAACTGTTATTAAACATTGTATTAACATCAATAAACGGTAACAGAGTTACATGTTCAGGGCTTGGCTAGAACAGTACCTACTACAGCAAAGATAAAAATATATTTATTCATATAAAACCATTTATAGGCACTCATGAATAGTCAGACTTTAGTTCGTCGTAGTGCCACGTTCCAAGATGTAGATTTCCTGTGGAGAAGAACGGGCAAGAAACTCCATGGTTACTCTTTTTAAATCCAAACAATTCTGTTACAATATTTGATTACATTGTTTTTGATATGAAGGTTATTTGAGGACAATATAGGAGAAAATCATCTAAATTACATCAAGTCTACTAAACAAGCCAGATTTTAGTATTGATTAAATCTTATGATTAAATTGCCATGGCTGTATTAAGCTGACCAGTCCCAACAGACAGCACACGTTCACGATCATGACGCATGCATCAGAGTCGCTTAACCATATTGTAGGGCAACTCAGTGACCCGATACACGACGCCACAGTAAGTAGGACCCTTGAGTGAGCATGACATACCTAATCCGCCAGACAAATATCACGTCAGATAAACAAAATAAATTAATAACTCGCACATACAGTATCAAATCTAAGTAAATATTGAATATAAAAAAAAACAAGTAATTAATGTCATAGCAAATATAGAAATATTAACATGTCATTATATGAATTAATATAATTACGACGTAATTTATGGAATGTCAAAATAAAAATATAGGTAATGGTATTTTATACATATAACTAGGAATGTCAATATAAGCCCATTGTTGGGAATCAAACCAACATACGCGCGGGAGGAGACGTGCGGGGTAAAATTACCACGCGTCATCGGCTGCCAGCGGCGACACCGCGACACTCGTCGGACCGATGACCACTCGCTTCCACGGACACCACCGACGACGGACGACACTCATTGCTTTGACCGGGAACGATTTTATTGTCTTAATTATAGATTGCGAATATACCAGTCCTATTTTAATATACAGTCCGCTTTTATTTACGTCCCAGTAGTAGGACCCTAACATTGGTCCTTCAGGATAATCGCCGTCTCATAATAAAAATAACGAAATAATAATTAAATTCAAATAAACGGTCTCCGAAAAAACAAAAAAAATAAACTTCTATTCTCGAAGCTCTTCGGTTGCGGTCTTCAGCTACGATAGAACCTGCAGGAGCATTTTACAATCTTATCCTGTTGAAGCTTCGCGTAGCACCCGCACACGCCCGAGAACGGAAGTCATTTGGAGGTCAGCCGCACGTCGGACTTTGGACCCAACGAAAGTTCGAGTCATCTTCAAGGACGAAGAAAGACAAAGTTACACATCAAAATCACACTGCAAGTGGATGGTATAGACATTTGTGAGTTCGTTCCAATTTTTCCTTCATTTTTCCATCTTTTCGTCACAATTTCATGTTTAAATATGCTTATATAATAGTGACTGCTTTCTGTTTCGTTGATATAACCCTAATGGTTATACTTACCTCATTTTAGCCTTTTATTTCCATCTAAATCATTATTTGTGCTTATAAAGCTACTACTTAACATTTTATGCTAATTACTCGCAATTAAAATAAGCCGCAAGCTTGTTTACGTATATCATTCGCTTCTTATCAATATCAGCTGGCCGCTCGGCGACCGGCCGGTATTTGTGCATCAGTTGATCTATTGTTCTCGCCTCAAGGTCATTAGCTCGCTGCATTTTTTTGCCTTATTCAATACCGGCTTGTTGCACAGTTTTATTTTATACTCAGGCTTGTTACGTTATTTCTGTTATAATGCCTGACGAAAAACTTGATAAACTAGTTAAAAAACGCAGCTGTATGAAATCAAAACTGACTATATTTAGTAATTACCTTCATGTGCTGAAAAGTTCCACTGACCTTAGTAGCTTACAACTGCTAGACTTAGAAAGCCGCTTTAATAAATTTGAAAGCTTATATGTCGATTTCGATAAATTACAGTGTGACATCGAGATGTTAACGGAGAATCCCGACGACGAGAGCGAGGAGCGTGAGCAGTTCGAGAACTTGTATTACAAGTTGGTGGCACAGGCACGCAGCCTGCTCGGCGCTCGTCCCCAGCATCACGATGGTTCCGTATTGGGTTTCGAGGATGCACAGGCAGGTGCTTTCAAATCTAATTGCGTTAGATTGCCAAAAATTAATCTACCCACTTTTAATGGTCACTATCAACACTGGCTCGAATTTAGAGACACTTTTACTTCTTTAATTCATTTAAGATCAGACATAGATAATATTAATAAACTACACTATCTTCGAGCATCTCTTAAAGGTAGTGCTTTGCTTGTCATTGACAATTTAGATTTTAAAGCCGATAATTACACATGCGCTTGGAATTTATTATGCAGTAGGTACGACAACAAAAGATTGCTCGTAAATAACCACGTCCATGCGTTATTTAATGTTGAAATCATGCAAAAGGAATCTTGTTCTGCTATACGTCATCTTATAGACGTCACGAATAAAAACCTACGTGCTCTGTCTACCCTAGATCAGCCTACTCACTATTGGGATACGCTCATTATTCACATGATGGCTGGTAAACTTGATAGTGTCACTCATAGGGAGTGGGAAGAGCATAGGAATACACTTAGTAATCCTCCGTCTTTAGATATTTTTATTAATTTCCTTAGCAACAGAGCCGATTTACTTGAAACTTTACAAGAAAATAACAAAATAAACAGTAGTACACAAAAATCAAGTACTTACATATCTAATTCAAACTTTCTTACAGCTACAAATAATCAAAATTTAAATTCTATTTACAACACAACGAAAAGACATAATAATTATAATAAAAAGTTATTTACATGTCCTATGTGCAATCAGAATCATTTCTTATTTAATTGCGAAGCATTTAGAGCCCTCACTATAGAAAGTCGAATTCAAAAGGCCAAAGAAACAAAGGTCTGCCTTAATTGTCTACGACCAGGGCACATTGAAAATAAATGCTTTCTTGTTCCTTGCAAGTATTGCAAGAAAAAGCATAATACGCTTCTGCACTTGTATGAGCCAGAAGCGACCCCTGAGCCTGCTATTCCAATAAATAGCATCACTAATTTAGCCAGTTCCACTTATGCACAGCAGTCTACTACCCCTCCGCATGTTTTGCTTTCCACAGCGCTCGTGAAGGTGGTTGACAGCAAGGGCGACGTGCACTCTGCCCGAGTTCTACTCGACAACGGTAGCACGGCTAACTTCATTACACAATCGCTTTGCGGTAAGCTCGGTTTGTCTCGACGTAGTACGAGCGCAACGGTGACAGGTATAAATAATCATACTTCTCATAGTACACAGTCTTGTAGTCTTACGATTATGTCCAACCATGACGACTATAAACTTACTGTTGACTGTCATATTTTACCTCAGATCACAAAAGTTTTACCGTCTTCATTTATAAATATTGAATTGACAGGTATAAATAATCATACTTCTCATAGTACACAGTCTTGTAGTCTTACGATTATGTCCAACCATGACGACTATAAACTTACTGTTGACTGTCATATTTTACCTCAGATCACAAAAGTTTTACCGTCTTCATTTATAAATATTGAATAATAATCATACTTCTCATAGTACACAGTCTTGTAGTCTTACGATTATGTCCAACCATGACGACTATAAACTTACTGTTGACTGTCATATTTTACCTCAGATCACAAAAGTTTTACCGTCTTCATTTATAAATATTGAAAATATTCCAATTCCGTTGGGATTATGTTTAGCTGACCCTGCTTTCAATGTACCGTCAGCAATAGACATCTTAGTTGGGGCCGACGTATTTTGGTCCGTCTTGAGTAACAGTTCCATTAACTTAGGGAAAAATCAACCGAAGTTATATGAAACGAAACTGGGTTGGCTGGTGTCAGGGTATGTTACCCGTCTTAAATCACACTCTTCTTCCCCCGTTTGTCATTTTATAAACGTGGTAGCTGAACCAGACTTAATTCGTTTCTGGGAACTTGACGCTGTAGCAGCCAAGCACTTCCTATCTCCTGGGAAATGTACAATTAAGCAGATAAAAAAAAAAAAAAATAAGACACATTAAATATACCTTTCGTAATAACGATGGCAGCTTTGTCGTGACCATGCCACTGAAGAAAGATCCATCAGTCTTAGGCGGTTCTTGTCAAAAGGCAAAGTGTCGTTTCTTATCGTTAGGAAGAAACTTTATTCGAGATCCTGCTTTTAAAAATTGGTACATGGAGTTCATACATGAATTTAAACGCCTAGGTCACATGACTGCAGATAGGAAGCCTTCGCCAAGCTGCCTTCAACAGGTTAATAATTTTACATTATCACGGTGTAGTCTGGTTAATCAGGGTGTACCTCTTAACCTACAAAAGTGGGATAGCACCGATAACGCCGGCGACGATTCCACGTCTTGAGCTGTGCGGAGCCTTGTTAGCTGCAAGGTTGTGTACTAAAGTATTGACCTCTTTTACTCTTCCAATAAGCAAACGTAGATTCTAGTACGATTCTACTATAGTCTTAGGGTGGTTAACCACACCACCACTTCAATTTAAAAATTTCGTTTGCATCCTTGTTAACGAAATTCAAGAGAGCACAGAGGGTCACACGTGGCGCTACGTACCGTCGACTGACAATCCGGCGGATCTTGTTTCCCGCGGGCTGAAGGCTGATTCTATCAGTCGTTCATCCTTGTGGTGGTCAGGGCCCACATTTTTATTGAAAGATGAACTTGAATGGCCGCAAATAGTCAAGGAAAATGGGAAACACGATCTACCTGAATTAGTTTCATATTCTATTGCGTTTAATACCATATCTGATGCTGATACAATTTCTAGTTTCATTAAAAACAAATCTAATCTTATTAATTTAAAATAATCAGTAACATATTTACAGAGATTTATTTATAATTGTCAAAATAAGACCAATAAACATAATGGTCATCTTTCAGTTCAAGAGCTTCAAAATACGATTAATTTAATTATTAATAAAGCTTAGTTGGACATGTTTCCTGGTGAATATACTAAATTAAAAGTAAGAAAGTCACTTTGTAAAAAAATATACTAATGTCTTTTTCCCCATTTTTAGATTCCAATAATATTATTAGAGTTGGTGGCAGACTCGATAACTCTCCATATAACCAATTTTATTGTGTAGCAAACATCATTTGACTCATATACTTTTTGAATATTACCATTTAAAATATTTACATGCTGGTCCTCAACTACTTTTAGCAAACGTAAGGCAAACTTATTGGCCCTTAGGTGGCAGGAATTTATCGAACGCCATTGTAAACAAATATGTTCGGTGTTGCAGATATAAGGCAGAAACTATTCAGCCCATCATGGGGCAGTTACCGTCATACCGAACGGAATTAGAGTTTCCTTTTTTACATTGTTGTGTTGACTATGCTGGACCAGTGTTAATAGCCGACCGAAAAGGTTGAGGTTGCAAGCTTATTAAATTCTTTTTGGCAATTTTTGTTTGCAATTCGATTAAAGCCTGTCATATCGAGCTTATTACGGCTCTATCCAGTGAAGCCTATATAGCCGCGTTAAATCGTTTTGTCTCACGCGCGGGAAACTTCAAAGCATCTCCGCATCACCTCCGATCATGGCACTAATTTTGTGGGCACTTATAATGAACCAGCTCGTTTTCTTGTTCAGTCAGATCTTGATGATTATATAGCTCAAGAAGGCATTGAATTTTAATTAATGCCTGCATATAGTCCCCATTTCAACGGCTTAGCTGAAGCCGCCGTCCGGTCCACTAAGCACCATCTTAAAAGGTTGCTACAAACTACACATTTCACTTATGAGGAAATGGCTACTTGTCTCACTAAAATTGAAGCTGTTTTAAACTCCCGTCCACTCACTCCACTTTCCTCAGATCCTCTTGATTATTCCGCTCTCACTCCTGCTCATTTTTTAATTGGACGACCACTCATGTCTATTCCTCATCCACAGATATCAACAGTAAACATTAACAGATTAGAACGATACAAAAGAATAGAATTCATAAAACAGCATTTTTGGAATCGTTTCTCTTTGGAATATGTGGCTATACTGCAGCAAAAGGTAAAATGGCAGTCTTCGAATGGTGAGCTGAAGCTAGGATCTCTTGTCCTTATAAAGGATAGAGCTCTGCCTCCTTTACTGTGGTCCTTGGGGAGAGTTATCAACCTGTACCCTGGCAACGATGGTATTAGTCGAGTTGCAGAGTTGAAAACAAAGAGGGGCACCATTAGGAGGGCTTTTAATAATATCTGTCCCCTTCCAGATTTTTGAAGTCTTCAATTTATACTTCAACCTGGGGAGCATGTTGGGAATCAAACCAACATACGCGCGGGAGGAGACGTGCGGGGTAAAATTACCACGCGTCATCGGCTGCCAGCGGCGACACCGCGACACTCGTCGGACCGATGACCACTCGCTTCCACGGACACCACCGACGACGGACGACACTCATTGCTTTGACCGGGAACGATTTTATTGTCTTAATTATAGATTGCGAATATACCAGTCCTATTTTAATATACAGTCCGCTTTTATTTACGTCCCAGTAGTAGGACCCTAACACCCATGAATATCTCATTGAGAGTCATAAAACGAGACAATTAAAAATCTATTGTGTCTACATGGCTGCCGGCAATTGACACGCAGAGTTGATCAATCCCAAGCATTTTTGTCACCCATATAGTCTACAACGTTATAGGAACCTTTTCTGCTTTCTGCTTCTAATCGACTTAAATTTGTTAAAACTTAATTTTTAAATATGATTGGATTTTATTGTAAAAACATCAACATTGACATTTAAATGATTTGCTTATCTTCTGGAGCCTAGTGACAAGTCCTCGCAAAACCTATATGTACCTACCAAGAATGTTACGTGCCGTATAGCATCACTTAAATTAATTAATTAGAAATTAAAAAACCATCTTGATTTTAATACAGAAGATGGTTGGCATGTACTACTGGTTTAGAATACTGTTATTAAAATAATGAAGTCCCAAACTTCATACCATACAATGAAACTACTTTTAAAATCTGTAACGACGCCTGTCACCTTAATAGTCCTGCGAACACGAACGCCGCAATATTTTTAAAATGTTAGGAAAACCAAAAGTTCTAAGTAACATACGCGATATTGTCCATTTGAAAGTGTTTCATTATAAATAAAGAATAATTTCATTTTATTTAGAAAATTGCGTGTACAAGATAGCGTTATAATGAACCACCGTTTCAACCTACATTTTCCCATTCAGTGAACAATATTTATTACCTGATACAATAAATCCATTCTTTGTATTGTCTGATAAAAATACCTCTATAATCTCGAACTGTGCGTGAGCAATGAAATGACTCTTAAGGGCGTGCTAAGCGGGAAATTATTACCCAAAGTATTTTAAGGAAAATAGAAAACAAAACTCTTCTGAGAGTTTCTTTTGCTCTCTTTTATCGATAATTTCCTTTTAAGTTTCGGTCTCAAATCTGTAATGAAGTAGAATATTTATGAACGCCGCTCCTAAGAACTTGTCCACGCGAAGTATTTCACTTGCACGTCCAAAAACCATGCCGAAACTAGCACTTCGCTCAAATAAGCTTTTGTAGTCGTTAGAAATGGAATAGAAATGTTTACGTTCATTCTAAATTAAATATACCGGGGAGATAGATCGTTATTTTGATGAATTGAATTGAATCTATTGTTTTACTTTGAAGTGAATATCTTCACATTTACGTTCCCGATTTCGTTGGTACGTACAAAGAGTAAGAAAGTTAAATTTAGCTTCTTTTCATTAGGATTGAGTGGTATCTCAGCAGTAGTAACAGGACAAATACCGACGTAGGCACCAAGTAATATTCACGAGGCCTCGAATAAAGATGAAGCCATTAAAGTCGGAGAAAAGCCGACAGGCGAAGCAACGCACTCCGTGTTGACTTTGAGATGCGGAAAATGAAAAGGAAAAGCGCCTTGTTTTGCGTGTAAATACGATTCGTTAGTCTATTCTTTTATGTAAATATTATTGTACGCTGTTTTAGTTCTGAACGCTGATATCTGTTGATGTACTCCGAAACGTTTTGTACAAGAAAATATTATTAGCTTAGTTGACAGGGAAAACATTGAGTGGAAACAGACAAAAAACTTTGATGTCCCTGTAATACGAGTATTTTTCAGATCATACCACAAAATAAATAATGTTACCATACCTATGCTCATTTTATACTCGAGGAGGTAGGTTATTAAACGATGAATTCAAATCCCAGTCAAGTATCCAATTACAATGTATAAAAGGTACAAAATAATCACGTGAGCGTTCTCTAAAGCAATAAAAAAGATCTTAAATTAATCAAGCATCAACTGCATCAAAGCAATCATTCCACTATTTGAAGTTTCAGAAATTACAGAAAACGACATTTCCGAACTCAGATTCAGGAAGTCGAAACTGCGCCTACTGGTACACAATAATGTTGAAACAAGTGAAACGATCCAACTGTTTACGCTCCACCTCTTCACAACTTAGTATCTTAGCGGGCGACCGTAACGTGCAGGCGGCGCACACTAAAACTCCGCCAACACTCATTTATCACTAGAGATGAGAGGCATAAGTAGCTGTAAAAGTGTTGCTCGCGCGCCCAGTTAAAGTCCACCATGTTGTTTTTTTTTCATAAAAGGGGATCGATGTGCCAGGTGCTATTATATTTTATACTTGTTTACTATGATTCTGCCGACTTTGTCATCCACTAAAATCGGACCGTGTGTACGCGGCATTAGAGTTTCCACCGCACACAAGTTGTGTATACATTTCTGTTCACTACACTAGTGTACAAATTAATAGCGGTTATTGATGAAATAGTAATCTTACAGCACGCACAAGATCAGTGGATGTTTTATGAAGATATTTGTAAACTCGTATTAGTAAATTAGCAGAATAAACGGGGCAACGACCCTTAACTCCGTCCTCCTCATCGCTGAATTTCGGCCTGCATGGGTTTTTACGATATGGGGAACCACGATCAAAGCAAAATGCCGCAGTTTATTTTTATTATTTTTGTGGCTGGTATGGTGATATAAGTGAGATCATAACGAAAACTGATATCATGGATCTCAATCCATAGTACATGATTCTGGAGCCATCAGCGCAATAATTTTACGACGGTATTTTCAAGACTTTTTCCAGTTTATTTAATTGATTTCAGCATAAAATAATTGTTTTCGTCTCTTTTAACGATAACTATACAAATAAATAAAATTGAAGTGTATATTTATAATATCAAAACAACAGCTTTTTACTAAATGCATATGACAGTATATACGGTGCCTACAACAAAAAAACTATTTTTATATTTATCTGTCTGTAGGTCTAGTCTGTCTGTCTATTTGTTCCCGTTAATCTCTCAAACGGCTGGACTAATTTCTACGGGTCTTTCACTGGCAGATAACTGATGTTATAAGGAATAACTTAAGCTACTTTTGTTTTAGAAAAATAATTAGAGTTGCGGCCAAAAATATTAAAACCCATGAAATCCAATATATATCAAAAACAAAAAAACATGTTAATTAAATATTCTGTAAAAACTATTTACCCCTTAACGTAAGAGAGCCACATGCTAGATATTATGGGAGAGATGTCCAAGCATTTGAATGCGTGGTGCGTGTACGTGGGTGGGTGTGTGTGCGCGTATGTGTGTAGTGTGGTACGTGTGTATGAGGGTAAATACCCAGTTTTATTTTTCTGTTACGTATTTATTCATGAAGAATTATGTATTAAATTGTATATTTATGTTACTGAAGTGCTCCTGATAATTTTACCAATAAAAATTATCCTTTGTTTATAATATTCTTTCATAAAACAATATTTGCATTTCATTTAAGTATCAAGGGAAAAGGTTGATTTTTTTAGACTCATTTACTTTAAAAATAATTGCTGTAAAAATTCGACGTATTAAGTAAGTCACTCAGTATTAGGAGGAAAATCTCTGCTTCTCCTTCAGATTTGTTTGTTGAGATCCCCAATTACCGTATTTACATTTATTGCGTATGATACTGTCATGAAAATGATTGCCTATTTGTACTTCAAACTTTTCAAAAGGGCACGTAGCTTTAATATTGAACTTAACAATTTTTGTTTGATCCTCTATTATGTTAATTTTAATCAAAACATTTTCGTTTTATTTTTCTTTAAAGAAAATTTTTGTCCCACACTAGGATTTCTCCTGTGTCGTTGGTGCGTTTACAGACATGAATAAAATGAATATATATATATAAAAATTAACTGCAGAAAATACCGAGATTTTTATGATAATACGTAAGCATGTTCCTAACATGGTTAAAAAGTGTTTATCTGATACCGTTTTATGCTAGTTCTGTCCAGTTTTATTTCATCTTCTGTACATTTATTTATTTATGTATGCTTAAAATGTACAAAAATGTCTTAATGCCATAGTCATTTTCTGCTATCCGACCTTTGGGTGATGCAGAGACAACAAGGTCAATGCGCCAACAAAATAAGAGTGAGAGAGTGTGAGATATAAATGCGATGACATTTATTTACACAGAATACAAACATATATATATATAGATATACTTAGACATACATAATGTTTTATGTACGCCATAATTGTCATATGTATTTGTCATAGTATTTAAAATAGTGTTTAGTGTAAGTGTAATGTATGTTATGTAGCTGTACTTTTATAAATAAATACGTAAACGTTACATGTATATATTTATGTATACCAAATAAATATACATAAGTACATATTATAAGAAATAAACGAAAATCAGAACCAAGAGGAATCGCACGTATTGTCAAGTAGGTATTTAGTATATATGTTTACTAAGTGAAAAAACGTTATTACATTTCAAGCTGAACAATCTCCAAGTAACTCATGAATAGCTAAACAAATGATAACAGTTTTAAGTCGTCACCCCCGTTTCATCACAGCACCAGCTTTCATACAGCCGGTGACTAATTAGAGCTCTCTCGCAATCACATTTTGTTTTTCGTTATTTTTAACAAAGCAGTCACGTCTGAGCAGGCCGTTTCCTCTAAATTTATTTTTAGCATTCGTATTCAAAGCACCTAAAAATATTTTAATGACTATTTTAATATTATTCAGGTAAAAAATTATGCAATTGAATTTATAATAGGATTCTATTGAATTTACTATGGTGTATAAGAAACAATTGAGCGAACCTATTAAATTTTTTCATATCATAAATGTTTTGCTAGTGGCAACTTCAACGTTGTTGTGACCGCGTCAACTAAAATAACGTGGTCGACATATAATTTTTCCCATTAATATGTATGTCTATTAACCCCCAACTACATTAGCCCCCAGTCGGCGGTTTCCTTGGCCAGACTTAATATTTTCATCTTTATTCAAAGAGGCCCATGAATAAAACAAGGCACACTTGTGGGGACGCCGATACGGCCGACGTCGCAAGATGTTCCACCGCCGTAACTTTATTCATTTTATTGTTAAAGTTAATTAAAATAGAGGTAAACGAAAAACGGGGCACGAATTTGACAACCCTCCTTGTTGTTAGCGCGTAATATTGCTGGAAATAAGGAAATAAGCGATGAACTTTGACATGTTTCCATATAAGCATTTACGTATTTTGTCTGAGCACGACATAAAATGACAAGATAAAACGAAGCTCAAGCAAATAAGGAAATGTCTGGATCGCTTAGGGCGTGTCTCTGACAGCCCTCACCAATCAAATACTTACTGCCTTTTTTGCAATAAATATATACCCTAGTTAATGAAATGAAAAAGATTATTAACTGAGAAAATTTGATTGAATAATAATCGTAGGCGAGAAATTAGATAATAGAAGCACTTAAAGCGAAATGCATTTAAAATTGAATGTAGTGATGATATAGGGCGCGTTGACTTTATTATTAGATGGCATTGTACACGTGTGATGTGCCGGAGGCGTCAATACTTCACCCCAATAAATAAGAAGTGGCTGAGTTGCGAACACAATTTAACTTGAAATAAAATTTTGTTACCCCTCGCAATGAATAGGTAGTATATGGTTCGGAAGGGAAGGGCGCCTTTTCCTATCTTACGTTATATCGCTTCGGGTACACCTCGTAAGTTTCCGATTCTCTGACTTCTTTGTGTTTTATGTGCCTAATGATATGAGTAAAGTTACGAATGGGATTAAAGTTAAATGGAGTTTGGCTGTTGCCAATCTTATTATGTCCGCGATTTCGTTTATAAAAATGTTATATGAAGTAAATTTTCGGGGATATCGTAATACGAGTATACCTAAAAGTTTTATTCATATGTGTGCATCTCTCCTTTTGTATTATTGTAAAATTATTGTGTGACTTCATGGCCGGCAATAAACTTTGTGAGAAAACTTAGGTAAACAAGACACACTACCGTAATTTAGTATCTGTCTCAGAATATGACACAAATTTAATTGATATTTGCTTACCAGAACTTCTTAAACTTTCGCGAATTCAATACATTATTTTGAGACAATATACATGACTCTCACGAGTAAACAGTCAGTCTACTCGAGACTACGGTCAATACAACTTGATCAAAACGTCGAGGTTAGTAACAGTGTTATTTAATACTTTATACTGTCTTAAATAATTTTTCAACAAAAAATTTTCCATTTTTTTTATACTACCAATGTCTGCCAATTTATTTTGTATCTAAAACCAAATCATTCAAAACATTAAAACAAATTCATACTTCAACATTTCTCGCAAAATTAACCTCAGCATTCTACACAATTATTAAAAGCTATTTACAGAAAAAATAAAATCGTTTCACTCGAGATCCTATCATGATTGAAATAACGATTCACTATACGCAAACAGAGGATCGTGTGTAAGCTTGATATCAATTTCACGCAAGTTGTTCGAATCGCCTTGAACAAACAACGTAGGATCTTCGGGACTGTGGGAATCGACAGCAGTGATACTTGGCGCCTCACCTACGACGTTTGTTTACATCGTCCACAACATCATACGTTTCCTTGATTGTTTCCCGAATCTCAAGTAATGATTAGGGTATAACACTTCTGGATAGTTCATTTTTTGATATCTAAGGTGAAAAAACAATGTAAAAAGTGTGTGTAAAAGATGTGCGTCCTATTTTTTATAATCAATGTGACCAATATTATTTTAAAGGAAATATCCAGTTACAGAATATTTCCACCAGTTTTTTTTATAGATCTAAAATAATCTGAAAATCTTATATTGAAAATCTTATATAAATTATAATAAAACAATTTTAAACGGATTAAATCGCGTGTATTATTGATTTTTGTTTTTCCTGACGTTTCGAACACTTTGCAGGGTTCGTGGTCGCAGGATGACTAAGGTGACAAGCGTCGTTACAGATTTAAAAAGTTATTTTATCTACCGTACAAAACTAATCAAAAATTGTTTCGATGCACGCAGTAATCACTCACAGTGTCTTGATGTTTTTTAGTTTGGTGTGTTGTTTGGGATTTTATTAATTTAATAACCGGATTCCAAACAGGTGGTACCTGCCAACCATCTTCTCTATTAAAATTAGGATGTTTTTTAATTTCAATAGCCTCTCGAAACATTCTTGGTACATAACGGTTTTCTTTCGCGAGGACTTGAGGATGATCAAATCGAAGAAAATGGTTGGGTTTGCCTAAGGCATGTTCACACACTGCGGACTTTGTGATGCGTCTATGCTTGACGTCAGCTATGTGTTCTTTAATTCTGGTGGCTATACTACGCTTTGTTTGCCCTATGTATGACAACCCACAATCACAGTCAATCTTGTAGACCCCTGCATCTTGTAGAGGAATGTGACACTTCACGGGTTTGAGAAGTTGGCTTATCTTTTTATGTGGCTTGAAATAGGTTTTAATAGAAGCACGCTTCAAGATATGACCAATTCTGTCCGTGACTCCCTTGATGAATGGTAAGACTGCAGGTCTCCGATCAACCGTGGTGGGTTTCGGGCGGCTTCTGCGACGGGGATGTGGCGCTCTTAAATTGTTATTTCGAAGAACTTGCTTCACATGGTTAAGCTCCCCTGGCAGGTGGTCGGCGTCGCAGATGCCGTGTGCTCTCTGTAACAAAGATTTAGCCACGGTAGCTAACTGACAAGGGTGGTGGTGAGATTCACCGTTAAGGTACCTGTCTGTATGGGTAGGCTTTCTATACACAGTGTGACTAACTGAATGATCAGGATTATGGATAAGAAGTATGTCAAGAAAGGCCAAGGATTTGTTTTCCTCCAATTCCATAGTAAACTGAATTTTACTGTGTATTGAATTTAGATGTTGTAAAAATGCAGAGACCCTATTGTGAGGCAAGATGGTAAAAGTATCATCTACATACCGTTTGAACATATTCGGCATAGCCGGGGCTGTAGGAAACCTACATTATATATTGTTTATAGTAATAGTTTTTACTGGCAACACTGTCCAAGTATATAACATAGAAATAAGGCGGCCCTTCCGTGTTCTCTCTAAAGTATTGTAGAAGTGCCATTTGTTCCTATTGTATTTAAATTACTTTAGTTCGAGATAGGCGTCAATAAACTGTCCGTACAAACCACAACCACTTTTATTACGAACCACAAATATACAGTCCACGCTCAAACAGGGGCTGTCATCAGTGCTCTCTCCTCAAAATCCTCCATGAAAATGTCGGCGACTACAGGAGAGACCGATGAACCCATGGCAACACCGTCAGTTTGAAGGTAAAATTCATTGTCCCACAACAGGTAGCCGTTGGTAAGGCAGTGTTCAAGCAATTCTGCATATTGTTGAGGCATGCTATGCTCACTTAACCGTTTCTTAACAACATCCATACAGTCCTTAATTGGTAAGTTAAAAAGATAAGCCAACTTCTCAAACCCGTGAAGTGTCACATTCCTCTACAAGATGCAGGGGTCTACAAGATTGACTGTGATTGTGGGTTGTCATACATAGGGCAAACAAAGCGTAGTATAGCCACCAGAATTAAAGAACACATAGCTGACGTCAAGCATAGACGCATCACAAAGTCCGCAGTGTGTGAACATGCCTTAGGCAAACCCAACCATTTTCTTCGATTTGATCATCCTCAAGTCCTCGCGAAAGAAAACCGTTATGTACCAAGAATGTTTCGAGAGGCTATTGAAATTAAAAAACATCCTAATTTTAATAGAGAAGATGGTTGGCAGGTACCACCTGTTTGGAATCCGGTTATTAAATTAATAAAATCCCAAACAACACACCAAACTAAAAAACATCAAGACACTGTGAGTGATTACTGCGTGCATCGAAACAATTTTTGATTAGTTTTGTACGGTAGATAAAATAACTTTTTAAATCTGTAACGACGCTTGTCACCTTAGTCATCCTGCGACCACGAACCCTGCAAAGTGTTCGAAACGTCAGGAAAAACAAAAATCAATAATACACGCGATTTAATCCGTTTAAAATTGTTTTATTATAATGTGTAATAATCGCGAAAACCTAAGACAGTACTATCTTATATAAAATATTGTTTTTATTTCCTTTCCATATTTTTGACAAGTGTATACAACACTTGTGGAAAAATTGTATCACCTACATTTTTATGGCATGAAAAATAAACAATCGTAAAGTCCCCATAGCTACATGCCATGCCACTGTAAGTTAAACAAAAGACATGAAATGAACTGGATCCAATGAATTTTTATATGGAATCGAGTTCACTTCCATGCATCGGGTATCAGTAGCTTACTTTGTTGTATTGTCTCTTCCTACGTTTTACAGCCTTCCACGAGTGTTGAATATATTTCACTGTTCAATTGTAGATATAAGAGAAAAAATACGGATTGCGCGAAATTCTGTTGGTTAATAAACATAGATACGTTTTCTTTTAATTTTAAATGCCTTTTGGTGAATATGAAGAAAAGAAGAAGAAAGAAAAGCGATTTATTACCACAACAAAACGCGCATCGGTACATTCATATTAATTAATCTAAAAACTACACTAAACTTGCTATAAAAAAAACCACATAACAGAAAGATTGATTGTAGAATAGAAATAAAAATTGAGATACAAAAGAAAATAATCATAAAAAATAGCAGTTTGCTGATGCACGTCTTAAAAGTGGCAAAGAGGTCAACATTCGGTATAATACTGTGTTGTAACGTTAGCCGCAATCAGAGCTGTTTTTCAGTGCTAACCTTAAGAGTTCATGATGTTATGCATTTAACTATATCGAAAGACATTGACAGCTTTCCAATCAATAGCCTCTCTCTTTATATACAATTATATACCAACAAATATAAAAAATACAACAGAATAATTCTTCAGGCAAAATATACACAATTCCATACGAAGAATATTGTATTGTGAGTAAATAACAGCGAGGTTATTCATCGTTCGGATGGTTAGCGGACAACATGTTTATTTTGAACGCTTTGCCTAATGAAGTGAAAGGAAATGATGGATGGCATGAGAACAGCCCGGACAGCGGTATAATACGCAATATTTCTATAGCAAATCTTTGTCTACTACAATACTGTAGATTTACTGGGAAAAACATACTTTGGGTACGCAATTTATAGGGCGGAATCGAAAATATAAGATATGGTTTAATACCAATCGTCATTTGCCATTGGTCAATGGTATGAACCAGCCACCCCGGCAAGCTTTATGCTATTTTAATTATTTTAATTATTTATTTAGGTTACAGTAGTAGGGTAGGTAGTAGTTAGGTTTTTACAATACATTTACAATACATTCCTTCATAATGCATGTAAGTGCAACAATTACTAACTGGCTGTACCACATACGCCATTTATGGTTATATATTATTTTACATATAGATATATTTATACCTGTTATTGTATTTTTATTCATTTAATAATGTATATCACACATTTTAGTTCAATCACGTATTAAATTAAATCACATTAAATACAAGTAAGGAACATTGGTTTTGAGAATAGTGTTCTATTATTAATGTTCTATTACCTACTTGTCGAGGCAAGGCTCCAGAGACTCGAACATAGACGTAGAGTTGAAAACTTATTGGTCTTTTATCGGATATATTTCAGAAGTGTGCGCTGAAATTACACTATTTAATTCCTGCAAGTCCATTCCATCGTCGAACAACCAGATGAACGGTAATGTGCCCCCGTTATATGGTTGATGTCTCACCCATACTAACTAAGCAGTTTGCTACCAAGTTTTTCGTGCATACTGCTTAAGGAGTTGGACGCAGTCTCCTCTAGCACCATGGCATGCTAGCAATGGTGGTACAAGCGCTATCGTTGACCGCATCATCGCCTAAGGTCAGGTGAGATAATGGTCAAACGCAAGCCTATTCAATATATATATTATTGTCATGGTGTATATCGATCCGGTCACTGCAGCTGTTAGGAACTTTACACAGTCGTGAAATTGGTGAGTATTGCACCCTAAACCGTTCTGCGCAAGAGTAGATAACAGAGTGGTAGAATTTCGAGGACATCGGGCTGGGGCATGAAAATTTATGAGACTCAGTAAGTTTGGGCAGACAATTTTATTTCTAAGCAGTTCATATAGAAACCACCCATCCGTTACATCTGTTCGAGTTAATAAGTGCATCCTGAAATATTGCAGATGGTTGCTAAGGGAAGGCAGCAGTTTTTATTTTTTTTCCTTTAGAAAATGCAAAATGCCAAAGAAACCATTTCTGAATTAGATCTAAGAGTAGCTTTTGCGTGACGTAATGTGGCCTCCATTTAACACTGCAATACTCCAGGAAGCTACTTACGAGGCTATTATGCAGCATTATTCTAGTGTCAGCCAGTTTGAAGCCCTTAGTGTTCTGTATCACAAAACCTAACATTTTGGATACTTTTTAATAATATATTCGATGCTTCTTACAAACCAAGCAACAGTAGCTAAGGGCGCCCCATGTGGGACTCGAACCTCGCTATAGGGCATTGCTGGGGAACCAAACTAAAGACAGCTGGATCGGTATTATATATACACTGAACTACGGGCCTTCGCGATGGTAGTGAGGTGGACCTTGGCGGCGAGGACGGTATAGCGGTCTGTTTGAACGAGAGTGCGTGAATCTATTTTTGGTGGTACGTGTAGTAAGATATGCAGTAGTCAGTACGTGTCTGTCAGTCAGTCTTCAGTCGCCGACTGTGGCTGTAGCGGTTGCTAATAAGGGAGGGTCTGTATTGTGCTGCTGATACCGCGCAGAAATTCGGATGGAGCAAGGCAGAGTTGAAGTAGCGTTATGACTCTTGTTTTATGAACTCCTTGATGGTCGGCAAGTTCAAATTGATATTTAGTTGTTCATTGCGAAGTTACTAAGATATTCACATGGCCTTACACATAAATTGATTTTGGAACCTACAGAGTACGCTTGTGCGAATGCAAAGCGCAGGTCACGATTAGCTGAATACACCTGACGTAAATTCTCACCTTATTTACAAGGTATAATTTACTATGTTCATATATGATGCAAAGGTTTCGCTTCGGAATGTCTTTGATGTATAGCGTGAATAGGAGCGGGGCTAGCACGGATCCTTGAGGGACTCCGGTTGTGTTGTAGTGCGCCCTCCGTGCGAAAGCGAAAGCTGCGGTTTTGAGAAGTAAAAAGAATATTTGTCGGATTATTAGCACAATTATTCCAATTGATGAATATTAATTTGGAGACTTAAAGCATTGTGTTGCCTTAGAATCAATTTTTATTTTACTTGGCACATATTTTTATTATTAGGTAAGCGTTTAAATTGTACCATTATGTTACTGGAGGTATTGTAAATGTAAAGAGTGATTGACAGTAGTACATATTGGCTACAAATGTAACAAAAAATTGAATCTTAAGTATAAAAATCTAAGTTGTGCTTCTACAAGTAGATATTACATAATCTGCATTTTAGATGAAACAGTTTATATATTACTAGCCTTGACCTCGCCGAAGGATAACATTAGAATTTTAAGGTAACGAAAATATTTACATCTATAGTTTTATTTACGGATTCCCCAAAGCAAAAAAGTCGCTTTTAATAAAGTTGAAAATAGATTTATGCTATACAAGAATACAAATTATTATGTAAGTAGGCTAAGTTTTCGGCGATTCATTGTCTGTTCCGTTCGCTACAAATTTCAAAGTGTAGCATTGTGCCAAATGCCATATATTTACGTTGTGTTTTGTTTTTATTTTCGTTTGTTAATCCAGCTACGTTTGTGGCTAGCAACACTGCGTTTGTTATGCAGGAATCCATAATAGAGCTGAAGTGAAATGTTTGACTTTTAAAAATGGAACGGGCGGAATGGTTACGACCCAAAATATGGAGCGCATGTTAATATGAGACAGTGACGTCATCATCCAATTTTCTTTTCGTATATTTCTTTGATGGCTCGTCATATTTTTGGACGTGTTTTAGATTAAAGGGAGTAAAAACAAATTGCGAGCTTACTTTTCCAGCTGAAAATTTAACTCGTATTATTATACAGCCGAGAGGGATAAGCAAATTAATCTTGAATTGGCACACGAGCTTGTCGACCTGTTGCAGGTAGGCTTTGCAATCATTGCGCCGAAAGTTGTTAAGGCCAATGGCCTAATGGCCAAGAGCCTCGACCAACACCTTGTATCTTGTTTTAGCAGTAACTTCATTTACGAGAGCGTAAAATTGCATGATAGATACCTTACATAAATATTTAATTCTAAATTATTGAAGTATTATGGTCACTGTTTTCCCGATATTAAGGCCATGTTTCACTGTTATTAAACAGGAACCTGAGGGGCTCAAAGTCTCACATTCGCTGAATCGTTGTTGGTTTAATTAACGTTTCCTACAATGTCACCATTAAGTCGGCGTTGTCTGGTCGCGACCGTAACAATGCCAGCAATGAGCCTTTGTTTGCACAAGTCCGTTGTTTAGAATCCTCCGTGTTACTGTGAATACAAAACACAAAATACCCCAGTATACTTCGAGCTACACTGCGGCGTTAGTATAACAATATCGATGGGTGTTCTATTAACGTTTACGGGGAAACGACAATGGAACGTAAGCAGACACCGAATCTTCGTTTGTCGTTATGTACTAGTATGCCAGTTGAGTCACTTGACTCAATTTCGCGATGATAATTGGAATAACGCCGATATTCCCGTGTGCCGTTCGCCTTTTGTTATACGTGAATTATGAGTTTATAGCCAATTAAGAGTGAAGCAACAACCCGGGGTATATGTATTAAAAGTTACCAAATTATGTTTCATTGTATTAGTTCATTGTTGCAGTGCTTTGGAACAAAATTTGGAGCACTGCATGTCTGATTAAAATTAATAAATTTAGAGCACAAAAGTAAAAAGGTTGACTAGCATTTTAATAAGGTCACGATTTTGTTTTACACGTGCAGAAATACCCGCACCCGAAATAGCTATCTGTAGGACATACAAATGTTTATTCCGTGCGAGAACGAAACTCGCGACCTGTAACGAGGAAACTCTGAGCTTGGCCATTGCACCAACTGTGTCGTCAGACATAATACCTAATTCATGTAGTATTTTACTGGCGGTAGGTCTCTTATTGCAAGAGGCCGGCTAGGTAGGTACCACCCCAGTGCCAGATTTTCGCTACTAAGCAGTATAGTTTGAACTTTAGACATTACTGTGCTCCAGGTAGAAGGGCACTGGAGCTAGTGAAATTACGGGGCTTACGAGACTAAATAACTTTATGTCTCGAGGTGACAAGCGCAGTGTGACGCCTTGCAGGACTAGTTCTGGGTAGCTTTCTAATCGTTATGGGCAGACATGTCGCTTACCATCAGGCGAATGACAAGCTCGTCTTGTCACCAAGTCGTATAAAAAAGTGACCTGATAAAATTTTAAGGGAAAAATAAAGCGTATACAGTATTTTACCAAGAAAACAGGAATTATAAGATCAAAAAACTGCTATCTTTAAACTCGTTTAAACACTATTGACACGAAACCCTTACCATTGCCCTCGATTGCTACCACTTAAACTTTATAACAAACAGAGTAATTATGACAAAGATGCACCGAGTAATTTAGCCTGGCGAGTGCTAAATTCAGTTGCACAATAGCACTTAAATTTGAAGAGGATTCTTTTAAACGACACTGGATTACTTAACTGGCTGGTAGACTGGTCTGTAAGGAAGTATGGACATTGTTAATGGGTTGTATGTGTACCCATTGTTCTACACGAGGGACAAATGCGAAGAGTTGGGATGCGAAAATATCAAACAATAGCTGTTTGTACTAGGTGTCTCAACTGGTCACATATAATAAATGAGTCGACTAGTTTCAAACGAGGCAATCAAAGCAAAGGCAAAAATGGTTTTTGTTATGCAATACAGATAGTTTTGATTAAAAACCTTGTCCTTTGGGCATAGCTTTCAAAACTGACAATATGCCATTCAAAATGATGATAAAAATCTTATGTTGGCATCAAATCCGGCAATCTGTCAAACTTTAAATTCAAACCCGGCCATTTTTTTTCACTCACCAAAATGTTTTCAATCTTTTGAAACTTTGAAACTTGTCAACTCAAATGAGCAACAAGATCACGTGGTGGGAATTTGTTTTTATTGGACTTAATTTTCGATTATTTTGGATGAGTTCGCTTTTAAATCTAAATCGCTTATCAAAGCAAGACGAAGCCACAAATCCCTGAACTTCACCCATTACTAACTTCTTTTCAGTTTCAGTTCCTAGCAATTACATCCATACTCGATGATCGTGATGAAGGTTCGAAAGCGTGCGTTTTGAGACAGCAAGTAAAAATAACGCGTCGCATCGTGTCACATTTGCTGCTCACCTAGGACGATGGGTTAGACTGAGCACTTAAAAGACATGTCCGAAGTGGCTTTTCGCTGTGCAATGTTTTGTCACAACAAAGGTTACAGTAAAATGCTTTACTCTACCGATTAGGAAAACGATACCAAGTTTTTCACTTACCTTACTTGACTACTTACATATATGCACTTAGCAAGTTATACGTATTTAGACTTTAATACAGCCAAACAGAACTTCTTGGCTAAGATACACGACGTATGAGTTGGAAGTAAACATCCCAGCAGTTTGAGCGTTGTCAGTAGTTTAGTCGATTTGCTCTAGGTATGACAGTATAGGTTAGCCCAATATTACCTGACGCAGCTCCTATATAGCATCAGCTGATACTATAATAGTGCTATGACGTTTATATATAAGCCAATACAAAAATCTGCCGAGTCCATACTCACTTATTTCACGTCTTTGACTGTGTAGAGATTCGTTCAAACTTCTACCTATTTGAATTCCGAAGCTGGTATTAATCACAATATACCAGAACGTGAAAATATAAAGTTCGTTCATTATTAAATATCCAATTATGTGAACTAATCGGTGAAATAATTTTCCAAAGTCATTTGTAAGTTACCTACAAATTTTATCTTTTTGTGTAACTCAACAAAAACATCCCCGAGAAGGTCTTATCGAACGAAATAAATCATATAGCCTCTGCTTCGCTATCAGATACGAAACTTGCTACTTGAGATTCGCTCTTAGTTTTATTACTCCTACAGATATCTTAGAATTAGCATTTACATGTCTGAATACATATATTTTAACAGTCTAGATAGATCTAGAGTGACTTATAAATGAGACACATTAGCATTCATAACTCAAAAATATTTTCAACATTAAAATATATAAAATGCAGCTTTGTAAGAATGTTAAAGAAAATCATATATTTTTAAACGTAGAATTACGATATTTTATGATCTTGAGCGCAAGTTATTATTAAATTACAGCAATATACATCGAATAATCAACAGTCAACATAAGTTTTTAATAAAAACTAAGACTTAGCTCAAACATGATTAAAAGGAACTGGTTCTTGCAGCTAAAAACAACCAGTAACGTCCTGTATTTTCAAAAACGACAAGTATTAACTAAAAACGTCAAAAACAACTTTAGTTATAAGAATATATTTTTTACAAAAGCAACAGAATATTCGAACAACATAAATAAAATGGTCCAATGGCTCGCTTAAATAGGCCTAATTTTTTCACCCTCAACCTCAAGTAGATAATGTTTAAAATAAAAGGAATGGGAGGGTGTAAAGTGAACTGGAAGGGCTTATCTAGTTGGCTGTGGTATCGGCCCTACCAAGTTTTGCTTATATTCTACATAAATATGTCGCGTAAGACATTTGCATTTTAAATTGTCGAACGATTCCATTTTCTGATAAAATGCCTTGCTGATATGGTGTTATGGAGTTTATTTTGCAATGGATTAACTCGTTAGCGACGAGGTATTTTAAATTTGATATATTTTGATAATATTTATTTTAGTTCTAAGAATGTTATTCGACTTTCCATTATAGAATAGGTACTGTCTGTTTGCAACTTTATCATTTGTCAAACAAATGTGTTACGCCCTCGGGTACGCACGCCTCTCATGGAATAAAATCCTGAAGATATTTTTATCTCTCATTGTAATACACGACCCTTTGCCGGTTTTAAACATGACTTAATTTGTCTCGACTTAATTGAAACCAAAATTGTACATACGTTGGTATTCTCAAAGTTGTCTTAATTTCCTACGTAGTGCCGGTCGGGCGAAGTCCCTGTCGACAAGCGGATTACTAAAATGTAAGCCTCGTAGCAACTGTTAGAGGTTACGACCCACATTGCGTAATAGACTTGGCGATCAACCGGCTGAAACTCATATCAAGGATTAAGTGCCATGGATCTCGAGATCGATCTTGCCTCAAAATGGACCCTAAATCATTAAGTCAAAGCCTACGTTAAACTGAGATTAGAGATTAATAACATCTTGGGGTTTCACGTTCCTGTCAGTTCCATTTCAAGTTAAGATGAATAGGAAAGCATACATTTATTAAAGGGAAATCGCAATCTTGAGTAGATATAATGAAGAAAATCCCTGCTACCCTATAACTAAGCATCAATAAGCTACTACTGAATATCGTAGTATCCGTCGGTGTTACTTTTCACTACTATATCATTTCGGCCGAATGAAGTCCACTGCTGGACACAGGCCTCCCCCAAAGATCACCACAACGACCGATATGGATGTGTTGTGGGCTCATTGGGGGGTTTTGCCATAATCGCCACGCTTGGCAGACGGGTTGGCGATCGCAGTTGAGTTGTTAATGTACTCGAAGGACGCTGCTGCCTATCCTCCGGCTAATCCCTTAGTCGACTTTTACGACACCAATGGGAGGAGATGGGGTGGTGGCATTCTGAACCGGCACCACACGGCAATATAAATGACGTGTAATTAAATAAGTTTATGTGAGATGTTAGCGCTCAATGGTCCTTCATAGTTGGAGTGAGGCATTGCGTTATCGCATGTATTCGCAATAATTTTGGGCGTACCTTTCCGGACTGGCAACACTCAAGGTGCCATATTTATGAATAAAATATTTTTTTGTTGGATCGGACATTAAGAATTCCTACTTTATTACCATGTTTTTAACGTCACGCCAACATGAGATTTATTTTATCGTAGCTACGTTAATAAAAACGTGATCTTTGAAGTAATATCTTCAAAGTGACAACGAGATTCGCGGGTACGTGATGTGTAATGCTCACTGTTTCATGACGGACGGAGAATACCTTAAATACGTGTCGCGTACTTCAAAGCTTTTAGACTGCCTACCAATATCTGTGTGTATCAGTGTCACAGAGGCAATTTAGGTAAATATAAAAACTACAGCTTAATTGTTATTATATCTTTTCCTAAACGAATAATAAAAAGAACTTCGCTCACTTTTTTACTGATATGATGTACTAAAAATTGAAGGGCATAATGATGGAATACGAAAACTCTTACAAAGCAATTATTGATGAAGACCATTGTACTCAATAATAAAGTATAACGTCCAGTTCCATTCGTTAATAACCATGTCAAGAACCGCGCAGATTTTTTTGGCACAACGATCAATCTAATGATAGATGAGCTTTCGGCTGGGAACCATCTTTTTTAATACTTTGTTTACCCACTCCTTGTTTTCTAACATCCTTACTCCGTTGTGGATGTGCCAAGATAAGGTCTCTTCCAGTTACATTATTTCAGCTTCGGTGACACTCCCAAAGTAAGCACTCTGTATATTTACTGCCTCACGCACCTGAGATAAGTTAATATCACGGCATTACTCGCGACCGCCTCGCCTCGTCCTCACCCCGTAATATATTCCCGAGTAATTGTTCTACAAGACCCTCCTCACTGCTATTCTATGGAGTGTAAAGGGTTCTAGATTTATAGAGCAAGTTGAAACCACTCGAACCTGCTTTCAACACTATCTGCTGCGATAAAATCTTTTTAATTACTTTTAACAAAGTAACGTCGACTCGATAAGGCAGTGATTAGAAATTCTTTGGATACTCTCATAATTTTTGTTTTATAATTCAGTTCTTAAAGGGCATCGGTGCGCGACGAGTTTAAGTAAGGGCTACGGATGAGTTGGAAACTTGGTCGATGTCTTAATTTGGTGCATGAGTAATATATTAAAAAAATATTGACTTTACTTGTTGTGTTATTATTTCCAAATCGTCATCGCTTACCTGCAATAATAAAACAATAGATCATGAACATGTTTGGCAATATTTTGATTAAAAATTACTTTCTGAGAGTTAACACTTTGCATAAATCAGATTAATTTTATAGGTAACACAATAATAGATATTTCACAAAATTCACAGTGCTCTCTACATTTCGGACCTTTAAAAGTAATTAAGACCAACAACCCACGTCACAAAACCAGAAAATCAACTAAACACCCACAATTACAAAATTAGTTCAAATTTTAAACAAAAGTACGAACTGATAAAACTCGGGCCCTATATTAGTCCCCTGCGAGAGCAGGCCCGTCTCATTCCGCAACTTCGCCCCATAAAAGTTAAAGAGCACATTACAGCAAGTAATAAGCGAACAACGAACCCCTAAATTGGCCAGACAAGTCCGACTTCTGATCTATTCACTATTCTCTGTTGGATGGCTCGCCTGCAAAGGTGAACCCTTTAATTACACCTACATGTCGCTGTAATTAATTCTATTGTTTAACATTGAGGTGTGCAAATGATCGTCCACTTTTTATCGTGAGTCATGGTTAAGAAATATTTTCTTGTTGCAATAATTTCGTGAGTAATAAAATACGTGTGGTTATGTACGAAGACGTGTGAAAGATAAGGCCTCGGCTCGAGTTATACTCGTACCTCGTAAACTTCTCAATTCGAGGCACTCGAACTTTCGTAATAAAACGTCGACTGCTGTGTACTAGGTAGTACACTTGTATTATGATTAACCACAAATAATACAGGTATGTTATCTTTACTATTTATCATATAGTGATCGTACCTGAATTGTGGTTTCTATAAATGAGTAAGCGCTACACCATACATCATCTGCTCTTTTTCCGACTGACTACTCAGGATAGGATGTGAGGCCACGGCACAATGCCACCTTTGTGATAGCGACCAGGATACCGCACAGCACACGCTCGAGGCGTGCCCTGCGTGGGCCGCCGAGCGGCGGATCCTGGTCGATCGGATCGGGCAAGATCTCTCTCTGCCAGCAGTAGTGTCGGCTATGTTGGCACAGCATGAAAACATGAATGCAGTGGTCTCCTTCTGTGAGAGCGTCATGCTCCAGAAGGAGACCGCAGAGCGGGATCGGGAGAGGGCCGATCCCGCTCGAAGAAGGAGGAGAACGCCGGGGTAACAACCGCCCTGGCGCCTAATTCCGATACGCCTGAAAACCCCTGCCGTTGCTATAAGGTGGGGGACCTCTGGGTTCGCGGGTACGTAGATTGGGGAATCTGCGTGCCCACACCGAGCGACCCAAGAGAAGACGGTAGCACGTATGTGGTCACGCACTGCCGTGGGACGCTTTGGGGGATCCGTTACAATCCCCCCAAGGGGGGTGACCGCTTTACAGTCACCCTCTCCGAGATGTGCCACCAGTGGGCGCCTCTAGTGTGATCATACGAGGACCTGGGAGGCTCCCTTAGGTGCCGAAGATGACCGCTCCAGTGGTTTTAGCCAGTAGGAGTCCGGCATATCCCTTCGCCCTTCCCCGGGTGAAGGAAGTTCATGAAGAATTTCCACTGGGCACCAATAACAAAATTTAAAAAATGTTGGATAACAGCATCCTCCCGTGCGTTAATAACGACAATGTAGTCACCTATCACGCACCGCACTACCCACGAACAACTTGCGAGGAAGTATTCGTATCGTATAACGTTAATGTGAATCAATTTTGAATCCTAAATATAACTATCCTATAGCATTATTATTTAAACTTATACGCCAAACAAAATTCGTATCATGTATAGGTATGAATAAAGTCTTTAGTTTAAATTAAAAATATGTGCGAATCAAGTATTTTCTATTAAAAATTCGCGCACATTAGCGTTACGATACAAATACTTTCTCGTAAGTTGTTCGTGCTAGAGCTACTGATTGACAAATGTATGGATCAGCTGATATTGGTTTCGCGATTTCAGGGGTGGTCCCTTAATAAAAGTTGTTCATCCTTATCATATCAGCCAAAGGACGTCCACTGCTGAACATAGGTTCCCCCCATCGATTTCCATAACGAGCGGTTACATGCCGCCTGCGTCCAACGTTGTTGTTGATGTTAAAAGTTGTTCATAATGATAGTATTAAATAATTAAATTATCATTAATACGAAAATACTAAAAAGTAGTTCTTTTAGAACCTCAAAATTATACAGCAGCCTTATAAGCTCGCCCTTCATGATGAGTACAGTGAACCACTTTCGGATGTATATACACTTTCCATTACACACTGTATTGTAGTGTAACGGACTCCGAAAATAACCGCATATAATTATAGTTAATAGTTTTGACAATAATGTTTATTTCACTTGAACACACTTTTTAATCGAAATTAATCACTCAAGCCAGTGACAACTTCTCATTTGGACCGCTGCGGAACGAATAACGATATTTTTTGTTATGTTGGGCTTCTCAAGCGCGATGCGGTTGCTTAACCGGACAATTGGCGAAGCTTGAAATAGCCTCCAGCCAAGAATGACGATCTGAACAAGATGATATGTCGCAGGGAAATGATGAAAACGGAGATTTGATCGAATCCCTAAGGTGATGATAAATTGATTAGATGATCAATTTATCATCACCTAAGAGATTTGATGAAATCTCCGTTTTTATTATCTCTCTGTCCTTTCGGCCGAATGAAGTCCACTGCTGGACACAGGCCTCCCCAAAGATCACCACAACGGCCCATATGGGTGTGTTGTGTGCTCATTGGTGGGGGCTTGCCATAATCTCCACGCTTGGCAGACGAGTTGGCGATCTCAGTTGAGTTGTTAATGTACTCGAAGGACGCTGCTGCCCATCCTCCGGTTAATCCCTTAGTCGACTTTACGACACCCACGGGATGAAATGGGTTGGTGGCATTCCGAGCCGGCACCACACGGCATCTCTCTCTGTGACATATACATTTTACCATTACAAAGTTTAATTTAAAGGTAGTATAATAAATATAGAAAGCAACCTACACAAGTAAAAATTCAATTGGAGAATGATTTGTAAATCTATAGCTAATATGTATAAAAATGCTTTCATAATAAATAGTCGAACTGTCGAACTTTTCTCGATAGCTAACACTTTTACCTATAATAATCGTCATCATATCACCTCAAGAACAATATTTATTTGTATATAGCATTTTTTTATTTTATCTTACCATATTTTACCAGTATGTATTATAATCATTATATAAGTGTAATATATAAAACTTTTTAGCAAAAAAATACCGACTTCAAAAAGGAAAAAATACTTTAGGAAGTCGGGCGGGGCCAGGAATTCTTCTTTCTTTCTTTCTGTAAAAAATATAACTTCTCGTTGGTCCGCATGAACTATGGTTGGGGACCTGCTTAGGAGGGACTTAAATCACGCTTGGCAGGCGAGTTGGTGAGCACAGGATGGCTGCTGTTCCACAGAAGGGACGATACTGCTCATACCGCTGATTTCAAAGCCCTCAGTCACTTTTACTACATCCACGTGAGGATATTAAGTTGTGCTATATTCATCCGGACACCACACGAATTACCTACAAAACTGACTGAATATAAATTTACATACATTTCATCATTATCACCATTTCGGCCAAATAAAGTCCACTGCTGGACAGGCCTCCTCAAAGATGACCAAAATGAGTTGTCTGAATGAGTTGTGTGCTCATTGAGGGGTTTGGCCATAGTCGCTACGCTTGGCAGGCGGCTTGGCGATAGCAGTTCAGTTGTTAATGTAATTCAAAGGACGCTGCTGCCCATTCTCCGGCTAATCCCATAGTCACTTTTTACAACACCCACGGGATGAGATGGGTTGCTGCTATTCGTAGCCGGCACCACATTCGTTATTGCTACAGTTGTTTATTAAATATACCTACCTACTATGTTTATCCTTGTCTGATGTCAAACCTGCAAGTTTTAATGACAATGTTGACAGGTTCGCACCTTAAACCAGAAGGCAATAACTTCTAAACCGAGAGCTTATCAAGAAAATTGCCGTTTGGACACAAAATCAACGGTCCCTCAATATTATTAATTTACCTGAGAGGAGCATTAATCTTGTTCAAATTCCCGTATTATCTTCTGTTTCAAGGTGAGAGTATAAAATCGAACATAAGAACGGTCAACAATATTTATATAAAAGTTATTTAGTGTTTTAGAGATTCGCGTACCATAGAAGCTATTGTCTAAATATTTTACGGTCTCTTATTGCAAGAATCTGTCATAGTCGGTACCACTACCATTGCAGTGCCTGATATTCTACTGCCAAGCTACTAAAACTTTAGACGTGACTAAAAACCGGTTTCAAGGGCACTGTAGCTAGTGACATTACTGGGCATAGCAGTCTAAACTATAAACTACTAAGTAATGCTGCCAGGTGAGAAGTGTATTGAATAGATATTCAGCACACGGAACGGTACGTATTAGAGACAACTTGAACAGAAGTTTATATCTATTAAACTTTTACCTCACTGTCTTCAATATCGAATAAATAACACCAGTCTATATCTGATAGCAACTAAATCAAAGTCCATACTAAATTCGCAAGGTGTTCAATAAGCAATATAAACACAAAGCTAGGTATGCCAGGGACTGTGTCCCACATCTGTGTGCACTTTAGATGCAAGTGTCGTAACTAGCCGCTTGCCTGCAGACTGTGTACCTACTGCCGAATGCCGCAAGATACCGTTATTATGTATACAAAGTGAGCTTTAAAGTCTTGGATATAAAAATCTAATCTACAAATCGCAGTGGATTGTCATGCATTTTAGGAAAGGGAACGTATATTTTGGAAGCGGGAGACATACTTTCTCTTTCTTTTTGAATTATACGCATATCCAGATCCCATGTAATCTCATCAGCTGATAATCTGAAAATGTTTTCTTTGTATACAAGTACATATTTCTTTAAATAATTCATAAAACATACATCTCACGTGCCCTAACACCTGGGTGTACAGACCCGAAACAGCTATTTGTTTCATCTTCATATCAGCTAAAGAACGTCCAATGTTGAACAAAAGCCTCTCCCATAGAATACCACAATTATTGTGTCATCACTTTGCGGGAGATTTGCCAATACTCACCACGCTTGGCAGGCGGGTTGATGAGCGCAGAAAGATGCTGTTACACAGAAGGGATGCTGCCCATCCCTTTGGTTTCGATATTCTTAGTCGCCTTTTACGACCTCCACGGGAGGAGATGGAGTGGTGTTATATTCTTAATCCGGACACCACACGGAATACTACTGTGACATTCATCATCATATCAGCGATTTATATGTACTCTGCTGAACAAAGGCCTCCCCCAAAGATTGCCACAATTATGTCGTCATTTTGGGGGGAATTTGCCAATACTCACCATGCTTGCCAGGCGGGTTGGTCAGCGCGGTATGGGTACTGTTCCACAGAAGGGACGCTGCTGTCCCTCAGGTTTAGAGTCCCTTAGTCGGCTTTTACGACATCCAACCGGAGGAGATGGAGTAGTGCTGTATTCTTAATCCGGACACCACACGGACTTCTTGTGGCATTGATACGCCATAAAATCCGATTCAACAGTAGAACCAAGGTCGTTGTAGCGCGAACGTTTACGGACTCGCTTCGTAAGCACTAGGTTGTAGGTTCAAAACATGGCATGTCCGGATGTAACGTTTTCAATGTCATGTGTACTGTCTTAGTCAATCTAAGACACCGCCGATTTTAACGGTGAAGGAAAATATCGTGAGGAACCCTAGATCTGCTAATCGTCTGAAATCAGTAACACGCAATATGCAAGCTTCACAACGCTGATCAATACTCGTAACTTCTTTGTATGAGAGAGGCATATGCCCCTGCAGTTACAGCATATTATTTTGTAAGTTGGAACATGATACTACGATCAAGCACTTCATGAGCTGCTGTCGCCCTTGCTATAAAACCAACATGGCGGTTCTCTGCCTTAATTGGCAACAGTCTACTAAACGTAGTTATATTGTGGCGTCGCGGTGCCATTGTGAACTTTTTTACCGTCATTGTAAATATTGAAAATTACCGGCGAACGGTCCCTACAAAAAAGTTATTTTCTCTTTTATAGCGTTTCTCTTTTTTACGTTACGGTAAGCATTGATACTTCTTTCTTGATGATTGTTAAACATTTATTTTCACTTATTATTTTTAGTACAAATATTGTAGCCTTAGTTACCTACTGTTATGAACTTTTTATTTTATTAAGATAATAGTAATCTTAGATCTTAAATCATGTCGTGCGGTTGCCGGCAAAGAATAGACCAGCCCACTGGTATCGTAAAATGCGACTAAGGGTTGTTATCAAGCGGAGGGACAGCTGCATCCTCGCATGTGCTTATAACAACATACTGCGAATACCAATTCGCCTGTCAAGTGTAGTGATGACCATCATTGTAGTGATCATTGATAGGTCCATATTCATCAGTTTATATTTACGGGTTATGTGTGTGTGTGATCATAAAAAAAATATTGCCTAAAATATACATGCGATTGAATCGAAATAGCTTACGGACAAATATCGCGTCACACATCCGTGTGGTGTCCGGATTAAGGATATAGCACCACTCCATCTCCTCACGTGGAGGTCGTAAACGGCGACTAAGGGACTCTAAACCAGAGGGATAGGCAGCAGCGTCCCATCATAATAACATGTTACAATTTATATAGGTATGAAAAATTAGTACTTTCAAGTGAACAATCAGGAGGTTTTAGACCTCACTTATAAAAAAAAAGAAGTTGTCATTTCCAGTTTAATACTGTAATAATTAATAAATAAGATATACCTACGTATTCGGGAAAAAAACATCTTCATGTTATACAGAAACATTTTTATTTACTAATAAAAATCACGTAGGTACGCAATAATAAAAAGGCGAAAAAGACTTTTTTTGTGTTCTAACATTATTATTGTTATTTATAAATTAAATTAATTGATGCAAAAATAATTGAAATTACAACTTGTTTATTGCCACTTCAAGTAAAGTTTACTATTTTTGTAGGATTCATTATATAAATGCTCATCTACTGGTGTAATATCAAATGCAATCAAACAATTTCAGTCGCACCGTCAATAGTAACAGAGCTCAAAATAAATGTTTAAATAAAACATATGTTATATGTCAAAAATACTAAAGTTATAAGATTAATTTTAATAAAATACTTTTAAACGGATTACGTCGCGTATAATATAGATTTTTGGTTTTCCTGATGTTTCGAACACTTTGCAGGGTTCGTGGTCGCAGGATGACTTGGGGGACAAGCGTCGTTACAAATTTAAAAGTTATTTCATCTATCGCACTAAACTAATCAAAAATCGAAGTGTCTTGATGTTTTTTAGTGTGGTGTGTTGTTCGGGACTTTATAATTTTAATATTCCAATTTAGGATTCCAAACAGGGTCTTCTCTATTAAAGTTAGGATGTTTTTAATTTCAATAGCCTCACAAAACATTCTTGGTACATAACGCTTCTCTTTCGCGTGGACTTGAGAATGATCAAATCGAAGAAAATGGTTGGGTGTCCCTATGCCATGTTCACACACTGCAGACTTCGTGGAGCGTTTGTGCTTGACGTCAGCTATGTGTTTTTTAATTCTTTGCTAACTACGCTTTGTTTGCCGTATGTATGACTACCCACAATCACAGTCAATCTTGTAGACCTCTGCATCTTGTAAAACAATGTGATGCTTCACCTGTTTGAGAAGTTGACTGATCTTCTTATGCGGCTTGAAGTAGGTTTTAATAGAAGCACGCTGTAAGATATGACCAATTTTTTCCGTGACTCCCTTTATAAATAGTAAAACAGTAGGTTTTCCATCAACCGTACTGGGTTTCGGGAGAGTTCTACGACGGGAATCTGGCGCTCTTAAATTGTTATTTGAAGAACATGCTTCAGGAAAAACAAGAATCTATAAGTATTTTATTATAATGTGTAATAATCACGAAAACCTAAGACATTTATTATAAGATGTAGATAAAATTACAATTGCAATTAAAGTTGACGTTTAAATGAAATTTTAATTGCATATATGGCCGATTTTATTACTTTAATACACTTACTGCTAAATATAATTTATTTACTTAACAAAAATATTCTCATTGTACCCGAGGTAAGGAGACCAGAAGAGTCGGGCTTTTATCCTAGTATGGGCTCCTGTCCTCCATCTACAAGTTATGTCATTTCATAAATGTGCACGTTGTAATGTTGTAAGATAAACTATTTTTTTATTTCATTTTAAATTTACATTGTTTTACTTTTTATTTAGTATCATTACATTAGCATAAGAACGTCCACTGCTGAGCACACATATTCCGCAACGACATGTAACGATATTTCATGTGTCGTCATTTTTAGGGGAATCTGTCAGTACTCACCACGTTTGGCAGGCGGGTTGGTGAGTGCAGAATAGCTGCAGTTTCATAGAAGGGGCGCTACTGGTCATCTATCTGGCTTAGAGTCCTTGATGCGATAATGAATGTGCTGCTATATTCTTAATCCAGACACCACACGGAATGTACGAGAGTTACACTGAATGGCCAATAACAGAAGTCACCTATGAACAATTTATTTAAATTTCGAATATAGAACTCTTTGAGAAGTTTCGAAATATGTACATTGAACTCTTAGTTCATTTATTATGTCATTTGTTTTGACAAATTTGCGGCAGTTTAAAAATTTCATTTGAATAGAAAAAACGTTACATACCTAATTACTTTAAGAACTTTTAGTGTGACCCTGTACAATCGCTTTAATAGTATAAAACTAGACAAGTTCATTAACTCTATAAATTACTTTAACAGAAAGTTGTTGATTTACCAACCATTCTATCACGCATGTTTTCTAAACAGTGGTTGTAGAATTTGTCATGCCTAAACTCGTCCAGCATAAGTCCATAGGCACACTTCATAGGAAAGTGAACCGGTGGCATTTCTGCGGTTTTCACTCTTATGCCACTTTCACTACCGCTCCATCAATCAAGCATAATATCTACCTATACAAATTAATTTAACAGCTGGTATAACATCATCAATATTAATTGGAATCGATTAGATAAATATCTATACTTAGGTATTTAAACTAACAAGAAACTGTTCTAACAATACAAACTTTCGTCAGGTTATTAATCTGAAGCTTAATTACGGAACGAATTATTTTAAATTGATGTAATAAAGCGACCAATCATTTGTTATGTGTTAAACACTTTGATTAATGTCGAGTGCTTAGTATTAAAAAGTTTGACGAAATATGGCTCACTATTAATGCGCACAAACTCAACGGGAATTAACAAGAAGAGTAAAAAGCCTTAAAGCTTTCGCTCAAAGTTGGCCAAGCTAATGTTTTGTCCATTATGATCTCTCAGCGTACAGTTTCGGGAATAAGAAAAAAAGTTAAAACACCACTAGCTCGGCCAACCCTCCGCTTTCCGTCTACAAAGAAAATATTTCGACAACTCAGCGCTACACAACATCATCGAGATTCCCACTGCGTACACATATTTGCCGTGTGGTGCCGGCTCAGAATGCCACCACCCCATTTCCTCCCATGGGTGTCGTAAAAGTCGACTAAGGGATTAGCTGGAGGATGGGCAGCAGCGTCCTTCGAGTACATTAACAACTCAACTGCGATCGCCAACCCGCCTGCCAAGCGTGGCGATTATGGCAAAACCCCCCAATGTGCTCACAACACATCCATATCGGTGGTTGTGGTGATCTTTGGGGGAGGCCTGTGTCCAGCAGTGGACTTCATTCGGCCGAAATGATGATGATGACACATATTTACTGCATTGTTAACAACAGTTGAATAGGTACGATTATGGAAATATATTTTGTGAATAGAACTGAGGCATTTCTGAAAATAAAGCGTACGAACAGGGCTATTAACTGTGAGCGCCCGAAAATTCTGCACCTTATGCTCGCCCGTTACGGCCCATTGCGCACCCCCAGGTGATAAAGGCGTTAAATACGATTAAGAGGCCCCTAATGGGACCGGCCCAATAACACCCGATACTCTCTCTCTCTTATCACACTTCGACCCAATTTCCTCAATTACTAGGATCAAGAGAAGTAATGAAATGAGAGTAATCATTATCTCGTTCGTTCATTCTTTTCCGCACGGCTCCGTCGTAGCCGGCGGCTACGCAAAGCATTAAAAGACTGCTACGGATTATCACACAATTTATTCAGGTGCTTAATTTGAGCGGCTATCCCACTTTGAGTACAATTTATTTTTATTTCACTTAAATGTGGACTCAAGGCCGTGGAGATTTACCTTCAGTTTTCATTATGCTTTTTGAAAATACCCGTTGTAACGCCAAGGAAATTAAAACGCGTCCCCGAATCCGACCCACAATGGTTATGAATTATAATTGTTACTTAATTAATGGTTTTCTCGTTAGCGAATCGCGCAGCTAGGCAGTTCTGAGTGAGCGCAGCGCCGACGCCAAACTTATAACGAGTTACATGTATGTCAGAAAGCAGATAGAACGCGCCAGTACGGCACATCGCTACGTTGAAACTTTCAACAATTATGGAACTGCAAACACGCATTAGATTGAACACACATTTCGGGTGCAGTCATTAAAGCCCGATCATAGTGGCAGCAGCGCGAGCCAAACGTACGCCGCGATTGCACTCGACCGGATGGTTGGCAGTCCAATCGAAACTTTTGATTAAAATCAAACCAAGAGCTGTGTGCACCGATTCGTACTGAACACGGATATCTTTATTTGATCTCCGTATGTTATGTTCAGATTGGGGAGCTCAGATTGGAAATCAATGTTTATACAATCGATTAACACACCACCGGCCCGATTGAGCCCCACACGGTCTATATCAAAGTGATCAAAAAATCAAATTGACACACACGTACAGTTGTGCTATCTGTTTTTATTTCTTCCTTTAAATAAGCTCAGTTTGATAGCAAAGTGAATGGTTAGTGCAGTTTTTTTTATCCACTCCAAAATCAGCCTATAGGAAATAATATTATAAATTAAAACTACTAAAATATAGATTTACAAATACGGCAAATTCAACAATAAAAATATTTCACTATAATAGGAACCTGCGAGCAGTGGAATAATGTAATAACAACAAATAAAATATAAAATTAAGTAAATAAGTAGCTCTTCCTCACTCCTAATAATCTATGCTGTGCGCAACAGAGTCCATAATTGATCTATAAATTTAAACCTACCATCTGTTTTAACTTAGGAATGCAATAAAGAATTGAATTGAAATGTTATAGACTTACACATCACTGGCATATATCAATGTAACCTATTTACACGTGATAATTAATTCATCAATTCATTTCAACCAAAATACGTCAACTGCTGAACGAAGGCCTCCCCCATAGATTTTCATAATTGTATCATAATTTTGGGGGGAACCGTACTCACCACGCTTGGCAGGCGGGTTGGTGAGCGCAGTATGGCTACTGTTTCACAGAAGGGACGCTGCTGCCCATGTCTCTGCTTTTTACGACATCCACGAGAAGAATTGGAATGGTATTATATTCTTAATCCGGACACCACACGGATAATTATAATAATAATATATAAATAATTATTTATTTAATCTTAAATACTATCTAAAATAACGAAAATATTGTGAGGAAACCTGGAACTATTATAATAATGGTCTGAAATCAAGCAGGCGTGGTGATCAATGTTTCTTCTTTCACTGTATGAGACGAGTGATGTGTATGTGAGCCCTGCAGTGTTGCAGGCTCATGTTATATTATAATGATTATTGTTAGCATAATGAGGGGTATTAGAACATGAATATGTGTTTAAAGCGAGGTTTTCACTAGTATCACATGAGTGTTGATACTTAGTTATGTGCAGTTTCATACACCACTTTATCTAATCTTATACATTGAGATTGAACCTACTAAATAATAATCCATTAGAAAAAATAATTGATGGAATCTCCTTGATGATATTAACTTTTTGGATTTGTCCTATATTGTAATAGAAAAACTTGTATTTTATAAGTGTTATAATTAGATTCTATTTTTAAATTTCGGTATTGTGTTTAATATGTATGTCAATATAAAATTTATAATTATATTTTTACGTTATGAGCATCCGTAATTAATTAAAATTAAACTAACCTTTTATATTTTTTTTTTATGCCGTGTGGTGCCGGCTCAGAATACCACCACTCCATCTCCTCCCATGGGTGTCGTAAAAGTCGACTAAGGGATTAGCCGGAGGATGGGCAGCAGCGTCCTTCGAGTACATTAACAGCTCAACTGCGATCGCCAAGCCGTCTGCCAAGCGTGGCGATTATGGCAAAACCCCCCAATGAGCCCACAACACACCCATATCGGTCGTTGTGGTGTACTTTGGGGGAGGCCTGTGTCCAGCAGTGGACTTAGTTCGGCCGAAATGATGATGAAATGATGAACCTTTTTTTAATATCCGTGTGGTGTCCCGGGTAAGAGAATACAGTAGCAAAATCAAAGTCAAATATTTTTATTTCAAACAAACCAATTACTGGCACGTATGGAACGTCAGAATTTAAGTTGCACGGTTCCAATTAGTTGATCCTATGGAGAACAGTGAGCAAGAAACTCCATTTACACTGTTTTAAGTTTAAGTTTTTGGGCTGAAATGATCATTCATTGAATTGAATTCACCATCACTTTCATCATGTCAGCCAAAGAAATAATATTTCTTGAACATGGCCTTTTTTATTGTTTTAATCCCAAAAATCGCCACAATGACGAGTCTAGGATTGTGTCGTGTGGTCATTGAGGATTTTTGCAGTTGAGTTGTACTGTACTGACGCTGTTACTCATACTTCGCCTTTTACGATACCTACGGGATGAGATAGAATGGAACTGTTCATAGCACCACACGGCTGTACGATATTATTATCAAGGAAAGGCGAGAAATGCGTCCATTTTAACATTCCTCAGTTACTTAAGAATTTTTCAAGAACTTCTTCAAAGATTATCCGCCCTTACAGTTCTTTATTTGCCTAAATAAAAAGTCCAAAACCTTGTAAAGAACGAAGATTGATGGCCATTTGAACCCAATCCGAATTATTCACCCATCTCAGCTTCCATTTTGTTTATTAATATTCATTGCTCATTGTAAAATAAAACGTAGGGTCTCGTTACACCCTCAGGCGAAAGGTGTTAAGTTAAGGGGATGTCAAAATGCCAATGGCAAAAATCATTTACAGTCTGTACATTTTAGGAGGTGCGTTTACAAATTAATCGGATTAATATGAGGGTTGGGGGTAGGGTGTTGGTATGGTGCACGGCAGAAACCGAGCGCGGCGATCCGCTGTGTTTCCCGCGACCGGACGCACGCCGCACCGCGCTCTGATGCGGAAATTCCATTAAGAGCCACGAATTTACTGCTACTCGAATTTAGATCGTATCGATTTTAGATAACTATTAGCCACTATGGTACGCGCTAAAAACTACCTCAAATCTCACAGGTAACTAACGAATCTTAAAACTCTACAGAAAAAAGCAAAAAGAAGTAAAGTTCAATAATTGAGAGAAACACGTTTGTCAAAATATATCTATGTAACACGTATCTATGGATAAATTGCATCGCAATGTAATGGGAAAGTGATAATCGGCACAATTTGCGTTCTGTTTGATGTCATAGTAAAACGAAACAAGCTTTACCTACGTTATTATAATAGACCATTATTAGATGAAAGTTTTAAAGTGATAAAACAAAGAGAAACGAATCGTTTGGTTGAACTTAAGTAAAAAAATTGTTTTGCGTCTACATTCCGTGAATGATAGTCAAAGGCTACTACAACAACTGCGGGCCGCTTAGACTTAAATTTACCGACACCGTGATTAACTAAAAACAGCAACAGCAGATGCGACAGCAGCTATCGCGCAGCCAAGGTTCCAACGGTGTCAAATCACCACAAAAATTGATATTACGTAAGGTATCCGTCGCCTGTCCCTACTTGTGGATGGATGCATAGTTACTAGCGCCAGTATCGATAATGTAGCTGTGTAAGTTTAATTTTTTATTCATTCATTCATCGTCCAACAGATGGTGCATGAAAGGTTTGGCTGTTTAATCGCTATCGGCAAATACGTAATACCAAAATGAAGTTACAGAGCGGCGTTTCCGCCATTTATGTGTATCACAAACCGTCAGTGACATAGGTAATAATCCCACGGGTCAATTGAAATTACAATCATGAGCAAAAAATACATGAAGTGAAATTAACAAAGGAAGTTTAGAAGTTCTTCATCGTCTGCCGAAGGACGTATATTACGAGCACATAGCGATAGGCGAGATATGTAGCATCTGCGAACAAATAATGAATACTTTGTTTATGAAATCATCATATAAATCATACAGGAAAGTTGTCGTTGTTGTTGAAGTTGATTTGTTGTTGAAGTGTGTTGTATATTCGTTTATACAGAATCACACAAAATCCGCCGGCCAAATTAAAATAACGCTTTGTATGAAAAAAATGATTTGTATGCAGCTGGTATCCAAATTACCATAGGCTAATAATGTGAACGTTATCGCGGAAAAATCGTTTATCAAAACGCTTTCACCTCGAAGGCGGGCAAAACATTGCAGATATAGAAATATCTAAAGAAAATGCGACAGCATATATATTTTATAGACAGGCGTCAGTAACTTTTGTATGTTATAAAGTTAAGCATAGTTAAGGTTAATTTATTTATATGATATAATTAAGAAAAAAGAATTTAATACGCTTGATATCTGTCTTCAACCTGCCTACAGTGCATAGTGGGATATTTTGAGTACATTGCTCGTAGAAGTCCCGATAACCTGGGGCAACTGATGGATTCGGGAAAAGTTGAAGAAAAAATACTTCGAGGTCGGAGCCCGAAGCGATGGACGAATCAGATATCCGACCAGCTGGATATACCTACCCGTCAGTATCAAACTCCATCAAGCGGCTGATCGAAACAAACAGAGGCATAAAGTTTGGATTAAAACGCAGTCGCAATCCTCAGTAGTGAATCTACTGAGAAACGGTTAACTATGTATGTTAAAAATAAATTTCAGTGTAATTTTGAGCATTTTCTGCAGAATAACATTGCCTTTTATATATATTATTTCGTTATAACAAATAAAAAGCTCAATTCAAAAGAAATTCAATTGATTCAAAAGAAAAATATTTTGCTTATGGCAGACATACAAGTCATGCATTTCAATAAAGCAATAATTCTTTATGAAACGCGAATAAGTCGTTGAACTGCGTTAATTGAAGCGTGGAAAGAAAATGTTTAACCACTTAAAGACGGGGCTGATTAGCATTTTTGGCTAAGTCGTAACTTTTTTGTTAGCAAAAAAAGTCATTATTCTTATGAAAAGAATTCCTAAACGTTACGTAGGAATGAATCAATTAAACCTATCGAGAAAAGAAAAAATACAATTCAATACTTTCCGTGACCGACGTGACTGTCGTTTAAACGTATTTTTTTTTACTCAACAAGTTAAAAATATAGTAAGCTGGAACGCTGTACAGATTTCATATAAAAAAGGCGGCCGACTATAAAACCCTTTTGCCAAAACCTATGCAATGTTTTATATTGCGCCAACCTGAAGTAACATGGAACCAGAGCAGAGCAGAGCAGAAGAAGAAATGTGTTCTTAAGTAAAGTGATTTAGTTTTAAATAATAACATGACAGTCACATATTTAAAATGTATGTAACAAAAAAATAAGTCATTCAAAGTAATGGATTATCCACCAATCACAATTTTTGTAACAGGAAGATCTGTTTGCAGGGCTTCGACAAACACGTGGTGAGGACGCGGAGGCCGTGAAAGTGATGCCAACCAGTAAATAACCCGCGAGGACGTAGAAGGTCTGGTGATCTAGTGGTGGGACTGTCGGGTCGACCGTGTCGCGGAATCTACATCTTGGAACGCGGCAGCTAAAATCTCGACTAGTCATAACTGCCTGTAAGGTTTAAACGAATAAAAATCTTTTCATCGTATTGTATCCGAGATGTTTCACTTTGTACCCGGGACTTCGCATACCCTTTATTTTTTGTATGTTACATGCAATACTGCTTCTCCTAGATTATGGCTTCTGTAGAGTATCTCCCACAATTTCGGAAATGTCATGTATAAGGCAAGGATGTACGGTGTTCAGATTAATCAATCTTTACATATTATCATCACTATCATATCATCATCTATGTACGTCATTAATAACGACAAAAACTCTGACACTTTATTTCAGGTTTACATCAATAATCATCAAGTCTACCTTTTTTTATTATAATTTATTGGACCGTAAAGTTATTCAGGAGGAAAGGGAATTAAGACATTCTTGAAAATCTTCAATTTTGATTATAATATACAAAATTATTATCACACATTATTACGTAAAAAAATTTGTATTGTAGGATAAATTACTTATGGATCCAATTTATGCATCCACTAAACGAGCGAACTGGCTGTTGAACATTGTTGTATTGTATTGGATAATAATAATACTTATATAGTAGAGCAGAGTATTTTAATAATTTAATCTTGTAAATAATATGACAAATATTTTGTATTATGTGTTTATGCGTTATTTTCGAATACAAAACTTCTTTTTCTAAATACAAAATAAAAAAATCACAATAATGTGAAAAAGAACCTAAAGTATCGGATTTTAGATTCCTTTGCTGTTTTATTTCTCGAACGAATAAAATAACAATTAGATAATCGGGTAGAGTATCTATTTACAATTATTTTACAGGAGTAAAAGTAGTTGTACGTAGTTAGTAGCTTCATATAGGTTCCTTATTAAAATATTGAGAAATCTCAGGTTAAACGCACAGCGATAAATATACTCGTGCAACCGCGCGCATCCGCGAACCATTGACGGCGGTTGCGTTTTGGCCGCCCGTCGCTTGACCATAACGAATGCTCTGAATGATGTTTTCTTCTAATTTACTAGTTGCAGACAGCTCCAGGAGTTGTTGCTGCTTAAATGGACAAATTGGCAAAGCCATTGGCTCCAAGCAGGGCCATAATTTAAATACCACGCAAAACAGCTAAGGCAATCCGTAGTGGGACTTGGGCGTCAGCTTAGGGCATTGCTGGGTGAGGGGGGGGGGGGGGGGGAGAGTCTGGGGGCTGGATCAAGAATAATTTTGGTTTAGGGCCATGATTAGAGCTGACTCGGCCGGCCAGCTCAAGCAAGGGGATAGAATAAATCGCGACGGGCCTCGTTGATCAGGACGGTATGATGAGGTTGAATGTCTAATTCAACCTCATCATACCGTTCGGGAGTCTCTTTTTGTATGCAATTTGTGGCGGATGAATAAATAATTCTTCATTTCATAATAGAGAGCACCGTGGCTTCGCCTCTACTTAAACCGACAAGGTGCCGCTGTATTCCGTAGCCAGGTTTAGCTACACTGCCGCTGTTTATAATGGACTGAACGGTATGATGTCCGGATTAAGAATATAGAACCACTCCATTTCCTCCTGTGGATGACGTAACAGGTGACTAAGGAATTTACCCACAGAAATGACAGCAGCGTCCCTTCTGTGGAACAGAAGGCACTCTGCGCTAACCAGGCCCCTGCCAAGCGCGCTGAGTATAGGCAAATTCCAAAATTATACACATGCCATGTAATTGATCTTTTATGCGGAGTCTTTTGTTCGGCAGTGGACACCTTTCGGCTGATATGATGATGATGATGATGAACGATCCAGAATAAAATTTGTATCACCGATACAGTGCGATTACATAACCAACAACTAAACAGCCAAACTATCTCCCTTAACTGCATTTTCTGTTTAAAATTAGAAAATTACTTTGCTGCCAGTCATTTTTAAACACTAATTGTTTAACAGATAAAACAACGTAATAGGTTCGGTTAACAACGATGATATGAGATAAATATCCCACAATTATAATTAAACCAGAGACTGTAAAAGGAAAAACCGTGACTTCAAGTAAGAAGTAGCCTATTAAGTTAAATTTAGAAGTTACGCCTCGGTGAAAGGGTCGTGCGCGGACTCCAAAATCACATTATCGCCCAGTAGTTTGTTTAACTTGCTAATTTACTTACACTTTCACGTTTTCAAGACTTATTCATTATTTATTCATTGGATGAATGACTTTAATAAAACAGAAGGTAGATAATATTTTTCTACGATAAGTTTGTTTAATTAAACTTTATGCAACAGGTGTACATAGGTGGACTTAATGCCTCAGTCCTTCTCTACCAGTCAGCCTTAGAGTGATGCAGAGATGACAAGGCAGGTGCAATAATATGTAATAAAACAATTTTACGATTTTATTTTTTAATGCTAATTTTATAAATAAAATAACCATACATGCATATCTAAAGATTATATAAATCCATACATATTGCTATATTATATATATATATATATATATACATATATACTACTCTGTCAAGAAAGTAACGGGAAAAGATCAATAATACACAAAATGTTTGTTATTCATCCAAATTTATTTTATCACCTTCAAAGTATGCTCTTTCAGAAACGATACACTTACGCCAACAAATAATCCAATCATCAAAACATTTTTTAAACGCTGTTTCCGGCATTGAGTTCAGTTCTCGCCGCGAATTCTCCTTTATGTCTTCTACCGATTGAAAACGGGTGCCACGAAGTGGTAATTTGAGTTTAGGAAAAAGAAAGAAATCGTCTGGAGCCATATCTGGTGAATATGATGGTTGCTCGATGGTATTTGTTGAGTGTTTGGTCAAAAATTCGTTCATAATGATGGCCGTGTGTGAAGGCGCATTATCGTGGTGCAAAATCCAAGAATTTTCTTTCCACAAATCTGGCCTTTTTCTTCAAATTTGCCGCATAACGCTCAAATAATATTCTTTATTTACCGTTTGACCTTCCGGCTATAATTCCGAGTGCACAACACCGCGATAGTCAAAGAAAACAGTCAACATGACTTTGACTTTTGATCGACTTTGGCGTGGTTTTTTCGGTTTCGGCTCAGTTGGAAGGCGCCACTCCGAAGCTTGTTCACTAGTTTGCATGTCAAACTCGTAAACCCACGTCTCGTCACCATTAACAATGCGTTTCATGAATGTTGGGTCGGAATTGACTCGTTCTAGCATGTCCTCAGCGACTCTCATGCGATTCAGTTTTTGAAGAAAATTCAGGTCCATTGGGACTAGCCGAGCGATAACATGTTTCATACCCAAATGATTGGTTAAAATGGTACGGATCGACTCGTGAGATACAGAAAGTTCGGCGGCTATCTCTCTCAAAGTTGAATGAGGATTTGCGACTTCACTTTTGCGATGTTCACTTCAGTTGCAGACGTTGATGGCCTACCAGAGCGAGGCAAATCTTCCATCACATCTCGACCGCTTTTGAAGGCTTTGTACCACTCATAAGCACGTGTTTTTTGATAAATTCGATTCACCGTAAGCCTTTTGTAACATTTTCAGTGACTCCGAACACGAAATTCCATTAGCGATGCAAAATTTAAGACAAAATCTTTGTTCGGTGTTTTTGTCCATAGTGAAATTAGTTATACACAGTAGGTATGATGTAACTAAAAACAGCACTGTATTTAATATAAATAACAGATGCAACTCAAACTCCGCGCCAAAATTGAAAACAGTTGTGCCAATCTAACAACAACAATAAAAACAAAAATTTGAATTTGGAACCATAAATAAATCATCCATTCCCGATACTTTTTTGACTGAATGTATATATATATATAAATTGTTACTGTGATTGTGATTTCGCCAAATTATTGTGAAAGTACTTAGTTTCTTACCTTTTAAATAACGATTAATTAGCTACTGTCGGTTTCTATATCTCACCAATAGTTACTGGATAAAACTACGACTGATGAACCTATCTGTTGCAAATATTGAAGCGTAGCGTTCATAGCATAGCGTGATGGACACTTTGGTCCGTTAGTAGCATCCCATTATAGAAACATTTTAGCATCACGGTCATTGCCATTGGTAAGTAAAACGATATGTTTTAGATATAGGAACAAAGACGAACTGCGAAAGGATTTGTAACTTGAAACAATATAGTTTCTATTACTGGTTTCTCTCTTATTCTACTTTATTGTATTTTTATTAATTATTGTGCTTCAATTCAATTTGCGTGATGAAACCTGGTCCTGGACCTGATCCTGGCCCTTGTCCTGGTCCTGGTCCTGGTCTTTTAGTAACGTGATGAATAGGTACAGGACATTCTATTACACTGTCACAGTTTATTGGTGTCTGCAATATAAGCTTTGAGCAGAAAGGACTGTACACAACAGAATGTATATATCTTTTTATGCAAATAAATATTTTTTTATTATATTATTATTAATTACTTGATTGTTGTGTTGCCACTTGTAACAGCACTTACTGGCAAGACTAAAGCCTCAGCCCCTTAATTTCAAATATGTACATCTTAAAAGAACATTCATCTTGAAGCATCTTTTCAATTCAATTCACCAACTGACAGACACATCAATGGAATTAATGTAATTTCCGATTTACGTGATCGTCCGACACGGCTTACAGATCGACAACCTTTATTCACAAGAGAAAGTGCAATAGTCACAAATAAGTTTTTAAGGGCATTGCCTCTCTGTTATCATCGTCATCATCACATCAGCCCGTAAACATCCACTGCTGAACGTGGACCTTAATGATCACTTCAGTAAACGATCAAGGTATTTCTTTCCTTTAGTTTTAATAAATATTGATTATTTCATTAATGATTGTATTTATTGTAATAACTAAATGATTTGCTAGCTTCATTAAAGGGCGATTGGTGATTGTTATCTAGTTTAAACGGTCTTGCAGTTTCGGCTATTTTCCTGCATCATTTGCTTAGTTCCCTTTTCTCGATATTTTATACCATCAGTAGAAACGTCTTTTGGATGTAAATTGTATAAAATAATCATTTACTGGCAATAAATAAATGTGCGTCCCACGAATAGCAATAACGTATCTAATTTCGATATCGCAATAGTGCAAAGAGCAACCCACGAACGCAATTAGATATAACCTGTTTGCCTGTTGCGGAGGATGACAATAATTATGAAAATTGCATAGAATTGTAATAATTTCATTGTATGGATATTTGACTTCAAGTTGCTTTTATTTTGCTTTACCTTTGTGTTCTTTCGCACTATTACTACATCTAATTAAAAAAATTAAAAAAACTGCTTTGCTCGCTCACGCGCTTTATAGCAGAGGAAGGTAACTATGTTCTATGTACTGTGAGATCCAACATTTTTCATTTATAATAGTAACAAAATATTTTCACACTATTGGTCTTAGGTATTGTAGAGCCTATTAAGTATTTAGTATCATCAAAAAGGTTCATAGTTCGTCCACACAGTTGAAGGCTGATGTTGGCATACTGTACAAAAGTATACATATTTAGACCTTCATCTTACGTCTGACATATATTATCAACGAAGACAATTACATAGCCTAAATCGGGAGTAACATTTACCTTCTCCAAGTGAGAACATGAATATAGAAATTTAAACAAAATCTTTAAGTCCTATTTTTGGGTTTCTTAACTAGATCAGTTTTTATTTATTATTATATCATTTGTGTTATTTTATTACGTTGTTGTTTTGTCCAATCTTGTTATTGGCAGAGTCAACGACATAATAATATGGAGCCATAAAATTCAAATTTGAATTGGAATTGGAACTTAGATCTTGACCACTAATCCGTATCCACTAATAATCTGTATTATACAGAGATACTTATCAAAATATATTTTATTTCAATAATCTTGAGTACAACATCCATTCGATACATATCAGCCACGACATTTTGATGTATGTATCGTATTGGTGACAGGCGCACTTCTCTGCCCACTTGATACCATTCCTTCAACGTCTTATTCTTCTTTGCAACACCCACTGAAAGTGACAGCGTTACCTATCGACACCAAAACTACAACAATATAATAGTTATTACCACAACACTAAACTACGAAGGTGTCTGCGTAGGCCACATTGAGTCATCAATGAATGAATTACTCGTAAGCTCATTGTATGCAATCAATATTTTACGCAACAAAATGTAACGCCTGTTACGGACCATCACGATTCGGTTATTAGTCCATCACTTTGGTTCAAAATGCCGAGAACATATTGCGTGTGCTGTCATGACCGTGGCCTTTCAAGAACAGGGACCGGAATGTGGATTTTCATAACAGCCGTCGAGGATTTTTTATTTAACTACAGTTTCATTGCTAATTCGTATAAGTATATTTAAGAGTCAATATATCATAAAAGGTAAGTCATAAAACTCCTGGTTATGTCCAGTTGAAGAATATAGCACCACTCCATCTCCTTCTATGGTTGACGTTAAAGGCGACTAAGGGACTCTAAACCAGATGGATGGGCACTAGTGGACAGCACTGTCCCTTCTGTGTAGCAGTAGCCATACTGTGCTCACCAACCCGCCTGCCAAACGCGGTGAGTACTGGCCAAATTCTCAAAATAGCCAAAATGACGACGCAGTCCAGCTTCCATTAGCTGTGACGATGTCAAACGAAGCATTCGAGTCACCTCGGTTATACCCTTCACGCATTTTGGCGGCACCAATCTAAACGATGGCGATTTCGATCTTTCATCAAATTATAAGGACTTACCCGGATATTGTTGTTGACGGCACGGTTGGTGCAGTGGCTGATACAGTCGACTGCTGCGCTCCCAGTCGTAAGTAGAGGAGTAGAGTAGAAGTAAGAAGGTATATCACTATTTTCTCAGCTCATTAGCCGCACTGCACTCGCGTTTCTCCTACGTTTGGCCTCCTTTGCGCCAATCATCAGTGAGATTGATTTAACCACGTTTAAACTCATTAAACCAGTTATAAAGAGTGGCACGAGATGGGGCTTTATCATGTAATGCATATCGAAGTCTATCATAACATAGTTGTTGATTAAGACCGCAACGAAAGTCGTATCAATCATCGTATAATCAAGGAGGGAAAATGTTGTCTAGTCAAAATATAGGCATATAAACGTGCTTAAACACACAACTATTTATTATAATATTTATATATACTAATTAAACATACATACATATTTAATAGATTTATGCAACTAAGGATAAAAGAGTGTCGGCGCCGAGATGAATCTACCTACGTATTTATAAAATTTTGCTAGCTATTTTCTTGACATCACAAATCGTCATAATGAATTATTTTTCGGGAGCAGCGGTCACAAGGAAATGACAGAGCAGTAATGGGCCCCTCAGCAAATGTCAAATACTCATGGTGCCATATCCGTCACCGTTCAAATCATTGATGTATATATGGTTAAGCATTGGTTGTTCTGACTATACTATTGGGTTATTATCTTAAGGTTGCGAAAGAATTTGAAACAAAATAATCGTAATAACGCAATATTGAGTTAACTCGTTTATTTCAAGGTTTGCAAAACACCATTAACAGCGTAATGCAATGCAAAGATTGTAAGGAGACATTCGTAAAATAAAGTTGAGCCATCTGTATCGCCCCGTATGAAATATTGTTGCGACGTGCATTCACCAAGATGCCTGGGTCTCTCTCTGTACGAGAACATAGGTTAGCATTAATATCGGTATATCTTTAAGATGTAAAAGGTTGTGTTGCAGGTTACACACATGACGTGTGAATAATTAAACAAAAATGGTAATAAATTTTATTTCTAGCAGTGCTACGTAATCAGCGCATAAGATTTTAGTTAAATCATCATCAGCTAATATCGGTTCACTGCTGAACATAGGGCGCGTAGCGTGCACTACCACACGCTAAGTATTAAATGAAAATATTTCGTTCTCTCTATGTATGGAAACTGATTTTGCATGGCTAACCTCACGCTTCAACATTGAAGTAAAATGGAAAACGAATAGTCAGAACTATAGCCTCTTCTTTAAAATTTCTAGAAAGTTCTCTGGATTCTGTACAACTTTCGTTTAAGTAGCAAATTTGTATCCAAAATACATTTAGTTCTTTCTATCACTGTGTGTAAAAATCACAATACGAAAAAGGTTTTATTCATTTGAGTAAGTATGTTAGCCGTGTGGTGCCGGCTCAGAATGCCACCACCCCATCTCCTCCCATGGGTGTCGTAAAAGTCGACTAAGGGATTAGTCGGAGGATGGGCAGCAGCGTCCTTCTAGTACATTAACAACTCAACTGCGATCGCCAACCCGCCTGCCAAGCGTGGCGATTATGGCAAAACCCCCCAATGAGCTCAAAACACATCCATATCGGTGGTTGTGATGATCTTTGGGGGAGGCCTGTGTCCAACAGTGGACTTCATTAGGCCGAAATGATGAAGTATGTTACTGGCAAGTTAGTGAAGTGTCGTGGTAGATAAAAAATTCTTACTAAATTAATATATAAGATACAGGCCGGAAAATAATTGAACCGTACGACGTTGCCGACATATTTTTAGTATATCTTTATTTTTGTGAAATATTTTATGGATATGTAAAGATTAATTTATCTAAACACCATAGAACGTTGCCTTATAATTGACGTTGGCGAAATTTTGGAAGATACTCTACAGAACCCATAATCTAAGAGAAGAAGAAGATATAGACCCACCAAAAAAAACTGGTCATTGCATACTGTGGCGCAAATTGTTAAAAGTTCTTGTTGACTCTATATCACTCACATAATTAGTATAGCTAAATTGACTCATTTCCTTGATTTTTGGAAATCTTGATACCATCTGGCGGTCCGGTAAAATGGTCGTTAAAACGATAACAGTCAGCAAAATTAAAGCGCTGCTTGAGGAAGGCTGTATTCAATTGGGGAAATCAATGGGGGAGACCTTTGTTCAGCTGTCAGCGTCCTTTGGCTGATATGATGTAGCGCTTCAAACATAAACTGCCACCCTGACGACTGTCGTTAATCATTATTTTCTTTTTGAAGGGACTTCCCGAAGTAATTGGTCTTACTATTTATCTGCCGGTAGCTTGTAAGTGTGAAGCTGATAAAAGTAAAAAGATACTGTCAGCACAGCAAATAATCAGACACGGGTCGTTTTGTTAGAAAGCGACCAATTTGCTAGCGTGGTTAAACGTAACATTATTTATTTTTTCCTTAGATTCTATTTCGAGTTCATCGTCCTATAGGTAGGTCATATCGAAAATAACGGTTATATAAGTCTTGGTAGTGTGAGTTCCGGTAGACGGGTGGTTGCCGGTAAAGAATAGAACAACCCTCTCCACTCGTGGGTTTCGTAAAAATCGACTGAGGGTTGATATCAAGAATATAGGTAGTAGTATCCTGACGTGACGTCCGTACCATTTATTTTACTTGGTACCATATTTATGTTTCTAAAGTAGCCTAAGTTATTCCTTAGATATAACATCAGCTATCTGCCAGTGAAAGTCCCGTAGAAATCGGTCCAGCCGTTTAGAAGATTAGCGGGAACAAATAGACAGTCAGACAGACCGAGAGACATACAAAAACTTAAAAATTGTTTTTTTTGTTGTGGGTACTTTCTATACTTTTATATGAATTTAGTAAAAATCCGTTATTTTGACATTACAAACAGACACTTCAATTTTATTTATTTGTATAGATTTAGCCCCCCTCCCTCCACCTCTTCAACCTCCTAGTAATGTGCTACTATAACTGTCTTTTCCCGTAAGTCTTATTTTGATTCTTTCGTCTTTCTTTTCCATTCGTATATGAGCTAGGATGATAAATGACACTCAGATAAATTAGAAATGAATATCTTAATACAGGGTGCATTAAGATATTAATTTTCTAATTATGCCCACAAGAGGCCGCGGAAGATATAAGGTAATAATATTATCTAGCTAAAAGATAAATTTCCATCAAATTTACTCGGTAAATCACGACGTATTCAATATTACTTACATTTGTAATTAAAATTCGTTGGTAAATAATAGACTGGCAACATTTACCAGATTTCTAGCAATAAGTGTCAAGGCTGATGAGACTAGCAACCCTAATTACATTCATCGTGACCTCAGCATCTTCGTGAGTAGTTTATCAAATTCAATTATCTCAACGTAATAATAACACACAAATATTTACTTATGAGACACTAAAACGTAAAAGACAGAACCAGAAAACTCTTGGTTCAGCTGTTATGTAACATTCGATTCGATTTTCTAAGTATCTTATTATTTCAGATCCTATCGCGCAAATAGTCCTGATTTAGAGCGGTCCAGCAGGAAATCTAACGGAGAGACCCGACCCGCACCATTCGCTAGTACATACACGCATTATGTACCTACTGGTCACAATTCTCAACATTTCCTCATAGCCTCTCGCTGGAACAGCGACAGGTCTGGCTCGTACGCCTATGCAGACTTTCAAAATTAGGGTACCGTTATATTCTGCAACCGTGTGGTACCGGCTAAGAATAGCAGACCCATCTCTTCCCCTGGTTTTCGTAAGAAGCGACTATGGATCTTTGGGGAGGCCTGTCTCAGTGGAAAAATGTCTAACAGTGATTCGACTCAGCGGCCGTTAGGGTTATCGTGCGGTGGCGTCGCAGCCGCTTACCGAACCGAAAACCGCTGGGGTCGCAGCGCAGCCGGTAATAATAATCGGAAGTGTCGCTCTTACGTTTTACGTGTGACTTCTAAGAAGGATTTTTACCTCCAGATGATTTCGATAATTTATAATTTAAAATAATATTTCATTTATTTCACCGGTCATAAAATTAGGCTGAATAAATTTGGATAAAAGTAGCTTGTACATAAAAGTAGCTTGATACATAAAAATAGAGTTTACAAAACCTCAAAATTGTTTACCTCTTGAGTTTTTATTTAAGTTGTTCATAAGAATGACAGTTCATTGTTTTATTAAATTTAATAATAGGTAACTGAAATAAGGTAATCAAAATGTCGCGAGTATTTGTCAGTTACACATTTTGTAATCAATATTATTATAAAAATACATTTTATTTCTCATAAGTCAAATATGTTTTATTTATTTTGTGTAAGTAGCAGCCATGTCATGACATGCGATGTCCATTCACACGTTGTCGGCGGTTTACGCAACATCAAAGGAGTCGATTCACTGTTATACATATTTCCAGTGTGTCTATATCTAATAGTGAACGTTTTCGGCTGTAATAATGACGATGATGATGATTTTCTCTAGAATATTCCAGTTTTGCAGCTATGTTTATCGAAGCTCGTGGTTCAAATCATACCAAGTCAGGATCAACCATTGAACAAATATTGCAGTTACGTATTAACGACTATCAATTTAAGACAAACAGCACGTGTTAATTACCAATTAAATTCCAATTGGAGCAAATTCAAATCCATAATTCATTTGGAAAGTAAAACATGTCACGCTGTGAATATTTTTATCGATTATTTCTTTTGAAGTTTGGAACTTAGTACAAGTAAAATTAATCTTCAGTTCCAGATTAAGGAAGGGGAAACTAAACAATAAATATAACAAACGTTTACTGAGAAAAATAACCACAAACCGAAATGCTTACTGTAATCTCCTGTCATGTGGGTTCTCAATATCTATTGTCAGCAGAAACCCCTATCTCAATGAACAAACAGGATTAAGCAGGTACCGCATATCAAAGGTATCAATAGATTTCTTTATACACAAGGCTGTATATTTTTGGAATCTGTGAGAACGGTAACATGGATATGATTGGAGCAATAAAATGTGAAAGGCCTAAACAATTTTTTTAATAAACGCTTTCCCGCACTAGTATTTATCCTACAATTACACCCAGACCCGCAACAACTACCAGTAGATCATACAAATATTTGTTCCGTGCGGGAATTGAACCCACGACCCGGGGTACAGCAGCCGACTGAATCAGCTACTGTACCAAGCGTGCCGTCGGACTAAACTGTTTAACTAATTAATCAACACTTGGAACATAAAATAGAAGCTAATCAGAACAAATTAGCATAGAGATAGTAAACTGATTTCTTTTTAGATTTCGACAGATGTATATTTTATTACATGATAAAAAATCAGAAGCACCGTCTAATTTATATTAGGCCAATATCGATCTCGTTATGTTGAATAATGAGATCATAAATCTACGTTAATAGTCCCCTACTGTTCCTATCTTATATTTTTATGTTGTATTAAATCGTAATGGGAGAAACTAATCAACTTTATATTCGCATAAACCTCCAAAATTAATATTTTAACTTTAATTTGAGGGTCTCAGATGAGTATCTATAATTAACCTGCCATTTACTTTGATGGAAAAGTGTAATATGTTTAAAAACATAATTAAGTCTAATTTGGGACGTATTTTGAATCTATGCATATTAATTACTCGACGAAATATATATTTATAAACATAAATTTGTGCGAAGTTATATGAGTTGTTTGAAAACCTTCGATTGGCTTCTCTTGCCAATCATATTGCATTCATTTTGACTGGTTTATGTTGAAACTGAATATTTTCCGTGTATCTAATCAACATAATAACATATTTAAAAGAAACAGCACATAAATACATCTTTAAACACGAACAAGTATAAAAAATAAAGGTAAAGTAAAGCATGAAATCTGTTCATAGTAAATACATATTGGTAAACATTCTACCATTAGAGGAATTGGCAATCAGAGCAATTTGGAAACTAAATAAAAGTATAACGATGCCAAATCTCAAGTTCTCGAAAACAATTTTATCATTATTGTGTCAAAAGTGTTCACTGAAATGAAACAACTCAAACTTCATGACAAGTTTCCTTTCTACTTCTGAATAAAATTTCAACGGTTGCCTCTTACAGTAGTTTGCTTTATAATTTTATTTAAATTTATCGATTGAATCGGTAATCTTGCAATCAATTATGCAACACGTTTCTAAACAAAACAAATAGTATTTATTAATTCCTACCTGTCTAATTATACGCCGCACGGCCCCAAACTCCAATTCCATAAGTAGTAGCAACTGCGCTACGCAATCATAAAGTCATAATTTTGTATTATCGATTGCAAGTGCATGTTTCCGACTTATTTCGACACGGACCAGTCGTGCGACTGAAGAAAGTATCACCTGTTTAGTTGGTTGTGTAGGACCGCTTCGGCAGACATGGTGTGTGGCCCCTAAGCCACGTTAGGCGCAACGCTTAAGCGGGTTGAAAAGGTAAAAGTACTTTGCATTAATGTGCGACGGAGACAAAGGTAGAACTTGTGACGGACGATAAGTAATTTAAGATGTTTTTATTTTCTTTTCAGTATAGTGTGCAGATGATGGGGGATGTAAGGGAGCAAAAATCCATCTCAGTGCTCCAAGTCAACCTCACCTGCCCGCGGTACATCCTGCTGAACAACGAACGAGGCACTGACGACCGACTAATGGCGGTATATCCATCCAAAAACCTGCGTAGCAATTAAATTCCACAGACTGGTGACGGGCAGCAGCGTCACCAGTGCGACTAGCTGCGCCCTGCGATCGCCAACACGCCTGCCCAGCGTGGCGATTATGGGCATACCCTTCAAATGACAGTACATAGCAGAAAACGGCCCCTAGTTCCCGGCCGCCCTGCTATCCCTGATCAGGGTGGCGGTTATGGTAACGGCAGGGTAGGGGGTGCGAAGAATCCCCGGGTTACGGACAGCCGCCAACACCAACTGACCTTAGCAACGTACAACGGACGCACGCTACGACTCGACGAGCACCTGGCGCAGCTCGAAGAAGAACTCGGAAGGATAAGGTGGGATATTCTGGGGTTGTGTGAAGTCCGAAGAGAGGGAGAGGACACCGTCACCCTAGACTCAGGCCACCTTATGTACTTCCGAGAAGGAGACCAGCTATCCCAAGGTGGCGTAGGGTTCCTGGTAAACAAAGCTCTTTCTGACAACGTTGTAGAAATCTCCAGTGTGTCGAACAGGGTAGCGTACCTCGTAATCAAGCTCACCAAGAGGTACAGCCTCAAGGTTGTGCAGGTTTACGCACCGACTTCGACATACTCGGATGAGGAAGTGGAAAATATGTATGATGAGATACATAAGGCCTTACATTTTACCACAAAGGCCCACTACAACGTTGTCATGGGAGACTTTAACGCCAAAGTGGGAGTACAGAATTGCAGCGAGTCGGTAGTAGGATCCCACGGTTTTGGCAACAGGAATCATAGGGGGCAAATGCTTGTCAACTTCCTCGAGAAAGAGGGGCTTTTCCTAATGAATTCATTCTTTAAGAAACAGCCCCAAAGGAAGTGGACATGGCAAAGCCCCGACACTATGACCAAAAATGAGATCGACTTCATCATAACGGACAAGAAGCATATATTCAGAGATGTCTCCGCGATCAACCGATTTAACACTGGAAGTGATCACCGACTGGTTCGAGGCACTCTGAATATCGATTATAAGCTTGAACGTGTCCGTTTGATGAAGTCCAGGCTCCGACCTAACTTGCTCCAAACCATGATGGGATCTGAAACATTCCAGTCAAAACTGGAAGACCGATTCGCTGCCGTGGAAACCACAGAAGACGTTGACCAGACCCTCGAGAATGTGGTAGGAATCCTCAGGGAGGAAGGTACGAGATTTTGCAGAATGCAGCGTAAAGGCAAGAAGTCGAAACTTTCGGAGGAGACTATAAAGCTAATGAAGGAACGACGTGAAAACCCACCAGTCCCTTCGTCAGAATACCGGGCACTCAATACAAAAATAAATAAACTGGTATGACGTGACCTCAGGCGCTCCAACACTCTTTCTATAGAAAGGGCGATTGAGCAGAACCGGGGGTCGAAAGTGTTCGTCCAGAGTCTTGGGAGAAGCCACCTGACGAAGTTGACTACAACAGGAGGGGACGTCGTTGTTTCAAGGCCGGAGGTCCTTTTGGAAGTTGAAGACTTCTACAGCCAGCTATACGCTTCGCATGCTTCTCAACCTGACCCCGAAAATGAGGATTCCAGGGCCACATTGATCCGCCACTTCACTGAGGACCTGCCAGAGATCAGCCTAGACGAAATTGTGCTGGCTCTTAAACAGCTTAAAAATGGAAAAGCCCCTGGGGAGGACGGAGTTACAACGGAGCTCCTAAAAGCTGGTGGTAAACCTGTACTAAAGGAGCTCCTGAAAGTTTTCAACTCTGTTCTCTTTAATGGGAGAACTCCAGAGGCGTGGAGTAGGAGCATCGTCGTTTTGTTCTTCAAAAAGGGTGACAAGACCCTTTTGAAGAACTATCGACCTATTTCGCTCCTAAGCCACGTCTACAAGCTGTTTTCAAGAGTCATCACAAATCGTCTTGCGCGACGACTCGACGAATTTCAACCCCCGGAACAGGCCGGGTTTCGAGGAGGGTATGGCACCATAGACCACATTCACACAGTGCGGCAGATTATACAGAAGTCTGAAGAGTATAATCAGCCCCTGTGCTTAGCGTTTGTGGACTATGAGAAGGCCTTTGACTCGATCGAAACCTGGTCCATTCTGGAACCCCTGCAACGATGCCAAGTCGATTGGCGATATATCCAAGTGTTGAGATGTCTGTACGATACCGCCACTATGGCCGTCCAAGTACAGAACCAGCTGTCTGAGCATATCCCCCTGCATCGAGGTGTGAGACAAGGGGACGTTATTTCCCCCAAATTGTTCTCAAATGCATTGGAGGATATGTTTAAGACGCTGGACTGGAAAGGACGTGGCATAAACATAAATGGCGAGTACATCTCACACTTGAGATTTGCAGACGACATCGTCATAATGGCCGAATCGTTGCAGGATCTAAACCAAATGCTGAACAGTCTAGCTGATTCTTCTCAACGCATCGGTCTCCGGATGAACTTGGATAAAACCAAGGTCATGTTTAACCAACATGTGGTTCCGGAGCCGATTGCGGTACACGACAACACTCTCGAAGTTGTTCAGGAATATGTTTACCTCGGGCAAACCCTGCAGTTGGGTAGAAACAGCTTTGAGAGGGAGGCCAATAGAAGAATACAGCTAGGCTGGGCGGCATTTGGGAAATTACGTCGAGTATTCTCGTCATCTATTCCACAGAGCCTAAAGACTAAAGTCTTCAACCAGTGCGTTCTACCCGTCATAACATACGGTGCCGAGACGTGGACACTCACGGTAGGGCTGGTCCACAAGTTTAAAGTCGCTCAGCGAGCAATGGAGAGGGCTATGCTCGGAGTCTCTCTGAAGGATAAAATCAGAAATGAAGTGATCCGACAGAGAACCAATGTTATCGACATAGCTCATAGGATTAGTAAGCTGAAGTGGCAGTGGGCTGGCCATATTAGTCGTAGAACCGACAACCGTTGGGGAAAACGTGTTCTTGAGTGGAGACCGCGTCTTGGTAAACGTAGTGTAGGACGCCCTCAAGCTCGGTGGAGTGATGACCTGCGCAAGGTGGCTGGCAGTAGCTGGATGAGAGTAGCCGAGCATCGCGATCAGTGGCATGCACTTGAAGAGGCCTATGTCCAGCAGTGGACTGCGATAGGCTGATGATGATGATAGTGTGCAGACATAAATATCATGTGTAGAAATATCCAAAACCAGAACAACTATCTGTAGGCCATATAAATATTTGTTCGCGTTAAACGTTACAACGCCGACCGTAGTACCATCATACATGACAACTCATACATTTTCTTTTTTGTTGGGCTTCTCGCATACATTTCAGAGAAATGTGGTTGCTTAACCGGTCATTTTCTGGCGAAGCCAAAAGCTGCCTCCAGCCAGGCTTATATTTAAAAATCTAAGCAACTTTCGCTAAGAGCGCCCCCAGCGGGACACGGACCTCGGCTTAGGGCGTTGCTGGGGATAACAAGCTATAGTTTTGGGGACAGCTGGATCGGTATTATTTAAATTGTATTAGGGGACATTTAAAGCTACTGGCTCGGCACGGGCTGGCGCGAGCAAGAGACGGGAGGGAGAAGTGCTAACTTGAACGGGAAGGTGACGCGGCGATAGGCCACCGCGACGTCGGTGAGACGGGCATCCTCGGCGGCGAGGGCGGTACAATGGTCGGGTGAGACAATTCATACGTAGATGTATCATTTTATATAATGTATGGAAAATAGATTATTTTGATAAAATAATGGCGGATAAATAAAATGTATACATACTATTTTTCCTAAAATGATGACACAATTGTGGAAATCTACGAGATCAAAGAAAGCTCTATGGATGATATAATGATAGATAATGTCGCAAGAAAACAAAGAGCATAAATAATAAATAAATATTTATTTCAGGCTACTTTGGCCATCCTTTTTTTCTAAACATTGCCCCACACTAGGATATCTCCTGTGTTGTGGGTGCGTTGCTACACACATTTCACACACAATACAACCAGACCCGGAACAACTACCTGCAGCTCATACAAATATTTGCTCCGTGCGGGGATCGAACCCGCGACTCGTAATTCAGCAGGCAACTAAATCAGCCACTGCACCAACCGTGCCGCCAGTATTATAGATATGTTAGTAAAAACTTCACTTCGCACTACGTCACTGTGCGTTGTGGTGGCACATGTCCGTGGAAACGAAGGAACACCATGCCTTGCAGCCAAAAGTCCTATTCCATGACGAGGTGCAGATAACACATTGATACTCGCACCATGAACGCCTTGATGTTGACGTTGTGGCGCGACTCTAGCAGCTGCACTCTCGGCGTGTACTTTGACCTTTGACGCACTTAGTCCACGATGTCTTACTTCGCTATCTTGAAACTAAAACTATTAACCCGTTCCCATTGCGCTTTACCAATCACCGCTACCTTAAACATCGCCAACAAAATGCTAAGTGATTGATTAATGACACTTCAGTTATTTTATGTATTTTTATGCAACAAATTAATTAATTTGAATCTATCATCCATGTATTTACTTTCTCTAATTACAATATCTCTCCACTCCTTTATCTCCGATTTAGTGGGCACTCTACATAAAGAGTGCTCGTGCGCAGAGAAAACGGCAGATTTTCACGGTCAGTTGGTAATGGTATCCGTCAGCATCGCTCTTAATAGCGACCATTGGAACCCAGCTGTTATACACTCACCAAAAAATTTCACTATTGTGCGGATACAAAATAATTTCAAGAAAAACACCACCAAAAAAAAAGCATTACGTTCTTATTTTTAAATTTCATTACATAACATTTATCGAGAAGTTAGTGAAATCTATTCAAAGATCCTGTTTGTAAGCTTCAAAACCTTGGGAGTTTCACTTTATAAACGGCATTATTGAGCTAATTAAACTTAACCAAGTAAGTATATTAGTAAAGTTTGCTTATGTTCAAATTGTAGGGGTTGGTTAATAGACACATTGTTTTGTAATTGAATATTATTAACAGTCACCATTATAAATTAATTTGTTAGAGAAATTAGCTTAACTTTGTGTTGCTAATATCGTAGTGATTTATAATAAAAGATTATTTTTAACTTTAGTGTGTAGCTTTATTCATATGAATTTATATAATAATTTTATACTTTTTGACCGACTTCGAAAAGGAGGAGGTTCTCAATTCGACGCGTATATTTTATTTTTATTTTTTTATTTATGTACACTGATTACTCCGAGATTTGTGGACAGATTTAAGCAATTCTTTTTTAACTGGTGTAGAATGCTTTCGAGTTGGTCCTATTTAAATTTCATTACATTTGATTGAGTAGTTTTTTAACCAGCTTCAATAAACAGGTTAATTTGACTGCGCTTATCTAGATGTCTTAATGGTTTCGATTCCTCTCAGATCGGTGAACCGATTTGAGTCATTCTTATTGTTAAATACTGAACCAACATTGTAAAAGTTCTAACATATATTTACACTAAAAAGAAACAAATAAAACTTTTTACCAAAAAAAATACCGATTTCAAAACCCATACACGATATAAAAAAAGGAAAAAAAACTTTGTAAAGTCGGGCGGTAGGCGGGCTAGGTATGCCTCAACCCCCCCGGGAAGACAGCGGTGCGCATGTGGTCACGTACCGCTGTGTGCGCAGCACAGCGCATAGTGAGGCCTCGAGGGAACCTTTTACAATCCCCTCGAGAGATGCCTGGGGGGGTGGCCTCTTTACAGTCGCCTTCCCTCCACTAGAGGGGATGACCACTTTACAGTCATCCCCTCCGAGATGTGCCTAAAGGCGTGGCGCCAATGGGTGGCTCTAGATGGAGATCTTTCGAGTTCCTGGAGCCTCCCTTCGGTGCCGACGATGATCACTCCGGTGGTTTTAGCCGGTAGGAGTCCGGCATGCCCCTTCGCCCTTTCCCGGGGCGAAGGAAGTACATGAGGTATTTCCACCGGATCAACAAAAAATTTTTTTTTAAAATGTATGCCTCAACCATGGTTAATGCAGACCAAGAGAAGTTATATTTTTAACCTGGCCCCGCCCGACTTCATAAAGTTTTTTTTTCCTTTAAAGTGGTTTTAATATTTTTAGTATATAATTAGTAGGTATTTTTTCTGTTAAAAAGTTTTATAGTATATAGCCATGTGATTATTTAAATCGTTGGATTACAATGATTGCATTATTTCTCCGACATTATTCCGTATGACAAACGTACTGACGTTTCCAAAATACGTCTTAGTTTAAAAGCAAATCAAATACCTATATATCATTTTTCTTAACAGTTGGTTACTTACATAAAAGATTACAAAGTCAAAGTCAAAGTTTTTTATTTCAAATAAACCAAAAATTGGCACTTATGAAACGTCAGAATCTAAGTCGCACGGTTCCAAATAGCCGATCTCATGGAGAAGAGCCGGCAAGAAACTCCACTCCATTACCAACCTTGTAGTACTTTAGTAAGATTTAAGAAGAAAAATTGTTGTGAACAAATATTATGATTGAATCATGAGTTTATCAATTCCTCCAGCCTCTGGTAAAAATTACATGTGATTTAAAAAATAAACACACTTCTTTAACTACTTGATATAATAGTCGTATAAATTCCATCAGAAACGTCCACCATCAAAATACTTTTAAAAATGCAAAATTTACCGAATAAAATTATTATCTAGTTGAAATCTCAGTGAGTCGAGTCAATTTACGTAAAAAATCTAGTTAACAATAAATTCCACGCTACTAGTCTTGAATTTACGGAAAAAATAAATTGGGCAAACAAATTCTTTTCGGCACGAGTTCACAGCTCGAATCATCGAGGATTAATGTTACAAACTGGTTTCAGGTTGTAAGGCTATTGGCATACCAAAAATCACTTAGCGTTTGTTTGCCAAGGTTCACCAAGGCTTCGCGCACTTCGATCGACCGACATCGTAACGGTACCTATATGGCAAATTCCGGCACGTCCACTAACGGTCCACCCTCCTGTCTCCACAGAATACTTGTCATTGCATCTCGAACGCCGCTCATCCGATTCGCGTGAATAGAATTTAATAAGTTTCTAGAAGGCATATAAATAGAAGAATGTTGATATCCATTCAATACGATGTTAATATTGTACGTACAAATTTCAGTGTAGCATTTGTATTGTTGGATTTAAAGAACACGACGCTGTCGTTCGCAGCACCATTCATTGCTTTCTTAACAGGGTTGTAACTTCGACTACAAAGAGCATTATCTCACTTCTAAGGTCCATTACTTTTTTTGTCGATTTTTGGTAATATTTGTTATTTATCGAAATCTTTGTCACTAACTACTCATGTCTATGCTACTAAATAATTAGCTTGTTGCTCTGCTTGTTTACACTGCACAGGATGTTATTTTAAATTAATTTGGTGCAGCCACATCGTTAGATTCCACAAGTAACTAACACAACTTTTCTATGGTAAAAGGGGAACTTATGAGCTTCCGATCAAAACGGTGGCAAGTCGGACCCGCCAACATACCATACATCTCTTCGAGAAAAACGTTACTTTTATTGTTTTATACTTAATACTAAGCGTGTAAGACAAACAACGGACTACGCTGCGAGGCTGGGCAGCTGCTACGATCAAAGCTAGACTCTAATAACTAGCCAGTCATACGATGCGTCAATGCCGTCAAGTGCGTAATTTGCGTTACACATAATTTACAACACCTATCAGGATTTAATAATCACTTTACTGAACGTTAAACTCGCAATAAATCATTTTACCTCGCTCTAAAGAGAGCCACAATTTATTATTAATAAAGCATGCACACTTCTACGTTGGACCATAAAATATTTAGCAATACTAGTGGTCGCCGAGTGTTCGAAATTCAACCGTAATATTTTCAATTATAAATATTTGTAACACATTTTTTTTACTTTCTGCATTTCTCTTCATTATTAACTTTAACTATGCCAAATCTCACACTCCTCCGTGCGCACATCATCATTTCGGCCGAATGAAGGTCACTGCTGGACACAGGCCTCCCCAAAGATCACCACAACGATCGATATGGGTGTGTTGTGGGCTCATTGGGGGGTTTTGCCATAATCGCCATGCTTGGCAGACGGGTTGGCGATCGTAGATTAGTTGTTGATGTACTCGAAGGACGCTGGTGCCCACCCTCCGGTGCGCACAATGTGCTTAAAAAGGGGTAAAAAGGTTTTCCTTCACGTATTAAAATATAGATTTTTAATTTGTCCGTGTGGTGTCCGGATTAAGAATATAGCATCAATCCACCTTTTCCCGTGGATGTCGTAAAAGGGACTTGGGATCTAGATCATAGGGATGGGCACCAGCGTCCCTTCAGTGGAAAAGTATCCATACTGCGGTCACCAACCCGCCTGCCAAGCGTGGTGAGTACTGGCAAATTCTCCCCAAAATGACGATAAAATTGTGGAAATCTATGGGGTATCTAAATCTATCTCTAAATCTATTTGTTCAGCAGTGGACGTCCTTTGGCTGATATGATGTGTTTTACTTACTCGCAGTTATGTTTGCCTTCTTCCTTTTATTATAACTGCTTTCCTTAAAACTTTGACCTTAGAAATTACTTGTACTTTTGTAATATGACTATCAACCGTTTGTGCTTCGTTTAAGATTTAATAGGGTCGCTTTCACAGTAAAGGCTCTATAATAAAGAACCAGTTACAGTTGACTGGTTATTTATTATTTCCTGAAGTGTTGTCATCTTACTTGTTATGAAATTATCTTAATCTTATGATCTAAGAATGTTATTTAAACGCTGTTATGAAGGTATAAAGAAGAACCACCTTTTTTATAACTTAGTTGCAAACCAAGCAGGCGGCTCACGAATCACTGCCCGCTGCCCGTGAACATCAGTGACACCCTAAGGAGTCGTTGATGTGTTGCCGAACTTTTAGACACACTTTTGTTGAGGGTCCCTATGTCGTATGTTTCGTTCCTTCTTTCTATAGTTTTGTTAAAGCACCTTATATAATAATAATAACTTTTATTTCATAGAAACACTCCATACTCACACTCCATACTTTAGCTATAATTAGAAAATACTGCACAATTATGACACTGCAGCCCTTAAATGAAATAAAACAAATAGGCTGTCAATTTTATCAGCTCTGCTGCGAAGTCTGCTTAGTATAGACGCAAACCGTTTGCGAATGATCGAACAAGGAAACTATCTCTTCGAGTCTCGGCAAACATACCTGATGTACTGCAGAATCGCGGCAGCCCCAACAGCATCCTGATCCATCTGTTATATTGCACACGCAGGGCGATGTAAGCCTCCTGCGTATATTTGATCTGAGGCTGTACGTGTACTAAGTCAGGCAAGGTCTGAACAGAGTCAATTTAAATTTACATGCATAACCAGAAAACAATGGACCGCGGACTAGCATATTGCATCTGACTGCTAGCGCCCTGCGCTCCCTCTCGTATCGTAAAATATCGTGAAAATCTCAGAGATGGGAACAAGCGGTCACAATGTGTTCCAGGTATTTAAATTGGATAACTCGCTAATATACGTTTCATAAAGAGTCACAGAAGGAAAACTTGATGGTGATTTGTTCCCTATTCTGAACACCAATAATTCGCTCTTCACCGCGTTATAGCTAAGTTCGTGTGACCCAGCATACCCTTCACAAATACCTAACAAACGTCTGAGTGCACAGATCAATGGACTCAGCAGGATGACATGCATCAGCGTATTATTGATTATTTTGCCATCAATTCCCAACTCGGGTACTGCTGAGCTCAACGATCAAAAAGTTGACATGCAAGTTAAATAGTTTTGGTGAGGTTATATGGTGTAATGTAACAATTTGCAAACAGATTATCTCATATGTATAGTTTAGCAACCAAGTAATCTAAAATAAGTAAACATTACACGATACACCACATATTTCAATTAGTGGACTTAGTTACATTACATTACTGCTTAAATTGTATGTTGCGCATGTGTGGGCGCACAATCATGCTTACTCTATGTAATTAGAATCACAATTATAAGAAACAGATTTTAATTATCTTTGGCTACGTATACGTATATTTTTCCGTCTCCAGCTAATCATCAATAAATAAGCCAAAAGAACAAGGGTCTCCCCTATAAACGACCAGTTACATGCCGTGTGTATTGGGGGAATTTGCCAATATTTATATATATATTCAGGCGGATGGACGAGCGCAGAATACCTGCTGTTCCACAGAAGGGACGCTGTTACTCATCCTTCTGATTAAGAGTCCTTTAATCGCCATTTACGACATTCACGGGAGGAGATGGAATGGTGCTATATTCTTAATCCGGACACCACACGAACAATCCCACCAGCCTTCCCATGGCCCCTCCAACATCAGGTCATATGGGCCGAATATTGAGGAGACGCGTGCGGACGTAGCGCCCTTGGCCATCTTTTTTTGCATCCGCAGGCGTTGCTTGACTCCTGTACAAGTTCCACTAGGTCCCTGAGCCCTCTCCCACATTCTGGGGCGGCTGAGCTTCGTTCTTTAGCGAACCACGTTGTATGCAACGGACGTAACAAGAAACGGTTTCGCTGCCCGGCCGAATCCACTTATTCTTCTAGCCCGCTCCTTATTTTGTGACCACCACCACACAGACAATCAGTCTCGACGGTTCCCACGTATGAGCGTCACGGCACGGTGCTGCACTTGACCGCGCGGTTGGTGCAGTGACTGTATAGTCGGCTGCTGCGCTCCGGATCGCGAGTTTGATTCCCGCACGTAACAAATATTTGTATGACCTTCAAGTAGTTGTTCGGTTCTGGGTGTATTGTTTGTGGGATTTATGTCTGTGAATCTGGGTGAATTACCCACGATACAGAAGAAATCCTAGTGTGGGGCAACGTTTTTATAAAACAAACCAAAAAAAATACAAATAAAACTGCTTAGAGTTGATATGAAGTGGATGGGTAGCAGCATCCTCCAGTGTGTTAAAAACAATACAGTGCGATCATAAATCCGCCAAGTATGTTGATGACCGCTCATTGTAGTAATCATTGAGAGACACGTGTATACTGGCTTATTTCGATACTTATAAAGAAATCAACGTAACCTTCCAGATATAACTGTTATTGCGAAACAAACAAATGAAAACCCCAGGCATATCTATCCGCTACGGATACTAGCAATTTAAGATAACCACGGATGGCGTAAACCGAAAGTGTTCCAAAACCATTAATCGAGGTTCAATCGTGACTCAAACCCGCAGTCCTTCGTGACAAGTAACGCGTTGACGCAACAGTCCGTAATCGTAGAGCCACGATCATTTTCACGAAACTTCCAAAATAACGTAAATCGACGTACAACAACGTAAATCGATGTAGAATCACGAACGGGGGTCAGACGCATCTTTGTAGACCTGATCTTTGAAAGCGCGAGTAAGGCTAGTGTGGTTATGTTTCCGGTAAATTTTCTAATGGCGGTTGTCACCGGACAGGTTGCACCGGAAGCGTTAATGACTTCCGTTTTTAAACTGTCACTTTTCTGGTCCTATGTTTTTTTAGTTCCATCACATTACTTATATTTATTTTATTACTCCTTATTATTCTCATACTTATACGGTTGTTGACTTATCTACTCGTTTATAAATATTAACCTTTTTGTGAACCCTAAAGTAGTTAAGTTATACAAACGACGAGCGGATTACCTAAACGAAAGCGTCGATTGGAACAGAATAATACCAAATTATATATGTTAAATTTATAAAATTCTATCCAACATTTGGTTTCGTTAATATGCGACAATAATCTACTAAATACAAAAAAAAAAATTTGTTATTTTATAGTATCAACCGTAAAGAACATATTTAAAAAATATAAGGATATAGCACCACTCCATCTCGTCCCGTGGATTTGGTAAAAGGTGACTAAGGGACTCTAAACCAAAGGAATGGTCAGAAGCGTCCCTTGTTTGTAACAGTAGCCAGACTGCGCTCACCAACCTGCCTGCTAGGCGTGGTGAGTAGTAACAAATTACCAAAAAAAAATACGACATATTTGTGGAAATCTACGGAGACGTCTACTGCCAAACAAACGGCCTTGGCAGTAGACGTCCTTTGACTAATATGATGTTTAATGAAATAATTTGAAGTATAAAAACTTGTCCACAAACATGTTTCCCCGCAGATTTAAATATGGAAAAGACGATGACACTTCATTCAAATATTGTGAAAACCCACGAAAAGAAAAATGTTCTAAATGAAATCGCTTTCACCGGACAGGATTCTGCATTTGCATTTGAATAAGCCATTGCACACTATTACAAGAAATATATTTTCCTAAGCTTCTATTTATGCCGTACTTAATTCCAGTAAAGTGCGCAAACTAGCTGGACTAGCAAGCACGATGACATACAAATAAGCTCTAACCTTTATGGTGATTTCTAAGTAACATGCAATGACAATTCTTTCTATTGCTTACTTGGGACACTCAAAGAAAATATGGAGTGGTGCTTTATTTTTAACCCGGAGACCACATGAAAAGCTGTATCTCTCAATAGTTAGATATTATTAACTATTCCCTTTATTATTGGTGCACCATATCAGGTACTTAATTGGCTCTAATGTCATTATTAATCGGCTTAACTACCGAGCATGTTTTAGATATTGTAGATCGATTCACTAGTTTTGGTCCTATTTACTCTATGCACATAGAGTTTAAAAGCAATTGAATCTGTGATACTATTCATCTTGTTCATCAAACATCCGACTCGTCGGCTCCGCCAATTTAGTCCAGTCGCTCAAAATCTTTAATAATGATGAACACGGAAATGCTAAAATAAAATTCTCTCCAGTCTTGTCAGAGAGCTCTAGTCTTGCCACTACCTATCTCATTATTCAACAAAGCCATTCATGCTACACTGGAGTGCCAATGAATAACTAAAACACTTTAATTAATCTACTTAATTATAAGAAGAGACCTGAAGCTTTCTCAACAATACATTCACATAAATAGGAGCCAAAGGTCATCTTTTGAGCTCATAGATCACAAAACTTAATTACGAAGAAGTTTAATTAACTTTAACCATACCGATGCTTATCGAAAGGAGTTCTTTTAATGAATAGGGTTTTCTGAATGCTAGTGAAGGGATGAGACTATTTACCGACGAAAGGTTAGATGTAATGTATGCGAGTCAGAGTCAATCGGAACAATTGAAGCCATCGGAAGTCGAAATCCAGATACGAAAATGTTCCCCAATCACACCGTTACGTAACATGCGATAATATCAATATCGATTTTTATTTCAACAAAACTGGTTAAAGAAAAGTTAGCAGGAAAGTTTTTATCGGTATCCGCGGCTGGTCGGCTAGCGTCACCTTCCGAGATTACTGTTTTTAGAATGTAACGGTATAAACCAGAGTGAATTAAAGCGGTGACAGTGACAGACAACGTTGATTGATCATCGTGATAAGTTAGCGGTGATGTACCCGTTGCCGAAATCGTGTCTATAAAATCTATGCTTTAGATTACGACCCGACAATAATTTCGTTAAACATTTTTCCTCATAGATTAGAACTTAGAACAATATAAGTCTGAAAGTGGGAAAGCTAGGTAAGAAGACGTTGAACTTGCATATATAAAATAGCCTCCCTAAAAACAGTTTTAAGTTATGACAGTAAATAATATCAGTTAATAATCTTTAGGTATAAATATACCCATCTCGTATCGTCGTAAATGCGACTATGGGATAAGCGGGGGGGATGAGTAGCAGCGCCCTCCGAGTACATTTAACTCAACAGCGATCTTCAACCCGCCTGCCAAGCGTGGCTATTATGGCTAAACCCTCCAATGAGCACACAACATACGCAGACCAGTCATTGCGGCGATTTTCGGTGGACTATATTCGGCTAAAATGTTGATAATTACGGTTATTTTAAGCCTTGTTCAAAGTTAAAGTGAAAAGATAAAGTGTTCACTTTAAAGTCCTATCTGAAAATCAGCGTTGCAACAGTTTGTGTTTTAGCATGTGCTGAGATAGGGTTCATTTTTGGATTCGTACAACATTTTTTATTCATTTTATCTGTATTGATGCGGTTTTTATTGTTGTTGTGCGAGACCAAAATAAATGTTTAATTCTTTCTTTAAAAATAACTTTGGTTAAATTTGTTTTGTCCATATATTTGAAATATGTATCAATAAAAGTTAACGAAAATTTGTTTTTAACTAAAATAGGTTTGAATAAAGTTTTATCTTCTATGAATTAGAGAGTAAATTAAACGGTAAGCACAGATGAGGCTAGACTCATTTGAGTGCAATTGTTGAAAGAGTCGAGGATCATATATTTTTTCGTATAGTGGACGCAATAGGTTTATGCAGTTTTAAAATAAAAATCGTTTATTTGTACCTACTAACACACGTACCTAATAATATAGAAAGAAAACTGTATTCGGCTCGCCGCAAGCCTACGTTTAGGTGTTCCTTGTGTTGCTCCTCATCGATGTCACTGCGGTGAAGCTGTCGACCGCCTCGGACACTCTGGCCTATCTTGCAGTAAAAGTGCAGATCGCATAGCACGGCATGCATGATATTATACGTCGTGCTCTTGCCATTGCCGGCGTGCCAGCTGTTTTAGAACCCAATGGCTTGGCACGTAACGATGGCAAAAGACTGGACGGTATGTCATTACTGCCATGGAAGATGGGTAGGCCTGTGGTGTGGGACGCAACTTGTGTCGACACCCTTGCGCCATCCCATCTTCCAAGCATGGCAGGCTGTGCTGGCGCTGCTGCATCTGGAGCAGAGGCCCTCAAACGGCGCAAATACAATAATCCTAAGAGGTAATTATTGTTTTGAGCCGTTTGGGGTCGAAACGCTTGGGTCATGGGGTCCGAGTGCACGTCTGCTTTTCAAAGATATAGCTAGACGGTTGGTCGATGCTTCACGTCATCAGAGAGCTGGCATTTTCTTTGGCCAAAGAATAAGCATTTCCATTCAACGTGGCAATGCTGCCAGTCTTTTGGGAACATTATCAGCTGACAGCGATGAGGAGTACTTCGACGCCTAAATGCATGTGCAACTTTATTATATATTATCTTTTGTTTTTATTTTTTATTATTATTTAGTTTATTGGTCAGTAGTCTATATGTATTTAGTTTTAGTGTGTATATAAATGTTTAAAATAATAATATTATCTATAGAAACATAATAAGTAATAATATTGATATTATGAATAAATCTTGTAAATTTCATAATATAGAACATATTACAATCTACATACAAAAAAGATTTTACGATGTTAAACTATTAAAGCTTTTTTGTAATGAGTTATTTTTATATCGTCGCGTCAAACTACAATCTAAAAGTTAAAAAGGTGCAGATATTATTTTTAAAAATCGAAGCCACCATCGGTTACAATAAATAGGCCTAGCAAGCATATGTGGACAATGGTGTAAGTGTAGGTCGATATAAGTCGTACCGCCCCTGTCATTAATCTCATCTCTTTCGCTAGCCAAGTCACGCCGCATTTGGGGGGAACGGCGGGCAAAACGGCTTTCCAAAAAAGCTTGTCTGCCAAATTACTCTGACCTGAAGTGTGTTTTGATATCTGCCGAGTATTACGCGTTGAAATTTCATTCATTTTTTTTCCCCTGACAATCGTTTCATTGTCGCGCTATTTCCCAATGGCGATACCTGCTTACGTAAAATTTCATTGGATATTATGACATTTATCGTGATTTATTATTAGGTCGGAATATAAATCAAGCATTGAAATATTTGTAATGAAACAAAATCAAATGAATGATCGCCTTATCTTTTATAGCTGGGTATTATGATTTCACATATGTATTAGGTTGGCAACAAAATTTCCAGCGTTTTCATTTTCTATAGCAATTTCGGCACTTCATTTTGTCTGCCAAAAAATAGTTTTAAGTAATTGCTCTTCATCGAACTCAACTGGATGGCCAGAACGAGGTGCGCCTTTGAGGTCCAACTCATTTTAGTTTCATTTTTGAACTTGACATACCAATTACAAGTGGTGCTTTCATCTATGGAACCCTTTCCATACACAGCACAAATGTAGCGAGCAGCTTTTGAGGCCTTAGAACCTTGATTAAAGCAAAAAGAAGAAGGTACCTATCGAAAATGCTAATTTCTTCAACCTGGCATTCCATTTTAATGATCTGAAATAAGAAGATAAAAAAGTAAAACATAGATTCCGGTAAGACAAACCATCCTCTTTCGAATGATTTAAAATATTAGGCAAAAATGTTTAATGAATGCCGTGTGGTGCCGGCTCAGAATGCCACCACCCCATTTCCTCCCATGGGTGTCGTAAAAGTCGACTAAGGGATTAGCTGGAGGATGGGCAGCAGCGTCCTTCGAGTACATTAATAACTCAACTGCGATCGCCAACCCGCCTGCCAAGCGTGGCGATTATGGCAAAACCCCCCAATGTGTTCACAACACATCCATATCGGTGGTTGTGGTGATCTTTGGGGGAGGCCTGTGTCCAGCAGTGGACTTCATTTGGCCGAAATGATGATGATTTAATGATAACATGCAAAACATTAAATTATAAAATAAACGGCGGGGTCTTTGTTGCCCACCTTAATATTTACACATACGTGGAAGTAGATGCCAGGTTATTTATCAATCCGTATCCGCAAATGTCGTAGTCTGTATATATTGGTGCACATACTAATAACAAACTTGAATTATAGTATAAAATTTAGTATACAACAGCTAAAAAAAATCTATAATAGCCCGCAAGTCGTATAGCCAATCAAACGAATAATTCCATCACACACCACGCACGTTCTGAATTAAATATCAATTCGATGAGGACACAGGCTGCGAATGAAATAGATCGCATCTAATAGTATTATTTAGTACATCGCCGTGCAAAAACGGCCATACAAAAATCTGGCTCCTATGATTTAAATGTAGCGACAGACGCACGACTTTTGATATTTCGTAGACAGAATAAATCCAAATATATTCAATAAACATTTACAACTAATGTATTTCAATATATAATATTTTCTGTTTTTTATTGTAGCTCCACACTTTTGACCAGTATCGTTTACAGACATAAATATCGCATTCACAAATATCCAGACTCAAGACAAATATCTGTAAGCTACACAAATATGTGTCTACCAACTAATGGTATTGATTTGTTCACATACTCCACCACTACGCCATTTCGCTATGTCTGTTTGTCATTACTGCTTTTTTCATTTTACTCATACAAATATAATTTTTGTTTTTCACTTTTTTTTGCTGTTGTTTACACTTAGTAGAATTTATTTTACCCTTGTTCAATACTCCATCCACACTTGACAATCCCGCAGCCCACAAATATTACAAATATATTAAAGCATAGAAGTATTTTTTCTTAAATACACCGACCTCATCGACATTCATCAGCGTATCAGCCAAAGGACCCATACATTTCCACAATAACTGTGTTATGATTTTGGGGGAATTTACGCGAGTAGTTACCACGCTTGGCAGGCGGGTTGGTCAGCGCAGAATGGACTGTTTTTTAGAAGGCTTCTGCTGCCCATCCCTCTGGTCACCTCGACTAAGGGACTCGCCTTTTACGACATCCACGGGAGGAGATGGAATGGGGCTATTTTCTTAATATTGACACCACACGGCATGCATCGACATTATAATCAGATAATTAAGGTCAAAATCTATTACCCCTAAATCATAACAATAAACTGTTCATAACAGTATACGGTAATTAGTAATATGTGACATAATTATAAAATATCTTATATATGTTTGATAGAACGTAGGCAAATATAAATAACTATGTATATAAATTTTAAATAATTATTTATAAGCATTACTTACATTGTATATAAAATTGTTTGGTATACCATTCAAATGGCATAAAACCTATTATTTAGTTTAATATTTGGAACACATAAATCGCTCGATTTCTCTTATTTCAAAACATAAAATAAATTGGGTTTTGGGTGCCTGGTTTGTGTGTAACCTTGTTTGCTGCATTGGGGTAGACCAAAGGCCACCTCACCCGTACTATAACCTACTGAGACAGTGTTTATTTATTTATTTATATACTCTTTATTGTACACCGCGTAATGTATCAAAGATAAATATTTAAAAATATACGTCTACAATATGCGGTTTTATCGCACATGGCGATCTCTTCCAGGCAAACTTTGGATAGACTGAAAAAAAAGGAGAGAGTGTTGTAATTAGAGATAACATAAGTCTAATATGTGATACGCAGCCATATTCACCATTATATGAATTGATCGGTATATCTACAGTTATTATTTTCATTGGTAGATCAATAGATTTTTATATTAAACTAGCTAGCTCCGCAGATGTTGTTCTGCCCTTTCCAGAAGGTGAAGCCAGTCGCCACCTATCTGATCTTTGCATAGCTATGAACCATTGACTGAACAAATAATATATTGTATGAATATGAATATATAAAGTCGTTCAGAAGTTACACGATCACAAACAGACCCAACAACTATTATATATATAAAGATGATTTTCGATCAAATGAATGTTATGTCTAAAAATGTTGTACAAAATGAGTAATCGTGTCAATGTATGTTATGTGTAAAATTATATCAACTGTTATTATATGCAACGTTAATATCTAGTTAACGTTAATAACATGAAATTATATCTAATATTGTTATATCTTATGAGACGCATCCACAGTATGGTTCAGTCACAGTCAGTCATGTTCCACGGTGACTAATCGCACCGACAAGTCGCTGATCTACACCCATCTGCCGTCAGAGTGTGATTAAAGTATAACGTCTGTGTGATATCAAACTGGAACATCTCTTGTTACTTTGAATGTTAAGGTTGGCACTCAAAGTATTGTTCCGAAACATACTAATTTCATTGTCCATGTCTGTTCTCAAGAAGTAAACATATATCCGTTCATCAGTCAAATATACTATGATGGAGAAAATATTATTAAATAAGAACAATATAGGTACAGTCACAAGAAATATGTAACTGTTGTGTTGCAAAAGTTGCATATTTATAATAAAGTAAATATGTTATAAATAAGCATACAAAATATGTATTAAATATTGTTGTCATGCTACCATAACCACATACCTACTTAGAAATAAAGAAAGAAAATAAATTCATTCTTTGCACCATAATGACACAACGATAGTAGTTATAAAATATATAATAAAAAATATATTATACAGGCCGTCCTAGAAATCGACGCCAAGTCTGAAACGGGTGACAGGTCACAAAAAAATATAAATAAAATTCCAAGTTATGCATTTCTACAATTGCGTTTAAAAAATATCGCGAAATTCTACTTATGCTCGTGAACGTGAGTCTTCCAATGGCTACTACATTAGATGGTCATAGTAGTTTCATTGCTCGTAGAACTGATCGCCGGTGGGGTAAAAATATTCTCGAGTGGAGACTGCGCAGGAAAACGCAGCGTGGGACGATCTTCAACGAGGTGGACAGACGACCTGGTGAAGGTCACTGGGAGTCGTTGGATGCGGGTGGCATCTAACCGCTGGTCGACCTTTGGCTCATATTATGATGATAAGTAGTTTGGCAGCAGTATGTTGTTATCGGGAGGATGCTGCTGTCCAATATGTTAGTGACACCCTTTATGACTATTGGATAGCGTCGATCCATTCCTCATTGGAACAACAAGCTAAATTCCAGAAGAATATGCGTCAAATACCCAGTAAATATTCTTAGTGACTTTTTATTTTTCATGCACCATGACTCAATAGAAAAGGTAAAGTGGAACAAACCTGGAAAGTATTCTGTTGATAGTTTTTTTAAAGTTTTACGTTCCATTTACTTTTCATGTTATGTAAAGAGCAAACTAAACAAAATAAACTACATCCGGTTAAATGCTTTCTTCGCTGGAAACTCGTTTAAAAACTTTAATATATTTCTCCAAAATAAAACTTTGTGACTGTGACTTTTATTCAATTTTAAAGTCCCCGTTAGAATGTATAGCATATATATGGTACTTAAAATCTGGAAAATCTTATCCGAGAGAACCATTTAACCACAAATTTAGAAAAAATGTAAAGGCGAATGGGTTCTATAAGTGGGCACTCAACGTTACCCCGCTCGGACAAACATTATCATTCATTATGTATGCTACAGAACAGTAACATAAACGTATCTTTGTTTATATTAAATTCGTGTAATATGGATACGTAACGTCATGGGTTACTTAGATAACTTCTTGTTCAAAAGACGTGCGAAAAACTAGAAACGTCTATACTAGTAGTAAGTACAATAAGGTACACGGGTGTCGTGCTCAGTGTATTATAGTGACAGCGCTTGTATTTTTTAATTAATTAATAATATATTACTGATATTTGGAATACGTGTGGTGCCGGCTCAGAATGCCACCACCCCATCTCCTCCCATGGGTGTCGTAAAAGTCGACTAAGGGATTAGCCGGAGGATGGGCAGCAGCGTCCTTCGAGTACATTAACAACTCAACTGCGATCGCCAACCCGTCTGCCAAGCGTGGCGATTATGGCAAAACCCCCCAATGAGCCCACAACACATCCATATCGGTCATTGTGGATCTTTGGGGGAGGCCTGTGTCCAGCAGTGGACTTCATTCGGCCGAAATGATGAAAAAATGATGATTTGGAATACGGTAGTATTCAGTCAATCATCCAAATAATAATTCATTCATTTCGCGACATAAGTTTCCTTGACAAACGTCGAGTCGTGCCATTAAAAAAGTACATCTTATTTAAATAATGGATTTTTTCTTTTCGTAGTGGCCAATCTATATATATATATATATATATATATATATAGATTGGCCACTACTACTACTACTGTAAATCCGTAAGATTTTGCTGAACATATATTGTGTTTTTTGGTAGGTAGCTTGGGTCAATCCCAAGCTCTGCTCCCCTGCAGTATGTCGTGCTATTTACTGGACAACCTGTATATATAAAAAAAAATATGTTCGTTTGTTCAAAATCGCAAATCTCTTAAAGTTCTTTACCGATCGTTTTGAAATTTTTACACATCGTTGTATATGAGCATGTTTTTATTAAACCAGAATTCAGAATCAAAATCATGTTATAATTACGTGCATTTAGCCACAACAACGCGTGGCAGGGTAAAACTAAAAGGTGATTACCATCCTTATAGTACAATACAATACAATACAATACAATACTCTTTATTGTACACCAAAAATAACAAAAATAAGATCCAATGTAGAAAAAGACATGTACAAAGGGCGGTCTTATCGCACACGGCGATTTCTGCCAGACAACCTTGGGATGGACAGATTTGTAAGCGATAAAGAAAAAGGTAGTTCGCGGTGTAACAATAATAAAGTTAATACATAACATGATATATATAATAAAAAATATTGTTATAAATATTATTATAATAAATACATATAAATATACAAATGTAATAAATAAATAAAAGAAGTAAAGGAGAAACTATAGTGATAGATAATGCTCCTTGACTAGTCTTTTAAATATTGCTAGAGATTGAGCACGTCTAATTGCCACTGGCAACACATTCCATAAGCGGGCCGCCTGGACTGAAAAAGATTTTCCCATGTAATTAGTGGAATGCATTGGCATTTTCAACGTCAAATTCTCTGATGACCTTAAGGATCTCGAATGTGTGTTATGAAGGAACTTGAAACGTTCTTTAAGATAGGAGGGAGTGGATGGATTGTACAGGATACTGTATAGAAGATGAAGAATATGAGTATTCCGACGAAGGCGTATAGGGAGCCACTTGAGCTGAGTACGATACTCTGACACATGATCATATTTGCGTAAACCAAATATAAATCTTATACAGAAATTTTGGAGTCGCTCAAGTTTATCAAGTTGTTCCTCTGTGAGATCAAGATAGCTGGTATCGGCGTAGTCAAGAATCGGAAGAAGAAGCGATTGTGCAAGCGCAATTTTGGTGGAAATTGGCAGGAAGTTACGTAGTCTTCGTAAAGACCCCGCAGATGCGAATAATTTACGACTGACTTCCTGTATTTGAGGTCCCCAGGACAAGGTTTTGTCTATATATATTCCCAGGTTCTTAACTTTGTCACTTACTGGAATTATGGTGCTATCAAAGAGAACCGGTTGTAAACGGGTCCAGTCAACTCTTGAAGTCATTCTAGAGCTGCCAACAACAATGACTTGGGTCTTCAAAGGATTCACCGAGAGTCCATAGGCCTTGCTCCACTGGCTAATTTGTTTCAGATCACCATTTATGATGTCCACTGCTTCTGACAACTTATCAGGCGGTGCATGGGTATAAATTTGGAGATCATCTGCATAAAGGTGGTAGGATGAAAGAAGTCTATTGGAGATAGTATTTATAAATACGGCGAAGAGTAACGGAGATAAAACGCCACCCTGAGGTACGCCAGCAGACAAATTGCACCAGGAAGAAAAAGTTTCTTCAATGCAAACACGCTGCCGACGGCCAAACAGGTAACTACGAAACCAATCAATCGCCGTTGGAGATATGTTAAGAGAGCACAATATTCCAAGCAAGATGTCAAAATCTACCATATTAAAAGCGTTACTGAAGTCCAGGAGTGAAAGTAGCGTTAGATTTCCGTCCTGCATGGCTGACCTGATGTCATCCGTAATATTGATCAAGGCTGTGACGGTACTATGGCCAGGACGGAAGCCGGATTGAAGGGGATTAAGGAGGCTGTTCTTGCAGAGAAAGGAGCTAAGCTGATTGTAAATAAGGCGTTCGAGCACTTTGGATAGGAATGGCAATATGGAAATGGGACGGTATTCAGAAAAGGATGTAGGACTGGTTTTTTTAGGTAAAGGAAATATTTGAGCATCTTTCCAAGCCGTTGGAAAGCAGCCTCTGGATATAGAAGAATTGAGGATAAAACAAATGATTGGAAGGACTTCATCAAGGATTGGAACGATCATATTACGGCTCACATAGTCGCTCCCAACCGCATTAGACGTGATAGCCAAAATACACTTCTTAACATCACAAGCAGTGAATTGATTAAAAATAAATGGTGAATAGTTAGGGGTTGGTAGGGATGAAAGATATTTTAAGGTAGATGCTTTTGCAGTCCTATCACAACTGGACGAAGAAGAGAAATGTTGATTAAGTAAATCAATGTTTAAATCTTTAGAAATTATATCTGGACGTGATTTGCCCACCCCCAATGTTCTTAGGAATTTCCAAACTTTTGTTGGATCTCCGTTCTCAACAGAGCTGTGGATATGTTGGCGTTGAGCATTTCTACACACCTTATTGCAGAGATTCCGGATAGTAACAAATTGTTCCCAATTTAAGGCAGAAGGTCTACGCTTATATTTGCACTTGGCTGCAGCTTTTTTATGCATTATCACCTTTATTTCGCTTGTTAGCCAGGGTGCCGGAAGGTGTTTGACCTTTATTCTGCGGACCGGAGCATGTATGTCGTATAATTGGACAAGAGTAGTGGTGAAATTCTTTATCTGAACATCAACCGATTCCGTATTCAATATCGGACCCCAGTCAATGTTGCTGGCATCCACTCGAAGACTTTCAAGGTTCATACCACCAAAATTACGTTGCAGAAGAACTTTCGACTTAGCCTTTGGAGGACGAATTTTGTATGAGAGGGATATTAAGTCGTGATACGAAAACTCGTCAGCTGAGCATTGCCCATGCTTAGCGACGTGTTCACGAGAAGAAACGAATATGAGGTCGAGTAGTGAAGGAACAGAGTTGGGGAAATGATGAGTGGCATTAAGAGGTAGAATAATTAAGTTCTTAGATTCTATAATAGAATGAAGAGAGGAAGCACGTAAATCTTTTTTGAGAAGGCAAGTGTTGAAATCACCCATGATTATGGTATGACTGTAAGGCGGAGTTAGAATTTCAAGAATATTTTCAAAAGAAGAGAAGTAGTCTATGCGTAATGAGGGACAGTAATAGACGCCAACTAAGACTTTAATATGCTGGAGTTCAATCTCAATAAAAAGATGCTCGCCAGCATTCAATGGCGGTGGCTGCGTTGACATACTAACAATGGAAAAAGGGATATTTGTTCGTAGGTATATGGCAACACCGCCACCACCACCAGCAGCGCGATCGTTTCTTATGAGATTAAATCCAGGCAAGGAATAGGAGGTAGACGGGAGGCATGGCTTAAGCCATGACTCAGAAACTAAAATAGCGTGTATATTATTACAGTCAAAGTTTACCAGCATATCGGGGAAATGAGCCGGAATACTCTGGGCATTTACATGAACAACATTGAAATTTTCAGGTACATCAGAAAACCGAGAATTAAGTATTTCAGCAAGAGAAGGAATACTGATAAAACTGTCATTATCACTATCTGCTGAGTGGTAACTATCAGAGTCATCATTAACATCAGAAAATGACATGATATATTATAATATAATAAATACGTTTTATAATTTAAATATACTTAGTAAAAATACAAAGAATAAAATAAAATAAATAAATAACAAAACAAAATTAACTTATAGTCCACCTGCCAGTTGGGTGTTACAATAATAACAAAAAGAAAACAAAAACTAAATAATACCAAATTTACAGTAAGTAGAACATAACAAATAACGGAGAGTCCAGGTAATAAATGGAAATAGAGGAAAGAATCAGAAACAGATAGATTTTTGATTGTGTCAAACAAAAAATATAACAGAAGGAAATGGGCATGAATAGATTCATGCTATTAAATGTAGCGAAAGTGTAATGAAACGCAGCGTTAAGAATAGACAATAGAATTTGACACAATTTTTGACAGATGTGAGATGCTGTCATGTTTGTGACATTAATCAAGTGAGGTAAATTAGTGTAAACAAATAAAAAAATATTTATGCAGTATCACCTATTACCTGGACGGATACAGCAAACATATGGAAGAAAGGAAGGATTACTTTTTAGCAGCACGCTTGGGCCTCGATGCCGCTACCTTCGCAGTTTCTGTTTTCGGCGTACTGTTACCCTGCTCAATGCTGTTGAAGTCTGCGACAGAGGTTACTCGATTCTTCGTGCCATCAGCTCCCAGAACAAACACATAGCCTTCTCGGGTCCAGCACTGAGTAACGCCGAACTTCTCACGTGCGGCCATGAAAGTTTTGTGCCGTGATTTTGTAAGAAATTCAGACACTGTGATCCCGGACCCCTTTAAGTTTGTTTTAGTGAACCAGATTTTATCCCGGACATCAACGCTTTGGAATTTGACCACAATTGCTCTGGGTTTATGAATAGAAGCCTCTCTACCCATTCTGTGACACCGCCTAATGTCACTCTGTGCGAAATCAGCCATCTTCAGTTTTTGCTGAACAACACTTGTCAGAACTTCTGCTGTATCTTCTTTCTTCTTCTCTGGGACACCGTGGAGTAACAGCATCTTACGGCGTCCGTTATAATTACGTGCATTTAGCCACAACAACGCGTGGCAGGGTAAAACTAAAAGGTGATTACCATCCTTATAGTACTGCTTGACTTTGTGCTTTAGGGTACCCACGTAGTCCGGGATCAATTAATAGAAACCTCTTCGGTGCAAATACTCTATATTAAATTATTTTACACACTCAGGGAAAAGATCGAACGTTTGAAAAATCATCAATTAGTGTCCAACTGACTGTCAAACCATATCATCCACCGAGGTTATCGCAAGAGACTACAGCATGGGACTCTTCAAAAAGGACGTAATTGTTTTCACAGTGTCGCCAACGCGTGATACCTCGGTGTTGCAAACGTACATAGGTTACGGTAACCGCTGACCATCAGGCGGGCCGTATTCTTGTTGGCCACAAAACCCTTGTTGATTATTTTATTAACTACAAATTATTTTTTACGTCCTACAATAGGCACCTACAGATATAATAAAACACATTTAAACGGATTCTATCACGTATACTGACTAGACGTAGACTGACAGTCATCCTGCGACCACGAACCCTGCAAAGTGTTCGAAATGTCAGGAAAAACAAAAATCTAAAATATACGCGATCGAATCCGTTTAAAAGTGTTTTATTATAATGTGTAATACTCGCGAAAACTTAAGACACCTACGGATATTTTATTTTAGAGCTACAAACTCAACTTATTATACGAAACCTTTTTACAGTTTTAATTACACATGAGGACATTCACTTAATGATCGTATCAAGAAATATTTAACAGGGAACTGGAAATATCTCTACTAAAGATTTTATTTTATTGGATAACCAGAAACGCAACTGTTCTTAATTCGAGATCTTCACTTTCATAATCCGATTAACTTTGACCGTCGAATGACGCCGTATTTATTATTTAAAACGTGAAATTAAAATAACAAGGTTGCAATCAAATTACGTAAACAAGAAAAATGTCTTGTGGCAGAAATTAAGTGGCAATCAATCATTCAGAAGACTTTTATTAACATCCCTGTGGACTCGCGCAATTATCTTTTGACGCGTTTACTTAATCTTTAAAGGTTTTCATTTATACCTGTTGTTCGTACTCTTCGGTACGTAATAAGTGTCAAGTAAACTGGCTCATTATGCAATAAGTAGTATCATATTTTATACTAACGACTGCCGACGGGTTTTATTGCCGGCTATTGCAAAAAAGATTGCCATTGGTGTGTCTCGGAAATCTAGAAATATAAGCTAGACTTTTTGCTTACGACAAGCCTATTTACTGCCACGGCTAAAATAAGTACATTTTTTGAAAAAAAATGTGGCTATATATAATATATGATAACTTCTATGAATAGAAGGATCATCAGCACTTGTAAGTAACGTGTAACAATTTGAACGGTAACGGATATGACACCAATCCCTGAGCAGCTTGGAGCGCCATTCCCGAAATAAATATTATGATGTTTTGTTATGTGACGTACAAGTGAACAGCCATTTACATCCTATCATACCGGCCATTTATACGTCCACTGCTGAACAAAGGCCTCCCCCATAGATTTTCACAACTGTGCCATCATTTTGGGGGTTAACCTCTCGCGTGTCAAGTGCTGGCAGCCGTGTATGTTCCACAGAAGGGCCGCTGCTGCCCATTCCTCTGGTATAGAGGCCCTGAGTGGCCTTTTATAATATCCGAAAAAGGAAGTAGAATAGTGCTATATTCTTATTCCGGGCTAATCTAAATTTTGGTACTACAATCTTAAATGATAACGTTTAATTTATATTAATCACAAACGTGACTTGACTAGACGCCAAGGTACTCAATATTTCTCTGGTAGAACTTGGAGACTAAGACATCGTTGTTATGAATATATCCAAAGTTACAGCGGTTTTCTTTATGACATAGTTGTAACCTATATTTCAATAAACTTCCAAACTTTAAACCATTGAAAGTGCTTTGACACTACTTGCGTAATGAACTTTACTAGATATTCGGTAATTTGAAGTTATTAGGAAAACTTAGAAGAAGTTTGCATGTTACCTAAAATTCTTGAATAAATATAAGAATATTGCGAATTTTAAACGAAAAGTTTGAAGCATCTGCATAATCATGCAAATTAATGATTTTTCATGTTGCTGATTATATCGCCACATTGGGAATTGCAGTAATAGTAGCAGTATGCAGAATATTGCTACTTATGAATATCTCTACTAATACCTATTAGAGGCACTCATAGCCAGGTGCACTCACTGATCGGTAAATGATTGGCGAGGTTAAGCAACGATTGGCGCGGTCAGTCTCTGGATGGGTGACCGCATAGTGGTTTTTGTTTTTTTTTTAAAAACGTCGGAGGCCTTTGAGCGGCTTGAACAACTCTGACACAAGGGTGGCCACTAACCATACGAAATATAATATATACCTATTATAAATATAAAAGTGTGTTTGTCACTTTGTCCTTCATTCACGCAGCAACGGAGTAACGCAATCGCTGTAATTTTATGCATAGAGATAGTTTATGACCCGGAGAGTGACATAGACTTTTATTCCGAAAAAAGGACAATTCCTGGGGAATTGCGAGTGGAACCGTGGAGTGCAGCTAATCTAATGTAAGTAATCTTTATTGCGTTCACCAGCCCACCTGCCAAGTATGCTGAGTACGGGCAAATTCCCCCCATAATGACGACCCAATTGTGGAAATCTATTGGGAGGCCTTTGTTCAGCAGTGAACGTTCTTAGGCTGATGATGATGATAAAACCCGATGAAATATTGTTGAAGTATTGTGTCATCATTTCGGCCGGATGAAGTCCACTGCTGGACACAGGCCTCCCCCAAAGATAGACAACGACCGATATGGGTGTGTTGTGGGCACATTGGGGGGTTTCGCCATAATCGCCACGCCTGGCAGACGGGTTGGCGATCGCAGCTGAGTTGTTAATGTACTCGAAGGACGCTGCTGTCCATCCTCCGGCTAATCCCTTAGTCGACTTTTACGACACCCATGGGAGGAGATGGGGTGGTGGTATTCTGAGCCGGCACCACACGGAAGTATTGTGTACGTGTCTGCAAAGGTTTACTTAAATGTCTCACCAATCTTATTCTTAGGACGTTAAAAACTATGCAAAAAACATTTTACTAAACTGTACAGTGAATCGACGGTAGAGATGTAGGAAATCAAATTTATGAAAAAAAACATTTGTATTGAGGGTTACTCAATTTTAAATATTTAAGGAACTGTTTTAATTACGAAGAACATTTGTACAAAAAAACGGTATAACATACTATCGCCAGTCTGGCCAACAAATGTGGTTATTATACCAATAATTGCAACTGTTCACTGTAACAATGTGTTGCCAATTTTAGCAGTAAACAATACATTAGCGTAGATAATGACATTTTGTAACTGAATTTGTATAGTCGACTACGCGCATAAGAAATTTGAGTAGTTGACACAAGACATAAGCTCCTTACTTTACGCGGAGTGGCTTTCGTCCAACCTCCATTGTTTGTATTATGATCAGCGTGAAAATGGATGCCGACTTGATGTTAGTTTCTGATACGATATGATGACAAATCTTACTTAGGTAATTAGATTTCCCGAACCGCCAAGAAAATAGTGACACCAAAAACCTACAGCCACGCGGTATCATTTCCTTATTTCGTTACGTAAGTGGTATGGTTTGCGAATGTAAGTAGAAATATGATACGACGATGATTCGGCACGTCTTTCGCGTGATATGATGAATACTAATCGGCCGTGTCAATAGACGTTATTAGATTTCCTCTTTTTTTCTCTATGGACCGTAACATCTATGTCACGTTTACAATGTCCGGCATTTTTTTTGTTCCAGATTAATTCTATGAATTTTGATACACACGAACAGTAAATGAGAATGAGTGTTCGATTTTCAAACATAACGTGCGCTTGTCTGTTGATTCGGTGTTGTCGATCTATTGTTAAAGACTCATACGAGATGTAATTAACTGGACGATGTGTAGCCGATGTTACAATCATCTCGTATTAATCACAAAAATAAATTAAACTACATAGATTAATTACATACCATATTGTTATACAACCCATTGATGAGACGAGCCAGTCATACGTCTTTTTTATTTTTTTATCCGTGGAAATTCTTCATGAAATTCCTCCGCTAGGGAAGGGCGAAGGGGCACGCCAGACTCCTACCAGCTAAAACCACTGGAGCGGTCGAAGGAAGTTCATGATGAATTTCCACACATAATATTATCTTGTAAACTAACTATGGTTTGTATACTGACAAAAATTCCATTAAAAAGAGTTTTTTACCCTCTAAAAGATTTTAACCCTCTAAAACTTCCACAAATAACGTTCTGGCAACTAATGGGAAATGCGCCATTGATACAAGCAAATTCTCTTCGTTGAACCGATCGTCGCTTGGGCCCCCAAGTTTGTACAATTCTCTCCCCCAAGCTAAATTATTTCAGCCTAATTACTGCTTCAAATACAATTACAATAGAACAAAATCTCTTAATGGCCCATAGATTCTTGTACTTTGGTGCCCAATTACAATTATCACGTATTTTGTTCGTTTTAAACTTTGCATTGTAAATATTTTTATATGTTATGATGTAATTAGACGCGTGTTTCTTGATACACACGTCCGGCAATTACGAAGCCTTATCTATATTTATATCAAATACGTATAATTTAAAGTACTTTATGAATAAAACATTATATGAAACTAATTGGATTTACGCGTGACCCCTGCGTATACCAAAGACCGACATCCTTTTGCATTTGCATTGCTAGATAGCTTTTATTTGCAATATGCAATACATGCAATAACTATATAACAAGGGTGGATCTAAGATTTAATCTGGGGGGGCCTCGGTGTCTCAAGAATATCAGTGATCATTGTTGATGTTAGGTCTAGGGTCAACTATATCCCATCGTTGGGGGCCCCCTGGTCCACCCTTGCTATATAATGTATGCGTTACACAAACCTTTGTGTTGATTACCCTACTGGCTAGGTTTAAAGTCACTTTCTTTCTACTTACTAATTAATGATGTTAACCTTAAGGTGATTTTTTCAACGTAATCCCAAGCGTCACTTCTTAGTTTGCATAAACCCAATTAGATCAGCAATTATCATGTGTATTTGAACAGAGTAATAACATCTTTAGAACAGCGGTTTCATGTATTCGACACTCGGACCCTAATATAATACTAGAATTAATTATGCAATCATTATATGCATAAAGTCATCGAAATAGGTAATGACGTAATTAGCGGGTAACAGCAACACAGCACTTATAAAGATCCAAAACATACACTCACACACGCAACAATGAAGTCATCAACGACATTGAATTTACCGTCGATGTCAATGTTTTTGATGTTATCAGGCAGTGGCAGCCAGAAAATCATACTAACATAAAAATCTTTCCTAAAAAGAACGAAAAAAATTAATAAAAAAAATAAAAATATTTTCAAAGCACAAAAATGGGCTTAATATTTTTCATTTGATTACCTTAAATTATTTCGTCGTTTCTAAATAACACCCCCTGAGCGATGCAGCGATGTTGCTCTAATGATATTACCATTTTTTATGCGCACTTCCGTCCTTATGAATACTCAAAGCTCCAGAACCCGCTAAGCAAAAGGTTGATGATACAGCAATTACATTTATCATAAAATTTTATTTCACCCTTAGATTTTATTGTTTACGCTGAGAGAAGAATAAGAAGCAGAATTAAACCTCCAATGTTTGGTGACTAAGAAGGTTTCATCAAACTCCAAATAAGTAGGTAAACTAATAAAATTTGTTGCAATGAAGAGTAGTGATGAAAAGTCTCAGATTTTTTCAATGTGGACACGGTTTTACAAGTTATTACGTGTATCTTTCATGGTGTAAAAATCTTATTACTTACTTACCGGTTTAGGTAAAAATCAGCAGCGCTTCAATAATCTAGACGCAGTTTAACTAAAGAAACTGCGTTGATATCGAAACGAGTCCAGGTAAACTTCGATTTTCACAGAAAAACCGAAATGTCCCACTTCAAGCACTAAATCCAAAACAACGTTTTGGTGTCCTTGCACAATCTGTTTTTACGTCTCAACCATACAGTTTCACTTTCTATAAAGCGTCCGCAATCAGTCACGAGCTAGAAAAGGCCGCAGCCGATGCAATATCAAAACACGATCTCCGCAAAACTTCTGCCGAAGTGAGTACAGACGCAGCGTACACAGACCGCCCGCAACAAACCACGCCGTCCGAACGCCGAACAGCGACTGTGATAACGACACTTCCTCCGAATGAACCTGCGAACCTCTCCATAGACTGTAAGCTCGCCTCTCTCTCACCGCCCGGTGGTACTTAACGCACCCTACGACACCCGATCTGAACTCTCGTACACTCACAACAAGAAACAAATTCCAACTAAACATGCCACATAGAACGCGTCTCGTTCGAAACGCGTAACGAGTTTACGGTACGTAAATCGTAGTGGATTTGTTTTGCGGCCTGGCCACAGTAATCCGGTTCTTCGTCTTGGAGCTCCCAGAGCGCTTTTTTCCGAATCAGTTCCAGTTAAATAGAGCCTTCTTTTTGTAAAACCTGCAGCCTGGTAGTCTATGTAGGGAACGCGGAATAACCGCTATGGACAAGATACCAACTTTCTAAACTAAACCTATGAGACCGCTCTATTCGTCTGGTAAATTACGTTATTTTTATTGGAACTCGGCACTATAATAATCAAGCATTGAATAGATTGGATATGCCGGCCGGCAATTGTCGTGGTGGTGGTAGCCTACGTGTCGTAATTTCGCAGTTGGGTTTTGCGTCGTGCGGTCGTCGTCTGGGTTACGTTTTCCGATTTATAAGTTGCGGTTTTACTTTCGGTGTCAATTACGCGAGCTGCGGTCGAAGCCCCACAATAACATGGCGGCAAATTGGATACCAGCCCTCTGAACCAGATTAGACTACCTTGTGAAGGCTGTCGGTTGTTACGCAAGGCTGCGACTAATCTTTTTCCAGTTAAAAATAGATCGGAAACATAAATTGCTTTGTTTACTTCATAAAATTCGGTGTAACTCGAAACGAAGTGCATTGTATAAGACAGCTAAAGTGCGCATATATGTAGAGGCTTCCAAATATTGAAACCGTAAACCCTTCGAGTGATGACGCCGGATCCCGAGACGATACCGAATTGGGTCAGCAAGGCGCGCCCCTAAGGTTAGGATGAATTCACATGTCAAAATATCCGGATCGAGCAAAACTCAAAAAAATACACTTCTTCATCCATAACTTACTTTTAGTCAGTGATCGACCTTGTGTCATACTTGTTTAAGCCACTCATTGGCCTCCAACCTGGATTAACGACTGCCGTCTAATGACAGCAACTGAGACTGAAAAGTTTACGTGCCAAAGCAAAGCCAAAGCATAAAGACGCCCAGATCATTTTTTTTAACAATGGCTTCTCGCACTCTTCTTAAGAGGGATCTAGATGCTTAACCGGAAAACTGACGCCCAGTTCAAATTCAGGGTGCGATTTATGTGTTTAAACTGTCGTCATCGTTACTGATAACTGAACAATAAACGGACCACGCTAAACGCTTAACTTAAGCGATAATTTAAGAATAGAAAGAAATAATTATTTTCCGCATTCCAATAGATACAAAAGTGTTGTATGTAGCCTTAGGAAGTTACGGCAGTGCTGCCCGCAGAGAGGGGTCGCTTTCCGATCTCTATGCGACTTGCTACCACTAAGATGACTGACGGTAATACCACAAGTGCTGTTCATACTTCGCGGGAAACCAATAAAATTCCGACAAGTATCGCCATATTGTATGAACGAACCAGTGAACTGATAACACGAAATGAAACGTGAATTGAATATAGTATCAATAACGATAAACAATAAATAATGGAAAATGCGAATTTCGTGTAATATGTATTGTATCTTATGAATTGTTTTTATTTATTCTGCGTATGCTTCGGTATTTCAGGACGTTTGAAGTTTGCATATAAAGAATATTGTTCATGATATAATTTTTACCGTACCTGAACCGTATATAACTAACCGTGCCCCGTGGAGTCAACCACCGTTTAATTTAAAAGATATCGGATTAATTTCGAGTACTAGACAATATTTTTAGACATATTTTCGTGTGGTATTAGTCTTCAATCAACAATTAAAGCAGATTTCCGATGAGCGCTTCAAAATCGACTTGAAAAATAAGACCACGAATAATGTTGTGGGCTTATTTGATATTAGTATGGTCCAATCATAGCCCCCAAGGTGTGGTGCGGGCTCATAATACCACCACCCCATCTCCTCCCGTGGGTGTCGTAAAAATCGACTAAGGGATTAGCAGCAACAGCCGGAGGATGGGCAGCAACGTCCTTCCAATATCTTAACAAGTCAACTGCGATCGTCAACCCGTCTGCCAAGCGTGGCGATTATGGCAAAACCCCCCATTGAGCCCACAACACAGCCATATCGTTGTGGTGATCTTTGGTGGAGGTCTGTGTCCAGCAGTGGACTTCATTTGGCCGAAATGATGAATCATAGCCTACAATAAGACGTTCAAAATGCCGCAGTGCGGGTTCTAAAGTTGTAAAAATAACTACAGTAAGACCAAGATGTCTAAAGAAATAACGTTATTCCGATACATTTATGTTAAAAGTTTTTTTTTTATGTATTAAAAATAAGAATTTAACGTGAAATATACTACTTTAACAATTATTTCTTTTGTTTAACCAATGTTTGGGGTAACGCACCAATTATTGTACCAAACATTGACTGATAACTGAAACCTAAACCAAGAACTGCGCTAGTTTCAAAATAGAGTCAGTACCAAATGTCAAGTTATCGCTTACATAATAAGTTTTGTTTTGGAATAAATCTTTTCGTACTTATTTAAAAAAAGAGTTACAGTTTCAAGCGCAGTTTATAATTTATTGCTTTTACGAAATACAAATATATTCTTAACGTTAGTAAACTTTACATATTGAGGATAAAAGTTTATGATCAACTGAAATTGTTATTACTTTTTCGATATTTAATAGTAAGAAATATATATATGTAAGTATAATCAATCGCGGCCACTTGACCGATGTGTTTTTGTTCCTGTTTCTTAATCTGGTAGTATTGTTGATCGAAGATATACCTATACTGGTTTTTTGACACAGGCATGCACAGTTCGGTTCTTCTCGGTAATGATCGTTTCTTATAGACTCTTTTTCTGATTATTTTCCTTTTTCTCGGCTCCTACGGGTCGTAGCGTGATGTTAAATAGCCCATAACCTTCCTCAAGAATTGGGCTATCAAATGCAAAAAGACTTTTTCAAATCCGACTAGTACTTCTAGAAATTAGCGCGTTACAACAAAAAAACAAACAAACTCTTCAACTTTATTACATTATATAGTATAGATAAAGACGGATTTCTTTGTTATTTCATGAAATCACAGAATATTATTTAACTTGGTTTAGCATATACAGGAAATTTATGCAAACTATAGTAAGTAGACACAATTGAAATAAATTTTATGATTTAACGTTGTGAATTTTCGGTTCGGAGCTGATAATCCGCCATTAACCCACCACCACATATAACACTATCGTAAATACACTATAGTGATCAGTGCCAAACAGCAAATATGCTTTATTTGCCACATAGCTACAAGTAAACAAAACAGCATATTTAATATCCCAAATTTCACTACACCCTTCTAAAAAGAAGACAAGAAATCAATAGTTATCGTAATATATTTGTCTGATTATACGAGCGCCCCGGCTGGGGAGGCACGCCGCTTTTATGGTCCTGTTATTTTTTATGTGATCAGCACTTTGTACAGTGCGAACACGATTTACAAGACAGTTTAATAAGGCTCAGATTCTGCGTCAATTTACGCTTGTTATTAGAAGGAATAATCCTGGATTGAAATATTATTCGTAACACGCACTCCGTTGTGAAGTTACTTGTTATTTCGACCCGAACGATGCAATCAAAAATAAGGCAAAGGCGCACGCTTTCTCAGCCTGGTGTTTGTTTGTTATTAATCCTCTTTTGTCATAGAGCCATGATATACTGAGCTCACTAAAGACATGTACATGTATACGCACATCAGGGGCGGATCCAGGATTTTAATCTGGGGGGCCTTCGGGTCTGATGTCAAGATTTTCAGAGATCATTGTTGCTATATGTACTAGGCCTACCGTTAACTGCATCCTACATACATTATATTACATTTTTAAATACACAATACAAAAATAAAACATAAATATTTGTGACGCACCGGGAATTGGGAATATTATGTAGTATAGTCCATAGTCCAAGCTGCCGGTGGTTAAGGCTCCATACCGAGGAACCTCCTGACAATACGTGCCGTGTCAAGGAGAACCACTTTCTGTATCAGGCCCTTCACCCAGCCGCCTAACGAGAGCCTCTAAAGATGTTGGTCGAGGCTCTTAGCCATTAGGCCGTTGGCCGTGGCGACTATCGGCACAATAATTGCCGAGTCAACATCCCACATGTTGACAATCTCGTGTACCAAGTCAAGATACTTTACTTGTTTATCTTTCTCGGCTTTCACGAGATTCTCGTCATAACATAAATTTATAAAGATACTGCATGTAGAGCCCTGCAAGCAGTGCTTTGAGTAGGCCCCTTTAGATAACCATGCATTGTCATCCGAACTAAACGTATATGCGAAATTGCAGTTTAATCGGTTGGGGATAACTTTTTTAATATTCAGTTCTAAGATTTGACTCATACTAGCAAGTCAGGTTAAATAAAAACTTGTAAGAAACACGTATTCCAGTATGTATTATTAACGGCTTGAAGGATGCTCTTACCTATCCTTTTGACATAATTTCCTAATGGCCTTTGGAGATAACCTGGAGAGCCAATAGTATGTTGGAAAGCACACGGCAGTACGTCACTTTACCTACGTGGCTACCAAATAAGATCATACGTTTGAGCGCAGCTCTCAATAAACATTCCGACGCAATCATGTGGATACGGATAACAAACATGAGTGAAGTCATTATTAGTTCTACTCGTAGTACATTCTTATATGAGATCTCAAACAAGATATTGTGTCTACTTGATATCTGAATAATATTATATATGCTTTAGTTTAGATATTTTCCCCAATAACGCTGTATTGGCAGTACAGATAAGAATACAATTTGGTAAAGAGTTAAGACTCGTCCGGGATCGGCACACAAGAAGAAAAAGAAACCGGACAAGTGCAAGTTGAACTCGCGTATAGGTTTCCGTACGATGAATATGTGTGTGGTTTTTTTTTTATTTGACCCGACTTTGTTTGTTGTAACTAAAATATATTGTCTATTGTTGAATTCGGTCTTGTACCAATCACTTATCCCAAGAACAAACTTAACATCGTAGTTGAAAAACATGTTCTATTGTAAGTTACACACAATATTGAAAGATTTACCATGTTATTTTAAGACCATAGACTTCTTATAAGTTTCCTTTAATTTCCTTTAGTCTTGAGATTATTTTTTTTCTCAAGTCAAGCCCTTCCATTACATGTTGCACGGTACAGTTTGCAAAACTTTATTGTTAAATTTTCTATATTGCCCCCAAAAAGTGACCCCTATTTTCAAAATTGATTTATATACGCTAGACGTTCGTGTTTTGGTAGTAGAAAGTCATCATCTTTTATGCCAAATTAGTCCACTGCTTGACACAGGCCTCCCCCAAACATCACCACAACGACCGATATGGGTGTGTTGTGTGCTCATTGAGGGGCTTTGCCATAATCGCCACGCTAGGCAGGCGGGTTGGCGATTGCAGTTGAGTTGTTAATGTACTCGAAGGCCGCTGCTGCCCATCCTCCCGCTTATCCCATAGTCGCCTTTTACGACACCCAATGGATGAGATGGGTTGGTGCCATTCGTAGCCGGCACCACACAGCTTCTAAGTCATATCTGTACCTAATTGCACTTAATCGGTCCAGTAGGTTCGGATCAAATTGGCTGTGACAGACGGACATACAGACAGACTGACACACAAGTGATCCTAAAAGTGTTCCCCCGTTTTTTCCTTCCGGCGTTCGGAACCCTAAAATGTAATTTTAAACAACTCCTTCTCCTCTTCCTCTTCATGTAGGAGGTGGGGCAATTGCGGGTTTATTTTAGGTGCAAAGGCAGGAACATCTTCCTTATAACATCATACTTTAGTAATTAACATTATGCCTTCAAAAAAACCATCTCTTCATGCAGATGCCATTGAAGACAACTGAGAAATTAGGTCGAGAAGTACTTGTGTGCAAATAAAATTATAAACATACTGTGACCGATTCGCTGTTGATACCTAGAATTATAATTATCGCATTATCCCGAAACTAGCGTTCATTGTACCAGTTTATGTAGGCACGGTTGGTGCAGTGGCTGATACAGTCGACTGCTGTGCTCCGGGTCGTGGGTTCGATTCCCACACGGAACAAATATTTGTATGATCTGCAGATAGTTGTTCCGGGTCTGGGTGTATTGTATGTGGAAGTCATGTCTGTAAACGCACCCACGACACAGGAGAAATCCTAGTGTGGGGCAAAGTTTGTTAAAACCAAAAAAAAAAAAAAAATGTAAAAGAACCATCTTCAGCAGGATCTGCTGAAAGACCATTAATATCAGCCCATTTACATCTGTATTCTCTCACTGATATTAATGGTCTTTTTCTCTTATTACTGTATTGGTATGCTTCTTATAACTTGCTACTGTTATTCTTAAACATGGCGCTAATTGATTTATATATAAAATAGGAGGGCACACGATTACGCAACTCACCTAAGCGAACATCACACCTCATAAACATTCGCAACAACAGGGGAGTTGCTGATGTGTTGCCGACTATTGGGAAACCTGTGTGCTCATACCGAGCGACCCCCGGGATGGCGGTGTGCATGCGGTTACGTGCCGCCGTGTGCGCAGAACAACGCATAGCAAGGTTTCGGGGAAATCCTTTACAATCTCCCCGAGAAGTGCCTGGGGGGTGGCCTCTTTACAGTCGCTTTCCTTCCGCTAGGGGGGGTGACCACTTTACAGTCATCCCCTCCGAGATCTGCTTGGCAAAGGCAAATGCGTGGCACAAATGGGTGGCTCTAGTTGGAGATTATTCTAGTTCCTGGAGCCTGTCTATGATGCCGAAGATAACCACTCTGGTGATTTTAGCCGGTAGGTGTCCGGCATACCCCTCCGCTGTTTCCCGGGGTGGAGGAAGTAGGTACACGATGCATTTCCACAGGAACATGGGCATGACACAAAAAATGGGCGCTTATGTAGAGTCAGCTGTGTCGACAAATATTTCAGAATAGGAAATTATAGTTAAAAGACGTAATAAGTGTTTAAAATGAATTATAATACTTATAAAACTAGCATATAAGTATTCTCTTCATTCATATAATCCATAAAAACGTGCTTTTGTAACTGTATAGGTACCTGTAACTGCACACAGTGAGGCTTCGGGGGATCTTTTACAACACAGGATCACACTTTACTACTCATCCTTATTTTTACCGCTTTACAGTCACCCTCTCCGAGATGTGCCTATAGGTTTGGCACTAGTGGGTGAGTCTAGTGTGATCAGACGAGGTCCTGGTGCCCCTTAGGTGCCGAAGATGACCACCCCGAGTGATGTCCAGATTCCGAATATAGCACCACTCCATCTCCTCCAATGGATATAGTAAAAGGTGGTTAAGGGATGTAAAATGTATGTCTGTAAACGTGTGGGGCAACGTATTATATAAAAGGAAAATAATAAAAAAATGATATCATTTTAAATGCCATGTTATGCGAATATTAACATGTGTATTAAAGTTAAAGGATTATCTTCTACTAGAAAACCAGAAATTGTGAGGGGAGACACGTGCTAAAACCAAACAGATATATGTTATGTGACGTTATTGATCAGTCAAAGGCTGCGCTATATGTCCCTTTGAGTTTGATGGCGCAATAAAATATCTAACTAAACCATGTCTTGCAGAAATGACCCAAAACTCTTTATTTTATTATTTTGATTTTGTAATTGCTAGATTCCGCTTTTCTATGGATAGTAGTCGTAGTTTTTAAATAACAAAATCAAGACAAGATTATTTCAGATTTCCACAGTTCCGGTGACTTATGTTACCTCTGTATATTATGAATATTTAAATAGGGCCTTTTGCAGGCTTTTGGCTCTATTTGGAGCTCATACGTTCCATGGCACTTTACGGAGCGCCAGTATGGCCTTGATTGATTGCGGCGCCGCACCACCTTGCTACATCCGTCAAGAGTCATAGGCTGAAAAGTCATTCGTAGCTATATCACAACTTCGTGCAAGGCGGCGTGCGATTTGACTGGATCAGTGCACTTCAAACTTAGAGGCGCGAGCCCTCGTGTCTCTTCACATTTTGCGCGGGAAGGTGGGTCACGTGGTCACTCAACTCAACATTGAATGACTTAAGTCTGAGCTCCACCAAGTACACAGAGGGGAAAGAGGGGGCCTTGTTAATGCACTTTTTGCCACTATACCATCGAAGCGATCTGGCTGGTGCACAAAGAGTGGTTGCAGAAAAGACACGGCGCCCTAACGTTCCGGTCGACATTTGTGCTTTCGGGGTACGATTGCTTCGGAATATACCTGTGTCATACCCGCAGGAATTCAGACGATGTCACCGCTTCGCAGTATGTTGCTAGGACAAAGCATGGGATGTAGTAGAAGATTGCAAGGCAGATGCGAAGCCGCACCATGCACTTGTCACTCAAATTGGTGGTGACCTGTCCCCTGCCACCCATGGTTCGCTGTATGATCGGTAGCGGTGAATGACGCGGTGATCTCTAGCGTACAACTCACCCCTGGCTAGAGGTAAGAAGAAGGACACCGTGGGGTTTTAGCCGGTTTGATCCCGGCATGCCCCTCCGCGCTTCCCAAGGCGGAGGAAGTCCAAGAGGATTTCCCCACGTTAAAAAAAATAATAAAAATAAAGCCTGTAGTCTCGCAGAAAATCAACGCGGCTGTAAAAGTGTTAGTGGTTTGATCGAGAGAATATTACATTTCAATGAACGCTCAAATGACGCAATCTTTTACATAATATGACGTGCGACTATAAAATATAAGACGAATAATAACAGTTTAATGAAATTTTCGTGTGACGTATGCATATTCTAGTTGCCACAGAATTTAAAAGAACCTTCTACGTGTTCTGTGCTTCTACTATGCATTGCTCCTCATGCTTGATTTCTGACTCGACAAACGGAGAGGCTCGAGGCAATAATTAAAAAGGCATCCTGAATAACTGTATTAGAAAAAAACTACTTTTATATATACTATAAACGGTAATAACTGGGAATGCGCTGCTTTTGAGCGGACGTTCGAAATTTCCTGTATCACCGGAAATCGAGACCGCAGAAACCTACGCAAGCTCTCACGAATACAGATATCGCACGGGTAATATTGACTTCTGATATACCCTAATATGTGAGCCGGATAACTATAACAATTTGTATATTTGTGGAAATACTTATCAGCCTGGGAAAATTAAGGAAGTTTTACCTTATGTGTCACATAAGCCTTAGACGTTCAATGATAAAAATGAACCCCAATGACTTAAATATTGACATTGCATAATAACGCTTAGCAAACATGTTAGTGATCGCAGTAAGATTTATTTATTCTTAATTTACAATATTTTCATAAGACGACCTTTGGGTGATGCAGAGACAACAAGGTAGATGTCGTCTTTTACGACACCCACGGGATGAGATGGGTTGATGCTATATATATATATATATAAATGTTTCCTTCTTTCTTTCTATATGTACTTGTTGTTCACGCGTTGTTCATCTCATTTTGTTGGGTCGTTTTAGAGATGTCGTCGGTTTCGCTACCCAATGTGACTGTTCAATTTGAAAGTTTATTCTTGTCGTCGTTTAATATGGGATTTGTAGAAAGATTTTTTAAACGCCTTGAATTGAGTATTGAGAATATGAGTGTTAATTTAAAAACTTAGAGATTTCAGTTTGAGCAGCTTAGAGAAATATTTGCTACTACTTATCGATTTACTTCTATTCTTTATGATGTGAACAGACTCATAAATGGTATTGAATACAATATGTATGGCGGCTCAGAATACCACCACCCCACCTCCTCTCGTGGGTGTCGTAAAAGTTGACTATGAGATTATATAGATATATATATAGAGTTCCAATCGATAGATATACAGAGTAACAAATTGTATTCAATACCATTTGTGAGTCTGTTCACATCATAAAGAATAGAAGTAAATCGATAAGTAGTAGCAAATGTTTTATTCTTGTTTCCCTAACCTGCTCAAACTGAAATCTCTAATCTCTTTTTAAATTAACACTCATATTCTCAATACTCAATTCAAGGCGTTTAAAAAATCGTTCTACAAATCCCATATTAAACGACGACAAGAATAAACTTTCAAATTGAACAGTCACATTAGGTAGCGAAACCGACGACATCTCTAAAACGACCCAATATAATGAGATGAAGGGAGATAGAAAGAACAATCGCGTGAACAACAAGTACATATAGAAAGAAAGAAGAAACATTTATTTGTTGCAAAACATTAGACATAGGATTTCTCCTGGGTCGTGGGCTTGGGGGGATGAGTTCATTATCCAAACCTACGGGCTGATTACGTATTTCACAGACGGTTTGTGACAGGCGAAATAGGGATTAAACAGCCGAAGATCTCTCACCAATCCTCTGTCGGACGATCAATGAACTAAAAATTGCATCCACACCTTTGAATTTCAACTAAGCTGGTATTACGTAAGGCATTTGGACAGCCGGGTGACAAAGTTAGTTCCTTCTAATTCCACTTGTGGCTACTGCTACGAGTATACTATCGGTATTGGCGCTAGTAACTATGCATCCATCCACAATTAGCGACAGCGGGCGAATAACTTACGTAATAGCATTTTATTCTAGCAATTTGCCACCGTTGAATTCATGGCTGTGCAACAGTGCTATCGCGTTTGCTACCGCATTGTTTAGCTAATCAGGGTACGGAAACAAATCTGTTGATTATACAAATATTTTTTCCGTACGGGACTCGAACCCGCGACATGTAAAGTAGAAAGCCAATAGCTTCTGCGCAAACCGTGCCGTTAAATAGATGTCCATTTCAGTATGTGCCAGGCAACTATTCAGCACATGACAAAGAAAACGCTACCAGCAACGCCGTGTGCCGTTTATAGCGATACTTAAGTGGTTGAAAAAAGCAGGACAGTTTACCGTCAAATTGTATGAACTTATTATAATCAATCTTCCAATAACTGAAAATCATTTTTTGAAAAGCAAACCCACGACTATCTAATTTGTATCGATTTCTTTCAAGCATTACAATATACCAGAGGTAAAAGGGTCTGAAGAAGGTGAAAACTGCGTTAATTGTGTTCCACCATCCTTTTAGTCTCTGTGTCTTAGTGTTTTACTCAATTACAAATTGTCAGACGACTTTTTAGGCCAATTGCTGATAATTGATGAAGTTACAGCGTTGCTGAGTGTTTTATGACAAAATGCAGATATACAATGTTCTGTCAAAATAACTTTGTTAACAATGTTCTTATTAAAACGTGGCAATCTGTTTTGTTTTTGTAGTTTTGCTATGTAGTACTCGTATATTGTATTTACATCTTAATTATCTAATACACATATGATTCATCATTTGTTTTTAATACAATTATATTTATAAAAGCAGTTATTATTGCTACACATATTTGCAACAAATATTAATGAATCTGCATTTTAAGGGTGCAATAACATTTAGATGTTTTTACTGTAAAACAGCCGCCTTTCACAGTTCATGTAAGTAATATATATTGTAACATGATGACTACTAAGCAGAGGGCGTGGCCAACGATCACACCACCGAGTCGTGCGAGCATTCAGGCGGGGAGCCGATCACTATCGTGCAGACACTTTTGCTTGGACGGTCGGAGCGTGCGGACGTGCTAGGGACTAATTATTGTTAATGTTTATTCTTTAAATTCATTAATTTTGTAGAGGACTCGAAATATAAGTTTTGTGTTTAGTTTGTACTTTTTTTTATTTTAATTTCACTCCTAGTCGATAATAATGTTATATATATTTTTAAGAATTGTAGATATTCTAATCATTGACGCCGTGTAATGCTGGGTACGAATAGCACCAACTCATCTCATCCCGTGGGTGTCTATAAAAGGTCATAAAAGGCGACTAATGGATTAGCTGAAGGATGGGCAGCTGCGTCCTACGAGTACATTAACAACTCAATTGCGATCGCCAACCCACCTGCAATTATGGAAAATCCCCCCTATGCGCTCACAACATAACCAGACGTGGCATTGTGGCGATCTTTGAGAGAGGCGACTGAAATGATGAAATAATTGACAGATTTCAGAACAAAAATAAAATTTGGCAATACATATGGTATTGTTCGCAAACCTGAGGTAGGTTTCCAATAACTTTGTTTCCATCTTAAGGTTAATATTAACAAGATAATTGAATACTCTCAAAGTAAGACACTACTCATGAGCTGGCCACGCGGTCTCCGGTAACAAATATAGAACAAAGGGATTATGCCAGGAAGTTGAGCAGCAGCTTCCTCTCTCTCACCGATCGTCTACCAATTTTGATAATACAATGACGTGATCATCAGGAATTTAGGAGGCAGTGGTCGTTTAGGGGAGAATTTTTGAAAAATTCAAATTCAATAATTTATTCAGGAATTAGGTCATAAGAGACACTTTTATGAGTCATATTGAAACAACGGAGGGCAATTTCACTACATGACAACCTCTGAGAAAAAAGAAAAGAATACCAAAAGAAACTCCGGGCTAGGTCTTTTTTGTTTTTTATTGTTTATACTTTGTTTTACAAATGTGTTTACAAATTATTTAAAACAGCTGTTATACATTGAAAATCATTTGCAGCTATACAAAACAAACAATGCAGATAAAATTTATTTCCAGGGAAGCCGCATGTGCAGATAAGAAATTATAAAAATTAACATACTTTAACGCCACACGTCCCAATCGTCAACATAGTCTTTGATTTTATAATAGGCTCTTTTTATTAAAATTGCTTTAATATGCGTTTTAACTTCCCATTAGTAAGATCTGTAATTTGTTTTGGTAACTTATTATAGAATCGGACACAATTCCCTAAGAAAGACTTATTGGTCTTCGTTAATCTATATAAATGTACCACTATTTTATGTCTGCGTCTAGTATGTATGTCATGATAGTCGCTTTTTAAATTAAATTAATCAATGTTTTTACGCACGTACTTTATATTCATGAAGATATTAAGTGACAGCAGAGTGAGTATATTGATTACTTTATAACACTCTATAAGCGATTCGCGAGGACCCATTTCGTAGATAGCGCGGATAGCCCATTTCTGTAATATGAAAATTGAGTCAACGTCAGCTGCTTCCCCCCAGAGCAGGATGCCATAGGACATGATCCTGTGGAAATACGCGAAATACTGTCCGGCAGTAGCTACATTAGGGAGCTGCCTCATTTTTCTTACTGCATATGCAGCAGAACTTAACCTGCTTGACAAAGCTGTTATGTGAGCTCCCCATTGTAACTTTGAATCAATAGTGATACCTAGAAAAACTGTTTAATTTATAACATCAAATTTTTTACCTTCGAGCGCTAAGTTTAGTTCGACTTGTGGTATGTCTGGTAACCAAAATTTTAAAGTTTAGTTTTATTACTATTTAGCATATCTTATGCTAAATAGTATTAAAACTAAATTAATTAAATTTTAAATTAAAAATTAAATATTTGCCGCAAACCATTTAGATATGAAGATAAGCTGTCATTTACATGTAAAAGTACTCCGTCTTTTCTATTGATTTTAATAATAAGGGAAGTATCGTCCACAAATAGAATTATATCAGATAATTCAGTTATCATGTATGGCAGATCGTTAATGTAAGCAAGGAACAAGAAAGGACCCAGAATAGAGCCTTAAGGCCATGCCCATTTTCACTAGAGATCCTCGTAATTTTACACCATTTAAACATAATTTCTGCTCTCTTTCTGAAAGATAGGATAATACTAACTCGAGAGCTCTCCTGCGAATTCCGTAGTACTTTAACTTTCAAATGAGCGTATTGTGATCCACGCAATCAAAATCCTTGGAAAGATCACAAAAGATACCAACTGCATCCCGTGAACCCTCCCAGGCTTCTAAAATTTGAGTGACTAATTTCGCACTCGTCTGTCGGCGATCTACCTTTAGAAAAACCAAACTATACGTACGTAATATCCTATATTTAGTAAAATGCGACACCATCTGGTCAAGCATTATTCTTCCAAAGACATTTACTCAATTTTACTCAATACTATGAAAACATAGAAACCCGAAACTGCGATAGAAATAACTCCAATTTTTCTTTATATCTCGAATTTAAGTAAGCTTTAATAAAAGAGGTTAAGGCTTATACGCGCCCAGTTTAACCTTTAGCATCATGTGGCTACACTGACTCATTGTTGGACCTTGATTGCAACGCCACAGACCTATTTCGAAAGGATCCGGTTCTTACTGCCGATAAAATAAAACAGACCGGAATTGTTATGTACTTTTTGTCAATGTTGTGAACTTTTAAGGTAACTTTATGCAATGAAATCTTGCTGGCATGTGCTTCCATCTACAGAATATGATGACCGATATGTATTTTATTGATAGACAAAAGAAGAATTTAAAACGTGGATCACACTTTGCCTGGAGTTCTCGCGGGAAGTTGAAAAGGGCGCTCCAAACGTACTTGACATTGACAGTAACGGCTCGATTTTTGTGCCGATTGACATATCCAAAAAAGAAGAAGAGGAACTATACCTGGTTACTCCTAAGCCTAAGAATAAACAACCTCTTTGCTGGAAAGTCCCACTATTGTGATTTCGATTTATTTTACTTATTATAAAAATATAAATTATTTCAATCTATACAATTAAATGAAATTGAAGTGTCTGTTTGTAATGTCAAAATAACAGCTTTTTACTAAATGCATATAAAAGTACACACGGTACTTATAACAAAATAACAACAAAAAAATGTCTGTCGGTCTCTCTGTCTGTTTGTTCCGGCTAATCTCCGGAATGACTGGACCGATTTTGAAGGCACTTTCATCGGCAGATAGCTAATGTTATTCATTATTAAATTAAAACCCATGAAATCCAGCATAAATATTAAAGACATGCCATGAATGAAGTCCATTCCAAACACTAGTAGTAACTAGTACTAGTTGTTGTAGTGGCTGATACAGTCGACTGCTGCGCTCCGGCTCGCGGGTTCGATTCCCGCATGGAACAAATATTTTTATCATCTGCAGGCAGTTGTTCAGTCGTCCGTTCGTGTCTGTCTGTGGTTCTGTTTGTCTTTTTATTCCGGCTACTCCTCTCCCTACTCTCCAAAATTACTGGACCGATTTTAACGGGACTTTCATTGGCAGATAGGCATGTCATTAATTATTAAATGAAAACCCATGAAATCCAGCATTACCCGATCCGATTTCTTTTAAATTAACAGCGGCTGAAACCGCGGGACACAAATCTTAAAGAATAAAGAGAAAGATTCAGATCTGCTCATGGGCTCGAATTGCTATGCCGTCTTCCTCGTGTGTGATATAAGCACCATTAAAGTGAGCTTGATGTAAAAATTAAAACACCCATTGTTGTAACAAACACTTAGCACTAACATAAATAAAATACATATAAATCATATACCTCAGAACTATAAAATCATTCGGCCATTAAGAAATCATCCCGACTCAATATTATGTCCAGAATTGTATTAAGTCTCACGTCACGAGTCTATTATCCCGCATCATCATCAATCAAACCATATCTACCCACAGCTGGGCTTCAAACTTCACCTCAAGCACACACCATTACTATATAATAAGATTAACACCCCCATGTGCGTGTCTTTGTATCCTAAAGTCGCAAATCACTGCAGCACGATGGGGATTTTCATAAATTTATGGATATTTTCGGAAGTAAAGTTCGAAACCTAATAATATATAGAGTGAACCACCCAATCTACACTAATGTAATAAATCAGAAGAGTTTGTTTGTGTTTTGTTTGCACGCGCTGTTTGCTGGAACTGCCAGTCGGATGTGAAACATTCTTTTTGCATTGAACAGCCCAATTCTTGAGGAAGGTTATAGGCAATTTAATATCCTGCTACAACCTAAAGGAACGCTAAGTGAAAACGATGTCATATACATAGTCACAGTCACGAGAGCCGAGCATTACCAATAAGGGTTAAACTGTGCATGCCTATGTCAAGAAAACCTGTATATACTAATGCCACATGAAAATATGACAAAAAATATTGTCTCTGCCAAATTACTCTAATTCTTTTTATAAATACTTCGGTTTCTTTTAAATTAAACGGCGGGCAAAACCATGGGGCACAGCTAGTTAATATTATAAAGCTGGGTTTATATAAAATGAAAGTAGGTACAGATGTCATATTGACCGTGACTCTTTGACTTTCTTACAAAAAGTAAAGGCGATTCTTCTGCGCCTAAATCTGGCAGAACAAACTATCAAAACATGTTGAGTAAACATGTTAGCAAAATATAGCGGTCTGCTGCAACTTTACAAAGAAAAATTAATGAACAATGTTAACTAACTTTTTATAAAAGCTAAAATTATTTCGACCGAGCAAGACGTACTTGACGTTTAAAGCTATTTATTTTAACATACTTTTATTAGCTTGGTATGTATCTATGTAACGGATTTTTTTAACTCGATTTTCGTCCCATTCAAAATGTCGGATTGATTTGAAACTTCGGACACTTATCAAGGACGGATGACAATGCAACGTTCCAAAAAAAAAAACGACACGTGTTTGTAGTTAGCCGCACTAAAAAATATAAAATAAATAATAGTTTAAAAAACTATAAAACAGGCTTTTGTAGATAACCGAAATAAAAAGTAGAAAAAATGTTCAATAAGTTTAAAATAAGAATTAACAAATAAACATTTTGTTGTAAAAAAGCGTGGGGTATCAGATATTTTCATGATGATGCTACTTTTACAAATATTCACAAAAACATTTACAATAATTGACATCAAGCACCCTACGATGTTTTACTATAAAATAAATGTTTTTGTTAATCAAACTTTGTATTTTAAACTTATTGAAGATTATTTACTACTTTTTAGTTCGGTTATCTACAAAAGAGCGTTGTTTGTTTTTTGAACTAATATTTCTTTTCTATTTTTATACAAGTAAAAGAAACCGATATCACGTTAGACCATATCTACAGCAACATACGCGTAAGAACAATGGATTCTATTTATTTTAATTTATTCATATTAGTTAAGACTTTTAAAACAACACACAGCGATTTAATTCAGGCGAACGTGATGTAATCCATTCGTCTCGAATAACATATTCACATGTTTTTGTTTGCCCTAACATTTTGGTAATTTTGGTAGAAAAAACACGAAGGGAAACAATTTAAAAATCTGTGGTCGCAGCAAACCCGACTAAACGATAATGACATTCTTTTTATCAAGAACAGATTGTTGATATGGGAAAATCTTGACAGCTATCATTTTCTGCAGTGTAGCAGCAAAATGTTCTGTCTGATCAAGTAATACTTTTCAATCTTGAACGCATTTAAACAACCTGATAATGCTATTGAAAGGTCACCTCTGACAATGTCAATCCATTTTCACTCGCTTGTTTATTTATTCTGCGTAACCAAGTTGTCTTGACCTTCGAGTGTCTTCCATAACGAAAATAAAATGCTAAATAAAAACTATTGCTCCTTCCATTGCTCTTAATGTGATGCGTTTCGTCTCTTCTCTATGCATTTGAATTCAAATACATTTGTCAAATTAAAATTGTCGCATCAGTATACAAAGGGTTATAGTACAGTGAAATTATTAATGAATAAAACAAGAATTTGGTCAATGAATCTGTAATCGCAATATTCAACAAATATGTTTCATGTATGATGGATAAAATTACTCTAAGTCAAAAATAAATTGGATGTACTTACTGAGATTTTAGCGATAATATTCTGTATAAACAAGAGATGAAAGGCATATAATTATCCCATAATATATTCCTATCTTCAAAATATATTTTGCCATTCAACTTTAGTAATATTTTCTTTCAAAAACTGCTAGCACGAAATAATCTCATTGTAATTTCAAACCATGTTTTTCTAAATGCACTGTTACTAGATAAAGCTGTTTAGTGGCTGGGTATGCTAACGTAACGATATATATGCATATGTTTTGCTCAGTATCGCAAATGGCTGAGATACCACATATACTTTGTACATGTGTGTAGCTATGTACGTAGCTATATTACCATTCCCGCAAAATGCACGTTGGAGGCAACGAACCGAGAATAATAGTGGCAATCGTTGTTTACTTTTGCTATGATAATAGTCACTGAATGCTTAAAAGCTCCAAACTGAATGTGCGGTGTTCCCGGCCAATTGACCAGCCATTTTTGTTCACGGTGGTTGGTCCCAATACACCAACTAGCGATGTTTAGTTATGGCCGAAAGGTGTCTTGTACCGGTAGATTCGTAGAAGGTTAAGGTCCACCACGCTGCCGTACAACACGTCGTCGCCGATTTGTGTGCAATAGTGGAAGTGAATAACATATGTAAGTATTAGTATGTGGAATTAACTTATTTAATTGTATATTTACAATATGCATCTTAAACCTTGTCCAAGCCAAAATGAGCGTGTACACATATATTTCGATAATGATACTATGTAAAATGACAATAATTACAAACAGTGAAAATGTTTAAAGATATACTACTATTCATATGTCCGTGTGGTGTCCGGAGTCTGTGTGGTGTCCGGATTAAGAATACAGCACCACTCCATCTCCTCCCGTTGGATGTCATGAAAGACGACTAAGGGACTCTAAACCAGAGGGACGGGTGGCAGCGTCCCTTCTGTGGAACAGTACCCATACTGTGCTCACCAACCCGCATGCCAAGCGTGGTGAGTATTGGCAAATACCCCTAAAATGACGACACAATTGTGGAAATCTTTGGGGCAGGCCTTTGTTTAGCTGTGAACGTATAAATGACTGATATGATGACTATTCATATACTATACTGATATACAGTCAGTTTGTTTGAACACGTATGCACCGTGGCGTAGAATAACAACAGTCGCATGACGACATCGGTGAAGTTGTAGTAAAATACAAATTCAGGCCCTTTTATAAACTTTGTTATTTTTATATTCTAGATTTCTGAAAAGGATTATATAAATATGGTCACAAAATGTGCTGTGTGGTGCCGGCTACGAATAGCACCAACCCATCTCATCCCTTGGGTGTCGTAAAGGGCGACTATGGGATTACCCGGAGAATGGGCAGCAGCGGCCTTGGAGTACATTAACAACTCAACTGCGATCGCCAACCCGCCTGCTAAGCATGGCGATTATGGGCAAAACCCCCAATAAGCACACAACACACCGATGTCGGTCGTTGTGGTGATATTTGGGGGAGGCCTGTGTCCACCAGTGGACTTTATTCGTCCGAAATGATGATCACAAACGGTGATATTCACGATCAATAATCCTGAATATCACCTCTACGGACCGGACAGGGATTTTGGTAATTTCTGTATGTTTGTAACTACGGGTTACAAACATACAGAAATTACCAAAATCCAACTGTTATTTGACAAAAAAAAACAAAGTTAACTAAAGGTTTAATAAGAGGATAGGCAGCCCTTGTGCATATGAAAATCAACATATGTATTGTGATCATCAATGCCGTATTTGACTTTGTTAACTATCACAATGCACCGCATAAACATTTATTGTAGCGGTCATTGTGGAGCCCATTTTCAGTAGTAAAGATTGATATGATGAAAATAGGGTATTCGTTAGCTTCTATATAGGTATATTTTGTGTATCGATAACAGAGTTGATAATGAAAACTAAATCAATTTTAATACGAAAGTGCTTATAGTTACAGCTGACTGGGTAATAAAAGAGTTACAGGGGCCCTATTTGTTTGCCGCAAGAATAAATTGTTTCTTATTACGAACTCATATTTCCAGACAGTTTACACCATAAACTGAACTGCCTTGCAGTTCCGTACTATGAACTCTTAATACCATCCAGTCAGCGGTCACGTGACACTTGACTGACTTCTGCCCGGATTTTGCCAGCCAATACGGTATTATGAACTTTCATTTGACATTTCTTTTCATGTTTCGTTGTCAAAAATTAACCTTCAGTTTACGCTACACTTGTATAGCTTTTATTGGATTGTTTTTAGTTATTTGGCGATATATTTTCGATATTTTTTATATTTTATACCAACAATGTATCATAGTTGATGTACGAACTGCAATACATACGCCATTTTTGTTACGCTATAAATACTTTAAACTTTTTTAAATAATAATTACTGGATTGATTATTTAGTATAATTAATTCTTGGCTAAATAATTTACACAATCACGATGATTTTGTATGTACGAAGGACGATAGAAAGTAAAGTGCGTCAGTTTCTTATGATTTAAATATTTTGATATAGTAAAAGAGTACGAGATACGAAGATATACCTAAAAAAATTAGACTTAAAAACAGGGATAAAAATATATTTATTTATTAAGTGTAAGTGTGACTATCAAATAAATTTACATACTAGGTACTTAACAAAAACCTATTTGACTTGAAACGTAAACATAACAAGGTTAATAAATAGTTCTGAACAATGTACAGTTCTGTTCACAGCTTAAAAAGTATGTACGTACATATAAACTCAAGTGGATCTATTCCCCGCTAAACATAAGGTTTGCTTTCGTTCGGAAACGTTATCTCGTGTAACCATCATCACAAAGCAGGAAATTAAAATATGAATTAATTACGTAGCAAAATACATTGTTTTAATATTTTCTCGTTACTTTTGTACGTGACAAATAACTATATAGGGTCTTACTTTAATAATGGAAAATATTTTAGGAGGTAAATCTATAGGTTGCAATGATGCGTTTTAGCAATAAAAATAAACATAACATCCACCTTTATTTTATAAAATAATACTGAGTCAGTACATCTTTCGCTAGTCGAGTCTTTGAATATTAATGAAATTATTATCGGTAAAACCGATACTTGATATTTGAAATGAACTGTATACCATTCATAGAGCCTAGCCTTAAAATATTTTCCATTAATAAAGTAAGACCCGATATATTATTTTTCACATAATCTATGTAATAAAAATAAAAGCGTAACTGATCATCATTTCGGTGACGCAGCTAGAATCGTAATCAAATCTGCATTTTACGTTAGCGCATCCGTGCTCTGGCTCCATAAAGTGCAAAGTTTAAATTGAATGAAGAAAAAGGGTACCTAATTTGGGATGTTTGTTAGCCAGTATAAAATAATTATACGTCCATTACTGAACAAAAACCTTCCCCATCGATTTCCACAATTGAGTCTTCATTTGAAGGAATTAGCCGGTACTCACCATTCTTGGTAGGTGTGTTGGTGACCGCAGTATGGCTATCGCACTGATAGGAAGCTACTGCTATTCTCTCTGGTTTAGAGCCCCTTTAGTCGCCTTTTAGAATATCCACGGAAAACACCTCAGTTGCAATATTCTTAATCCGGACACCACGTGTAATACAGTTCAATAACGAAATGTAATTAATACCTCGGAAGTGGTCACTAATAGTCCTCAAGTCTGGCAACTTGCTCTATTTCCGTGAAGGCGAGCAACAGTCCCAGTCGAGTTATCGTCCACAAGTCCCTCGTAAACAACGTGGTGAAGATTGAGAGTGTGTCGGCTACTGAGAATAACCAAACGGTATTCGTTGAAAGTCATACAGGTATACGCTCCGACCTCGGCACACTCCGACACCTAGGTGGAAACTATGTATGAGGGTATTTCCAGAGCCATGCATAGTTCCAGAACGCACTTTACTGTTTTCATGGAGGACTTCAACGCGAAACTGGGCAAACGGTGGCGGCGGAACCATCGGGGCCAACTACTGGCGGGCTTCATGGAGAAGGAGGGACTCTGAGAGACTTGTTATGTTTACGTTTCAAATCAAATAGGTTTTTGTAATGTTACTGGTGATGACCTACGGTACCGAGACGTGGTCGCTCATCATGGGCCTCATAAGAAAGCTCAAGGTCACCCAAAGGGCAATGGAGAGGGCTATGGTCGGAGTTTCCCTACGAGAGCGAATAAAAAATGCAGAAATCCGTAAAAGGACCAAAGTAACCGACATAGCCCGAAGAATTGCTAACCTTAAGTGGCAATGGGCGGGGCACATTACTCGTAGAACGGATGGCCGATGGGGCCGTCAAGTCCTCGTGTGGCGACCGCGTATTGGAAGACGCAGCGTGAGCAGACGCCTACGAGGCCGACGAAGGTTGCGGGAATCCGCTGGTGCATGTAGCGCAAAACCAGTCGTTGTGGCGACCTTTGGGAGAAGCCTATGTTCAACAGTGGACGTAGTTTGGCTCAGATGATTGTGATGATGATTTCGATGCCTTAAAAACACACGATATAACCTTTCTGAACCAAACAATATTTATGACTGGAAAAATGAAGAACCTTAAGTTTCTCAACGAGGTATTATCCGTTAATTTTAATTCATGTTATCCTTTGAGAGCTAATCTAATTATGTAACTAGAATTCGCTCACAGGGGTGTTACCATAGCAACCGTCACTTTTACAAAGATTTTTCTCTTCCACGCGAAATTTTTGAAGAAGAGTTTCCTCCATTAGTTCCTAAACAAATATAAGGGGAAGGAAATTCGTAAATTCTTTTGTTAATAATAAGGCTGGCAGTGCAACGAACAATATTCCCGTGAACAAAGACATTACGAAGGGCAGAAGTTCCCCTTCTTTTATGCAATTGTTATTTTTGTACTGTCAGCGTGGATGTTAGTCGGCGATACCGCAGATCTTTGTCAAACACCAAACAAAATGCTGCGTTTACGTTATTAGGGAAAATACACGACGCGACGGGGAAGTGCGTTTATCTGACATCCTTAGTTCGTTACGCCCGTTATTGTCAGAGATTGTGTCCAATTATACTTCAATTCCAACTTGCAATAAGCTCCAGCAACAATGTTTTCATCCTTTGATATTGCATTATCTAAGGGATATTAAAAGCAAGATAGCGTTGGAATGTTCACAATTCATTTTACATTATTAACAGATTATTTCATCATGCAATCTATATATATAAAAATGAATGTTTGTATTTATGTCTCTTATAAAATCGTAAACTATGCATTTGATCATCTCATGATCTTCAGCAAAGTGTTGTGCATGAGCCCACAAAGGCTTCTGAGTCATTACGACCAATCTTTGACAGATGGCGCCACTATCATTCCAATGAATATTTGTGTACGCGCGCAGGGTACGTCTAGTACATATATAAAGCTGCTTGAATTTCCAGTCACTTATCATGCACCCATTCTGCGGAATATAAAGCGCAAATATGACTTTTAAAGCGAAACTGATGTCTTATGATTGTTGGGAACTAAGTAACAACAAACACTGTCATACATAAACACGATGAACGAACGATACTAGGTTTTCTCCTGTGTGGTCAGAACAGTTTACAGGAAAATCACACATGCACCCAGACCCGAAACTACTATCTGTTCATTCATTCATTCGTTTCGGCCAGATGAAGTCCACGACTGGACACAGGGCTCCCCCAAAGATCAACACGACGACCGATATGGGTGTGCTGTGGGCTCATTGGGGGGTTTTGCCATGATCGCCACGCTTGGCAAACGGGTAGGCGATCGCAGTTGAGTTGTTAATGTACTTGAAGGACGCTGCTACCCATCCTCCAGCTAATCCCTTAGTCGACTTTTACGACACCCACGGGAGGACATGGGGTGGTGGTATTCTGAGCTGGCACCGGCAACTATCTGTAGATCATGCAAATATTTGTACCGTGCGGTGATCGAACCAGCGACACGTTGCGTAAAAAGTCAATTACTTACCCACTGCCCCAATCGTGCCACCTAATATAATATAATAAATAAAAGCAGGGGCGTTTTTACGGTGTTCTACAGAATATGGGTTATTTGCCACCACGAATGGACTTCATTGTTTCAAACAACATATTGTTCTGTTACCTAAATAGACTAAACGAGCTTGAATTGTGCTCATTAAACAAGATTTAAATGCAGTCGCGGGTCACATGCTAATAGTGAGGTAAACATTGCTCGTACATGAGAGAATTTAGTGCAGATTCCGAATAGGCTACTAGTACGTGAGGTGCATTATGAAAAAAAGGTGTTAAACATTAAATTAAACACAAATAGGTTATATGAAAGTTTTAATTGTTTAAGTAAAATGTCTTGAGGCGCGACTTGCGAGTAACTTAGAGTTTTATACGGCCGGAAATAGATGATGCTTAAACAGTTTCTGCAATTTGTAAAACAACTGACTAAAGAGCAACCAATTCATTGCGGGTTTATATTATACATTAGTTTATTTCTATTCTATTTTTATTAAAATATTATTATTAAATATGAACAAATAAAGGTATTTACGCTAATCACCGATTTAATGAACGGACTCACTAACTGACTCCCTCGCGGACTCACTGACTGGCAACTTATTCTCTGTCACGCTGTAAGATAGATAACTAATTATTTTACTTTTTCAACGGACGTCCTAAGCGCCGTACAACTTACTAGTAATAACATAATTATAATAACTGTGATGACATTGACTATATTAAATGTATGATAAGTACAATAGAAAGTTTCACTTCAACCATGCACATAGGACGCGCTCATTTTTTAGCTTATTACTTATTAGTGTTGATTGACAATGGACAGATATACCCTACACTGTCGTTGTTTTTAAGCTTCGATTCGATCAAGCTATTAATCAATAATATTAATAAGCATGGTGCCGTGTGTATAGGCAATCAAACGATAATTTTTGATATTGTGTTAATTTCAAAAACACGACGCAAGTGAGAGTTGTTTCCTTCCTAGTCAGTTTATTTAGCTAGTACTTTTATTATCAGGCGTAATCGTAAAGCAACATAACGGATCGTAGTTCATTGTTGAACATGCATCTCAACCACAAACCACTACTGTAACCACCATCTTTTTAAACCGGATTTTAGTTGAAAGTCGTCTGTTTTATGATTTTGTGGACATTGCTGTCAACTATACAATATATACATGTAATGTTTATGTAAGTTTACATATTTCTACTTTGTATAAAATTAATCTCATCGCATCTATACCTCTCACTCCTTATGTTGTTGGTCCATCTACCTTGTTGTCTCTGCATCACCCAAAAGTCATCTGTTATAAAATACCTGTGGCATTAACACCGCCTTTATACACTATTGTACACTAAGAATAAATAAATAAATTAGTAAACTTTAAGGTGGGGCAATACCCTTTAAGTAGTTAGTAGTAAAATCATATAGGAACACGGCATAGTAATAGAAGTATCCTTCCTACCCATATGGTCACAGGTCTCCTGACCTCCTTTATAAAAATATTTCTCTAGACACTACTGGGAATCAATGGCGTAAAACCAAGTATTACAGTTTTGTATAAGTATTGAATCCATTAAAGATTGAAACAAAAAGAAAACTTCCACCATCACCTGTGAAGTTAAACAAGGGGGACAGAAATGTCATTGTTAAAATTGTCGCCAATATGACTCTAATAATTTTCAGGTTTTCCGGCAACAATTGGCAATATTTAAATACTTTCAAGTTCCATCCGGAGTAAAATGAACACAATTATTATTCATACAGTCTTGTCTTCGGAGAATAAAAGGTCATCTCTATTGTTTGCGGTGTGACTACATATTATATACCTAATACTGTATAATGTCTAGTTTTCAGTCTTCTGTCTACTGTTGAGCCTCCTTATAGAGAATATATAAGAGAAAGATAGATATACTACTGCTCTACTTGGCATATTAGTGAGCGAACAAGGCCAAATTCACCACAACAGCACAAATTGATAATCAGCTCAGTATGTTGGTATTGCCACATTTAAGAATGCTACTGCCCATCCTTTTGCATATGTTATGCTTCAAATATTAATGAACGAAAGGCATTTCCATAGACTAGATATGGACCCGACATGAAGGTATCAAAGCGAAAACGATATAATAAATTGAAAAAAGAACACATTGCATAAGCCAAAATTGCAACGCGATATCAGGTTTGTTCACAACTCTACGCCACTTCGGTAAATAGGAAATGAGAAATATAACAAAAACACAAAAAAGTTTACCTACCTGCTACATATAAAAGTGCAAAACACAAACCTTATATGACAATCCTATTATAAAAATAACATTACATATGAGTACCTACGTCTACATGCTACGGTTTTAATCGTACGCTTAAAAAAGCTACTATTACATGAATAAGCAGTAAACGACATAAAGACTAACTACTACCTAACTAACTAACTAACTACCTAATTTAGTTAGACAATCCCACCTATTTTCTCACAAGGAAAATTGGATACTAAATAATATTTACTCAACTACAAATAACATGAATTGATCTGTCCCACTGCAAGGCAAATGCCTCTTCTAGTACAGAGACGAAACAAGCTTTGATCACCACGCTTGGTGTATGGGTGGTTCTCGTGATGTTTTTCTACACCTTAAATCAGTAGTGTCTTAGATTCATTCATATAGTATTACATTTTACAATTTACATTGGCTGACGTCAGATTTTGAAATCGCAACTCAAGAAGAGAGTCCATAAACCTCTGGACCACTAGATCTTAATTGTGGGAATACCAAAATAAAAATAAAATGATATAAAATCCAGAACTTAAAAAACAATTTAACTTTATCAATCATCATATCAGCCACAAGACGTCCACTGCTGAACAAAGGCCACTCTCTTAGATTTCCACAACGAGCAGTTACATGCCACCCTCATCTAACGAATCCCAGCGACCTTCACCAGGTCGTCTGTCCACCTCGTTGGAGGTCGTCCCACGCTGCGTTTTCCGGTGCGCGGTCTCCATTCGAGAACCTTTGTGCCCCGGCGGCCATCAGTTCTGCTGTAGAACTGTACTTTATCAATACCGCACTTTTATTATGCAACTATTGTCTGATACAGTCGGCTGCTGCGCACTGGGTCGTGGGTTCGATTCCCGTACGGAACTAATATTTGTATGATCTGCAGGTAGTTGTTCCGGGTCTGGGTGTTATTGTGTGTGGAATTTCTGTTTGTAAACGCACCCACGACACAGGAGATTTCCTAGTGTCGGGCAACGTTTTTAAAAACAAAAAAGGAACATGGAACTTCGAATATTTTTAAAACCAACGTCGCCCTCATCAATGTTATTGCATCGTGTTATAACTTAGGTTCATTGGAATAACATGAGATGAACTTGGACAGGCATACTTCGTATTTTCTCGAATTCGCTAACAATGGAAACGAAGAGGCGAACTTTGAATTCGGTCGCTAACTGAAATATATTTCCCGAGTGAAATGCATTCCATATTCTTATCCGTTTTCATAATATTCAATCTTGGCTAGTACATATATCTCAAATATTTCTTTCTCTCTTGCGTAATTTTGTGATCCAAAATAAATATTCGTTCCAATGTTTCTAAACATTTTAGATTCTATGCTAAACTAAGAAGATTAAAATTCAAGTTTGTGCCCGCGACCCCCGAGGCCCCCCACCATGTAGTGACAGCAGGGGGCTCAGGCGTGTTGGACTTGGGTGCTAGGACGGTTGTTGCCCCGACGCCGTCTCGTCCTTCTCTGTGCGGGATCGGCCCTCTCCCGATCCCGCTCTGCAGCCTCCTTCTGCACTGACTCTGACACTCTCGCAGAAGGAGACCACTGCACTCCAATTTTCATGCCCTGCCAACATAGCCGACATTACTGCCGGCAGAGAGAGATCTTGCCCGATCCAATCGACCAGGATCAGCCGCTCGGCAGCCCACGCAGCACGCAGGGCACTCCTCGAGCGTAAGGTCCACAGCCTAGTATGAATGTTCATCATTATCATCATAATTTCAGCCGAAAAACGTCCACTGCCTATTGCCTAACATAGGCCTCCCCTAAAGATCGCCACAATTACCGGTTCTGCACTACTCGCATTCAGCGGATTCCCGCAACCATCATTCGTTGTCATCATCATTCAGGTCGTCAGTCCATCTAGTGGGGGGTCTATCCACGTTGCGTCTTCCGGTACGCGGTCGCCACTCAAGAACTTTTCGGCCCCATCGGCCATCCATTCTACGAGCAATATGCCCCGCCCACTGCCACTTAAGGTAAACAATTCTTCGGAAAGTAAATTTTATTAATACATTATTCTCCTGGAAGCTAAGCTGAAGTTCAAAGTTGAACTTGGCAATCAATTTAAGACAAGCTGCTTGGTAAAATGGTTAAAGTTAAACATGGAAGTCTACAACCATCTTGTTAAACCTGCATCAAACTCCTAGCACAAGTATTCTAAAAATAAAAGAGTAAATCTAGTAAACAAAGAATTGTCAGGCATTCTGTAAAGGCTTCTTGAAAGTACAACAATTATAAGAGTATTCTACTTGTCGATAGATTTAAATTAAAGTAGCATTGAGTATGAAAATGTAATTATGTGTTATAAAGATGGGATGCGAGGAAATTATCAAAAATATTTTCAAAATTAAGACTAGAACTTGACCGGTTGAAATGGAATAAGCAAAAATAAGTCTTTACTTAGCAGAAGTAGACTCAAGCGCCACGACGATGACGATGATAACTTGCTGTTTATAGAATTAGGTCCCAATAGTTTTCCCTTTATGATGAGCGAGTACAATTTCCTGCGGGTATATGCTCTTCAGCATAAGTCCATTACATTATTTACTATCTTCAAAGAATACACATGCAATGCGTTTCTTGACTAAAAAAAATATTACCGTAAGTCAAAACTAACAGAAATTAGTAATGTATGTTAATAGTTACATCAACAATTATTTAAATTAATCGAATTGTTACAATGTTGAACACACAATGCGTTTCTTGAATTAAAAAATATTTCCATAAGTTAAAACTAACAGAAATTAGAAGTCTATGTTAATAGTTACATCAACAATTATTTCAATCAATCGAAGCGTTACATTATATTTGTATATTCATTTGAAGCGTCTAATATCACAATCTAAGCGCCTAGTACAATTCTAATCATCAAACAAACAACTGTTAAAACACATAATTACGACACCTGTCATCATAAATCTTACAGTGTATTGCAAAGGCGGACAATGTTCCTATTCTAATAATAATTACAGGGAAACAAGAAGGAAAACTCCGCTTATGCTCAGAGTGTTAGACGCGATGCCTTTGGGCTAAATTCACGCCGACAACAAATTGACCGAGTTTAGATTGTCGCTTTATAAACTCTTCGTGTTATCAAAATAAACATATTATGGAATTGTTTTCTTGACGCTTGTTTCTGTTATGGAATAAGTAAGTGTATTTAATTATAATTATTAGGCAAGATCCACTTTGTTATTGGCCTTGTTCAGAAACAAATTCCATCATCCACTATAAGGCATTTTTTAGTTTTGAATGATGTAACTATCGTTTGATTATAAATGAGAGAGCAATTACATTCCTAAGGTCATACTTTCGGAATATGATGATAACCAATTACATTATACCATAGATATGTTACGCCCATATTAAATGGCGCGCAAAACTCAGTCTCGCTGTATGTAGGTATAAAGATATAAAACTACACACCTATGCTGTAAGAAAGAAGATACAAAAAAGTGATAACTATCTAAAATGACAACACGTGTACCGGATGGCTTTGTCGCACCCGTGATAGAATATATGTGTTGTCTCTTTTCTTTGCGTGGCCTGTGTTTTGTTCGAGAATATTATTCTATAGATAATTTGAATAGTAATTATTCGTTGTATATATTGACTATATTCTAATTGGAAAAAAAAAAAATAGGCATTGTAATGATTTGAGACAATAAAGATTAAAAGATTAAAAATTAAAAAAAAAATGTTGTAACGGGTGGCATAAGATTCCTTGTCCGGTTTGTTGTTTGTTATTACTTAATTAATAAAACAATACAGATTGTGAGTATGTGCTCCTTGTCCTGTCTTGAGCGAACTGATTGCGAGGTGCTACAATTGGGGGAGTTTTGGTTCTTACTTTTGGCGCGCATGTAACATATCTACTTCTTTTAATATATAATATCATTGATGATAACAGTAAATTATGTCTTAGAGCTAGCTGATGAATCCCCCTCAATAGACTAGATTTCTATAATTGTGCTGTCAAGTTGAGGGAAATTTGCCAAACCCACCACGCTTGGTAGGTGGGTTGGGGAACGTAGCATGGCTACTGTTCTTCAAAAGGGACAGTGCTGCCCATCCTTCTGGTTCAGAGTTAGGTTAGGTACTTAGTTAGTCACCTTATACGGCATCCACGGGAGGAAATAGGGGTGGTGCTATATTTCTAATCCAGACACCTCGTGGAATCTGGACTAACTCTAAAATATCGGTATTCCCTAGTAGCACTGGATGTGCAGGTCAAGTGATAGATTTCATGTTAAATACCGATATTCCGCTACTTCTGGACTGGAAACCGACCTTAATATAATAGGGAAAATGCGGCTAATTCAAATACAAAATTCAAAATATTTTATTATTTTAACAAGTTTCCTTACAAACTAGGGATTGGACCCTCCATTTAAGCGATGAGTAAAAAATACTGTCAGGTCTTTGCCATTCTTTCAGTTTCTCCTTGCATCGTAAGTACACTTGACAGCCATAAATCTTCTGGTTCGAAGAACTATGTGTAGACCATAAAAATAATTGTTCCATGCGGAGACCGAAGCACGTAGAGCAGAAAGCCAAGCGATTAACCGCTCTGCTAAATGTGTCGTCAAATTCATTTATTACATCAATTCAGAAAATATTGGCTGAGCCCGATAATACTCTAGTGTACATCGATACAGTTATACGAGGACCTGAAGCTTAGGTGCCGAAGCTGGCCGCACCAGTGGTTTTAGCCAGTAGGAGTCCGACATACCCCTTCACTCTTCCCCAGGGCGAAGAAAGTTCATGAAGAATTTCCACTGGGCACCAATAAAGAATAAATAAATATAGTTGCCGAAGATGACCGCCCCAGTGGTTTTAGCCGGTAGGAGTCCGGCATGCCCCTTCGTCCTTCCCCGGGGCGGAGGAAGTTCATGTAGAACTTCCACTGGGCCCATTAAAAAAAACGTCCCGGTAATAACTCATGACGAAAGAACCCTACGAAACTTAGGAGAAGAAAGGAAATGATGGGCAAAACAAAACTTAGGTATAATTCCACAACTAATAATAAATCATCTTATGCTCAACACATTGGAACAAGCTACTTATGAAAACATCTCAATTAAAAAAAGACAATGACGCAGAACATCAAAGTCAATCGGATTGAGATGAAGTACAAGTACAAACACAAATACGCTTAGATTAGAACTTTGTTTACCAAGCACACGCTATTAAGCGACTGATGGCCGAATACTCAAACGCCATTGAACGTTAAGTCCCCGCTTAAACTATTCGAGAAACCTGTTTTTGGTACAAAACCGGGCACCTCAAATTGTTTAACATCAAATGGCGTTTGAGTATTCGACCGTAAGAACATCTTTTATATAATCTCTAGCTGCTATAGCTCTAAAATAAAATCAGAGAGCAGATCTGCTCGTGACTACGGACGCTGCAAAGTGTTCGAAAGGTCTAGCGAATTAGAAGTAGTATATTATTTTATATATTTGTCGTGCTTAAGCGATATATTAGCCTAAGCTATTTCAATTCTCTTTATTCGTTTTCTTGATTTTAGTAATCCACAGACCAAGACAATCAGGCCTACAGACAACTACGTTTTTCTCTTTATAGTATTGCCAGTATGTTTATAGTTATTTTTTATTGGTTTAGTCGAATAGTAAATTTTTAGTTTAATACATGACTTGTTTGGATCCTCTTCAATCAAATATTTTACGAAGTAAATTCTGTTTAGTTTTATGTCATGCGTTCAATTTTACGTGGAAATAAACATTTTTTTCTATCTACGCATGGCAAACAGATAAGTGATTAAATTACGATGTTATTTTTTTTATTGGCAACTCGGTAGTTGTGATTCGCTGTGTTCGCGGAGTTGATACAGCGGAACAAATACTTCTATGGGTTACCATAGATAGTTGTACCGGTGTGTGTGTTTGTCCATGTGAGATTTATGTGTGCAAACTTTACCCACGATACACGAGAAATCCTAGTGGAGAGTCATCGTTCGATCGCGGCAAGGTTGGTGCAGTGGCTGATACAATCGGCTGCTGCGCTCCGGGTCGTGGGTACATTTCCCGCACGGAACAAATATTTGTATGATCTACAAGTAGCTGTTCCGGGTCTGGCTGTATTGTGGGTGCAATTTGTGTCTGTAAACGCACCCACGACATAAGAGAAATCGTAGGGTGGGGCAACGTTATTTCTGAAATTGTTTTCTTTTTAAGTAAAATATAAGTGTGGAAACTATCCTACGATACCTACAGATGATTCTCATTTATTTCAAAAAAATCAACAAGTTCTTCTTTTGATACACTGTCTGAGTAGAACTTTACTAATGAACCAAATAATTATATCCTTTTTCTCGCCTATAACCACCACAAAAGAGGGGGTGACCTATTCTAAGCCGTAAGTGAAGCTCAATTAATATAACCCAACAACTAATCAATAACGCTCAACTATCATCATAATGATTACGCCACTCGACAAAGGATCCTCAATGGTAATACGAAGGAAACATTTCAGGGTTAAATACGAGAACATTAACGGTATTATCGAGTAGGCCAGAACGTTTTAGACAACGTACAGATGTGGCACGATGTATATATATATATATATATGATATAGCCAAGTGGTTCCGCACGTAATTTGCCATCCGTTTCGACGGCCATCATTTTAGCTTAATGATTCGCGAAGACACTTTCTTCTATGGTAATTATAAGTTCTAATGAAGGAAATCCGGTTAGATTTTCTTCAATGAGGAGGCTATTAATGTTGATAATGATAGCCTTTGTTGTTTTTTGAGGATTGTATGCCTCGCTGTGCGCTGTGCTACGCATATGGCGGCACGTGTCCACGTGCGCGCCAAAGTCTTCCGAATCGTAATGCTACCCAGGACCAGTCCTGCGTGGCACCACACTGCGCTTGCCACCTCGTGATATTAGTTATTGATTCTCATAAGCTCAGTAATTGCACTAGCTACAGTGCCCTTCAAACCAAAACACAGTAACGATTATAATTTAAAATTTACTGCTTGGCAGCAGAATATCTGGTACTGCGAGGGTACCCACCCAGCCGGACTCTTGCTATAAGAGATCTAGCACCAGTGTAAACTTACCTAGTGTATCTTCATGAATTTGTGTTGGTGTTTTATGCCGATTCTCTCAATTTCCACCAGTATAAATATTATTTCTTGGAATACATTCGTTGCGTAATTATTGGATAAGCGATCACCAACTTGAATGAGCAGTGAAGAATATGATTACAAAACAATACAAGATGAATCTCTGCTGGGTAGCTGTCCGATCTTAGTCTTCAAACTGAGTTTGTGTACAAGTAAAAATAATCTGATGAACTTGATCGTACACGACCTTCCTTGGCCAGCTAATCCTGAATCCTGGGTGATCCTTCGGCTTGCTAAAAAGCATTAGTTCCACTCTACCCTCCAATGGTGCACACTCTTTTATGAAACACAAATGACTTAGTTGATGAGCTTAGTTTTTGTGCTCTAACATAATAATAGCGAATACAGATTAGACAACTTATGAGTTATTTCTCCCTTTCTATTCGTCTATCTAAATGTCCTGGTGAACATTGCATTTGCCATTTAGATCTTTCCTCTTAGGTGGTACTCTGTCTCAACCTGAGTGAGTGTGACGGATTCAAATGCAACGTTCTTATTTCAGACTAGCTTTTGCCCGTGGCTTCGCACGCTTGGTATTCGGAAATCTACATCATGCTGTTGAAAACATTCAATAATGACCTGCGCTTTGAGTAGGAACGTGCAATAGGTGTAGAGGCATCATGCTATATCTCCGAATGACACGACCTTTAGGCTTGACGCATATTGCATCTAGCCCAGCCATCCAAGTGCGCGCTATTTCCTTTTGTTTGAAAGAGCTTTCCGAATACCATTGTGTGTGGACATTAATGACTCTCATAAAATGGAGCTTCTTTGCCGCCTACTGTACGACAGCAATTAGTCAAACCTTGGCTATCGACACGTAGAAGACAAATCTTCATTACTTGATTGTGATCGAAAGGGAGCAGTGAGAACTCATATGGAACCTTACCACAACTGGCGCTGCGTGCTGCTTTCTGCATCTACAGTCTGCGTATTGCGCTCACGGGTAGAAACTAATGGGCCTCACGCACATCAGCAGTTTTGCGAGATCGAGCTAGCCTTTGCATCTTAGAAGACCATGAGTTTCGAGAGAGAATCATCCTCTTTCTAGAAGGCATGTTTAAAATTCCTTTAAAACTGTTGAATCCGATTTCAATAACAACCAAATAAAAGAAAATGAATCGACACAGGGCCATAAGAATCACTAATTGGCCAAATAATTCTGGTATAAATAAAATGTCGTAGGTTAGTAACTTAACCGTAAGTTTATAAAAGTTCAAAACAAAGTATTCAAAGCAAAGTGCAAATACAAATACAATAGAAATAAATAAGTGTTTAATTTCATAAATTTAATTAATAATATTTTTTTATAATAATTATTTATTTTAATAATAAATAGAATATAAGATTATCCTTTATTTAAAGATAAGAACACAACTATTTTATCATGCTCTTTTGCATAAGATTCAGAAGTTTTGAAAATGAACAATACTTCACTGTTAAATAGATAAAACCCTTCTCAGCAAACAAATACCTTATTAAACTACGTCTGATAACAATTTATGTGAAATACAAATGAAAATTTATGACTCAGTCCAAAAGGTAAGAACTGCTATCGACATCTACTCCTGCTTGTTATAATTATAATTGACATAAACCAGTGAGGCTGCGACTTATTATTTGCTTCCGCCTCATAATAAACAATAACATATTTATTAATTAATAAAATATAAATATTAACTATCTACACCAGACTAAACAATTCATATATTCCTGAAATATGTCGTTTAGCTCCCTTGACATATAGCGTGAAGGTAATTTGTTTTTTATAATTCTTATTACCTCCGTACTGATGACGAATGTGTTCACATCTTTTCATAATATTCGCAGTAAAACATAACTTTGTAGATATATTGATAAACTTCTCACCTCCCATGTACAAAGCGTGATGATTTGTAGTCTAGAATCTGACCCGGACTGTAATGGATATTTGTACCAATGCCAATTTCAACTAATTTTATATTGTAGTTTTGGCGTTCTCATCAAACATACAAACAGCCATAAATTCAAAAAAATTGCAGTTTTGCCATGAGTCTCGTACATGGAGCAAGCAGCAGCGAGTTTAAAAAAATATTCAATGTACGGCTACACATCAAGCTATACCAAACCAGTATAAGCTGATCTCGCATTGTAAAGACTTTCGGTATGATGACAGATCAGCGTAAACTGGTTTCATTTAACTTGATGTGTAGCCGTGTGTACCTATAGTTTTTTTTCCTATAGAGAACTCAATCAATTCAATCATTTATTCAGTAATTGGGTCCTCACAGACAGTTTTAATCCGTGTGGTTTCCGGATTAAGAATAAAGCACCACTCCATCTCCTCCCGTGGATGTCGTAAAAGGTGAGTAAGGGAATCTAAACCAGAGGGTTGGGCAACCGCGTCCCTTCTGTGAAAAGGTAGCCATACTGCGCTCACCAACCCGCTTGCCAAGCATGGTAAGTACTGGCAAATATGACGCAAAATGACGACACAGTTGTGGAAATCTGTGAGTGAGGTCTTTGTTCAGCAGTGGACATATAAATGGCCAATATGATGATATGAGACAGTTTTACACGTCATATTGAAACAACGAGGGGCAATTTCAGTACATGATAACCTCTGAGAATAAATGCCAAAAGAAACTCTGGGCCCAGGTATTTTTTTTGATAAATTTTCTTTTTTTATACTTCGTTTTACAAATATGTGTTCATAAATATTTCAGAACTGCTGTTATACATTGAAAACATTTTGCAGCAATACTTACAATACAAATTATTTCCAGGGAAATCGCATGTGCAGATAACAATAGATAAGAATTAACGCTACACGTCCCTATCGTCAACATATAGTCTTTGATTTTATAATAGGCTTTTTTATTAGAATTGCTTTCCACGTTAACGTTTTTCAATAAAAGTGATATTACTGTTACGATCAAAACAGACATATCTGCAACCTGTTTATTATGTTAAATTACGTATATTACTTATCTACATATATAGTCGGTATACAGCATTCAACTTAATAAAAACTAATGTGTGGTTAACATTTGGGTCGACAAAACGTTAGTTTTAAAACTCCCTGCGCCCTGCGGTTTCACCCGCCGTTTAATTTAAAAGAAATCGGATTATTCATAAATAATATAATTATTATATTGGATGTCATGGGTTTTAATTTTGTTTCGCGGACTATTAATTCTCTTTCTAAAATAAAACTATCCTTAGTTACTCTTTATAACATCAGCTCGCGGCATCTTTTGGAGATTAGCTGGAACAAACAGACAGACAAAAAAATTAAATTAGTTTTTTTGTTATAAGTACTGTTAAAGCTTTCAAATACATTTAGTGAAAAGCTGCATATGATGGCAAAACTGCATTTTGAAATTACAAACAGACACTTCAATTTTATTTATTTATAAAGATAAATACGCACTATATTAAAACATACGATTGCTTCTATAATACGTAACAGAAAATTGAGAATTATTAACGCATAGCACTAAATCTGTCGACAAAGATCACAATCTACAAAATGTACATACGGCTACACATCAAGCTATACTATACCAGTTTACGCTATCATACAGAAAGCCTATACAATGCGAGATCAGCTTATACTGGTTTTTATAGCTTGATGTGTAGCCGTGTGTACAAGATATTCAATTATATAAAATAAAGAGCAGTCATGGCTTTAAATAATGTCATATTCGCTAATTATGTAAATAATATTAACATGTCAAAAGTATATACTATTATATATATTAAATAGTTAATATATAAAAATAGTTGACAAATTCTAACAAGAATGATAATCACTGTTAACATCATTTTGGCATGTGCCGTCAATAAGGTTCCAGGGAAGCCACATGTGCAGAAAGAATCAATGCCATATATCCCTGTCATCAACGTAATCCTTAGCCTTGTAATAAGAAATTTTAATAAGGCCGCGTTTAATATAGTATATATAATATAGGGATATGGGCTTTAAATTTCCCTCAGTAAGATCTGCAGACAGAATTGGGCAGCATATTATAAAAACGTACATACATAATTCCCAAGAAATTACTTATTTCTTTTAGCTAATCTAAATTTGGGCACTACAATTTTATGTTCAGGTATGTTTTTTATTTATATTTTGAATCGCTGCTTATAACAGACAGATCTAACACTACATTATAGTAGATATATAGGTACTTTTTCTTTGCGGCATGACGGTGCAATCTCCTGGCGGAACAAATATTGGCATGAACTACAGATACCATCAGATAGTTGTTTCTGGTCTGGATGTTAGTGCATGTGAGATTCGTGTCTATAAACGGTATCCCCGATTTGTAGCTAGGATTCTACAAATCGGGGATACCGTTTATAGACATAAATCTGACATCAAAACAAAATCAAAGAAAAACAAAATCCTAGTGTAGATAGAGACCTAAAGAGTTTGTTAGACATATGATTATTATGTTCTCGTATATATTCTAACATGGTATAGCTCGTAACAGTTGTGTTGTGTTGGGATTGTTTGTATATAGCAGGTGATAAGAGGCCTATAAATGTAACAGTAATAGCCAGTCGGAGTACGAAGGAATTTGTGGATAATGTGAAACATATCACTTCATCGTATCTCGATCTGCAGCTTTAACACCCTTCTATAAGAAGTTTCTGAACCTTGGACCTAAAAACGTGAAAATACAGAAAGTAAAAAAAAAAATATAATCGTAAAGTTTAACTCCGAAATTTCGTTGAGTTTGGAAGTAGATTATACGTTCTAGACCAGTTAAGGTATAAGCCAGATGCTTCCTAATGATATTACCCAGAATCATATAGACTTCAAGTGGGCTGTAATAAGTTAAGCGAAAACTTTGGAGGTAAAAATTTGCTGCAAATTTTTATCATACCGACTTTGTTTCTTGTGTAGCATTTAAGAAAATTTGTTTATTCTATTGACATAAAACTTTCAGAGAAAGGTGGCCTTTAAAACCGAAGTAAGTGTCTATGAAGAATCATGAATTCATGATAGACAGCTTCACGCTCATTTTCCGCTTGCCACAGTAGAATTATTTCCAACACCATTTCAGAAAAAATATTAACAACACATACTCAATTTTATTTTATTTAACCCGGTGAAAATCTGACCTCTAATGGAGGGAAGGCGACTGTACTATACATTCTACATTTTAGTAGGTCTCTTACTAAAAGAGTCAAACTAGGTAGGTACCACCGTAGTGCCAGATATTTCTCCTTTAATCTGTAGGTAAAAAGCTATAATAACGTTTTTTTGTTCAAATTTTAGCCTCAATTGTTTCGGAGATAAAGGGGGGGCGGGCGAATAGTAAATTTTCATCTATTTTCTTGAATAACTTGAAAACTATATATTTAAAATTATAAAATAAAAATATTTGAGACACTTACAACAAGCCCTTTTGTTTCATGTGTTATACGGTACAGTTTACAAAACTTTATTCTTTAATTGTGACCTCCATATTCAAAATTCTATTATTTACATGTCCGTGTTTGGGTCGTAGAAATCTATATGTGTACCAAATTTCAACTTAATCGGTCCAGTAGATTCGGAACAAACTGGCTGTGACAAACGGAGAGAAAAACAGACACACGAGTGATCCTATAAGGATTCCGCCGTTTTTTCGTTCAGATGTTGGGAACCCTAAAAAGCAACGAAGATAAATACTACTTCTGCTATCAATATTTCCTGGGCCGTTACATTTTATTCTAACACAATCTCAATGCACGAAAACTACAGGAATCAACAGGATATTAATAAAAGTGATTATATTATTAAATCTAAATACACAAAGGTGAAAACACGCATCCAATCTATTCTAAACCACACAGGAATACAGTACAAACGGATAACGAATAATTACTTTAGTAATTATTACAACAGAAAGTAGACATTCGCAGTATTCCCTATTGGCAGGCGCTTTCAGTGCTCTTGTTAATTTTAATTAAAATCATTGGCTATTCATCTATAGCCAATGAATTGGGGCATTTACACTAGCGATAAATTCATAGTCCTTATTTATATCGTCACGCAGTCTCTAAACGGGCTCTGCGTCAGATTTTAGTATTTTTGGACGGAAAATGCATGGATCCGAGTTTACACTGATACGATTTTTGTGGGTCTAAAACTAAATAATGACATTATAATGGCATGTAACATTATTTACTTTAACTCATATAAACTACAAACATTGCCCTTAAAAAACTATGATCTTAAGGTTTAAACCGCCCCTGGTTAACTGCGAAACTACATTGCATTTGGAAAAACAACTGCATAATTTAGAAAGCACCTACATAAGTAACTCTTTTATCCAAAATCAACAAAAAGTCATATTGCAGTAAGAGTATGATTTAACCGATATACATTAAAGGTTGAGCTTTCCGCCTACTAAATTGAATACTAGGTATAGTGCGGAAGCCCCCCTTCGGTGCTCAAGATGACCGCTCCAGTGGTTTTAGCCGGTAAACAGTGGAAAGGCGAAACCGGCATGCCGGTTTCGCCTTTCCGCTGTGCTACTAGTAAAATAAAATTAAAAAGCTAGTAAAATAAAATAAAAAACGTATAGTGCAGAGATCGCAGTGAGCGTTGGCCCTCGAGGTGATTAGAGGATACCGTACGACCAAGTATGAGGTGGGTATCCTGTTTGTCGGATCACCGCCCTAGGGTCTGCAACCGAGAGCCCTCGCGTCGCTATATCGGTGGCACGGGGACGCGCTAAGTCGGGGTGAATGGCCAGAGCCTCGAGGGTTGCAACGGTTCAAGCTACGGCTGACCTTGTTGTCTGAATGGAAGGAAGGCCTTGTGCAACTCAGTGCAGGGCACGCCCTGATAGCGTCAGTAAGAGCCGGCAAGGAGGAGTGGTAGGATAAATGGTATGGCACCCCCACTTTCCGACTGACGCAGATACTTTCGGGACATGGGTGTTTCGGTAAGTATGGCATAGGCCTAGAAGTGACACGCGGTTGTCATTACTGTGGAAACCGCCTGCCAGGCGTGGTGAGTACTGGCAAATGCCCCCTAAATGATGACACAATTGAGGAAATTTATAGAGAAGGCCAGTAGTAGCAGTATTAGCAGTGGACGAACTTTGGCCGATATGATGACGATGACTACACAAAGGGTTAAAAATAACGCAGAGTTAATTTTAGTGCCAAACGTAACTTACTCGTAATTAAAGATAGCGCAAGCCAACACATATACATAACAATGTTTATGTATCTACGAAAAATTCATTCGTAAAAAGTAATAAGAAACTAAACGACACATGTATTCATGTGACATATTTTTCTACACGTGGCATAATGCAATATTATTATGTTCCGACTTTTGAAGAATTGTTATAACTTTATTTCAGTACGTTGCTGAAAAGTTTGTTGGGTCGTTCCTTCTCCTCAACGAAAACCTTTAGAAAGTGGTCGAAGATGGAGGAACTAGTTCTTGTCTTTGTAAATGTTAAAGTTCAAAAAATACTTGTCATGGTTCTGTTTTGTAGCAAATTTTGGTAATAAGAACGAGCTTGGTATTTGTAAGAATAGGTCACCTACTCTTCAACCGTGAGGTACGTAAAAGGCAAATAAAGAAGATGCCCAGCCTGCAGTATTTGGTATGCTAAACACAACACATGAACACATGTTATGAAAATGTCCCCTATGACCGATTATTGTAGTGGTAATTGGAAGGCCCGCGTTGAGAATTATTATGAGTCCATACTTTCATATTTCCCTCATGACAAAAAATACGCACGTCGCTAACCAATATGCCGCGATAGCCATCATGGCTTTCAGTAGCGGCATTCGACTATAGACGCAATTATTCGCGCCCGCTCTCTCTTGGAACCGGATAGATTTTTTGCCAAACTAAACTCAAAGCTATGAATTTATCGACTACATTTACACCAACAAAGTAGTGATTTTAGGATTGCAACGGTTCTGGCGCTGAGGGAAATGCAGCCTCAATGCCCTTGCGTATCAAAACGCAGGGATACAGGCTTACCTCTGCAGCTTCACCTCCAGTTTTATGAAAACACTCTTGGGGTAGGGCATATAAATAATACGTGGGGTCGGCGTTAAATGATTCGGTTCTGTAACAGATTATAAACCTAACCTATCCTATTCGGTATTGGCCAATTCGGTTCTGGAACCTAACCTCACCGATTTTATGGAACTTATATGTTATGGCTAAGTGAATGTATTGTAAAAAACACACACAAAAATGACGAATTTACGTTCTGTCTTTCTTTAATATAATCTAAAACCTAAAATTAATTCAATAAAAAGACAATAAACTTTATTGTACACTAAAATTATAGACAGGATTATTTACAATAGTTCTCGTGGCACAATCGACGGTCTATTCGCTAAATGTAAATATAATAGCGTAAATATATTATTTTACACAATTTCTTTAAAAAGAGTTTACAGACGAGTCTTATCAATTATTAACATTTTAATAATATTTAAAGGATAACTTCCAAAATCATATTAACAAGATATCAACAATTTATCTCTGATATTTAAGATATCATCAATGTGACTACAAAATGTCGTTACTGGTATGGAGTCTAAACACACAACATTACAAACTCAAGTGCGCGCTCTCATTTTATAAGCTAGTGGTGGTAGATTATCAAATGGCAGCTTTATGCTGATACGGCCTCTCCTGACGAGTTTTCGCCCTCGAACACTTATTTTTGTTAAACTTTAAGGCAAATTTCCATTCTTTGTTGTAATAGGAGAAAATATTAACCCTGCACCGGTCAGCTGACCATGTAAGAAGTTACGGAAAATGGACGTTATTTAATTTCAAAGCTGATATTTATATACATTTAGCCTTTTTACAGGCACTCACGAATACTCAGAATTTAATCATTAGTTGCACGGTTCAAGTCGTTAGTCCTATGGTAAAGAACAGGCAAGAGACTCCATGGAAACTTAAAATTCGTGGAAATATTTCAGTCTTATTACTAAAACAGATTTATGAAATTGTGAGAGGATAAATAATGCATATGTGACAGATAAATACACACATAATCTATATCGGGGCTAGCAAATGATTTCGTATTTTAACAAAATGTTTTACCATTCTTGACAACTTTGATACAACAATAGCGATATGCAAACAGTTTACATATCATGAGCGTTGCAATGACACGCAACACATGACTGGAGGTGTTTAGTAAGCACTTCTCAGCAGAGCCACATCTCAATGCCTTGATGTATGAATGCAGACGGAGGCACCCAGTTAGCACGTCTGTATGTATACGGTTTTGTCATTCACATTCCTCCTTAGTATTTCTCTTATGCTGGCAATTATTGCCTAGGAATCCGACTGGAAAACTGTATAGTACCCCGTGTATTTACTGATATTGCAGTTATTGGACCAAATTCCTGCTCCCGTACCTGACCTCATTTTAGATCCATCAGTACATATATACCAAATGAGATGAACCGTATAATTTATGGGCATGAGTACTCTCTGCCACTCTTCCCTTGTGGGTATATGTACACTGTATCTCCTATTTAACATATAGACTGAATTGTCAGCATCGCATGTCATGTCCATTAAGTCATCCAGTTCTTTCACAGGATCCATTGATGTGTGCAGGGTGCAGTGTTGTATCGATTCCACACGCCTGCCTTTGCTAGTCTGTAGTGAGATTTTCTTGCCTCTGTTCGTATGTGAATATGAAGTGGTTTAATGTTCAAAGTCCACTCGAGTGCCATTGTAGGCATAATTTTAAAAGCTCCAGTAATGCCAACGCAGGCTAGGCTTGTTTGTACTTTGTACCTTTGTACCTTTTTTTTGCCTTTCTTAAGGTATCTTTGCAGGTTTGTAAAAAAGTCCTTGTCCACCATACTGCACTGCCATATGTTAGTTAGTATTGGCCTCACCATCATTGTGTATATCCAGTGAATGACCCTAGATTTGAGTGCCCACATCTTGCCATAGGCTGAACAGCACATATTTAAGCCCCATTTTTGTTACAACCCAGCCGCCTTCCAGCTATCGCCCCATAAGCCTTCTCAATTCTCTTGCGAAGATTTATGAGCGGATTATCTATTCCCGACTAAAGGATTTTGCCGATTCCAAGAAACTCATTCCCGACGAACAGTTTGGTTTTAGAACCAAACACTCGTGTGTACAACAAGTCCACCGACTAGTTAAACACATCACGTTCGGATTCTCACGCGGCATGATGACGGGAGTCCTCTTTTTCGATGTTGCGAAAGCATTTGACAAAGTCTGGCACAATGGCTTATTATATAAGTTGTATCAACTCGGAGTGCCTGACCGTCTCGTTCTCATCATACGAGACTTCTTGTCAAATCGCAGTTTCCGATATCGAATCACGGGCGCTCTCTCTTCCCCCCACCCCATTAGAGCCGGAGTCCCACAAGGATCCGTGCTAGCCCCACTATTGTTCACACTGTACACCAGTGACCTCCCCAAAAGACCTGCTAATACGACCCAATTAGCACTCTTCGCCGATGACACGGCCATTTTCTACTCTGGTTACGTTCCCGATAGTATAACTAAGATCCTCCAAACCACAGCCAACGTCTACGGTAAATGGTTTAGGAAATGGCGGATCGAAGTTAACCCTATCAAAAGTAAAGCCGTCCTATTTTGCAAATTAGGCGACGACCACCCACGCTTCAGGGAGATCTCGATGCTGGGCCAATCGGTTCCTTGGGAACCGCACGCCAAGTATCTTGGAGTCACCCTAGACAAAAAACTGACCTTCATTCCCCACACAAAGACGGTGCGTGCCCGCGCTGCCTTTGTGCTCGGTCGCCTTCACTATATTCTGAACGCTCGTAGTAAATTATCCCTTAGAAATAAGGTGAGAATTTACACCACATGCATTCGACCCATCATGACCTATGCCAGCCCAGTGTTCGCACACGCTGAATCATACCCACACCGTAGATTCGAAACCCTCCAAACCCGTTTCATGCGCAAGGCCACCGGAGCGCCTCTGTACATGCGACGCGACCAACTCCATTTCGACCTTAACTTGCCGACCATCAGGCAATTTCTGAAACAAGCGTCTAAACGCTATCTCGATTCTGCCCTGTCCCACCCAAATCCCCTTGTGGTATCAGCCGCCGATTACGAACCCTCCCGTATCAGTAGAGTACGCCGCCCGAGACACGTTCTGGTCGATCCAGACGATAAAATCACGTTAGATCACATGAAGAGACTCGCGTTGTCTCGTTCACTAAACACCCGACCGTTGTACCGCCCTCGCCGCCGAGGATGCCCGCCTCACCGACGTCGCGGAGGCCTATCGCCGCGTCACCTTCCCGTTCAAGTTAGCACTTCTCCCTTCCGTCTCTTGCTCGCGCCGGCCCGTGCCGAGCCTGTAGCTTTAAATGTCCCCTAATACAATTTAAATAATACCGATCCAGCTGTCCCCAAAACAATAGCTTGATATCCCCAGCAACGCCCTAAGCCGAGGTCCGTGTCCCGCAGGGGCGCCCTTAGCGAAAGTTGCTTAGTTTTTAATATTTAATTTCAGCCTGGCTGGAGGCCTCTTTTGGCTTCGCCAGCAAATGACCGGTTAAGCAACCACATTTCCCAGAAATGTATGCGAGAAGACCAACAAAAAAAAAAAAAAAAACAACCCAGCCTTAGTGTGAAGCATGAAGATCCGATAATTAAGATCTCGTTCTGTGGAAATTTCGGTAATACATTGTTAGCATTGTATTGTAATAAGTAAACCATATAAATAAGCAAGCGCAGAAAAATGAAAATGATATCATACAAGTTTACTTAAGCAACTATCGTCTCTTATTGATATTGCAGGCGCTTCCTCAATTTTTCGAACGTTTAAACGGCCATATTTATCCCAGATAAACTTGTATGCACGTTCCTTAACTGACTTTCTAGTCGCGGCGTGAAGCTTTTTACACTCTGGTGCCAGATGTTCCGCCAAGTACATAGTACAACTGTCTCCTTATATACCTAGGTGTGACGAGTTTAATTAGTCATCCTTGTGGTCTTTTGCCTCAGGGCAGACATAAGCACGTCCCGTTGTCGCTCAGAAGGAAGGGTCACCAGTATGTTCCGTGGGCGATCAGATGTATCGTTAATCTTGGCCACTCGGGGAGTAGCATATATATCTGTATCAGATACTGGGTCGTTTATTATATTGCACAGATTCTTGAAGATGGCAACGAGGTTTTCTATTTTTTTCTCTGGCACAGCATGGATTTCAATATTGCGACTTCTAGACGATTTTTCCAAGGTTTGCATACGTGTGATCTCAATTATTTCAGATCGCCATTTCATATTCTCAGATACAAGTGATGAAGTGGTACTATTAACAGAAGCAAGACTGTCTCTTGAATCTTTTTGTTCCGCCGCCAGGAAGTCTGTGGTTCGGGTAAATTCTTCCTTCATATTTGCTGTTGTGTGTCTGTGTTGTCTGCGGCCAAAGCAACCCTTAATGCTGTCCTTATGCTGCAGTCTAAAAGTTGAACAAATTGTTCATATGAAATAGAACATGTTGAATCAGATCACTGCAGAAGCATTACAGTGGCAATTGGTTGGGCTGACGGTTGCGGAAAAGCTAAGCTAAGCAATTCGTCACACGACATATCCACTCGAAGAATATCAAATTGATTTCGCACTGGGGTGTTGTCGTTTTTACGACACGTAATTGTAGTACCTATATGAAGAGCATAGCCAAGTGCGTTTAAGTTCACCAGAATGGCTTGTGTAATAATCCATTGTCATATTAATAGTCATATATCCGTCGACAAGTGGTGCAAACTAATAATAATTCGCCACAATCTATGTTTTTAATCATTTGTTAATTATAATTTTAACAAATAGGATAACATAATGCGTTTGTAGGTAGAAGCGCAAGCAGCCAGAACAGTTCGTCTGCGAACCTAAGCTGTAGAACAGTCTTTCCCAACGTGGGCGATAACGCCCCCTTGTGGGCGCTGCAGGCCTAAAGGGGGGCGGTAAGAGACCCAGAAAAAAAAGGGGGCATTGTGTAGGGCTTTGGGGTCGATTTATAATTTCATCTACCTAGCTAGGAAGACTCTTAGACACCGACTGAGCTCTCGACTCTCGACTACATCTTGTGAATATCAACTAATATTAATTAAGATATAGCTCAAACTCGGTTCGATATAAAAGACCGCGGGCAATCATGTTTTAACAAGTTTTTGTTAAATAATCCGAATTGTACATTCCTATACCAATCGGCTGGTTCTAAAATACTTGTTCTTGCTTGTCGAGTACGATTGGGCGTCGAATGAGATAAACGAGTTTATGCACGTTTGTCTTATTCCTGTTGGTGCGTGCTGCTTATGCAATCCTATATAAACGACGTAAATTTATTTTATTTTTATTTGCGGTTTCGCGCATAATAGATAAGCAGTACTTGATTTCAACACTTACGTATTTCTTAAAACAAAACAATGTCGGAAGTAAAAAAGAAGAGACGGCAATACGCTGCGGAATATATTAAATTCGGATTTATTGAAAATCCCACAAACCCGTCGTCGCCTTTGTGTCTTCTATGTCTAAAAACATTTTCGAACGAAGCAACGAAGCCTTCAAGACTGCAAGATCATTTGAATAAAATGCATCCAGATAAGACAGAAAAGAATGTAGCATATTTTCAAGACCTAGAGAAGAAGCATAATACTCAGCCAAGTGTATCAAAACTATTTTCGGCGGCTGCTAAGCAAGATGACGACGGACTTCGAGCTTCGTACAATATCTCTTTGTTAATTGCTCAAAAAGTCAAACCACACAACATCGGAGAAGAGTTAATTTTGCCAGCAATAAAGGAAGTAATAAATAACTACTGTGCTTCATAAACCGGCCGCAGATATTATCCGAAAAATTCCTTTGAGTAATAATTCTGTGCAAAGACGAATTGATGAAATGGCTGAAAACATTGAAGAATCATTGTGCAATCATCTGAGGACTAGTCAATTCTCAATTCAGCTCGATGAGTCCACTTTACCAACTAATGAAGCGTTGTTGCTATCTTACGTGAGGTTTATTAAAGATGAAAAAATACGTGAAGAACTATTGTTTGCCAGAAATTTGGAGACAGATACAAAAGGCGAAACCATATTCAATACATTGGAAAAGTTTTGTGAAGAGAAAGATATTCCTTTTTTAAATATTATATCAGTTGCTACGGATGGCATACTTAAAGAATAAAATTCCAGATGTCCTTGCTATACATTGCGTTATTCATAGACAACATTTGGTTGCTAGAAACTTAAGTGAACGACTATTTCAATCACTGCAATATGTCATCAAAGCATCCATAAAATCCGTAGCAGCTCTTTGAATGATAGATTATTTCATCAGCTTTGTGTTACTAATGACGAAGATTTCAACCGTTTGTTGCTTCATACTGAAGTTCGTTGGCTGTCAAGACGCAATTGTCTGATTCGATTTTACAACCTGTTTGACTCTATGATAGAGTTCTTGGAAACTAAAGATACAGAACTGCGCAACAAGCTCATAACATCAAAGAATGATATAGCTTACATGACAGACCTGTATAAAATGTTCAACGACATGAACCTCCAACTGCAAGGCGATGAACTAAATTTAATTAAAACAAAAAATGTCGTTCCTGTTTTGGCAGCCAAACTGCTTCTGCACAAAAAGAATATGGGCAGACGTGAGTTTCACAATTTTCCGAATTTATCAGTATACTGCAGTAACGACGACTTGTTTGCCTACTGCCAACATTTGGAAAACCTCCACATTGACTTCACCGAACGATACCAGGACATTTTAAACTTGGAAATACCAGACTGGGTGTTGGATCCGTTTTCAAATGTCAACACAGCAATGTCACCTCAGCTGGAAGAAGAACTTATAGAATTGACAACAAACGAAGAAATAAAAATCAAGTTCAAAAATGGATATCAAGAATTTTGGCTACAAAAACCGATCCCGCAATTGTACCCTGGATTGTGGTCAATTGTTCAACGATTTTTGATAGCATTCCCATCGTCATATTTGTGTGAACGTGGATTTAGTGCTGTGGCAACGCTGCTTACTAAGAAGAGAAATCGTTTGCGTGTTACTGAACGTGCGACTTGCGGCTGTTTTTGAGTAAATTGGAACCTGATATCAACAAACTTTACCGTGTGGTGCCGGCTCAGAATGCCACCACCCCATCTCCTCCCATGGGTGTCGTAAAAGTCGACTAAGGGATTAGCCGGAGGATGGGCAGCAGCGCCCTTCGAGTACATTAACAACTCAACTGCGATCGCCAACCCGCCTGCCAAGCGTGGCGATTATGGCAAAACCCCCCAATGAGCCCACAACACATCCATATCGGTGGTTGTGGTGATCTTTGGGGGAGGCCTGTGTCCAGCAGTGGACTTCATTCGGCCGAAATGATGATCAACAAACTTATTGAACAGCATCAGATTCAACCTTCACATTAGTTTTTATATAAGAATTGATTATGTTTGTTTTATTTTCAATAAAAGATACTCTGTCCGAATACTATAAATTTGCGTTTCAATAATCAGTTATAAGTACTTAGCGGTTTTTAAGTATGTTTAAAAATGGGGGCGTTAAAAAGTAATTTATTCTTAAAGTGGGCAGTAGACAAAAAAAGGTTGGGAACCCCTGCTGTAGAATAAGGTTGGATTCACACCAAAGCTCGAGCGGCCGTAATCGCACAATTCACTTATGACTGCACGTACGATTTTTGTTTTATAAAACATTAACCTTGCGTTAAATGTTAACTAATTTAAACTGTTTAACTGCCACTAAGTTTTCCAGCTTCCTGTTGGTATATAAGTCAATTGCAGAACTATTTCTTAAGCACCGAATGAAGAGCACACTAATAACGATGTACTCGCTCGAGTTGTAATATGTAAATTCATAGACTCCTCATAAATCCTATATGCACAAATATCCAAACCAGGACAACTAACTCTATGGCTAGTACTAATACGCTTCTTACTACTAATAAAAGAATTAGAAAACAATAACACAGGTATTGACATAGGTAATATGTTTCAGTGAAACATTTATGAAAAAGGCGTCCGAAACCAATTTAATCAAAAAATATAACATTTCGACATTCTGGACACTTCCCCAACGCAGGGGTGGGATATTTTGCATGTTCCAACCCTCACACCACCTCGTAGGTGAAGTGTGTTAACAGAGAGAGAGTTCGAATGTAAACAATTGAATAATCTAGGTGAACGCTTACTTTGCCACTTTGAATACTGCTCAGTGAAAATAATCATATTAAGACTCTGTTACCTGTATTTACCGTAGATGGAAAATTTTATATTTTTCGATACTTGAAAAATGTCATAATATGGGGTAACAGGAACATAGACGCAAAGAAAGCAGACGGCAATTTTAAAGAAATCACATCAATTTTAGCAAGCTACAACTTGATAAACCACTTTTCTAAACCAACTAGAAAACTCTGTATTGCTAGTAATATATGGCATTGACAATCTCAATACATTCTCAACTAGCAAAATAATCCTATAACGAAAGATTATAAAGTCTATCAATATATACATATGCGTTTTTCTCGTTAATTCGTTGATTCTTTTGCATTGCAATATATCACATTATTGCGCTGGCACTAACTGATTAATATTGTCACCTCAGTATCTACTCGTATATTAAATAAACAAGAATTACGCTTACTTCAAACAAACCAGATGAATCATGCTGTACTAAACAATTATTTAAATGTAGGTAAGGTAAAGTTCACAGTTTATTTTCCGTTATTATGTATCATTCCAGTAACCAATTATTAAAAAGGTAGAAACTTCATTCAACACAATTGAATATTAAATAAAGGAAATTTTATTCAAATATTACGTCTGGTTGTTCTCATTGTGCTTACGGCGAACACTCTCATAGGTAACTTGCTCCAAAACTGCAGTAGCAGGTATTGTAGTAGGGGATCTCTGAATCGACTTTAGACCATTTCCATGTTTTACTAAGACCAATCTATAACTATTGATGGGATTATTGTAGCCAATAAGCCTGACAGTGGTGAAATATCGATTAAAGCGACGCGCAATGATTTTTGATGTTACCCTCCTGTTTGACGAGAATTTGGGGAAAGCCGAGAAAAAAATAAATTATGTATATTGACTTGGCGTGGCGTAAAAGGCGACTAAGGGATTAGACGGAGAATGGGCAGCAGCGTCGTTCGAATACATTAACAACTCAACTGCGATCGCCAACCCGCCTGCCAAGCGTGGCGATTATGGCAAAACCCCCCAATGAGCACACAACACACCGATATCGGTCGTTGTGGTGATCTTCGAGGGAGGCCTGTGTCCAGCAGTGGACTTTATTCGGCTGAAATGATGACTTGGCACACGACATTTTTGATATGTGGGATGCTGGCTCTGCAGTTATTGTGTATAATTTTTACGACCAATGCCCTAATGTTACCACCACCACCTTTAAAGGCTCTCGGTAGTCGGTTGGATCAAGGATCTGATGCAAAAGCCAGTTATACTCGACAAGGCACGCATTTTGAGGAGAGAGGTGCGTCTCTGTGGGGCCCAAACCAGGTGGTAGCTTAGACCCAGCGCCTGATGCCGAGTTCCTATTTCTTTTTATTTTAAAATGTGATTTTATATAGTTTTATTAAAAATGAAAATAATATGTTTAAACAATAAATAAAGGAAAGTCCAATTGAACTTTGTGTGTTTATCTGTAGTTAAAAACATACATCAATGTATGATGTTTGTTTTTAATTACCATCTTTCATTATTTCATACTACTTTCTACGTATAATTATTATCTTGCGCCATAACCTGTGTATTATAATATCTGTGCCTGTGCCAAACCATCATGAAAAAACGCTCTTATTGTCAACAATTTGCTTAATGTGTTTTCTGATAAATTTCCGCTCAAATAATTTGACTTTTTTTATAACCTTATATCTTTTTTTATATACCTCAACTCCTCAACAAACATACATAAATTTATTGGCATATGCTTACTTGATAACTTGTGGCTTAATCCTACTCAAAGCAACATTAACTATGAACGCAAGCAAGACCCCTATCAAGAGTCTGAACGATACTGATAAAACTGACTTGGCAGCAAACATTGGTTCGCTCCGATCCCCAATTAATTACTTCCGACCGATACAAAACAAATGTTTGCTAATCGTTGTAAAGCGTTCGACCGTAATATCTGTTTGCCTTATGTTATTGCTAGCTAACATGTATTGTTAACCTTCGACACAGGCGGTCAAACGCTGTCTCGCCTCCGCGTCGCGCGTCGTACACTCCGATGCAATTACACGGCGTGCGAGCACGGTTATCAACTACAACCGCCAGAGCCGCCCACTGCTCTCAGTCGTCGCGCCACATTCGCTTCGAATACACGAACATTAACCGCTCAGCTGTGAAAAAGAAAATAACAAAGTGAATAATGGCAGCATTCCGTGCAGCGCTTGTTGCGCTGGTGTGCACACTCACGCTCGCCTCTGGCAAAATGCAGAATCCGCTGACCGACGCGTTCATTAATCTGATTAATTCGAAGCAAAACTCTTGGAAAGCCGGCAGAAACTTCCCGGTTCAGACACCTTACGCACATATCAAAAAATTAGTGGGAGTTTTACCTGATGAACGTTTTGCGCAACTACCGAAGGTTGAACATGACGCCGACCTGATAGAGAGTCTTCCTGATAACTTTGATCCGAGGGACAAATGGCCGAACTGCCCTACTTTAAACGAGGTAAGAGACCAAGGCTCATGCGGTAGTTGCTGGGCGTTTGGCGCTGTGGAGGCGATGACCGATCGCTACTGTACATACTCAAATGGCACACAACATTTTCATTTCTCCGCTGAAGATCTTTTAAGCTGTTGTCCAATTTGTGGTCTTGGTTGCAACGGAGGTATGCCAACGCTAGCTTGGGAGTACTGGAAGCACTTCGGCCTCGTGTCAGGAGGTAGCTTTAACTCGAGCCAAGGGTGCAGGCCGTACGAGATAGCTCCTTGCGAACATCATGTGCCCGGCAATAGGATGCCTTGCAACGGTGACTCTAAGACGCCGAAATGCCAAAAATCATGTGAGTCGAACTACGCTGTTGACTATCACAAGGACAAACGTTACGGCAAACACGTGTTCTCTGTTTCTAGTGAAGAGGATCAAATCAGAGCTGAATTATTTAAGAACGGACCCGTTGAAGGTGCGTTTACAGTATACTCGGATTTGCTTAGCTACAAAACTGGTGTTTATAAACACACGATAGGCGATGCTCTTGGCGGCCATGCTATAAAAATTTTAGGCTGGGGAGTGGAAAATGATAACAAGTATTGGCTCATTGCGAATTCCTGGAACAGTGATTGGGGTGACAATGGCTTCTTCAAAATTCTACGCGGCGAAGACCACTGTGGCATTGAAAGTTCTATAGTTGCTGGTGAACCACTTATTGTTTAGTTTGTAGTCACAAGTTTACCAAGCTTGTAAATAACAGCCATCGAATCAATATTGTACCAATTATATTAGCTGATATTTTGAGCAATGATATTTTTAAACCAAATGTTTTCCACAATAAAATAGGTATATCCACCCATTTGTATATTATTTATCAGTAATTATGATGTAACAGTTTACTAGAACATACATAATATGCTCTTAGTCATAATATATAATCATACTCGCCATAATCACTACGCTTGGCAGGCAGATTGGTGATTGCACTATTTTTATTTATAAGCACACTTAATTAAGGAATGAGCCACTTGAAATAACTCCTTAATTACCGGTCACAACAACCATACAAAAATAATTACAGTACCGCGCAAAAAAATTGAAGCCCATGAAATCCAATACGTCAACTGTCTATGCCGAAGTACTCTAAATTATTTATAAATAATCGGATTTCTTTTAAATTATCTGCAGGTGAAACCACGGGGCACAGCTAGTTTACACTATGATTGAAAGTTGGATTAAATTATGAATTCATAACAAATTGGTATTCTGCTCCTCTAAAAGTTCAGTCTGGTTTCAATAGTATCTTAATCTAGTGTAATTTCAATATCAGTTTTCACATTTATTTAAGGACGAGAGTACCTAAGTATTTAATTACTTTTGTCATTTATAAATGTCAGTAGAATACCGTTCTAGTTTCAATCAACGTTCGATCTATTTTCTATCTCATCACAACATAAGTTCACCTTGCCATTGTTTGTTAGTTTAGGAGACTACTATTTGTGATATTTGGGACATTGAAACTACATCGGAATAATGGAATAATATTTTTAACTACGAGTATTGGCCCTCTATAATGCCCTTGTGTACGTTGCTTCCAATTAAATAACTTGTGATAAAAATCATTTTCTAGGCGTTCGTGTTCGTACAACACAAGTAAACATACGCCGCATAAGTACAAGAATATCGTTTAGGTTGCGCGTTTACGACAACGGATCGCGAGTCTACCCTTCTAGGACTTATTATTCTAAATGTATAACCCCGAAAATATGTTTGATGCTTTATTGTCATTTTCTTATCGAAAGGTCAACGTGCGGTCCAATAAACATTTATTTGTGTCACTAATTACACTTATTACTGTAGTCTTATCAATAACGGACAATGAACGACTCTAATGAAAGATGAAACTATAACAAGTCCTAATGATTTGTTGTTACTAACGCGAATCCTGTCTTGTAAAAACAATACGGATTTTGTTATATGAAAACCCAAATTCTATATACATTGCTAAATTCTAGGTGCAGTAAATGCATTATGTGCATGATTTCGTCGAATACTTTGCATTGTTTATGGTGCATATGTGAAAACGAACACTAATGCATTTACTCATCATCACCATAATTTCAGGCGAAAAACGTCCACTGCTGGACACGGGCCACGCTACATCGACCGGTTTAGGTTTATGTTGTGTGCTCATTGGGGGTTTTGCCATAATCGCCACGCTTGGCTGGCGGGTTGGCGATCGTAGATGAGCTGTAATTAATGTACTCGATGGACGCTGCTGTTCATCCAACGGCTTATCCCATAGTTGCCTTTTACAGGGGATGAGACGGGGTGGTGCATTTACTGCACGTATCAGTCTCCACTCAAGTGTAAATCATGTACCGATTATTCTTTTTTTAAATAGCTCACTTGCATCGTTTCTTTACACGGTATAATTCTTGACCCCTCAACCTATGTCAGTGTGCTTGTACCGTGTATGAATATTGAGCTAATGAAATGGGCCGTTTTGTTAACTGTTTGTCCTGTAGATAGAATGAATCAGGTCTCTGTCTTGATACTTCCATCCTTATTACATAGTGGTTATGATCTCAATTACCCACCCACCTATTAACCGTGGCCACCGTAACAACATCCAAGTTCGTGCGCTTTGAAAGCCCTCGTGCACAGACTGCTTTGATTATAAAACTATGTCTAAATCTTCTATCTTAGTTTTCTAGCAGTACAGTTCTGCGTTAAGGACTCTATTAAGATCGTAATACAGTCCTGCTTTTGTAACCCACTATTAAATAACTAGCTGTTGCCCGCGGCTACGCACGCGTGGAGTTTGGAAATCTACATCATGTTGTTGCAAACATGCAATAACGACCTCCGCTTTTATTAGGGACGTGTAATAGGTGTAGAGGAATCATGCTATATCACCAAAAGACAATAATTATCCTTTATGGTTGGGGGTGGCCTATTTACAATCCACTGCGACCGCTAGAGGGGGTGACCGCTTTGCCGTCATCCCCTCCGAGATGTGCCTAAGGCGTGGCACCAATGGGTGCCTCCAGTGTGATTGTAGTTCCTGGAGCCCCGTTCCTTGCTGAAGGTGACTACTCCGGTTTTAGCCGTTAGGAGTCCGGCATCGAGAAAGATACAATATTCAAACTGAACATTTTAATGGTTGTTGAAACAATTTTTCGACTATGTATGTCAGTATGTCAGAAACCTTATAACGTTAGTATATATAAGATTTCAGGCACACAGACAGACAGATTTGTACAAGCGGACCTATTTACCTACTGATAAAACTTATCACTATAACATTACATAGGTGTCGAGCCTTTATAGAAAACAGACATCTTCACGCTACCTCATATATGAGCCGTGTAGTAAACCATTCATCATTACGGCCGAATGAAGTTGCTGGACACAGGCCTCCCACAAAGATCACCACAACGACCGATATGGGTGTGTTGTGGGCTCATTGGGGGGTTTTACCATAATCGCCACGCTTGGCAGACGGGTTGGCGATCGCAGTTGAGTTGTTAATGTACTCGAAGGACGCTGCTGCCCATCCTCCGGCTAATCCCTTGGTCGACTTTTACGACAGCCACGGGAGAAGATAGGGTGGTGGTATTCTGAGCACACACGGCACAGCAGTAAACCATTATTTTTGTGTAATATTATGGATGTTTATAAAATGTTCGGAAATTAAAGATTAGCGACGAATTCAACAAAAAATAGTTATATTTTAGCGATTATTACACATTATAATAAAACACTTTTGAACGGATCGAACTTTTAAATCTGTAACGACGCCTGTCACCTTAGTCATCCTGCGACCACGAATGCTGCAAAGTATTCGAAACGTCAGGAAAATCTAAAATCAACAAAAAATATTAGGTAGGTACGCTATTTGTAAAGTGACAGATCTTTACGTTGGGACGGCTATATTAGCAGTCACTGTAACTGATAATGTAACCTAGCAACTAATTACCTATATTTTTTCTACATATATTTTTCCTTTAGCCATATTATTAAAATGTTAATTATGGTGCATGTAGATTGTATTCTAATTGTTTTTCCACGAGTTTTCAAATTCCACGCCGCTGAGGTCTCGGACACAGCTAGTAAGTCATCATCATCATCATTTCAACCGAAAGACGTTGACTGCTGGACAAAAGCCTCCCCCAAAGGTTTCCACAACGACCGGGCTGAATTTGTGTTGTGTGTCATTGGTGGGTTATGCCATAATTGCTTGGCAAGCGGGTTGGCGATCGCAGTTGAGTTGTGAATATACTCGATGGACGCTGTTGCCCATCTTCCAGATAATCCCATTGTCGCCTTTTACGACACCCACGGGATTACATGGGGTGGTGGTACTCTAGCCTGCACCACACAGGCAGCTGGTAGGTATCATCTTAATATATATTTCCAGTTATATCAAAACCACCGAAATAGGAAATAAGGAGAAGTGGTACGGGGGCGTAACAGCCCCACCGCGACTGGATCAATTTGGGCCATCCGGAAAAAATGGCCGTTTTATAACATCACTTGAGATTCGGTCGCGTAAGTGAAACTTTGTTAAATTGTCGTGTTGTTCGGAAATAGCATGCAAAAACCGAAGCGAAAAAAATAACTTTATCGAGGAAGGAATCATATACCATATGCAAGTGAAAGAATTTTCTTGTATTTGTCTACAAAAATAATAAATTAAAGTTATTGTTATTTTATTGTTACATTTGGATTGATGAAACAGAATGACTGTTTTTTTACAAAATGCAATGCTTCTTATCTACCACTTCTAACTAGCAATCGGTGAATAACAAACGCAGTGAATAGAACAGGGAATGGTACTCCCTATAAACTTACGCGTTGCGCGGTACGCCTGCTGTGTTGCAGTCTGTATGCTCGGCATGATTGGCTGCCTACATAGCCGTGGGTGTGTTTTAGTATGAGTAGCCAATTATAATGTTGTGTTTATTCAGTTCATTGGATGAGAACAACTTGTAACTGTGTGCATTAGTGTGTTTTTGTGAAGAATAGTAGGGGAAAATTGGATTTCTAGGCGAGCATACATTTTGAACTACATGGCATATCTCCTTTCTTCCAATGTCTTTGATCAAAACTATTAAATTTGTTTTCTTTTTAACGATGGCCTCATACTAAGATTTCTCCTGTGTCGTGGGTACAATTTACAGACATAAATCTCACATGCACAATTACCCAGACCCGAAACAACTATCTGTAGATCTTACAAATATTTGTTCCGTGCGGGGATCCAACCCGCGGCACGTAGCGACAAGAGTGAATCATACGCATATTAATATAGTACATAATATAAATATTTTTGGGGGAGGCCTGTGTCCAGCTACTAGTGTATTATAATATCTGTGGTCCATGCGAGGATTTTATTCAGCCGAAATGATGATGATGATGACATATTGCACATATTGAGTAATTAGATAATTAATAAGTATACTTTGCGTGCTCTCTGGTAAAAGTTACCAGTAATACTGATAAACTGAATTGCAGTCGTCCACCCACTAGAATTTGATACGCGTAATATGATCAATTACATGTATGTCAACCTATATGACTCCGCGCGATCCTAAAAGCTAGAGCGTGGAATAAACTCCCAGAAGACCTAGTCTCCGCCCAAAATGTGAACCACATCAAAAACTGACTTGACAAATATCTTATAAATTTCAAATAATAGAATCTAGTGGGGAATAGCAGAATACAGGCATCAGTTATTTCAACTGCCTGCCTGATTATCTATCTATACAAATAAATAAAATTGAAGTGTCTGTTTGTAATGTCAAAATAATAGCTTTTTACTAAATGCATATGAAAGTATGTACAGTACCTACAACAAAACAACTACTTGAATTTTTTTGCCTGTCTGTCTGTTCTGTTCCCGTTAATCTCGAAAAAGTCCCATGAAATCCAATACATATACTAATTATTTATAAATAATCCGATTTCTTTTTAATTAAATGGCGGGTGAAACCGCGGGCTACAGCCAGTTTATAGTAAAAATAAATGGCATAAGCAATACACAGATAAGCGATTGCTGCAATCGCGGGTGATTTGCTGTTATCGATTGAAGAGTCCAGAAGAGTCGAGAGAAGAGAGTATACAGAAGCGGACTCTGTTCTATATCTCCGAAGATCTTCATCAGATCGTCACCAAATTTGAGATATAGCCTAAATCAATCCACAAAGCCACAATCGCAAAAGATATTGCGTAACATACACACGATAAACACCGTCGAATTGAGAACTTACTCCGTTTTTTTTTTTAAGTCGTTTAAAAATTAAAGCAATTGTGATTGCGAGGATAATACGTTATTCCGTGGTGGAAAGAAAAGCACCCATAGCCTGACATTATGACACTAAGGCTTACTACAATAAAATCCCTAAAATGATCTAGCCACGTTCCATGATGTAGATTTCTTACGGAGATAAACGGGCAAGAAACTCCGCAGTTAGTCTTTTTAACTAATTATAATTATGTTACAATGTATTTCACTACATTGTTCTCAAAATGAAGATTAGAGAAACCACAAACAACAACGTAAGTGAAAATTGTCTAAACTTCTTAAAAAGTCTACACTAAACAAGCCTGACTGTAAGGCTTAGCGCGCACAGGTGACTTTTGTCCCCGTGACGATTTCGTCACTCTTATCAAGTCCTTTGGGTATGTATGGAGATGCGCGCGCGTTACGACGTGACGTGATGAGACATTTCCATACATTGACAAAATTGTCACCCGTGCGCGCCAGCTCTAATATGTAATAGTTTATTTTGATTTAGATTAAATTGTCATGGCAGCGTCGCACAGCAACCCGATAAACGACGCCACTATCAGTAGGATACTTGGGTGCTCATGACATATCTAAACTGCCAGACAACAATCACATAAAAAAAATGAATACAGTATAAATTCCACACACATTGAGAAAATATTCAAAAAAAACAAATGTCATGATACAAATTAATATATATATATAATCTGATATAATAAATGAGGTAGTAAGTCATCAGATATGTTGAAGCGATTAAAGCAATCATATAATGGTAAAATATAATGTCAAATATGAGGTAGTAAATAGACGTCAGGAAAAAAAGGAAATTATCTTTCATACATCAAAACCAAGAACGTCAATTTAGGAATACAAAGTAAAAATAAAAGTAATTCATTCAGGCGCCAATGTGTACGTTGTTACAACAAAATCCCAAGCACTATGCAAACTCAAAGTCTAAATAAGTGCAAATCCATAATTAAGCAGGAACTATGTAAAAAAGTTTACTACAAAGTCGCAGATATAGAGGACAAGAAAGAATGCTTGGGATTGCGCTACTCTAACATAATTTCAATCCACATAGGCTAAAATGACAACTGATCATTATTTGATCTATGAACTAATGTAGTAATTGTTATTTAAATTACAATAACATCTACTGCCTATGTTGACATCAAAATACAATAATGTTTTTACATTTTTCAAAATTAGTATAGCTCTGTGGCATTAAGCATTCATTTTATACAATTTATAAGGTACATAAATAAATACGGCTAATGTGAGTATCATGTAGCCTAGTACATCTATGAATATAACTGCCTGTTATTTGACAATATGACTCTGTCATGCTCACTATAATGTCTTGCTGATGGTGGCGTCGTGTATCGGGCCTTTAAGTTCCCTGCAATGTAGTTGAGCTGAGCGACGCCGATGCAAGCGGCAAGCTCGTGAACGACAAAAAATGCTTTAATTTACATTCTTAGTTTTGATGTATGAAATAATTTCCTTTTTTTGATATAATCTAATCAAAACTTTGGATTTTGGATTTGTTTGTTTTTTGTGTTAAATGTCCTAAGACAAAAAAAGTTAGAATCTAAAGATTTTAGATTAGATTGATTATTATATAGGCAGATAGTCCGTGCCTAATGTTATAGAAACCCTTTCTACACAACTTATTTTTTATAATGGACTTGAATATATTAAGGCTATTTCTTTTTATATGACTTGAGAATCTATTGTAAAAACGTACCTACCTATACACTGACATTTAATTTTTTTCATGTAATGGGCATGGGTCTTTAATATTTGTTATTTTGTTGAATGGGGCGAACTAAATAAATTCTAATGTTCAAAGTAAAAGGAGCACTAAAAGAATATAACGTGACAAAAAAACAAATGCTAAAATATGTTAAATTAAATTGAAATGTTAAACTACCTACTTATTGTTGAATGTAGCGCGCGCTCGATAAAAACCGAATGCCGTTCACAGAGAAAACTTTGGCCGCAAGTGACCTCACACACACATACACATCAATCGGCCTGTAGACGACCACTGCTAAACACCGGCCCTTCCAATGTTGCATATAATAAGCATTGAAGATGGATAAGCAGTCATAAGCCATATTGCGATAATCACCACGCTTGGTAGGCGGATTGGTTACTGCAGCATGTTGTTATTAGCACTCGGGAGGATGATGCTACCCATTCCCCTTAGTCGCCTTGTACGACACCCATGCGTGGAGAGTGGTAGTCTATTCTTTGCCGGGAACCACACGAAAGGTGACTACAAGTTCGATCGTGATATTCCAGCACTAAATATTTTATTTTTCGATAGATATCGGTCATTGACTAGGTAAACTTATTATTGATGAACCCAAACGTTGCAGATTTTCGGCAGTTTGCTGACATGTCTAGTTTCTAGAATATCAGAATATTGGGTAGGTATGGATATTCACAGGAGAGCTACATCGGATCATTAATTGCTCAAGGCGGAAGAAAAAGACGCTGGTTAGAAATAATGAATGGGTTCAGCCTTCATCTGGATTTTACCGCCCGATTAGCAATTATGGAAACCCAATAAAACGGAATGAAAGATAAGTTGCGCACAGAGTTCCTTGAATTATTATTACAACTTAGATTTTTTTTTCTTAATTTGATTGTAGAGTTGTTATGAATAATATCGGTTTACTATGGACGTGGATTACAAAAGAGCTTACACCAAATGAGATTATCCGGTTGATTCGCCATTCAAGCAATGAATAAATTGCTCAAAAGCAAGTTAAGTGCCTACTTACAACAGTTGTAAGTATACGATAATTCGATTTAAATTAGAAGTATACGAAAGCAAGGAGACATAGTTACTATATCTCTTTAATTTCGTATACAATGTTTATCATAGCTGTCACATCACAGCTTTGTGAAGCACGGTAGTATGCAGTAAGAAAGATAAGTCAGATCACTGACATAGCTACTGCCAGACTAATGTATTTTCAGAGCATGATGTCCGACGGAATTCTGCTTTGGGGGGCAACAGCTGACGTTGACTCAAGTTTCATATTGCAAAAGAGGCTACAACGACACTACTATTTTCAATGATCTAGTGGTAATTCTTCATGAACTACCTTCGCCCTGGGGAAGGGCGAAGGGGGATGCCGGACTCCTGCCGGCTAAAACCACTGGAGCGGTCATCTTCGGCACCGAAGGGACTCCAGGTCCTCATATTAACGGCCCTCTTCCGATCCCCCTCTGCGGTCTCCTTCTGGAGCATGGCGCTCTCACATAAGGAGACCACTACTCATGCTTCATGCTCTGCCAACATAGCCGACACTACTGCCGGCAGAGAGAGATCTTGCCCGATCATATCGACCAGTGAACTTCGACGACCTCGAACGTGTGCTGTGCGGTATCCTGATCGCTATCACAATGGTGGCATTGGGCCGTGGCCTCGCGTCCTGTCCCTGTGCACGTACCAAAACAACCGGTACCGGTGAACACCTGCGTCAGGCGGTAGGTGACGCGCTCACTCCTTCTGAGCTAAGCTCCGAAGAGAGGCAGGATGGCCTGAACGACGCGTTTGGTCGCGAACTGCAATCGAAGGCGATGTCGCCACATCTCGAGCGCGCGCCATCGAGCCAGTTGCCTTAGGCTGTCGAACGCCCCTGGAGGCACGCTTTCGCCGCTCTGGCAGAGGGAGCGTGCCTGATCATGGACCCACGCATCCTACACCGCCAGGGTGTAGAAAGGTAAAAAGCGTGCCAGGAGAGTTTCCGCCTCGAAGAAGTGCTCTGTTAAACCTGGTGCAAGAAGAGTATAATTTCGAGTCCAAAATCATAATGAGCAACGCAGCCCGTTTCCACTTAAGCGGTTATGTGAACAAACAAGTTTTTCGTTACTGCGGCGCGAAGCATCCAAATGAAATGCACGAAAAGCCATTACATCTTCTTAAAGTGACTTAGATGCGGCACTAGCAGGCAAAAATATAATGGCCCTCATTTGCCCTTGAGGACGGCGACGGCACCGCCATTACCGTAAATGGTGACTACTGCAGACAGATGTAAAACAAGTTTTTATTCACCACACGTTTCTGAATTCGGCCTCGAGCATTGTTGGTTCCAGGCGCAGGACGGAGCAACCACTCATACAGCTCGGATGGCTGCAATAGATATTTTGGACGCCAATTTCTGGGCCGTAAAATCTTCAGTTTTGGCGGCCAGCTCACGAAATGTGACTAGCCAGACTTCTACCTTTGGGGCTTTTTGAAATCTCGCGTTTACCACAACAAACCTTGCATCTCTTGAACGCAAACATTGGAGAAGAAATCATCAAATTTGGAGCCAGATATTTTGCAAGCAAAATTATTCAAAATGCAGTAAAACGCGACCATCATTTGACCGATATAATTTTTTCAACTTAATATCAACAATTTTACAGCTTCAAATAAACTTTTCGTGAAAACAGCTCTTTTTTTAAAATTTTCAATAAAATGGCAGATAGTTCACATTATGACATTATTTCTACCTTTTATACCTTGTATAATTCTAAAATATAAGGATGCTACTTTTATTCTAACAGGATCCGATTAAGGGGGCCAGCTTCATCATCATATCAGCCAGCGGACGGCCACTGCTAAACAAAAGGGTCCCCGATAGATTTCCAGAACTGTCTCGTAATTTTGTGAGAAATTTGCCAGTACCTACTCACCACGCTTAGCAGGTGGGTTGACGAGCGCAGAACGGCTGTTGTCACCCAGAAGGGACGCTGCTGCCCATCCCTCATGAGTCCTTTGGCCACCTTCTACGACATCCACTAGAAATGGAGTGGTGCTCGAGCTTCGGTAGTAATAAATGATCCCCTTTAAACCCCAAATAATATCGATCCAGCAGCCCCTTTGAGTTTGTTTTTATCCCAGTAACGCCATAAGCCGAGGTCCGTGTCCTACAGGGGATGCCCTTAGGTTCAGTTACTTAGCCTGGCTGGAGGCTATTCACGCTTCATCAATTGTCCGGTTAAGCAACCACATCTTCCTTGAGATGTATGCGAGAAGGCCTACCTAAAAAAAAGTGTGTGTGTGTCAGCTCCGACGCACGACTGGAGCTTACTCCTTACGAACGATAATTATGATATATATCGAATAGAAAAAGAGGGTAAATGAACGCGATCTTCTAAAATGATAAGAGAAATAAGCATATATCTGTAATTATTCGGATTACTTATATTACTTCAATAAAAGCGTATTACATAAAGTATGTTACAAAATAATAATATGATTTGTTTAATAGTACATAAAAATACACGTATCAATGCATAGATGTACAAGATAACTTTAAAATCAAAACATTAAAAGTTGATAGTTAGGTTGCTGTTCATGTACCTACGTTGTATAGATACAATAAATGCTACTATATGTATTTATTATACAGCATGCATACCCTGTACTCGGCAGCAGTATACAAGTTGCGGCAGAACTTCGTAATACGCAGGCACACAACACACACGTACAAACATACGCACACATTCAACTCTATGCAGTGAGACTACGAAGTATCGCACAAAGAGGAGGCCCCGAGAATAAGTTACGCTGTGTAATGTATTCCATCTCATTCTTTTGCACGTTTAATCCTACAGATATATATGTTTGTCTCTTTCTACGTAATGCCTCAACTTTCCGAGTGTTACACTTGATTTTACTCCTCATAAAATTTCCGTAATGGGCCTTATAACTCAAATTGTTTTCTTAAGGAGTAAACTCTAAAAAACTGACATCTTTTTGTTTCTGCGTGAAGGTACTGTTTGTCTTGCCATGACCACGAGGGATTTAAGGTGAGATTAAGAAACATGAATGTAAAGGGCAAAGAACGCTCTAAGCCTAGTCATGGTTAAGCGCATCTTCAAAATTCGTATTTATTCGTCATAGGTATTCGGAGTTACAGTCCCTGTCAAACTTACGTCGGTTTTGGCTAAGTTTGCACTCTATGGCCATTTTAAACTGATTACCAAAATAACTTTCTTTTGCACTACTACTTTTTTAAACATCTTCATGTAAAATTACAATACTCGTATGGTGTCGCCTCCAGAGCCATGGTTTATTTAAGGAATTGAGTAAGCTAGTTAAAGTAGTGTAAAACAAGTACTCATGTATTCGTTACACGATCAAAGCGACTTAACCCGGGTGGCACTTAAAATGCCTAGACCGCGCTTAACGAGTTAAAAGTTTAATGAAATGCGAAAAACGAATACTTTTAATGTCTGAGTCGGTTTTACAGGGCTCAGTTAAATTAGTACAGAAGTTCAGTGTTGTGGATATAAATTATGGGTTATGAATGCAAGTGTAGCATTTACATTGACGCGTTAAAATTTTGTTTTTTAACAATGATTTCTCGTTTGTCTTGGGTACAGTTTACAGATATAAATTACAGATTTATATCTGTAAACTGTTACTGTCTGTAAATAGAACACCCAGGCCTATCTCTATGCCATTCAAATATTTGTTCCGTGCGGCAACGAACCCGCGACAAATAGCGCAGAAAGCCAAACGCGGCGTCTCGGCGATATTAGAAGGCAAGTTAAAAGTTAAATATTTAAAACAAACCACAAACACACTCCTTGAATGACTTTGATGATGTGTAACATTCGTGCTAGTTTCAATAAAAAGATGCAAAATATCTTCACTTATTCATAGTGAACTGACAGGAAGTGTTATAACATCAATATCGAAGTCAAGTATGGAACTTGTCATTGCGGAAAGTAACTTATTACCGAGAAGATACTTACACTAATCACTAGAGATCGGATTACATACAGCAAAAAACGCTGAAATATGTGAATATAACAAAAAAACAAGTGCGAGTTGAAATTGCGTGGAGAGGGTTCCGTACAATGAATCAGTTATCTACCATGTTATTTACATAAATCTGACCAATTTTTTCTGTCGTAACTAAAAAAGTATGTATGGTACCGGATTGTGGAGGGAAATTGCTGAATGTATTGTCTATTGTTAAATTCTGTCTTATACCAATAATTTATCCCAAGAACAATCTTAACATTGTAGTTGAAAAACATTTTCTTACATACATTCGCAAACATAAGTTTGGACGATCAATATAGAAAGATTTACCTGTTACTTTAAAAGCATAGACTTCTTATAGGTTTTCTTTCTCCTATAAGTAAAAAACTAACCTATGCATGTATCTCATGTAATTTTTTTTTTAATCTTTAATCTCAGTAGTTTCGGAGATAGTTTTTAAGCTATGTAGTGTAATGGAGGGGGTAATGGTAAATGTCCATCGATTTATATAATTAACAATAAAGCTATTGATGTTAAAATTATAAATAAATATATTTGAGACCCAAGCCAACCAATAAAGCCCTTTCATTTCATATATTGCACTCCCCATCTTGTCCCGCCAATGTGAGCCCAGTATTCAAAATTCATTTATTTACGTTACACGTCCGTGATTAGGTCGCAGGTATTCATATATGTACCAAACTTAAACTTAATCGGTCCAATAGATTCGAAGTAAATTGGCTGTGATGGACGGACAGACACACGAGTCATCCTATAAGGGTTCCGCCTGTTTTCATTCGGACCTACTATTCAAACGTTTTTTTGGATTTATGGGGGAGGCCTTTCTTCAGTAGTGGACGTCCTTCGGCTGATATGATGATGTACGACACCCTATGTACGTATGATGTACGATGTCAAAGAAATACTAGATAAACTACATAAGACATTGAAAAAGTTTACGAAGTCTGAAGATACGGGCCCCCACGACTGCTATCAGTAGGTATCTTAACGAAATAAATTTTCTTTTATTACCACTTTCTTAGTAAAACATCAATACCGCTGTAAACAAATTTATCCAGGGTTTCGCAATATATTTTAGTAAGAGCTCATAAGTCACTTACCTTAGAGTCAAAACGCGGATCGCTAGAATTATATTAAAATTTCATTACGGCACTCTTTGTTTGTGTTCAGAATTATAACGAGTTTATTATAACTGAAAGGTCAAGCAGTGTATCAGGAAATTGAGTCGACTTTGTGGCTCTGCGCAAATAGAAATATTCTTTGTGTATATCGGTATCATGTGAGGACTAACAGTTAATTAACTGTGTTTGTCGAGATAGCTTAGACGTTTTACGTCAATAGTTACTGATTTGCCATTATGTGTTTAAGTCGGTGCTCTCTCCTGGTCAAAAATATTTTTGACTAACGAAATTAGTTTGGATACCTAAGTTTCATTGCATGCCACGGTCAGTAGTACTTGTGAGCATTCCCTTTAGTCACAACTGCTATCGACGGATACTGTAGGGATCTTGAAAATAAAGTCCTGGTTTTCTTGAAGTTATTTCTTTATTTTCGGGAACTTGAGGTTACAGTCACTATACCGACCGCGGTCGCTTAGGTTCTATGGATCTTTAATGGCACGAGAGCCGTCAGTTTTTTGACACAATTTGTACGCAATTTTTATTATTAACATAACACATTTTATCATTTTACATAATTATTTATAATATTAAATCATGAATGATGCTTGTAATGAATGCAGAATGACTCGCTCTATGCGTTTATACAAAGTTATTCAATAAAACTTAAGGTTTTTATGGCTAGGACCAATTTCATGACCAAAACTTAGGGTTTTAGGTCGAGCTTAGTACATTAGACTGGAATTAAATATTACTAGTGACTTTTGCATATATAAACATAGCTAGCTATGTGTGGCCTCTTGATATCACTAATTTATTTATACAATTCCAATTTTTATTGATTACATGTTGTAGAACAAATATTTGAGATATGACCTACTAAAACAAACTATGATTCACTCAATTTAATAATAAAGAACTCGTCATGTCTAAAGAATTTCTAACGATGAAACCGAAACGCCTAAATGACTCTTTCGCTGCGCGATTATATGGTCATGGAATGTATGTTTACGAACAAATATGACACCCAAGACCTTCATGATTATTGGACAACATACGCTGTTGCCATTTATCTTGTAGTCGTAGTCTATTGGGTGCCTCATGCGACCGAAAGTCATTGCGTGACATTTATTTAGTGGCGTTGAAATCCATCCTGTTCTCATGGTTCCATTGCTATACTATGCTATGCTAGCCATACAATCTGCATCAGATCTCCCATCATATCCGGACACCACACGGAAATCATCATTTCATCATTTCGGCCGAATAAAGTCCACTGCTGGACACAGGCCTCCCCCAAAGATCGCCACAACGACCGGTATAGATGTGTTATGGGCTCTTTGAGGGTTTTGCCATAATCGCCACGCTTGGCAGACGGGTTGGCGATCGCAGTTGAGTTGTTATTGTACTCGAAGGGCGCTGCTGCCCATCCTCCAGCTAATCCCTTAGTCGGATTTTTACGACACCCACGGGAGGAGATTGGGTGGTGGTATTCTGAGCCGGCACCACACGGCTATTTAAAAATATTTGGGTTATTAACTTTGCCTAGTATGTTCATCTATGAAATAGGAACATTTTTCAAAAATAATTCAGGTTTATTTACCGAGGTTAGAGAGAAATTTCCTCGAAATACGAGAAATCCTAAAATACTAGTACTATAGACTAAGCCAAGGACACTACATCAAAAGAATTGTAACGCTACGTGTATCCAAATATTTAATGAAATATCAGTACAAATTAGCTTCCCTTGTCCAGTTTAAGAAAAGTCTTAAAACTGGCTGCTAGACAAAACATATTAGACTGTACAGGAATTGAGTCAACGATTTTAGTTATATGAAATAAATAATTGTAAAGAATTTCATTTTTATAATTTATAAAAATGATACTTTTGACGCTGCTACCCTTACTCCGGCTGGTGAGACGGTGTGGTACTACTTTTGCCGCTACTACACGGTGAATAATAATGTATATGTATTATATTAAATAAAATTGACATTAATTAGTTAATAAAGTATTTAATAATCTTACTAACCTTACCTTCTTATATTTTATTTATACTTGGGTTATTTGACTAATTGCCGATTCTTACGGACCAGTGTTGATCAATTTTCTTTGATTTGTTTGTTATTGGTCGGATTCATAAGATTAAAAGGGAATTTTACATGCCAATTTTACATTAAAGAGGACGAATATCTTTCGAAGCTCATGGGCTTCTAAGATGCAAAGGCTAGCTCAATCTTTCATAACTGCAGTTGATCGTGAGGCTCAGTTAGCTACTAAACGTGAGTGCAATGCACAGACTTTAACTGCAGAAAACAGCACGCAGCGCCAGTCGCGGTTAGGTACGCAACGAGATGTCACTGCTGCCTCTAGATCACAAAAAAGTAATGAACTTGAAGCACATCTCGCAAGCGATCGGAGGCGCCACGCGCCTCAGACTTACAGACCCAGTGTGAATCGCAATTGAGCTCGCAGAGTATCTACACTGCGACGTCTCTATACATGATCGACATCCAACGGTCATGCATTTTATGAAAGTTATTGATGACGACACCCAGTGCCATGTGGAAGCATTTCCTAACAAAAGACAAGAGCGCATGGTTTGGCACTCGGCTGGCTGGGCTGGATGCAATATGCGGCAGGCCTATGAGTCGTGTCATTCGGAAATATATCATGATCCCTCTACACCTACTACAAGTTCTAATAAAAGTTCAGGTCATTATTGTTTGTTTTCAATAACATGATGAACATTTCTAAATCACACGCGTGCGAAGCCGCGGGCAAAAGCTAGTTTTTAATAAATTAATAAGTAAGGAGTGTTCAGATTGGATTTTAATATTTACGGATGCTTCAAAGTTTTCAGAAGTATCTTGTGTAGACATATCCGTTTTTATTCTCAAGTTTAGTGAAATTTTGAGTCATAGATGTCCTGCAGAGTGCTCCAGCTTTATTGGTGAATTTATTGCCATATTAGAAGCATTATCTTATATAGAGTTTAATCTTCAGCGATTCCCTGTTTGTTTCCCTTTGTTTTTTTGTCCCTGGCTGTTTACAAGATCTTCTAAAATTACCAAGATTTTTTTAGTACCTTCAAAATTAAGCAAATATTAAAATTAAGCTCTGTTCGTTTAAAAGAATATAATTTGCGACATTCACGATTACGACATTGAGACTAAATATGAGATGTATTTCGAACATTCCAGATTTTTTTCAAAGCTGGAAGAGCAGAAACCTGTATAGACAGGAGACTATAGAATTTGACAAATTATAGAATTCGAGGGATTATGTTTGCAGGCTGATTTGAGAGTTGGGACAACTTTACCGTTCCTGGTCTGAAGATATAAAAAAATCTATAACAGAAATATTCCATAGATCTTAAAATACCGAAGAACTTACTATATCACTTAAAGTAACATGTTTAAATAAAAAATTCGGAAGAAGACTAAGAAGTGATATCAGGATAGGCAGCAGCATCATCCAGTTTGCTAAAAGCAATACTGCAATCACCAATCCGCCTGTCATGGCAATATCACCTTTGATCACTCATTGTAGTGATCATTGGTAGGCCTATATTCAGTACTGGACGTTTACGGGCTGATGTATGTGTGTTTTTATAGAGCACTTAACTGTCATTACTGAAAGTCACAAAGGGTGCCAAATAAAAGAGCAGGATTTTTAAATAACATTTTATTGTAACTACAAATCAATATTAAAATATTTGCGTCAAATAGTATAACCCGGAGGACTACAAATCGCAGCGACCAAAACCATTTAAATGCTGTTTCTTATACATACATAAAAACAAATCATTGTCCTTCTACAAACCGAAATAAATAAAACATAACAAAGTCAAAGAGACAAGTTCATTACTTAATTAAAATAATAAATCACTCACACAGTAAGTAATTTTCGTTCCAGTGTTATACCAATGATGCAAATATAATTATTATTAAATACATGATTAATTATAAACCTAATTTGATTAAATCTAATATATCACAAACCATGACTGATTACGTTAGTGCGCCTCAGTCGTAACATAGCACTAGTATTAGACAGTTCCAATAAAATAATGAATATCTTTAACCTATTGAACTCACCCTGACAATAAAACGACACATATTTCAAATATTTGAAAAAACATGTTTATTCTTTATGAAATGAAGCAAATATACAAGCGGAATAAAAGGTCCTATCTACACACAATATTACGTCTAATTTTGTGATTCTATGGGCTCCCAGAGCCACTTTTTCACACTTGATGGAATCGCAATTTATCGTATGTGTTCGAAGCCCCCTTCTATTAGACGAAATATAGTTGGTTAACTTTGTATGTAACAGATAGAACTACATGCGCAAAAGGGATACATAAAGGTTACAAAAGATACTCAACAGGCCAAAGATAAAATAAAATTACTGCAAACAATAACATAAAAAAATTGATAAACCATTTCATACGCGTCAGTCTGTTAGAAAATCTTTATAAATATAACAAATGAAAGATTTTTGGTAAAAATATTTTTAAATGATATAACAGACAAAAAAGACACAGAGATCACATATACATACTTAATAAGACATTTCATTGAGAGGCCATACTTCAGACCAACCTATTTGTTATTACTATAGGAAATCCATTCAAATTTTTGTCTACACTGGAAGTTAAAGCTGATAAATCTTAAGCACCTTCCAATCTATCGCTAGCTATACCTTGAGCAAACTGACAAACAAAATCAAATACATACAGAACGAAAATATTAAAGTCAAACACAAAGAATATGTTTAAACTTATTTGACATTTTCATGTCACGATATAATGAGATGACGACAAAGACATTATAGACGATGGACTGGGAGGGTTGCGGCAGGCCAACCCATGGCCAATACAATTTTAATGAATCAACAGTATTTTAAAATGGTCGCGATACTTGTGGCTACTTATTGAAATTCTTAACAACGAACAGGCGTTATACAAATCACGCTTCATCGAGAGGCAAAGGTCTGATTCAGGCGCAAACCACACAATTACATGTCAGAATTATTACCCCCAACTGCCCGTAATCGCTACAATCGATACAATCTAATTTTGTAAAAGCGATACCTACTATTTTACATTAAAACAACTAAGAAAATTGGAATGATTGACAAAAAAATAAAATACGTGATAAATATATTAATACTTTTACATTTGACACAGACTTAAAAAAATTGCCCAAGTCTGATCACCGACGAATAACTGGATGAGATATTTACCTAATATTAACATACGTATAATTAAATGGAACTTTACTGGAGGAATACTTTTCTTTACCGATTTTTCCTAGATGGCAAAGTATTATTAAAACGACTAGCATTAATTCCTCTTCATCTCCATCTTTGTGCTATATTATTTTAAATTTGGTGTACTTACGTATTGTTTATGATATTTTTTCAACTTGTACCGTCTTATTAAACGTGGACTAAATATGATTAACTTTACTCTAAGTATTAGGTTCAGTACTAAAAAATTTCAGTATTAATAAACAGACTAATCCGACTCTACTCTCGGAATAAAGGTTAATTGGCATTTTGTAATTTATGATTGATTATCAAATAACGAGTCGATAACCGTGAAACAAGATGGATAGAGTTTATATTGACGATTTGACGGTGAAGATGGGTGAAACATGAAATTAATGAGGTTAGAATTGTTGGAATTCAGATTCCATTTTATCGTGAGAAATTTTATAAAATTCGTAAGAGTCCATTGAAGGAACTTCAAAAAGCTGAATTTCAGTCTAAGAACAGATTTTCTCGGTCTGCTGCCGTTTTCAATATTGATTTAGCGAAAAACTATTCAGCTCGCGTGATGCAAGAGGTGGCTTCATACCACCCCATCTGCTAATAATAATAAAAGTAATTAAATCAGAATTGATCCGAAACGGCATTAACTAGTCAAAATCTAAATATTGGCCGTCCATCAGTCTGATATTGACACAATTAGCATTGAGTTCATGACGTTCGCTTTTTACTTTTAAAATGAGAGGGTTTCCATGGCGCATGCATTAATCCCGGTGTAAGGAATGTATTGTTAGTCCGAGGTTACTCCATGTTTATTAATAACATTGTAAAAACGAAGTTAATACTTGGTTACTCCGTATTCCACTAGTCCCAGTGTAACATCGGAGTAAGTTACACCATTTTTATTAATAACACAGTTAACATGGTAAATATCCCGTTTTTAGTTCCAATAATAGTGTTAGTGACCATGTCAGTTTAAAAACTTATAACACAGTTAAAGTTTAAGGGTTTGCTGATTAAAAGAATGTAATATCACAGTCTGTCTATATCCAACTCCATTCTATCGGTTAACGTTTTAAAGCAAACTTTATGGCTTGCGAAGACAAATGGGCAAGGCTTACGGCCCGAGCTACAGTATGGCAGCTCGAAACAGCATTCCAGATGACGCGGTCAAATATTGAATGCAATTGACTGTTTGACTCTATGAAAATACCAAAGATCTGTACAGAGTAGAAATAGTTACACTGTGGCAATAGTATGTAGCGGTGCCGGCTACGAATAGCACCAACCCATCTCATCCCGTGGGTGTCGTAAAAGGCGACTATGGGATTAACACTCAACTGCGATCGCCAACCCGCCTGCCAAGCATGGCGATTATGGAAAAACCTCCCAACGAGCACACAACACACCCAGACCGGTCATTGTAGCGACCTTTGGGGGAGTCATATGTCCAGCAGGGGCACGGTTGGTGCAGTGGCTGATACAGTCGGCTGCTGCGCTCCGAGTCGTGGGTTCGATTCCCGCACGGAACAAATATTTGTATGATCTGCAGGTAGTTGTTCCGGGTCCGGATGTATTGTATGTGGAATTCATGTCTGTAAACGCACCCATGACACAGGAGAAATGCTAGTGTGGGGCAACGTTTTTTTAAAAAAGAATAAAAGCAGCGGGCTGAAAAAATGATGATGAATATTATGTAGAACGTCCTGGTACCATGATGACTAGATAGTATTCCCGACTTCTCTCAATACATAACTAAGCAGCAAGATTTGAAAAATTTGGTCATAATTTTTTTCACTTGATAGTCTCACATCTTTGCACGATCATGGTTTATATATTTTAGAGTATCTATCATTATACGGGACGGTTTCTTCAGACTCGATAGATGCTCAAATAACCCTACCTTGTACGTGAAATTGCATTGCTAGTATTCTTAAGTAGCAAACCGAAGGTTACGGCTGCAAGTCCAAAACCACAGTTATACAGAACTACTCTTATGCCGAAATATATGGAACACAGAACAAATACCTACCTACAGTTCCCAAATGCCCGTCGGCGATCAAACTGGCTTTTATAGTAACATATTGGTATTTACGTCATTGAGTCGTATCTAGTGTTAGTTGTAAGCGGATCAGTGTCGTCCCGCTGACGGAAGTTGAACGCGTTACTGAAACTGTCTCGAAGCCGCTCCGTGAAAGTCTTGTAGTCGAGGTGGGCCTGACCGAAGTCGAAGTTCGCAACTTCAATTGTGTGTCTGTAAAATAAATAGATTTTATAATATTTTTTTAAGCTTGTCTGTGGCAGCCGGTGTGTAAACAACCAAAGCAGTAAGTTTTCGAATTTCCTCAGGGTTAGGTTGGTATTAATCATATTTTATATGTACTTCTGAAAAATTACCATTGCCAATGTTTTAACCACACCCACTCTTCATATGGGAGTCGTAAAAGTCGCCTAAGAGATTATGCCAAGAGAAAAAGCAGCAGCGTCGTCTTGTGCGCTATCTTACCATTATTATATGTGAATGTTTGTACAAACTCTCAACCGCACTCAAAGTGCTGAATGGAGTCATGTGAAATTTGAAATAGACATCGATTAAGCCTTGAAATGTTTCCTTAAAAGTTTAAATTAGTTCACTAGTGGACGAAGTCGCGGGCAGCTAGTTAACAATATATTGCGATCATCCTCAATCCATCTGCCACGTGTCGAGATCAGTGCAATTTTCAGATCCTTATGAAGTGAACTGCAGCGGTTATGAAGAGGCCTATCTTCAGGGATGGACGATTAAGAGCTAACGTCGAGAGAGAGTTATCGTGCGCTAGATTTTGAACCCCACTTTATTACTCAATAGCTGAAACCGCGGCTCCGGCTTTCGGTAAGAGAAACAGCATATTATGCACTAGGTATTTGGGGAAGGTATCTCCAACGCTTTTCTTTTAAGTATAAACAAAGGACTCACCCTGAACGATGTTGATAGTAGGCGATACCAAACACGACCAATATGACAGCCACCAGACAGAAGAACACCGGTATTACTATTACCGACAACTGCGCGTGCACATACGCTGAAAATAATAAAGAACTTGGTAATATTCTACGGTCAGTTTTGCATCAGAATATTGATGGCAGTTCCGTGCAGTTCTCGGCAAAGAATAGATCACGCCTCTCTACCTATGAGTGGCGTAAAAGGCGACTAAAGGTGGATATCGAGAGATATCAAGAGATATATAGAGAGCGATAGGGGACACCATCCACCCATGTGCTAATAACAACATACTGAGATCACCAATCCGCCTGCCAAGTGTGGTGTACTGAGTAGTTTTTTTTCCCCCCTAGGTTTCCTCCTTTGTCATGGGTGCCTTTTACACACATTATATAAAATACAGATAGTAGTTTCGGGTCTGGGTGTTGTATGTATCGGTCAAATACCAACGCTTCGTGTAAGCACTGATATCCAGCTACATCTAACTAGTTACCGACCTATAGCATTATTATACCTACATTTGTCTAACGACAAAACTTTTTACTGTAGGTATGGTGCTCAGGTAAGTACTGTATGGTAAAAAATTTGCCGTTCTGGTACTTGTGCCCATTGCAAAGTGCAATGTGTACACATTATCTCAGTATATCTGATAGGAGCTAGTAACTAGAACCCCGCTGGTAAACCGTCGCGAAAATCTGATCTGTCATAAGGTCAAGGAACACGGCAATCACTGCAATCACTACGGGCAAACACGGTTTTGCCGTGTGGTGCCGGCTCAGAATGCCACCACCCCATTTCCTCCCATGGGTGTCGTAAAAGTCGACTAAGGGATTAGCTGGAGGATGGGCAGCAGCGTCCTTCGAGTACATTAACAGCTCAACTGCGATCGCCAACCCGCCTGCCAAGCGTGGCGATTATGGCAAAACCCCCCAATGTGCTCACAACACATCCATATCGGTGGTTGTGGTGATCTTTGGGGGAGGCCTGTGTCCAGCAGTGGACTTCATTCGGCCGAAATGATGAAACACGGTTTTGACTCCTGTACCAAACATGACAGGCAATTCCTTTCTTGCTTAAAACAAAACTTACTTCAGCTCTTTCTGTTTTGCTGGGGGTGTAATTTTTAATGACATTCAATGCACAACGTACCTTTATAAATATTTATAGTAGCTCTAGAAACAGTCTTCCCAATTTCATTTTCGATGACCACAACCACCGTATGCTGGTCGCTGTCCGAAAAGTAATGGACTAAGGGGAACGTGCTGGCTATGGTTCTGGTCTTGACCAGACATGTTTCATTGCCAGTAACGTTGTATTGGCCCAGTTTGTACTGTATGCAGTAGTCGAATGGAGGCGAGCCCGTGTACTTGACGTTTAAGTTTAATAAATCCCCGTGCTGCAGCCAATTCATGCCTGTGATGTTTATCGTCGATATCGGCTCTGAAAATTAGAACAATAATGTATTATATGTTTTCTGCTATTATGTGTTTTGTGGCGAACCTTGTGTCAGAATTATTCAAGCCCCACTCACCTCCAACTTGTTTTAACGACTGACGTCTAATGACAAATGCTGGGACCTTTTTAAATTTTTTATTGGTGATCAGTGGAAGTTATCTGGGGCAGTCATCTTCGCCACCTAAGGGAGGCTCCAGGTCCTCGTATGATCACACTAGCACCACGCCTATAGGCACATCTCGGAAAGGGTGACTATAAAGCGGTCACCCTCCCGGGGGGATTGTAAAGGATCCACCTTCGACAGGACGAAGAAGAAGGGCGTATTTACCGACCATTGCCTAGTTCACAGGAATATCGGCTACATACTGACTGCCCACTTTAAAATACAGTAAGCAACGATCGACGAGGTATGTCTATGGATGGGTGAGCGATTGGAATTGAGCGTGTCCGTGCTTCGGACAGCGCGTAAAATCGGCGGTCCTGTTAGTGTCATTAGACGGCAGTCTTTAAAACAAGTTGGATGCCTTTAGGCAGATGGACAACTTTGACAAGGTTTTCGACTAACCAATCAAAAGAGAGAGAGCCCATGAACGTCCAACGTTCATGAACCTGCCCTACGAACGCTACAAAGGACAGCCACCGGACACACATCGCCATGATCACCGAGTTTAGCAGACAGAGTAGTGATAGCAGTATAATGGTTATAGCAAAAATATGGATGCTGCTGCCATCAGCTGGATATACTCTCAGAGCTTTTTACGATAACCACGGAAAGACGTGTGGAAGCATATGACTACACTCATGTATTGAGTTATTATATATAAAAGCTTCTTATACATAAAAAACGTTTTAACAAAAAAACTATCTAAAACGATATAAAAATATTAAAACCACTGAAAAGGAAAGTCGGGCGGGGCCAGGTATGCCCCAACCATGGTTCATGCAGACCAACAGGAAGTTCTATTTTAAACCTGGCCCCGCCCGACTTGATAAAGGTTTTTTTTCCTTTTCAGTGGTTTTATATCGTGTAGGGTTTTTGAAGTCGGTACTTTTTTTGTTAAAAAGTTTTATTTGTTTCTTTTTAGTGTAAATAAATTTAAGAACTTTTTCCAATTTATATCACTAAAAATAAGAATGACTAAAATCTGTTCTCTGATCCGAGAGGAATCGAAACTATTAAGACATCATCTAGATAAGCGCAGTCAAATTAACCTGTTTATTGAAGTTGGTTTAAAAACTACTTAATCAAATGTAATGAAATTTATATGGGACTAATTCGAAAGCATTCTGCATCAGTTAAAATATGAATTGCTCAAATCGGTCTACTAATCTCGGAGTAATCGGTGTACATACATAAATAAGAAAAAAAAACGCATCGAATTGAGACCTCCTCCTTTTCGAAGTCGGTAAAAAGATAAAGCGTTGTTCAGACTCATTTTAATTAAAATATGTTTATCCTTATCTTTCAAAACCAAATTTCGCAATAAAAGATAAGACAAATTTTTTTTTTTCACAAATGTGTTTGTATGGTTTTTATGAATATGAGGATAATACCTAACTGGCATTAATATTTGATTACCGGTTTAATAAATAATTGCTTCACATTTATAATATAATAATTAATTCACATTGTATGATGATGAAATTATTTTATCATTTACAGCCGAAAACTTCTAATGCTGGACTGTCCCAAAGATCGCCGCAACGACCGGTGTGGGTTTGGGTTATGATGGAGGTTTGTAATAACGATTGACAGGCGGGTTGGCGATCGCAGTTGAGTTCTAAATATACTCGAATATAATCCCATAGTCACCTTTTACGCCACCCACGGGATGAGATTGGGTGCTTCTGTTCTTGAACCACAGTGCCGGCTAAGAACAGAACCACCCGAATCAGCAGTTCAATCATTTGTTTTCATCAAATCAGCGAAACATCTAGAGGTTCATATTATGTAACAGCATTGTACTAACTCTCATTCTGGAAATAGTTGCGTTTATAATTAATGATTTGACCACAACCGTAATTATTGTTCAATCATACAAAATGTTCAAAAGTACATTCCTTTTATAGTTGACCTAATTAAAAATCCATTAAATACGGCAAAGTTTACAGCCACAAAATGAATAATAACAAACCATGTTAATTAAACGAAAGGCGTTCCAATTAACGCGCCAGCTCTAGCCAATGAACATAATAATAAAAACATTCCCAATCAAAACAAAAGGCGGCCCATTGTACTTTTGTCAGGGCATTATCTTTTTTATTATTATTGTATTATCCTGGTGAAAAATAAAGTGATAAATAAAATATAATTATTCGTCATTCTTATCAGTCAACGCTTATGTATCCATTGTATCCAGCCTACGCTCCGAGTGGTTTTCCCGGTAAAGTATAGACCATCCGTCCTCCATAGGTGTCGTAAAGGCTCGATATCAAGAGGATGGGCAACAGCATTCACCCGTGTCCTAATTACAACATAGGACCCTTCATATCAGCCAATGGCCTTCCACTGCTGAGCAGAGGCCTCCCTATATGTATACATATCTGTTACCATATATTTCTAAATTTTTGTTCTTTACATCAACTTGATGTTCATGCGTCGCCTGGGTCTCCCATTGAAAACCAGCGCTGGAATACTGCCTGTGCAGTATTTTAGCAAATAGCTCAATGGAAGACCCGTTGTTGGCACAATGTGTCTCTATGTGTTCGGAATCTTTCTTTCTTTGTTTCTATAGATTTTCACAATTGTGTCGTCATTTCGGGGGGAATTCGCCAGTACTCACCACACTTGGCAGACGAGTTGGAGAGCGCAGAATGACAGCTGTTCCACAGAAGGGACGCTGCTGCCCATCCCTCCACGATGGAGTTGTGCTATAATCTTAATCCGGACACCACACGGGAAAAAAACAAACAACACATGATCACCAATCCGCCTGCCGGCGGCGTGGCGTGGTGATTTTGGTAATATGACCGCTCATTTTAGTGATCATTGGGGTTCAGTGGACGTTTACGGGTCGATGTGTGTATACTTTCTTATTGGAAAGTTAATAATGTATTCGATTACAGTTCAGAGCCGCGGCCACTGCCACTGAATATTAAATATGATTTCCACGATGTGGAACAATTATTTTAATTGAGATATCAGATTTTAAGGAATATATATTACATTATTATATTAATATTAGTGATGCAATATAACAGGCTTAGTCAATATGCCGTATTTTCCTGTGTGGCATTTGAACAAAGCAAATATTAACCTCAAAGAGCCATTTCAATATTTTAAGGATTTTGTCAAATAGCTTTATTAAGGTGGAGTCACGACGTGCCGAAAATTTTGGAAATAAAAATAGGAAATCCATTTATCTCGGAAATAATAGGCAATAGTATTTGAAATTTTTGAGCACGCAATGTATTGAAAACAACGCAATTAAAACACTACGTTATTATTGTTCTATGATATGATATAATTATGCTACTGCCGTGTGGTGCCGGCTCAGAATACCACCACCCCATCTCCTCCCGTGGGTGTCGTAAAAATCGACTAAGGTATTAGCCGGAGGATGGGCAGCAGCGTCCTTCGAGTACATTAACAACTGAGCTCAGCTGCGATCGCCAACGCCATCTGCCAAGCGTGGAGATTATGGCAAAACCTCCCAATGAGCCCAAAACACACCCATATCGGTCTTTGTGGTGATCTTTGGGGGAGGGCCTGTGTCCAGCTGTGGACTTCATTCGGCCGAAATGATGAAGCGATGACCTCATCCGTGAACTGAAGCGAAACAACAACCACTAAGGTCCGTATTACAAAACGATCCTCAAGTCCAGTTTGATCTTTAATCACCTGATCACTTTTTTAGCATAGAATCTGTACTTGAGTATCGGTTATATTCCAGAACGGTAATCAATCTAAACTCAGCTGAGACGAGATTCAAATCACGCCTCAAGCACATATTACTTATTGTCTATGCATCAGCCTGTTTTCGATTACAATTTATTTCCATTACCAACTTTGTTCCGATCTGCTCAGAATAAGAAATAATGAAATGTATCTCGAAAACCCAATTAATTAAGAAATGTAAATATTCACAAAGTAGTTCCTTTACATACAAGGTTCATTTTTAAAAGAGTTATTTTACATACTGTACCTACGTAAAATATTTTTATATACTTTAACGAGATTAATGTTGTTGAAATATAAACTATAAAGGAACGTGTGTTGGCGTTGGCGCCTATTGTTATTGAACACTTGAACAGATGTTATTTTGGTAAATAAATATAGTTTAATTTGATGTACATATTAACATAACATAACCTGTGGCGAAATCGTGTTGGCTCCTCCAGAAAGTTAAAGAAAAGAAAGTATGACGCTTTTCACCACATATTGGGGAAACATGAAACTAACTCATTTAAAAAAAAACCATTATATGGGTCCTGTACATCTGATATACATCTGAGAGGATCACTAAACACCAAACTTCTTTTCGAATGATCGTGAAATAGTCAACTTTTCCAAAAATATCCATTTTGTGATAAATATATACTTCCATTCAATGACATTTTACAGATAAATTAATATATAATATCATTGCAGAGACACTTATAAAAACAGCTTTTATTGAACAACAATATAACCAAAAATCAATGCGTAAGAAACAACACATTAAAAACTGTGCTCAAGCGCTATCCGGACCACACTTTGTGATCAAATCTCTGCTCAAGTAGAGACCTATAACTGAGTGACGATTAAGAATAAAACCAGGACGCAGTATGTTCAATAAAGCTATGCTTGCTTGAGGAACGTTTTAAAATTAATGCTCAACTCATAACTAGTTTAAACTGAGATTAAAGCTTGAGTTTCGTTCTGTAATACGGACCTAAAGTGTTTATTTACATTGCAGTTTTATGTGAAAATAAATAGTTTATTGTGATTTTATTTAAAATAGCGTTAGGATAGACGAGAACAATTATTTTATACTGAAATCAGTTAAATAAACTGGATTAAACTAAAACCTGAAAATTCTCGAAAAGATTGATGTAAACTTCTAACATTGAGGGTTTCAGAATAATGTCCTGAATTCATGATATCAGTTTTCTTTACGCCGCTTACACCCTCCAACTAACAAACAAGAAAACTAGATTTTCTGTATAGGCTTAGTGTTAAAGCGTAAATATTAGAGTATACATAAATGCTTACCTCTCACGGATATAGTCTGTTGATACCGGCCAAAAACGTAACCGTTGCCCACCGGGACGATATTATTGCACGCAAATTCCTTTTGACCACTAACGCCTTTCATAGTAGTTCTATTAGAGATGGCTCGCTTCGCCACCTTGTGCGCTGCAGTATCATTGTCATTCGTTACGTTTTTCGATAGTGGTATCGGAACTATTGATGTTGTGGGGACTGCTGACATTGTTGGGACGGTTGATGTTGTTGGTACTATTGCTGTTGTGTTTATTGGTGGTGGTTTAGGAGTAGTTGTTGTTGTTGTAGTTGTCGTAGTCGTAGTGGTTGTTGTAGTCGTCGTAGTCGTAATTGGCGGTAAAGGCTCATTGTTCGCAACAACTATCGCCTCAACATCATGAGTGCTCATATTATCCTCATACGTATAGTTTAAAATAAAGTCAGTAGTTTGGTCTATGTACACACAGTCTATGAACCAATGGGTGAGAATTGAGGAGGAGTTTCTCTTCAAATACTCTAGCTCACTATCGAGCAGTTTGACGTAGTGGGTGACAGTTTTGTTGACTGCCACAAAATTATTGGGCCTTTCTACTTCGTTTTGACTTAACACCATGTTACCGTGTAGTGCATCTGTAAATAGATAATTAAATTGCATTAATTATTATACATATTGCTAGTATTCAGTAGCTAATAATAAAAGACTCCACTCTTCTGTTCGAACGAGCGGTTTTGAAGTCGGTATTTTGTTTTGGTTAATAAGTTTTATTTGTTTCTTTTTGTTAGTGTTAACATGTAAGAACTTTTCCAATTTGGTATCAGTATTTATCACTAAAATTAAGAATGACTCAAATCGGTTCTTTGATCTATCTATCTGAGGAATCCAAACTATTAAGACATCATCTAGATAAGCGCAGTAAAATTAACCTGTTTATTGAAGCTGGTTAAAAAACTACTCAATCAAATGTAATGAAACTCGAAAGTATTTTACACCAGTTAAAAAAAATTGCTCAAATCGGTCTACAAATCTCGGACTAATCGGTGTACATAAATAAAAAAATACGCATCAAATTGAGAACCTCCTCCTTTTTGAACTCGGTAAAAACAAGATCTCAGAGGCCTATCCCATATACTCATTAATTGGATCGTTTGGGCGCTATGATAATACTAGATGTAGATATATAGGTACCTATAGGTGTTTTTTTTATGTGAACCCAATATCGTTCACAGTAACACTCTATGAGACCGTCAGCAGTGTACTATTACTCAAATTTGCGCGCTGATATGGATTTATTTTATAAATATAGTTTTTATTGGGAAAAGTAAGTACTTTTTACTTTTCGGAGTCTAAATACTTACTTTAATATCTAAGGACAAAAAGGCTAAAAAGGCTGAAAAGCTATTCGCATTTTTTTTAAAAGTATAACTAGCAACTAAAAGTACGGAACTAATTAAAGCAATTTTATTTATTTCATTGAACTTAACGCGTACCAAACTGTATGATATAGTAGTTGTAACCACCTCGAATATCAGGCATTTCTGTATAAGCACTTCAACACTTCAATGTACCGATAGTCAATGTGGCGCAGCAGTGCAGATTATACTCCTCGGTCTTCTGTATATCCTGCCGCAGCGTATGTGGTATTGGTACTGAAACCATTTCGGAAACCGACTTGTTCGGGAGGCTGGAAGTTACCAAACCTTCGCTCGGGACGATTCGTGATGACCCTTGACAACAGCTTATAAACATGGCTCGGAAGCGAGATGGGTCTGTCATTCTTCAATAGGGTGTTAATACCCTTTTTAAAGAAGAGCACCACATGACCTCTGTTCCACGCTCCGATCCAGCGTTGTGCCCTCGAGTAAGACGGAATTAAATAGCTTCTGAAGGACTTTCAAGTACCGGTGTGCTACCCGCTTTCAGAAGCTCTGTCGTAATTCCGTCCCCACCTTGTTATTTTTATGCTGTTTCATGGCCATCCTAATCTCGTACAGGTTGATGTCCGGGATATCCTCGGTATAGTGACGGGTTCGTTTGGCTCGCGGGTCTTTATCAGAGCCAATGGTAGGTATAATTATCGAGGTGTATAGCTGCTGGTAGAAGTCCTCAATCTCTCTCAAAACCTCTGGCTCAGTCGACGCTACAGTGCCGTCCTCGGTCTTCAGCTTCATAATACGACTTTGCCCAACAGACTTGTCTATCTATTGCTTGACTTGTATACTTTGAAGACTGTAATACTTTCATATATTATTTCAAAGTCAAGTCAAAGTCAAAGTCAATTTTTTTTATTTCAAATAAACCAAATATTGGCACTTATGAAACGTCAGAATCTAAGTTGCACGGTTCCAAATAGTTGATCTCATGGAGAAGAGCCGGCAAGAAACTCCATGGATACTCTTTTAAAATAATTGAGATTACAATGTTGATTGATACACATTATTGTAATATATATACCGAGAAAAAGAGTATATCCATGGAGTTTCTTGCCGGTTCTTCTCCATAGGATCAACAACTTGTAACCGTGCAACTATTTAAATTCCGACTATTCGTAAGTGCCAGCAAATGGTTTACATGAATAAAAACAATTTGACTTTGACTATTGCCAACACTTTAGAGCCTTGATTCCGCTCAATCGTCTCTTTAACACCGTTGGTGTTAAAGGTGCGGATATCATGACGCAAGGACTTCCATATCCGTCCATTGAGCAGTCGGTAAGCTTCAGTATCACCGGAGGATTGGAGCGTCATGGCGCGTCTTTCTGCTATGCGGTCGAGAGTGTGATCGGAGAACTTTTTAGTCTACCTTTACGGTGGGTTTTATAAACTCAGACCCAACCGTTTGGACAGTTTCTACACACCTACCATTTATATCGTCCACAGATACGTCATCAGACGACACCTCTTAACTTTGAGATTAATATTCAATGTGCCGCTTACCGTTCGGTGAATCACTACCGGTTTTCACCCCATGGATCACAGGAAATCATTGAATATTTTTCTTTTATTGGTCATGATGAATTCAATCTCATTATGTGGAGCCATCGGGACTCATCCAGGTCCATTTCCTGTTAGGCGGTTTTTGGAAAAAGGAGTCCATCACGAAGAGTCCGTCCTTTTCCAAAAAGTCGGCCAGCCTCTGTCCCCTGGGCTTCTGTTGCCCATATCCTAATTCCTCACTCTCAACTCACCATTGCATCGAGCGTTGAAGTCCCCTATCACAACAGTGAAGTGTGTCTTCGACGTATGTATGACCCTACTTACGTCCTCATTCATACTTCTACTTCATCACCTGGGTGTGTCGAGGTCGGTTCGTAGACCATCATAGAATAGAATAGAATATAACTTTATTGTACACACTTTCGATGGCCACTATGTTGTTAATGAGGGACCTGCGGACGAGAAACCTGACACCACCTTGAGACAGATGTTCGCCTTCCCGGTAGTAGAATAAGTTGCCAAATTTCAGGGTTATCGTGTCCTTGCCCTCTCTTCGGACGGAAATAAAACATGATTCCATATTTCTCTATCGCTTTTTTTAGTAATAACGATTTGTGTTGCATAGACTTTTATATTTTATATTTGTTTGGTGCAGTGGCTGATACAGTCGGCTGCTGCGCACCGGGTCGTGGGTTCGATTCCCGCACGGAACAAATATTTGTACGATCTGCAGGTAGTTGTTCCGGGTCTGGGTGTATTGTGTGTGGAATTTGTGTTTGTAAACGCACCCACGACACAGGAGAAATACTAGTGCGGGGCAACATTTTTAAAAAAAAAGAAAAAAAAATCAGTCGGTTATAAAATCTATTTCTGACATAAAACATTACACTTCAAAAGCACTTATATGAAACCGTTATAACACACAACTGCAAAGCCGAACGGCACACGCAGTCGCGTAACGGAAACTCCGTAAACACCTCCGAATTTTTGCTATCGTGGAAAATTGACATTGCTAATAAAAGCCGATTTTGCATTCTACAAAATATTTAAACATGAAGTGTTTCAGCACAAATTAAAACACCATAATTAATTAGCACAGTTATGCATGTAAAACACGTATGGCATTCGTAAAATCATAAAAGCTACATGGTCGTGACTAATTCCTGATAAAATGCAAGATTTTTAATACGATTGAAATGAAAATAATATACAATACGTTTTTTACCTGTAAGATTAAATGCCGTGAAGGCCGTGGTTACAGTCCACCAAAAATCTTCGAATAAATTTCTCATAACTTGCAATTTAACACTGTACTGCCCCGCTTCATATGTCTGCCTAATATATTCAACACTACAATTCACAGATTGCTTTGTAGTAATTATCTGAAAAAGAATTTTGATTAGGTACTTATTTGATATAGTTATCAGCCTCTACAAGCTGGATATAATATGCCTCTCTTGGATATGGATATAATATGCCTCTCTCAGATATGGATATAATAGGGTATCTTACAGAATGCCGCTCTGCTATTAGGTCCTTATGAAATTGGCGTTTTATATAGAAAATACAAAACGAAAAATCTATGAAATTACATATTTAATCAATCTAATTGATATCTCGTTCATTGACTCCTTTACTGAAGACAGTTCAGAAGCGAGAATCAATGAAATCGTTGAAGGCGGAAAATAGTTTTTACCTTGCAAAATATTCGTCTAAATTCTAGAAAAAGTGGTAATTTGTTGGACCAAGGCCCGGGGAGTATGGTGGATGTCGGAGACATTCCAATCGTAACTCCTCTAATTTGAATTGAAACTGTTTTATCACTCACACCGAAGCCTGCTGCTAACTCTGACGACTTTGCGATGGATCCGCTTCCACAAAATTTCTAGAACAAAAACGTTGGAACCAAAACCGCCGTGTTTTCTTATGCAGTAGCTGCACCATACACAGTTGCTACAGCGCTGGTGCCACGCGATATTTTAAGTTATCCATATTGTGAACAGACCGAAGTCTAAGAAAAATCTAATAACGCTTAAACAAATGCATAACTAAATCTGCAAACCACGAGTACACGAACTTGAATTTGAATTTGGTATTCCTAACCAAACGCCAGATATTTGAGACCAAAGGGGCCAGTTCGACAAAACGCCAATTCCATATGTAAGGACCTAATATTAAGACTAGACTAGATTATATTAAGACAGATAGAATTTTTTCTTGCCCGTATCTCGCTACATGCATACTTTTTGAGACAAATATGCGAACAACCAGCCCATTCTTTTTACTTCATACTTCCAGTATTCAAGATATATTGAAAACATACGGTAGTATAAACAAATTTGAGCTGTCAAAAGGTAAGCGATTACAATAGGCTAGTTGACAACATTGAAAATATGCTATCATCATATTAGATATTAACAAAAAAAAGCCTATTTCTCTTCAGTAGTGACAAACAAGTTTTTTTTTTGTAAAATAACAAAAAGGAAATACAATATTTTTTGAAATATTATCAGTAATGAGAACGCCCTGTAATTGCTTGCTACTTTATCCACTGAGGTCATTGAGCATAACAGTGAGGTCCTCCATGGCCTCAGCCACGACCACTATATCGTCAGCAAACCGTAGGTGAGTGATGTACTCGCGGTGTATGTTAATACCCATTCTTTTCCAGTCCAGAAACATGCAAACATCTTCCAGTGCACCGGAGAACAATTTTGGAGAAATAACGTCTCCCTGTCTTACTCCCCGCCGCAGCAGGATAGGTTCCGAATTCTGGTCCTGTAGTCGGACTGACATGGTGGCGTTATCGTACCAATACTTCAGCACCTCGATGTACCGGTAGTCGACTTGGCACCGCTGGAGTGACTGCAGTACAGCCCAGGTCTCGATCGAAACAAAGAATTTCTCGTAGTCCACAAACGATAAGCAAAGAGGCAAGTTATACGAGGACGGAGCAAAAAGTAGCGAGAATGAGATAGAATATAATGACTATTGATAACTTAATAATTTATTTTTCTACATAGTTTCCGAGTCTCTCTACACACCGAGTCCAGCGCTATTCCAAGGCTTCAATCCCATTCACAAAAAAAGTTTTGTCTTGGTCCTGCAAAAAGCTCTACACGGCATCCATCACCTCGTTATCGAATGCTGAATGGCAGCCATCGCAACGGCCGACCTGTGCGCGGGTGCGTTATCGTGATGAAACAGCACGCCCCTTAGAAGTTTCCCTCTCCTTTTGTCTTTGATGACATTCCTCAATTTGGGAATTAAAGCTGCATAATATTGGCCTGTAATAGTGGTTGACTGTCGGTTAACATTCTCGGCACCCATCTTGCAGAGACTTTTGTCATATTCAAAGATTGTTTCAATATGGATTGAATACTTCAAATTACTATACACCTATGTAATGTATTCAGAATGTGCCAAAATCATAAGTTTTTTATCATGATGTGAATTTTGATGATAAAAAGTACGATTTTGATTAGTAATATTATTTGTCCCGATAAAGATCCCAAAATTCCGACCTGTTTAAAATTTGACCAGATTTTGTAGTCTTCCATCTGGCAACCCTAGGGCCAGTAGCCTCGCACCTGTGACATTATTGCCCGGCACCAACATATAGTTATACCGACAGATGCCGGTCATCAGAGCCTTATCAGCGACAGGGAAACACGTGCACGATTGGGAAAACCGATGATATCATCGTATAAATATCGTATCATTTTTCATTTCGGCCGAATGAAGTCCACTGCTGGAGACAGGCCTCCCCTAAAGATCACCACAACGACCGATATGGGTGTGTTGTGTGCTCATTGGGGGGTTTTGCCATAATCGCCACGATTGGCAGACGGGTTGACGATCGCAGTTGACTTGTTAATGTATTGGAAGGACGCTGCTGCCCATCCTCCGGCTAATCCCTTAGTCGATTTTTACGACACCCACAGGATGAGATGGGGTGGTGGTATTCTGAGCCGGCACCACACCGCATTCTGAGCCGGCACCACACGGCATCCTGAGCCGGCACCTCATGGAATATTATGCACACACATGCATCATAATATACCAGTCGACGCCATGAGGCGGCACGACAGCGGCAGCGTAGTTACTATTTACGTAAGTTGAAACAAAAAACTAATAATGCCGTTTTGGTTCGTGAAATGGTGTCAAAATAACTCTACATCCCAAAAAATGTGTCAAGGAATCATATGGTAAGACACTAATATATGTACCATTTTTTTATATTTTTGAGATTTAAATTATCGTTACTATTTGGAACACAAATCCTCAACTACACGTGCCTGTATTGTTAAAAAATAATTGGGTAATTTTGCCGAAAAAATGGGTAATATGTTTTTTATTGAAGTGAATCTTCTTTAGCACCGTTGTGATTTGAAAATTCGGTGAAACGTGAAAGCGACACCAAAAAGAGACAAACATATTCATAAATAGGATTTAGTCTGCGAATACAAGTATAGAGTGTTTCCTATAATCTTCGTCTCCACTTTGTTCGGGCTTTCGTAGTTGCCCCATAAACTAGACTGAACTAGACTGAACTCGACTAACTATACTGAACTCAACTGAACTAGACTGAACTCGACTTAACTATACTGAACTCAACTGAACTAGACTGAACTCGACTGAACGCGACTGAGCTCGACTTAACTCGACTTAACTAGACTGAGCAAGACTGAACAAGACTGAACAAGACTGAACAAGACTGAACAAGACTGAACAAGACTGAACAAGACTGAACAAGACTGAACAAGACTGAACAAGACTGAACAAGACTGAACAAGACTGAACAAGACTGAACAAGACTGAACAAGACTGAACAAGACTGAACAAGACTGAACAAGACTGAACAAGACTGAACAAGACTGAACAAGACTGAACAAGACTGAACAAGACTGAACAAGACTGAACAAGACTGAACTAGACTGAACTCGACTTAACTAGACTGAACAAGTCTGAATTAGACTGAACTCGACTTAACTGGACTGAACCCGACTGAATTCCACTTAACTCCACTGAACTCAACTGAACTAGTCTGAACTCGACTGAACTCGACTGAACTCGACTGAACTCGACTGAACTCGACTTAACTCGACTTAACTCGACTTAACTCGACTGAACTAGACTGAACAATACTGAACCAGACTGAACTAGACTGAACTCGTCTTAACTGGGCTGAACTCGACTGAACTAAACTGAACTCGACTAAACTAGACTGAACTCGACTGAACTCGACTGAACGCGACTGAACTCGACTGAAATCGACTGAACTCGACTGAACTCGACTGAATTCGACTGAACTCGACTGAACTCGACTGAACTCGACTGAACTCGACTGAACTCGACTGAACTCGACTGAACTCGACTGAACTCGACTGAATTAGACTTAACTCGACTGAACTGGACTGAACAAGACTGAACTCGACTTAACTAAACCGAACTCCACCGAACTCAACTGAACTAGACTGAACTCAACTGAACTAGACTGAACTACTCTGTTTACCACCTCCATAATGTATTCATCTCATTCTCTTACAAATGAACCAACATACAAAGTTTCACTGACGGTGAGATTCAGAAACGAGTCTAAGCGTGAACTTACGCTTCCATCTGTCAAAATTATGAGCGTAAGTAGTGCGTGCGCACCCTTAGACCGCATGTGAACTCACACTCGACAATTTTTTTGTTCTTTATGAATATAAAATATCATATCAGCCTGTCACTATCCCAGTGCTAACCAAAGGCCTCTTTTCACACAGAGAAAGCAAAATTCAATCTACAGAAATAATCTTTCCATTTTTATTTTATCTTTGATGAAAGTATTACTCCTATACGTAAAATTACTGTTATTATTAAAAAATGTGGGAAAATTTCATTCCATCTGGTATCCCTTAAATCACGCACACATGTTCGATACCGTGCTTCACTTTAGTAATGAGTGGCGCGGAGTCCATCTTTTTTTTCTAGGCCTTCGTGGCATCTTCCAAGCTGCCACAATACCCACATATACCGTACCTAAATGTATTTATATTTTCTGTAACGAATTATAACGGTATATCGTAGTTTCATTACCGCAGAAGCTGCAGAAACAAAGGCATCAACAGAATAATAACATACTAATATACTGAGAGGATTCAGGGCCAAACAAAACCACAGGGGGCTCAGCAGACTATCGCCCTGGAATATTCCCCACTCAATCCTGGTCGATTCACCATTCCCCTGAATTCGTCGACATCATGGATAGCGAAGAACCGTCCTCCATTGCCCCATACATGACAGCAATAAAGTACGTAAAGTTGTATTTATTTTTTGTTTGGCCCTGAATCCTCTCAGAATATTTTAGTAATGGGTCAGGGCTAGGCTACCTGTTGCGGAGAGGTCAGGCAGTATCTCACCTGCATTACATGGATGACCTGAAACTGTTTGCTCCTAGCAGATCCCACCTGATAAAGTTACTGAATAACTGAAATGTTTAGTAATTCCATCAGGGTGGAATTTGGTGTGGACAAATGTGCGGTTTTCCATGTAAAACAGTATATAAGGAGAATTACGGAATCCGATGGAATTCAGCTGTCGGATTCTGTTCACCTTTGATCGCTCACCGCAACGGTCATGTAAATACTTGGGTATATCAGCGAAGCTGACATGAAGCAATTGTAGCAGGAGCACTTCTTTGGCCGCCTGAGGATAGTACTTAAAAGTCTTTTATCAGGTGGCAATAATGATTGGGACATTCCAGTTTTGATGTACTCCTTACTCAGACGGAGCTGGATGCCCTGGATTAGAAAGTTCGTACATTGCTGCTGACTGCAAATCGGATGCATCACCCTCGATCTTCGGTGATGAGGCTGTACATTCCACGCATGTGTGGAGATCGAGGCTTTTTTAATGTTAAGACCCTCCACAACCGTGAAGTGTGCTGTCTCAGAGAGTATATTCTCTATACCGATGAGGGGATGCACCGGGATGTGGTAGCAGTGAACTAAGGACTAACCTAAACCTAACTAAAACATTTGCGACCTCTCTGTTTTTTTTTTTTTTTTTAAAACGTTGCCCCACACTAGGATTTCTCCTGTGTCGTGGGTGCGTTTACAGACACAAATTCCACACACAATACACCCAGACCCAATACCTGCAGATCATACAAATATTTGTTCCGTGCGGGAATCGAACCCACGACCCGGAGCGCAGCAGCCGACTGTATCAGCTATTGCACCAGACGTGCCATCGAGGTCTGTGGTACCGTACTACAGATATTTACCCGACCCAGTTCTAGAAAATGGTCATGTCACGTTGTACTGGGATCGATCTATCATCACTAATAGGACTATTATCGCCAATAAGCCTGACATAGTGGTAATAGATCGAATAAAGCGCCGCAGGATGATTGTTGATGTTACCATTCCGCAAGATGAGAATCTCGTGAAAGTCGAGAAAGATAAACAAATAATGTATCTGGACTTGGCTCACGAGATTGTCAACATGTGGGATGTGGACTCTGCAATCATCGTGCCGAAATGTGTGACATATATATGTGACAGCCAATGGCCTTATTGCCAAGAGCCTCGATCAACATCTGCAGAGGCTCTCGTTAGGTGGCTGGATCAAGGGCCTGCGGCAGAAGGCTGTACTTCTCCACACTGCACGCATAGTGAGGAGGTTTTTGTATTTATTTAAACTTTATGCAGCGTTACAGTACATAGGCGGACTTAATATCGTAGGCATTCTCTACCAGTCAACCATAGGGTGATGAAGAGACAACATGGCAGGTGCAATATGTTCAAAACAACATAAAACGAAATAAATCTAACAATATCTTATATACAAAAGTAAATTTACAAATAATTATCTATACATACATACATATCTAATAGCATAAATAAAGAAATACATACATATTCATAATATATGAATACATATTCATAAAGATGTTATGATGATTCTTCTAACATTTTGTTGAAAAAGTAATAACGAACTTTCCGCTTAAATGCTAGTCAATGCTAGTCATCCTAATTTCCGGAGGAAGTGTATTCCACAGAAGTATGACTTGAATATTTATTTATTTATTTATTTATTCAGGTCTTCCCACAGCTCGTGTATACAATATAATATTTAATTAATATATATATGGTAACAGGCCTACACACTAGCCAATTACGGGATAACCAACATTTTCAATAATGAGAACATAGATAATATAACTAAATCTAACAGAAGGGTGAGGCAGCTTAAGCTTGAGATTAAAATTATTGAGTAGGTATTACATTTTTAACAATTCTAGACTAAAGGCTCAAGAAAGTATAAAATCAAGTTAGTTTTCATGGAATTCAGGATTTTGGATCTAAATGAATTTATCGAATCGTGGTGTATGTCGGCATCTGGTACTGACTTCACGAATGAATTCAATTCTCTACACATTCTGTTAAGCGGTGAATTTAGTCCTATATTAGTTTTACAAGACTGAACATGGTATGGTTTGGTTATAGGATATCTGGGTAATTTAAAAGGTACATATAATAGAATACGTGTAACGAGTTCATCACTGTCAAATCTATTGTTGATTAATTTGTAAAGGAACATTAGGTCTTGTAATCGCCGACGTTCTCGTATAGAGATCATGTTGAAACAATCAATACGTTGGTTATATGGACTTCTGGGAGATATTTTATTTGTACTATACGCGAGGTGTTTAGTGAAAGCTCTTTGTATACTTTCAACCCTTTGCGAGTGAGCCGCATAATGTGGACTCCACACTATGCTGGCAAATTCTAAGTTACTACGAACCAGTGTGTTATATAATATAATTTTAGTCCGCGCCTACTTGAATTCTTTTGTGCTTCTTTTAAGAAAGCCTAGCATTTGTGCAGATTTTTTGATAATATTGTCAATATGACTATTGAAGTTAACTTTACTATCTATGATAACACCAAGATCAATGTGAAAATATGAAAATAAAATATGAAAGGAACAGTGTATAAAACCAGAAGTATGAGAGGGACAGTGTAGGAAAAGATTGTTCGTAGAACGTAGATTCCAAGTGTGAGTAGAAAGAAATTGAAAGTGAGGCATAAGATAAGAAGGAGGGGTGGGAGTGGGATGCAGTTGTTATAGAGCATGTCAAGGATATTCAGCAAGTCCGCGTTCAAATCAAAGTATGTCACCATAGTCGATTATAGACTGCAAAAGCGTCGCCTTTGTCTTTTCAGGCAAAAAGTTTATTAGAGAGCCTAAAGTCCCATTTACTCTCTGACTGATACTTGAAACCCTGTTTCTTTCTTTCTTGCCAGCTTAATATCGAGTCAAGATGTAAACCTAGATCTTTTACACTCGGGCAACCGACAATCTATCCACCCGCATTGCTGTGTACAATTAAAGGTCATCGGCATACAGATGATACGCACACTGAAGACTGTGAGTAATAAAGTTGATGAAGATAGAGAGTAACAACGGGGACAGAATACCGCCTTGTGGAACGCCACCTTTCAGGTCACGCCAACTCGAAGAACTCTTACCAACTCGAACTGAATGTTGACATCACCGAAGATAAGAAGTGAACCATTCCAGCGCCTCAGGTGAAACCATTAGATGAGAGAGGATAGTTAGGAGAATACCGTGACTGACAGCATTAAAGGCATTCGAGAAATCAAATAATACTAACACAGTGACTTTGATATCCTCCATGGCTTCTCTAACGTCACCAATCACTTTAAGGAGAGAGGTATTATGTCCAGGCCTGAATCCATAATGGAAAGGAGTTAGGAGGTTGTTACAGTGAAAGAACCCAGAAATTGCTTATGTACGCAGGCCTCAAGCACTTTAGATAGAAAAGGTAGAATGGATTTTGGCCGCAAAATGGAATAGGGAGTGAGGAATTTGAAATTTTGGGAAGTGAACGAACGTAGGCTTTGTCCCATAGGGATGGGAATTGTCCTGAATCGAGGGAGAAGTTTATGATGTGGGAGATCGGTAGTTGGAGAAAGTCCAATATAAATGACCATACTACGACTGATGTCATCGCAGCCGACAGCCTTGGATTTTATAGAAAGGATGATCTTTTTAATGTCACCCGAGGTAGCTGGAGAAAAGGGGAAATATTGGGACTGGATAGACTAGCAATGTAGTCCACCGTCTGAGACAAAGTTAGGCGATCTAAATGACCAGTAGTGGTGAAATGACGATTGACATCATCCAAGGAAATTGTGTTGGGGAAATCCACATGACGCGGTTTAGGGTTCCCAGGAACTTCCAGATATCGGCAGAAAAAGAAGGTGTGATACTATCGAGAATGTAGCGGCGTTTAGCATTGCGTATCGTCTGATTAAATCGGTTTCTTGCGGCTTTGAAGATCTCCCAATTCTCATCGGAGCGATCCTTTTTAAATTTATGGAAGGCACGGTCCCTGCCCCTCATAGCCATTCGAACTACTCTCGTCATTCACGAAGCAGGTGGACGCCCAAGTTTAATTATCTTAATGGGAGCATGGATATCGTAGAGTTTGAGCAACGTCGGATTAAAAATACTTACCTTATCGTGGGTTGCTACTGTGAGGTGTTCCCAGTTAAATTGCGACGCATCTTGACGTAACTTCTCTACATCCATGCGCGCAAAACAATGCATGTGCAGTACTTTAGGGAGAGATTTAGGGAATTTTAGGATGTATGAGAGGAAAATAAGGTCATGGTGAGAAAAAAAGTAACTTTGTATAAGTAGATAACCAACATAGGCATACCTATATAAGTTTTTAAACTGACATGGTCACTGACACTATTATTGGAACTAAAAACGGGATTAAATATCCCGTTTTCGCCATGTATGCTGTTTAGGTGTGCTAAACATACTTTTACTTGTTGTTCATCTCCTTCAATGATGCCATAGACGTCATCAACGTACCTTTTCCACAGCTTTATAGGTTTTTTCGATTGTGTAAAGACCGAAAGGGTGCCGTAAAAAGTTCGTGAGTGGACACAGTGAGTTTCGTATGTCGGGAACAAAGTCGAGTTGTGAGTGACTTAAGTGATAGTGGTAGCGGCACCCAGCGCACAAAACGTTTAAGGAAGAGGGTAGATCGTTTTGTCTGCTCATAAACATCCACCCGCAAAAACTTTAGTTTATCCGTGAACATGGCGCTTGCAACAGCGCCGAAATATCGGGAACTCAAAAGTAATAAAAAACATGGTAAATATCCCGTTTTTAGTTCCAATAATAATACCTGTATTTAGGGAATCAGTATTATACTAAAAACTAATTTAAGTATTGATGTGCCACATTCACATAATGTAATAATATGCATGTGTGATGCCAGCACAGAATACCACCACCCCATCTCCTCCCATTAGTATAGTAAAAGTCAACTAAGGAATCAGCTGGAGGATGGGCAGCAGCGTCCTTCAAGTACATTAACAACTCAACTGCAATCGCCGACCTGTCTGCCAAGAGTCGCGAATATGGCAAAACCCCCCAACAAGCAGTTTCACAATTCAAATAGAGATTGTCACAAGCTGCCCTGCATGCTGTGAGCTTCTTAATAGATCTCCATAAGATATACATATTTTTTATATCAATAGTATGGAAGATATGACTAAGCTGCTTTAATCTGCCCTCCGGGATTACATTATCTCATGGTGAGATAACAATTACCCTAGTATAATGGTATTTTTGCTGTTTTTCCTTAAGATATTTTATTTGCTGTTACCCCTTTGTCTTTGAGGAAACTAATTTAAAACAATTATGGGAACTTGATAATGCAATAAAATGTATCCTATATTATATTCCATGCCAAAATCAGCCTTTCTGCTAAAGAGATATAATTATATAGCTATATATAATTATATCTCTTAAATCTACCAAAACACACTAACCTGTTGTTGGTGTTGTGGGGCTGCATCATCAGTAAATAAATATTTAAAATTTTCTCCTTTGTAACCTGATACAATAGCAGCTGTGAATGTCACATTGGCACCTCTCACAGCAGGCCCGCTGTTCGTTAGAGACACTTGTAATGCTGTCACCCCTACGAAAACATAATTAATCATTATAGGAAGAAAACCTAGTGTATTTAGAATAGATACCAATAACACTTTCTCTACTCAAAAAAATATTTACACTATAATTACCTGTTTCCAAGACAAATGGCACGATAAATAAAAAGTAAAGGGCCATATCGAATCGAACTAACAGCTACCGATTAAAACAATCACACTGAGATCATAGCAACCGAACTAAAATCTGTAGAACTTTCCTGAATCATTCGTATGACAACAAGCGAATAATACAAAAGGGTAAAAATTCGTATCAAATTAGAAAGAGTTTAAAAGACGTCGTCACAAAAACATGAATGTTTCTTTGGATTTATTGACAATCTTGACTGACATTGACAGATATTTTCAATAGTGTATATAAAACGTAGACTGTTTATTACTCCATCTACGATTTAAAACAATACATAAAGAACTCGACTATTTTTAATTTATTTGTATGTAATTACTTACAAACGTTTTCATACAAAATAAAATTGTTATTATTACAAACGATACCATTCAGTAACTAGGTAATTCATATTAAGGTTCTGAATTGATAATGCGATTATTTGACTAATGCCATTAGTAGTTGTGAGATGCAGGCCGTGCTGGGCACAGCGTTGGGAATCGTACGATAATTATCGTACATGTGCTATAATTTCATGACTACGTACGATGTACGATGGTACACTACTTTCGTAATTCGTACGTAGATTGTACGATAATTTCCATCATGATGAAAAATTTGAAAATTACACTGATAGCCAAGACTCCTATAACAAATACGATTGTTTTTTGCTGTCAGCACCATATATTGGCTCATTTATTTCTTACGAACACATGGTGCCGCTTCATGACTGAATCATTTCATTGCTTGCTAGCGTCTGCGAATCAGCGATCAATATTGATATCGTCGTTCGATATTTCAGTAATGTTTGTATATACAGATGTACTTCACATGTATCGCTGTATCTGAACATAATATCTCCTTCACTACTTCGACTCATCTGACAATCATCGTATCGTTTCAAACTAGGTATATAATTTGAAATCCCCTACATAAGTATATAAATTTATAAACTTAACATAAATTAATGAGACATTATAAAAATATTATTTTAAAATTCACTCAGCAAATTGTGCTAAATTGAATAAAAATATAGAAAACTACGACTACTCTACTGTATCTTCATAAGCTACATACAGATATAAAATATCCAAATTTATACCCATGCACCGCCAGATAAGTTGTCAGAAGCAGTGGACATCATAAATGGTGATCTCAAACAAACTAGTCAATGGAGCAAGGCCTATGGACTCAATCCTTTAAAGACCCAGGTCATTGTTGATGGCAGCTCTAGATTGATTTCAAGAGTTGACTGGACCCGTTTACAATCGGTTCTCTTTGATAGCATCATCATTCCTGTAAAGATAGTCAGAAATAACTTAAATAACGTTAAAGATATTCCCAGGTTCTTAACTTTGGTCTTGATGATGATGATGATGATCGATCCTATAATACCTACGTAACCTGCAGAAAATTAATATTAAGACCGAAAGGTCTTATAATGCATCTAAGTTATTTGTACCTAAGCATAAAATAGATCAGTTTTTGGTCGACAACATATAGCCCGAAGGCATTTCGTTCAGACGTTTTATTTATTTTAAGAAAGGAAGGGACACTATGATATTCGATGAAAATACAAAAACACAAAGTAATGGATGCACATAATAAGAATGTAACCCTAACAACTTTTAATTGTAAAAATGTCATGCGGTCAGCTGATTGCATACGTAGATTATGCAATGTTGCTGACGTCATTGCACTCCAGGAGACTTGGCTCCTGCCTCATGATGTGTCGTATCTCGGAAACTTACATGATGACTTCGCGTATACCGGCAAGTCTGCCCTCGATATCTCTGCCGGAGTTCTTATAGGAAGGCCCTATGGTGGGGTTGCTTTACTGTGGAGGAAGTCTACGTTTCCAACAGTGTCAGTGCTGTCGTGCGGTAGTGATCGTCTAGTGGCTATAAAGATCGAACATGCGGATAGTACGTTTTTGATATTCTCAGTGTACATGCCTACAGACCCGGCTGAAAATCTTATCGCTTTCACTGATATTCTAAGTGAAATTATTGCCATATATGAGAATAGTAATGTAGAATCGGTGTTCATATCGGGTGACTTTAACGCTCACCCTGGTGAGCGTTTTGCGAATGAACTGTTTACTGTGTGTACGGATCAATCGTGGTCGTGCACTGATATGGAGATGCTGCCCAATGACACGTATTACGTTAGACCACTGTGTGGTGAGTAGTGCGGCGCGGCACTTAGTAGTGAACGCGTCTGTATTATATGATGTTTATTCATCCGATCACATTCCTTTATTAATGGAATGCAATATTGATTTGATTACTCCTAAGTTGAGAAACTCAACCTATACGTGTAATAATGTCATATCGTTATGGGGTGAAAGAAATAGTACCCAAATAGAAAATTATTCGACTTTATGCAATTTTAAATTAAGATTGTTAGATTTTCCCATTGAATTTTGTTATTGTTCGTATGGTATGTGTTCAAATACTAACCATCACTTGTTGTTGAATGAAATGTATTGTAAATTAATATATATTTTGAAGGACAGTGCCGAGCGTACGTACGTAGGTAAACAAAATAAGCATAATAATAAAAAATACATAACTGGTTGGAACAAGCATGTTCGTGAGGCTCACAGAGAGGCTCGACTATATTATTAAACTTGGCTAGTACAGGGTAAACCTACTTCTGGTTGGACTTACCAGAATATGTACGCGTCTAGAAAGATTTTTAAAAGTAAATTGAAATATTGTCAAGATAATCAACAGCAAATAAAAATGGAGATGATAGCTAAGAATCATGCTGAAAAGCAATTTGGTGATTTTTGGAAAATTTCAATTATAGGCCCATATCTTTGGCAACTGTCATAGCCAAGGTATTGGACAGTCTGCTTGATAAACAATTAGCCAAACACATTGAGCTGCATGACGCCCAATTTGGCTTTAGGCCTGGGCTGTCAACCGAGAGCGCTATCTTGTGCCTCAAGCAGACTGTTGAATACTGTACGGATAGAAAAACGCCTGTATTTGCCTGTTTTTTGGATCTGTCAAGGGCATTTGATCTTGTAAATTATGACGTATTATGGCAGAAATCAGAGCTTGAAACTACTTTACCCCATGAAATTACATCCATCTTTAAGTTCTGGTACAGTAGACAACGAAATAGTGTAAAGTGGCTAGGCTCTTTCTCTAATGTGTATAGGTTGGACTGCGGGGTGAGACAGGGGGGGTTGAGTTCGCCCCGGTTATTCAGCCTGTATATGAACCAGCTGATCGTTGAGCTCAGCAGCACCAATGTCGAATGTCATGTTGATGATGTTTGTATAAATAACATCAGTTATGCTGATGATATGATGTTGTTGAGCCCATCGATCAGTGCTCTAAGGCGGCTCCTTTCAGTATGTCAATCTTATGCGGTGACCCATGGGCTCAAGTATAATATCAAGAAAAGTGAGTTCATGGTTTTTAAAGCAGCGAATAAGACCTACTCAGCTTTACCCGATGTTTCACTTTTCGGGTCGCCACTATGCAGGGTGGACAGATTTAAGTACTTGGGTCACAGGGTTACCGAAGATTTAAAAGATAACCGGGATATAGACAGGGAACTTAGGTCGCTGGCTGTCCGTTGTAATATGCTGGCCCGCAGGTTTGCACGATGTACGAAACCAGTTAAGATCACGCTTTTCAAAGCCTACTGTCAGTCTTTCTACACGTGCAGCCTGTGGGTTAGTTGTGGTCAGCGGACATACAGTGACCTACGAGTCCAGTATAATAACGCGCTCAGGGTGCTACTGGGGTTGCTATGGAGGTGCAGTGCGTCAGGGATGTTTGCGGAGGCACATATTGACGGGTTCGCTGCCATAATGAGAAAAAGGTGCGCCTCCCTGATGGCGCGTGTCCGTGGCAGCACTAACACTATCCTCAGTGTGTTCGCAGATCGATGGGAGTCCCTGATGTTGCGGAAATGGATGCAGCGCCATACTGTGTTTTAAGCGTAATCGCGTACAAGTATGACTAAATATCACTAGTAATAAGTAAATTGTTACTAACACACTATGGACTTGATCTGAATTAAACGTATTTATTATAGTTGTAATGAAAGTGAGCGAGTGAGAGATTCGCTCTTTCAGAAAGATATAGATCTTTTATATATCTCGCTCGCGAGTGACTCACCTCTAGTGTCTATTATCTATCTAGTCTGTGGTCTTTATATTGAGCCTACTTGTTTTTCGTATGTTTGCACTAGAATAGCAATTTTATATACACCTTCTCAAGTAAGAAAGTGACTCTCCACATAATTTGTCTAAACTTATAATTTGAATGCGGAACATGAGTTTGATGTGAACAGTGTGACTAAATATATTAAAAAATGGCTACCGTGTTTGATAGTCCTTTCATTCGACAACGTTTACATCGATTAAGACGTCGCGATTATGATTTTGATGAAGATCAGAGATTTGGTCGATGTGACTGCACGAGTTATTCTTATTTCGTGCTTTCAATGGTATTATTTTCTGTGGGTACTGTGATTACAGTGCTGGCACTGGGTGACGCCGATGGTTACATTCTCAGCAATTTGGGACACATGTGGCTAGTAGGGCCAATTTTTATTTGTTCTGGGATGATGGTTGCTGTAAAGAGTATGTTATACTTGCGGAGAAAAAGCGTGATACAAATGCTTCTACACCAGAGGGCAATTATCCGGGTGAGCTGTTCATATGATTTTATAATGTTAAATTGGATACGAATCCAAACTTTATGTTTTATTTTATTGGTTTCATTTATTTTAGTTCCTAACAACGAATTCTTAGGGTATTTAAAATTATAATAAAAATGAATAACTTTTTCCTATTGTGTCAGTGTTATTGATTTTTGTTTCTGTTTAATTTGCAAAGCAATGATTTTGAAACTATATTTTGCTGTTTCATAAACATATAAAAGAAATCATCTAAGTCGAACAACAATATTTGTTAAAAAATTTGAATGTATGTGCATAAGGATTTCAACTCTGAATACTTTTAAAATAATAGCAAGCAAACTAAACAAACATATGTGTAAGGTTAGTGCTTTATAAGTGGGACATGGCTATCAAACTGTTATGTACTTAACACCTCTTACTAGGTCACACACAAATATACATTTGATTTAGATATTTGGTTTGTTAATTTGATTATTACTGCTTTATTTGGAAAGAATGGTTTAAAACAAAATATAAGGTACAATTATGAGTCCAGTACTATTTTATTTAAAACTAGTTGGGACCCACAGTTTATTTTAAAAGAAATTAGATTATATATAAATAATTTAGAGAACTTTGGCATAGACACTTGATATAAAGCATTGGGTATTGGGTTTCTTGTTTTTTTTTTTGTGTGGAGCCCTAGTTATTATTCTAAAATAAAAGTAGCCTAAGTTATTCCTTATAACAACAGCTATCTTCCAGTGAAAGTCCTGTTGACATCGGTTCAGCAGTTTCGGAGATTATGGAGAACAAACAGACAGACAAAAATAATTAAAATGGTTTTTTTGTTGTAGGTATGCATCTAGTAAAAAGCTGTTATTTTGACATTACAAACAGACACTTCAATTTTATTTATTTGTATAGATTTTCCCATCTCATAATGTGGATGGAAATTTTAATATAAGCAGATCTTATTATTCATGTACAGATCAGAATTTGACTATCACTTACATTAACAGTGAGGAAAAGAGAACACTTGATGGCTCCAAAAAATAAACCACTGTTGTGCATGTAGCCCTCTAACCAGCACTACGCCAGTGTGGCGGACTAAGGCCTAACCTTTCTCATTGAGAAAAGGCTTGTGCGTTGCATTGGGACAGTAATGGACTGTATGTATGTATGTTATATATGCTGAGTTTAAAATTACTAGGCCAGTGCTTTTTCCCCAACTTGCTGCACGCACATTGTAAAAGTGTCAAAATTTATGAGTTAAGTAGTCTATGTAATTTTTGATTCCATGGAACTAGAGTTTATTTTATATTATTTTATTTATTCCTCACCTTCACCTATTGACTGACTTGTTTGATATGAGATAAAACTGAGAGGCCCATATAAGATGTGGGACTTAATAATTAAATAAAATATAATACCAGTTAAGGAGAAAGTGTCAATCGCCTCAAGAACATAATTATAAATATTTATTTTCTAGGATATGGCTGCAGTCCAAGCTGAACAAGCCTATAGCGGTCAAGTGCCTCGCACTGCTTCTAGTGCAACTTTACCACCGTCTTATGATGCCTTAATATCAAGTGCTGCTACTAGTAAACCCCAGCCATCCAGTTCCGAGCCACCACCCCCAACATATGATGAAGCAATGTACCTTATAGATGATGAAAAATATCAGATGGAAAACAAAAATGATGAAAGTGCCAAACAAGAAACTAGCAATCAAATGTCTAGTACTAACTTGGATAATAGTAAACCCTGAAACATGATACTACTATGAGTATGTGTACTTGTTTATTACTTAGTTATGTAAGAAAAACTTAATTCTTCCTTTTGTACTTATATTTTTAGATACATAGTCATTTACTATTAATATAGTACTCTCAGATGTGCCTAAAATATTGGTTTGTTAGCAATATTGTTATATATATTGCAATGTAAAGGGTATCTTTAGTTTAATAATTAGTTTAAGATAAACTTGTGAACTTATGACATGTTGACTGCCAGTTGTAGTGAGTTTCTCTTTGTGTAACAAGAGATGATTTGAGATCTGTTTGTATGCAATGACATTATTGCTCATTTGGCACAATAATGACAATCTAAAAACCCACCTCTGCTTTCACACAGTAGGGTTCTTACCCAACTTACAGGCTAAACTATGTTGTACCATATAATAAATATGTTGTACAAAAAGCACTTATGTTTTTCAAACATGTGTGGTTATTGTCACAAATGAGAAAATTAATGTCTATACATAGTATTATATGTCACTGTAGCATTTTGGCAGTTACACATTATTGTAGTTATTCTAGTGTGACAAGGCATTTCTTGTGCCAGTTCTTTTTACTCTGTATGGTGTGTCTAATACAAAATGCAAATTATTTTCCTTAAAATGCTAATTAATTTTATAAAGATCAAATGTTAGGAGCTTACACCCAGTGTAATGAGCTAGGGAGAAAAATATTTAGTTTTTGTGACTCCACTATTTCTGCATTATTCTGCAAAGTTTCTAACTGTTGATGATATGAAGACTGATGCATTTATATTGCCAGATATCACATTACATTATTATTGATCTGATTTTACTATGCTAAAAACAATGAGAAAAGGTCCAATAAATCACTGCCAAAGATAGTAGGTATCCTATCTACTTAAGGTCATGTTTATATTTTTAACATTGATTAGTTTTGAAATGTTTCAGACTATCATTTTACAACAATGAGCCATGCATGAATTAATGTTCAAGCCTCCTAAGTTGAAGCTTAAAATAAAAAGCAATTGTAGTATTTGCTAAACACAAATACACAGTATTTGCTAAATACAAATACATTATCTTCCATATTATCTACATTTAGGTCATGGCTTTTTAAATATATGGCTAATAAGTACTTAAGACTTAAATGAAGTGATCCTTGGTCAGTCATGACATTACAATTGTTCATTGGTGAGAAAGTAGAGTGCCTTTTTTAAACAAGTGCTTTATGCATTCTTATTTTAAGGGATAGATTTAACATAATGAAATTGAAGAAAATAAAAAGTTAGAAAAACAAACACTATAATTATGAACTAAGACACCAAATTTTATTTACATTGGTATAAGAAAAATACAGACACCAAATTTTATTTACACTGGTATAGGAAAAATACAGAATCATGACTATCACTATGACAATCCAGCCATCCAAGTCTTCATGTTGATATTATACAGCATTACTGATTGGCAATACCATTGAAAGTGAAAACAATTGAAATTTGTTCAATAACTATACAAATCCTTATTTAACATATGTTTGAATGAAATCACTTAATTGTATTTCACAGAATCTTGTATATCATGATTTGTTTTATAAGAAATTAGCTGACTTCTTATGTTATTATGTATAGGTTTATAATATAGCCTCAGTCTAGTAATTTCATTGATTAATTTACTATATGGGTGTAAATGGTGCTTTTTTCAGAAGTAATTCATTTAGGTGTATTGCTATGTTTTGAGATTAGATAACAAATAACATCTATGTAATTCATCATCTCTAGGCTAGCCTCAAACTATTCTGGAGTTACTGTTCAGAACCACATGTGGCCCCAGTATCGAGTTTTTCACACAGGGCAACTGCCATGTCCATCCGACATCCAAATACTAGGAGATATAAATATTAGTCTGGGGTTAGACCAGTTGCTACATTTTAAGGCTTCTGCCAGTAACAAATGTTATGTTTTTTACAAATTTGTCATATGGTCCATTGTGGCTTAATGAATTAACACATTGACATTGTTAATCACTTCGACTTTGAAACCATTTGCAAATACTTGTGTACTGATCTCCCTAGAGCTATTAATTATACACTTTTTCAAGTTATAATCTTATTCATTTCCACAATCCCTTAAAAAGTTACGTACAGTCTAGACCAGGGATTCCCAAACTAGTATACCCCTTTTCCAAAATGAACTGATACCTCAGGCCCCCATAGCCAAATTACTTTAAAAATCCTGTCTCTAGTTTTTTCCTATTGATACAAAATACTTACCAATTTCTAATCCTCCTATTTCTACTAAAATATTAGTCAGTCTTATAAGTAAAGTAAAGTTGGTACACGTAACACAACTTATAGGTACAGTATCTTGAAAGTTTCAAATAAGAACTTGTGTTAATTAATAAGGGTCGATTGTTAGACCTCGTCGACCCCCAAAATCAGCTTTCGTTTATGTCGACCCCCGGGAATCCGATCAACCACTTTGGGAATCCCTCGTCTAGACAAATAATGCATCTCCATTATATATTATCAAGGTTATCAAAAAGAAAGCTACACATAAATGTTACAATAATGTATATGCACTAAGTACCCAAACGTTAAATATCTAAACAACAATACCTACTACAATAACATTTTAATACTAACAGTATTAGGTATCAATAATTGCTTGCTAGTTTTTATTTCTCATACTCATATTTCCTGAAAGCCACACGGTACACAGGCATCAGTAAATCACTCGTTTTCGAAATACATCTTTAAATCACTGTGCATAAAAGATTTGATTTTTATCATTTGAATTATGATTTGAATCATGCATAGATGTAGAGTGAGATAACTACATCTGGGTATTACGATATAGAGTGATAGGTAAGTTCGCGCATGCGTTCGTCGTCGGAAATTGTGGAATGCAAAGAAAACTATTCGTTCTCTCCTCTCATAAATAAAGTGCAATGATGAAATTAGTTAATTAAGGTGTTAGTTTACGTAGTTATTAAAATTTTCGAACGAAAGACGACAGTTTGAGTTTGTTTTAGATTTTATTGCGTTGATGCTTTGAAAACCGGTTGTATCGGTGTGAAGAAATATTAGAATACCGCATTTCCCGGGGGAAATCATAATTTTCAGGGATAAAATTACCCAATACGTTGGTCTCCATAGTGTAAGCAACTTGTTGCAATTTCATCCAAATCGGTTTAGCCGTTTTAACGTGAAAGCGCATGTTTATATAACAAACAGACAATGTGTCACTTTTGTAAGTAAGGGTATCGATAGGGATAACCATAGTTAACATAATATGTTCGAATCAAATCTGATTCAATAAAGAGCGTGATAACATATTTCCTTTTAAATCTCTATTATACATAAATCTTCTGATCGAAAATATTTATAAATCACATCATTTAAAAGATTTATTTTGCGCATATCTACAGGCGGCCCGCACCTTAATAGTTCGCGGAGCCGAGTCGAGAGCGTGAAGTTAAAACTATTGCAGCGCGCCTTTGATCGGAAATAGTATTAAATTTGCGATGAGTGCATAAAAAATAAGAGTACAAATTAATGCTTATTTGCAACTACTATGGTCCAATGATAGCCAAGAATTATGACGTCAAAATGTCGCAGTACGCGTTCAAAAGTCGTGAAAATAACTACCATAACACCAAGTAATTATGTTTTTCCGACAAGTTTATGGAAAAAGTATATTTTCATGTAGGTAATAGAAATTAAACGTTAAATATAATGTTTGTTTCATCAATGTTTGGCACAACCGCCAAGTATTGTCAGACATTGACTAAGAATTTACGAAATACGAACAGGGAATGGAGTAGGTAGGCTTTTTTTGGTGGTTTATGGTATATTCGCTAGAGGGGTGACCGCTTTACAGTCATCCTCTCCGAGATGTGCCTAAAGGCGTGGCACCAATGGGTGTCTCCAGATGGAGATTATTCGAGTTCCTGGAGCCTCCCTTCGGTGTTAAGATGACCACGCCGATGGTTTTAGCCGGTAGGAGTCCGGCGGCATACCCGTCCGCCCTTTCCCGGGGCGGAGTAAGTATATGATGTATTTCCACCGAATCAATAAAGAAAAGGTTTATGGTGTAAGAGCTAAATATAATAAAAATAAATAAATCTATCTAATATAGTTTGTTATAAACGCAATAAGTAAATCTGTTGACAAATAACACACAACATAAAAACGAGCTCAAAATTAATATTCTTTGATTCGGTTAAATCTGTTTAAAATAATTATGTAATTAGTACGCGCTTTTTATTTATCTATAAAATATCGATGTGTATTTTGTATATGTATGTTCCCTATAGACTCCCAAAACGGCTGGACCGATTTTGATGGAATTTTCATGTAATCTTCATATTAGCCCTGCGGGTATATATTTGAGACGCTCGGTTTCAGTAGGACGGCGGGCTTCCAGAGTTGTTAAGCGGGATTTAAATATTGGGTGGCGTTTCAGTATTTGTCCGTAAGTCTTTCCATATTTACTCTGTTCTAAGCGTTGTAAGACACAATTTTTCATAATAGTCAGCACCAAAAGTCAACATATTTTTTTCAAACTTTATTGCATACGTATTTAGTAATTTTTTTTTTTCAAACTTTTTTGCATACCTAGTAATTTTTGTTTTTTTTTTCAAATTTATTGCAAAAGTATTAATATTTTATTAGATATTTTTGTACTTAATGAAAAAAATACAAAATGCAATGCAATTGTCACTTTTACCTTTTCTTCGACGACAAGATCTATACAAATAAATAAAATTGAAGTGTCTGTTTGTAATGTCAAAATAACAGCTTTTTACTAAATGCATATGAAACTATATACGGTACCTATAACAAAAAATCAAATATTAATTTTTTTGTCTGTCTGTCTGTTTGTTCCGGGTAATCTCCGAAACGGCTGGACCGATTTTGACGGGACTTTCACTGGCAGATAGCTGACGTTATAAGGAATAACTTAGGCTACTTTGATTTTAGAAAAATAATTAGGGTTCCGCGCGAAAACAATAAAACCCTTGAAATCCAACATATATATTCTATGTCAAGTCTCTAAATTGCTTTTAAATAAAACGCGGGTGAAACCGCGGGTCTCAGCTAGTCTTAAATACAAATATATTGCAAACGTTAAACAAAACACATGCCAATGACGTCACGCATGAAATGAAAGAGATAGGTAGGTATAAGAAATATTTTTTATTCCTACAATATTGTCAAGTTCAATGTTGTGTTTAGATAAATGCAACGCTATACGGTGGTTAAGATAAAGTTCATTTTACTAGCGTGTGACATATTTTTGAATACCTTGGCTGCTTGGAAACTACTGGCGTGCTTGTTACCATAATAATGACGGTTTGAATGACCTCATATAATGACGTTTTTGTTGTTCCGATATATTTGATCACGATTGGTGACCTGAACAATTAGACGAACATGGTTGACAGGATATCGGTGATCACTTTGGATGTTTCTAAATATTTGGTTACCGTGGCTGCCACTTTATATATGATGCTGACTGTACAGAACAATCTCCACACGATTTCAATACTGACTTATCCGGTTTTTTTGTTAACCCTTGTACCTCCATCCATACATCATGTACCTCATCCGCCCCAGGGAAGGGCAGACGGGCATGGCCGGACTTCTACCGGCTAAAACGACCGGAACTGTCATCTGCGGTACCGTTTTGTGTTCCAGATCCTCGATCACACTAGAGTCGCTCATTGTATGCCTAACGGCCGAAATTAGTCTTAAATCTAAAGATTTTGGATTAGACTGATTATTAATTTCGGCCGTAAAAGGTCACCCTCTCTAGCGGGAGGCGACTGTTAAAAGGTTACCCCCAGGTACATCTCTGGAGGGGATGTAAACGATCCCCCTGAAGCCTCATCGTGCCCGTCTTCCCGGGGGTCGCGTTTCCTCTGAGCGGCATCTGTGTTGCTCACACAACAGAAAACTATTCTATGGTCGCACATGATAATAGATAGATAGGTATTTTACACATTGTGTATGATCCAATTGTACACATACAATCCATATAAGTGTATAAAGTAAATCATATATTAAATTATTCCAACAATAACGAAATTGAAGTGTCTATTATGAATTGCAAGCAATTTAGTCATATTCAAGTATTGTGCAAACCATTTTCACTTAAATTCTACTGACTTAACTTGTTGATTTTATATTTAATTACATACTTGAGGTCATCTTGGTTGATTGGGAGTACCTACTATGAATTTGTACACTTATTTCATACAAAATGTTGGATTATTTTTATTTCTCAGGATTATATCTTTCCTTGCATATAAATAGATAAGAACGAAAGAAATTAGTGACCTAGTATTTGAAGAAAACAGACTTCCTACAGGCCCAGCATTAACTATAAAACAAAGATCATACAATGGGGTTCTGATCTAGTTTCCATACATATATGCATGACAACCTGTAAACTGGGAATATATACTCATAGCCTTCACTTAATTAATATTGTTGCTTATTTATACAAATAAATAAATTTGTCTGTTTATAATGTCAAAATAACAGCTTTTTACATAATGCATATGAAATTATTGATGGTGCATATAACAAAAAACAATTTTTTTGTGTCTGTCTGTTTGTTCTGGGTAATGTCCAAAATGGCTAGACCGATTTAGACGGGTCTTTCACTGAAAGATAAGTAATATACAGATAACTTATAAGGAATAACTTAGTCTTCTTTTATATTAGAAAAATAAAAAGAATGAAATCCAATACCTATACCTACCTATATGCTTAAATAATGAAATATCTGATTTCTTTTAAATTAAAAAGCGGGTCAAACCACAGTGCACAGCTAGTTAATTTATAAAAATGAGATGTATGCCACTCTTAATAATTAAGTAAGTTTACCAAAGTATTTTGCTCTAAAGCAAGCTTCTGTCAATTGAGGCCATTGGACAATCACAATGTCAGCAAAGAACTGTAGAATCTTTCCAGTCAATGAGAGGGTACGAACTCTGCATATGCTCTCTATGAAGATTATACGACAATCTAACAAAAATAAGCATCGTAATATAAAAGCGACCACACAGACTGGAATGCAGGTACCGGGCCCATTACAAAATATAATATCTGGTTGATAATTATAAATTACAGGAAATGTGCACCAAGTGGCATACAGAGTACTGATTACTGAAGAAATATATGACTGCTGCACATTTCGACTTCTAGGTATCCGTCTTAGATGGTAGTTTTCCTGTTCCTTCTCTGTCACATGTATCTTAACCGCGCTGCTAGCGTCGTTGTCGGCTAAAATATACATCCGTGGCTGATATTTGATTTTGCTTAAACGGTTCATAAACCTCAATAGTTCTGTTGTATGACCACCGGAGCCGATGCAAAAAATAGTACGCAATGATTTTGCTCTTGTCAGTGCACAATTACCAGTAATAATGTTCCACAACAAAAAACCCACTCGAAAAAGGAAAGCGCAAATCATAATTATAAAGATTGGGACGACAATATCAAATGCCATAATGGTTTCTTAAAATGTTCAGCAGCAACACTATGAGGTTCGCACGCGTTTTGGCAGTTAATTCTCTCGTACTAATTTTAATTATGATAATGTTATCGGTTTCGGTGGCTGTAAATTGGAACGTTTTTACAAAAACAACTGTGGCCGACGTTATATTATACGTAAGCTATTGACACTGACAGTCACAGACTAGGTAGAAAGATACTTCGTATCTGACAGTCTATGCCAGTGTTGCCAGATGCATTCGGCCTTTTATCTGTAGTAGAAACTGCTAAAATCTGTAAGCTATTTTTTAACTTGAAATCTCTTACTTACTTACTCTTGCCCAATATCTTCTTCTTCCTGACTATGACTATGCTGATGTCTGCTTTCTTGATGCAACGGAGGATCTTCTAAATAAACTCAAACGTCTGCAGAATTTGTGTATCCGCTTCATTTTCGGCCTTCGAAAGTACGACCATGTGTCCGAATTCCGGACGCGATTGAAGTGGTTACCCGTTCGGCGACGTCGAGATAATCACATACTTTCTTTTCTCTTTTCTGTACTTCACAATCCTAAATCTTCTACCTATCTTCGGGATCGCTTTGAGTACCTTATCCCCAGAGGGAAGCCTTGCCGCACGGCCTCTTCTCTTCTCCTTTGTACTCCTCGTCACACTTCAACTTTCAACTTGTTATGATGAGTCATTCTCTGTACGTGCAGTGCGCCTTTGGAATTAGCTTCCTCATTCTTTGCGTGATAGCCCTTCGTCTGATGTTTTCAATAAAAGAATTAAGGATCATTTTCTTTCAATATGACTTAGTAGTATTTATGTATTATTAGATATTAGTATATGTATATATGTATGTGTGTATTATTATTGTTGTATATATTTGTATGTGACTTATTTTCTAAGTATATCTTTATTTATATAATTGTTAATATTTAAGTATTTTGCCCCGTCAGTAAATATCTAGTCATTTGTGTTTAAATATTTTAATATACAGGATGTTTGGTGCATCGTGTGCCAAACTTAAATGGTCGACTGGGGGGTCATCTGCTATCCTTTCAGACCCCTAAACATTTCTCATGCCCTGTGGTTTTTTTTTCATCGACTTTTTATTGTTTTATTAAAAATATACCCAAATTTTACATGCAAATACAAATTAAAAAAGAAGTATAAATCGTAGACTCTGAATTTTAATCTTATTTAGATGTATATTGTATTACAGTACTTTTAAATTCAAAATTAGTGACAATAATTTACTCGCAAAGTTTCGGGCGTAAATTAAAGCTGTCAATGTTAAAGCTTTTATATATTTACATGACTATAAAAAACAAAACTAAAAGCGACCGGGATCTTCCAACTCCCTCAAAAATTCTTTAGTCTATCCTCTTACTAGTAATGTGCCACATACCATAAAAATCTTTTTACAACTTTGTGAATTTGCTAGAATTGTGAATCGAGTCACAAAAAACTAAATTCCAAATTATGATTAAAAATATTATTGCTTATATGATACCTGAAAAACTTATTATATCTGTTATCTCACTCTTATGAGGTAAAATCTCTCTCGCTTTTAGCGATAAGACCGCCCGTTGTACCAGCTAACTATTATAAATAATCATTTTGTATATTTTTTGCTGATTTTTTGGAAGTCTGTGATAGTTTTTTACGTGTATAATGAATTCGTATTTTAAAATAAATGATAACAATAACTTTACATAATAAATGTAAATGATTGTTATGTAAGAAATTGTCCGTACAATGAGTAACCAATTTTTCAAAAATGGGTTAGTGGCTTAGACCATTTAACCAAAGGACGCGGCACGCACGACGATTCCCCTCTGCCAAGGTATAAGATCAAACAATCTAACGCGTTTATAAAAACTATTTTTGGTAATCGATGTTTCACATAGTTAGAATCGTTTTCACTGTGTAAGGTGCTCCATAAAAAACACAGACCTGTGCAGTTACCCTGTGCAAAAAAATGTCAAATACCTCTAATATACAAAAAGATAGAATTAGATTTCATATGAAAGTGTTTTTGATATAATTAATACCTTCTTTCTATTAAAATCATTACAAAAGACTATCGTCAATAAGGATCGAGAACATTATCAAATCAGCAATCGAGTACGAAATAATCGGATCGGTGCTGGGACATTTCTATAGAATTATATTCGGTATGTCATTGGAAGAAAGTTTTAAATTGCGAAGCAATAGTAAAAAGGAATTAGTCATCATATCAGCCACAGGACGTCCACTGCTAAACAAAGGCCTTCCCCGTAGATTTCCACAACGAGCGGTCACATACCGCTCTCATCCAACAACTCCCAGCGACCTTCACCAGATCGTCTGTCCACCTCGTTGGAGGTCGTCCCACACTGCGTTTTCCGGTGCGCGGTCTCCATTCGAGAACTTTTGTGTCCCAACGGCCGTCAGTTCTACGAGCAATGTGCCTTGCCCATTGCCACTTCAGTTTACTAATCCTTTCAACTTTAGTTCTTCTACGGATCTCCTCATTTCTGATTCGATCTCGTAGAGAAATACCAAGCACAGCTCTCTCCATAACTTGCTGAGTGACCTTGAGCTTTCTTATGAGGCCCATTGTGAGTGACCACGTCTCTGTTCCATATGTCATCACTGGTAACACACACTGGTTAAAGACTTGCGTCTTGAGGCATTGCGGTATTGTTGACGAAAAGACGTTGCGAAGTTTCCCGAACGCTGCTCAGCCGACTCGGATTCGACGATTGACCTCTTTCTCGAAGTTGGACCTACTAGACATACTCGTCAACAACTTCGAGAACAGAGCTCACAACTGATATTGGGATGGGCACGACATGGGTATTTGACATGAATTTTGTCTTGCCCATGTTCATTTTAGTGCATGTACATGCCCAAATTTACCTCATCAGCCGCACTCCCCACGAGACTACCGTTTTTTGATTAACAATATCGGACCTTACCGCCCAGAACTTACATTCGAAGTTTAAATAACTAATAATAGATTATTTTCTATGATAACGCGAGACTACTTTTTAATATGTTTTACAATTTTAGACTTTAATACCTAAACTACAAGATAAGAATTTAGATGTTAAAAACTAACACGAAACAATTTTGCCATTTTGAATAGTGATGGTGAGTGTTAATTTTTGACTAGTTCGATAACGATAAAAATTTAATTTGTAATATTAATGTTCGTAGTTAAAATAACATTAGTCGAGGGTTCGAAACGTCGGAAAATGAAATATTGAATGAAAATATATGCACGAATGGCTTTGCTGCACGTATGTTCAAATTAGGGGTGTATTTATTGTATATGTTTTCCTTATGATGAGAGATCAGCTTAAACCATATATGTATTGCTTGATGTGTAGCCGTGTGTACATAACTAATAGCGTGAAAAAGTCCGTAAGTTTAATTCAGTTATGGATGTATTGGCGTAAATGTCAACAAATTAATATAAACACCAGATGATAAGAGGTGTAGTTAGTAAGAAAGAAGGCGAGGTAGGGGGAAATACCACAGATTTAAATTGCCATATAGACGATTTCAACTCAATAGTTCATGAAAAAAGCAATCGCAGCAATTTGAGTCAATTTACAAAAAGCGTTTAATACATAACGAGCTATCAGTAACTGGAACGGGGACCAATTGCATACCCTTAGAAAATATAAATATTTTAACCTGTTCCTCCACCGACAAAATTAACCGTACAGTAGACACGGAAAAACATATAGAATCTGAAGACTGCTGATTTGGTTTTGGAATGTAAAGTGTATCCCTCGCCATTTGGTGAAAAGGTAGTCGAATACATATTAGGTTTTGTAGTGCTTTCTTTATCCAAAAAAAATCAATGTGATGATTGCCGTGTCGTGTGGTGCCGGCTCAGAATACTACCATTCCGTCCCCGCCCGTGGGTGTTGTAAAATTAGACTAAGGGATTAGCCGGAGGATGGGCAACAGCGTCCTTCGGATACATTGACAACTCAACTGCGATCGCCAATCCGTTTGCCAAGCGTGGCGATTATGGCAAAACCCCCCATTGAGCCCACAGCACAGCCATATCGGTGGTTGTGGTGATCTTTGGGGGAGGCCTGTGTCCAGCAGTGGACTTCATTCGGCCGAAATGATGATTGCCTTAAAGGCCTATTTGGTCCATCTGATTATAAGAGCCTTACATATCATAAGTCAAAAGGTTACTTAAAGTATGCGTCGCCAAGTGTGATATTGTTATGTCGGCTGTGTGAAATAATTATAAGACAGGGTCTTGATGGCAAAAAAGTTAAACACAAAATTTACAACAAAATTTATAGTTACAAAAGCTCTTCATTCCTTGGTTGGTAACAAATTGTTTCCAAATATTGATATCCACAACACCAATATATTTGTTAATCACGAATTAGAATTAGCCAAATTAGTCATGAAAACCGATCCTAAGAAATGCATAAGACACAATTTATACAAAATTAATCAATTTTAATAATCAATAAATAACTGTAGGATATTTTTTTATAAACCTATTTTGACGTATGGTTATTATTTTATTGAATACTTCCCAATTCCAAAGAGTAACTCAAACTATCAATATATCTTATTAAAAGAAATCGAAACAAGAAATCGATACTGGTCTCTTCCCTATTATTCCGGCTGTCATATAGTGGTGATTTTTTGTATGTTGACATATTTGTTTTATTATGTGCATAAAATGTTCTAGTGTTGAAGATTTCTATACGTGTGCGTTTATAAGGACACAAAATAATTTTGTGTAAGTGTGCGACAATATCAATGTAGTGTTTACCTCGTCCCCGTTCAATATTGACAGAATGTTTTGTTTTGTTGATAAATGGTCTAAGGTTAGCGGCCGCAGTTATAAAAAAAATGTATAGTCATTTTTAGTAGGTTTTTTAGTTTGGCAATGTTTTACTACGGGCATTTTTTTCTTTGCGTTCAATTGAAGATGACACACTTGTTTTCACAAACTGCGTTTGAACTTTCTAAAAAAGAAAATAATTATTTATTAGTTTGCCTCGATTATTCGAGTATGTAGTCCACATAAGTCAGTGCATCTTATCATTTCAGCCGAATAAAATCCACTGCTGGACACAGGCCTCCCTCAAAGACCTCCACAACGACCGGTCTGGATATGTTGTGTGTTCATTGGGGGTTTTGCCATAATCGCCACGCCTGGGTGACGATCGCAGTTGAGTTTTAATGTAGTTAAAGGACGTCGCTGCCCATCCTCCGGCTAATCCCATAGTCAACTTTTATGACACTCGTGGGATCAGATGAGTTGGTACTATTCGTAGCTGGCACCACACGGCTTATTAATACTTATATTTAGCGGAAAAATTTAAATGGAATAAAAATCTAGGGTTATTTACTCAGAGATATGTTTTAAGTACTAGCAACGATAAAGTTTAACTGTCAAAGTCATGTTAACGTAACTTTAAATCTGTAAAAGTAAATACAATCGAAGTGTCTGTCTGTAATGTCGAAATCACAGCTTTTTACTGAATGCTTAAAAAAGTATTAAATTAAACGGCTGGTGAAACAATGGGACTCCTCTAGTTGAAAAATAAATGTCATTCTGCCTAAAAATATTTCTAGCTGTGAAACAAAAGTATTTTAGAATGTGTGACCTATTTAAAATAGCAGATTTTTTACATTGATATTTTTTCATGGATTTTTAGGTACAAGATATAACTGTGGAGCTTTATATTAAATCTTATGCTAAATCGGCAGAAAACTTACATTTTGTATATTTGGCATTTAAAAGGTGAAATCCCAAAATTAAATAACTAGTACGCATGTGCACTATGGCATCAATATATCAAAGTCGATATCGATATCCTCATTGGATTCCAACCACAACACTAGTAAGTAGGTAAAATGACAAAAATACCGGGACGTTTTTGCATCTTTGAGGTATATACTGTACCAGATAACCATACATCGACCGGTCGCTCCGCGCGCACACAGCTCACTTATACTCTTTGCAGCTCACTGAGACGCGCCGCGAGTTTCACAACGGTGTAGTTTAAATATGCTCGCACGTGATTGTTTACTTTTTCACCTACTCATTGGCGACACTTTGCGTAAACCAAATTTGTAAATATAATAAATTATAGAATAAAACCAGTAAAAATCCTAATCGTCTTTTAATACTTACCTTACCTAGTAAAGTGGTTACCCCGACATTTCCGTGCACATAAAATGGGATCCGAAGATGAAACAATTTCCGTCAAAAAGCCCGAATTCCTACATTCTGGCGCGATAAACCCACCCTTTGGTTCGGTCAGTTCGAGACAATAGTGACACCCCAGAAGCCCAGCGATGAAGCGAAATTCAGTCTTATGGTGGCGCATTTGGACAAAATGGACATCTAACAAATTAGCGATATTGTTATGTCTAAATCCCGCACCGGAAGATACGACGATGCCAAGAAAAGGCTGCTTTCCATGTATGAAGAATCTGAGACAAAACAACTTCACAAACTCTTGAACGAGATGGAACTTGGCGATCAGAAACCATCACAATTACTCCAACGTATGAGGGAAACCTGCCCGCGAGAAGATCCCGGATTCTACACTTCAAGTGTTGTGGATACGGCACCAACCTGCGTCAACGCGAGCAGTTTTGGCAGTCAGTGAACAAAAATCACTCGACACCCTTGCAATGGCCGACAAAATGCACGATCAAGCCACTGAAATAAATTCCGTGTGTTCCTGTACCTGTCAAGTTCATACAAAACCATCTTCATCACGCTTTCAAGAACATCAAACTAACGGACATCAAGACTTGCGCGACGCCGTTATGCTACTGACGAGAGAGATTGCCGAACTAAAAGTGCAGCAGGCGAAAACATCAATACGCCCATCGCGTCGTTTCGCTCGCTCACGTTCCCAGTCTCGTTCACGATCTAGCGGCCAGCAACAGCATAAATACGAGCGCAACGCAAGAGGCTACTGCCGCTCAAACAATAAAGGAGGGTATCAAAGTCATGGTACCCACCACATCAGACTTCTGCAAACTGACCCGTGCCCTTATGGACAGGAACATATCGTTCCATACCTACTCCCTTCCGGAGGAACGTCCGCTTTGAGTTGTCATCCGAGGTATTCCCAAGGAAATTGACACTCACTTCATCCTTGTCGACCTTAAGTCGCAGGGGATCCCCGTTAGGGAAGTGCACAGGATGCACGCCGGGCGCAACGGCGCCCCCTATGACATGGTCCTCGCTGTCTGCGACAAAACTCCAGACAGAGCGATATTCAATGTCAAAACCGTATGCCAACTGTCTGGCATACGCATAGAGCCCCCCAACAGGGGAGGTCAACAGTGACATCGCTGCCAACTGTACGGGCACTCCCAACGGCACTGCCATGCCAAACCCAGGTGCGTAAAGTGCCTAGGGGACCATGGCCGCCCCAAGGACCGCACGCTCTGCACAGAGCCACCCAGTTGTGTGCTCTGTGGCGAGTCAGGTCATCCGGCTAACTCCAGAGGTTGCCCTAAAGCTCCGCGCGGCGACAATAAGCCGCAGAGGCGCAAGGCGACGACGCAGGCCTATGCTGCAACCCGTCAAACCCCCCCCCCCCCCCATCGCCCTGTGATCTTAGAAATAGCCCCCCTCCTTAACTTCACCCCCGATCCGGGGCAACCCCCTCAGACTAAAGTCATGACGGACTGAAGGAAACTTGGGGCCCGCCCCAAGGACACCTCGTCCCCTCTCTTAGTCTCCATTCCCGATACCATAGAGTCTCTAGTGAGCGAGTGCTCATGGCGGGTTCCAGTGGTGGATGACCATCACTGGAAGTTGCCGGACGATGCGCGTGCACTGTTGACGGAGAAGAATGCAGCCCTCAGAGCGTATAGCGCTTTTCCCTGTGAGGCCAATCGCCTCTATATGCGCCACTTACAGCGTGCTGTAAGGAAGCGTTTACAAGAGGTACGGGAGGTACGGGAGGCCGCCTGGGACAAGACGCTAAGCGAGTTAGAGCCCAACCAGTTTGCCTTTTGGCATTTACAGCGTAGACTAAAGTCGGACACCGTGTCAACTACGCCCCCTCTAAACCGCCCAAACCAGCCGGCCGGCCTTAGATGATGATGAAAAAGCCGAATGCCTAGCCGACAGCCTAGAGGCCCAATGCACCCCCAGTACCCTACCAGTAGACCCAAGCCATCTCGCAAAGGTCGATGCCGAAGTCAGGGCCATAGGGCCGCTATCCCGCCCATCGACGACCCCGATGACCCCTTAGCCCCCATCTTAGTCGACGAGGTACGCACTATAGTTAAAAACCTCCACCCCAAAAAAGGCCCTGGCTCAGACGGCATCACTAGTAAAGTGATTAAACACTTTCCCCCCACCCTCATTATACTAATGACCGCCATATTCAATGCGGCATTTAAAAACAATCTCTTCCCACACATGTGGAAACAGGCGACCGTTATCGGTATTCACAAACCCGGCAAACCGGAGTCTGAGCCAGCCAGTTATCGCCCCATAAGCCTTCTCAATGTGCTTGGGAAGATATATGGGCGGCTTATACATATTAGATTAAAGGATTTTGCCGAATCCAATAAACGCATTCCTAACGAGCAGTTTGGTTTTCGAACTAAACACTCATGCTTCCAACAAGTTCACCGATTGGTCGAACACATCCTGCATAACTTCACCTATGGTCGTATGACTGGGGTGTTATTCTTTGACGTAGCGAAAGCGTTCGATAAAATATGACACAATGGCTTATTATATAAGTTATATACACTCGGAGTGCCTGATCGTCTCGTGCTTATCATACGAGACTATTTATCGGATCGTAGTTTTCGCTACCGCATAACATCCGGAGTCCCTCAGGGCTCGGTTCTCGCCCCACTCTTATTTACGCTGTACACCAGCGACATCCCAAATCCACTCATAAACAAACCAAAACTGGCCTTATTCGCTGACGATACGGCAATATTCTACTCAGGTACCAGTCCTGATAGTATATCCCGTAAACTCCAAACCTCAGCCGTTTCACTGGCCAACTGGTTCAGTAAATGGCGTATAGAGGTTAATCCCTTAAAAAGCGCAGCCGTCCTCTTTTCCCGTCACGGCGACCAACATATGCGCTTCAAACAAATTACGATGTTTGATAAGCTCATTCCCTGGCAACCCCACGCCAAATACTTAGGTGTTACACTAGACCGTAACTTGTCGTTCCGAGAGCACATAAAGACGGTGCATGCCCGCGCCGCCTTTGCACTCGGAAGACTTCACCCTATGTTAAATGCACGTAGTAAATTACCCCATAAAACTATAAGGTGCGTATTTACGTAACGTGCATACGGCCTATTGTCACTTACGCAAGCGTTGTGTTTTCACACGCTGCCCATTCCCATATTTAAAAACTCCAAGTCCTCCAAAACCAAAGCCACAGGTAGTCCCTGGTATGTGCGCAATATCCAATTACACACCGAACTTGCCCACTATAAAGCAGTTCATGAAACAAGCGAGTAAACGCTTTTTCGACTCTGCCCTTCATCACCTGAATCCCCTAGTAGTAGCGGCCGCTAACTATAGGCCCTCTAAAATCAGTAAATGCCGTCGACCAAGGCACGCTCTAGAACAGGGGTTCCCAACCTTTTTTTGTCTACTGCCCACTTTAAGAATAAATTATTTTTTAACGCCCCCTTTTTAAACATACTTAAAAACCGCTAAGTACTTATAACGGATTATTGAAACGCAAATTTATAGTATTCGGACAGAGTATCTTTTATTGAAAATAAAACAAACATAATCAATTCTTATATAAAAACTAATGTGAAGGTTGAATCTGATGCTGTTCAATAAGTTTGTTGATATCAGGTTCTAATTTACTCAAAAACAGCCGCAAGTCGCCACTTTCGGTAACACGCAAACGATTTCTCTTTTAAGTAAGCAGCGTTGCCACAGCACTAAATCCACGTTCACACAAATATGACGATGGGAATGCTATCAAAAATCGTTGAACAATTGACCACAATCCAGGGTACAATTGCGGGATCGGTTTTTGTAGCCAAAATTCTTGATATCCATTTTTGAACTTGATGAAAACCGTGTGGTGCCGGCAACCGTGTGGTGCCGGCTCAGAATGCCACCACCCCATCTCTTCCCATGGGTGTCGTAAAAGTCGACTAAGGGATTAGCCGGAGGATGGGCAGCAGCGTCCTTCGAGTACATTAACAACTCAACTGCGATCGCCAACCCGCCTGCCAAGCGTGGCGATTATGGCAAAACCCCCCAATGAGCCCACAACACATCCATATCGGTGGTTGTGGTGATCCTTGAGGGAGGCCTGTGTCCAGCAGTGGACTTCATTCGGCCGAAATGAACTTGATTTTTATATCTTCGTTTGTTGTCAATTCTATAAGTTCTTCTTCCAGCTGAGGTGACATTGCTGTGTTGACATTTGAAAACGGATCCAACATCCAGTCTGGTATTTCCAAGTTTAAAATGTCCTGGTATCGTTCGGTGAAGTCAATGTGGAGGTTTTCCAAATGTTGGCAGTAGGCAAACAAGTCGTCGTTACTGCAGTATACTGATAAATTCGGAAAATTGTGAAACTCACGTCTGCCCATATTCTTTTTGTGCAGAAGCAGTTTGGCTGCGAAAGCAGCAACGACATTTTTTGTTTGAATTAAATTTAGTTCATCGCCTTGCAGTTGGAGGTTCATGTCGTTGAACATTTTATACAGGTCTGTCATGTAAGCTATATCATTCTTTGATGTTATGAGCTTGTTGCGCAGTTCTGTATCTTTAGTTTCCAAGAACTCTATCATAGAGTCAAACAGGTTGTAAAATCGAATCAGACAATTGCCTCTTGACAGCCAACGAACTTCAGCATGAAGCAACAAACGGTTGAAATCTTCGTCATTAGTAACACAAAGCTGATGAAATAATCTATCATTCAAAGAGCTGCTACGGATTTTATTGACTGCTTTGATGACATATTGCAGTGATTGAAATAGTCGTTCACTTAAGTTTCTAGCAACCAAATGTTGTCTATGAATAACGCAATGTATAGCAAGGACATGTGGAATTTTATTCTTTAAGTATGCTATGAAGCCTTTGTGGCGCCCTGTCATAGCCGGAGCGCCATCCGTAGCAACTGATATAATATTTTTCAAAGGAATCTCTTTCTCTTCACAAAACTTTTCCAATGTATTGAATATGGTTTCGCCTTTTGTATCTGTCTCCAAATTTCTGGCAAACAATAGTTCTTCACGTATTTTCTCATCTTTAATAAACCTCACGTAAGATAGCAACAACGCTTCATTAGTTGGTCAAGTGGACTCATCGAGCTGAATTGAGAATTGACTAGTCCTCAGATGATTGCACAATGATTCTTCAATGTTTTCAGCCATTTCATCAATTCGTCTTTGCACAGAATTATTACTCAAAGGAATTTTTCGGATAATATCTGCGGCCGGTTTATGAAGCACAGTAGTTATTACTTCCTTTATTGCTGGCAAAATTAACTCTTCTCCGATGTTGTGTGGTTTGCCTTTTTGAGCAATTAACAAAGAGATATTGTACGAAGCTCGAAGTCCGTCGTCATCTTGCTTAGCAGCCGCCGAAAATAGTTTTGATACACTTGGCTGAGTATTATGCTTCTTCTCTAGGTCTTGAAAATATGCTACATTCTTTTCTGTCTTATCTGGATGCATTTTATTCAAATGATCTTGCAGTCTTGAAGGCTTCATTGCTTCGTTCGAAAATGTTTTTAGACATAGAAGACACAAAGGCGACGACGGGTTTGTGGGATTTTCAATAAATCCGAATTTTATATATTCCGCAGAGTATTGCCGTCTCTTCTTTTTTACTTCCGACATTGTTTTGTTTTAAGAAATACGTAAGTGTTGAAATCAAGTACTGCTTATCTATTATGCGCGAAACCGCAAATGAAAATAAAATAAATTTACGTCGGGATTGCATAAGCAGCACGCACCAACAGGAATAAGACAAACGTGCATAAACTGGTTTATCTCATTCGACGCCCAATCGTACTCGACAAGCAAGAACAAGTATTATAGAACCAGCCGATTGGTATAGGAATGTACAATTCGGATTATTTAACAAAAACTTGTTAAAACATGATTGCCCGCGGTCTTTTATATCGAACCGAGTTTGAGCTATATCTTAATTAATATTAGTTGATGTTCACAAGATGTAGTCGAGAGTCGAGAGCTCAGTCGGTGTCTAAGAGTCTTCCTAGCTAGGTAGATGAAATTATAAATCGACCCCAAAGCCCCACACAATGCCCCCTTTTTTTTCTGGGTCTCTTACCGCCACCCTTTAGGCCTGCAGCGCCCACAAGGGGGCGTTATCGCCCACGTTGGGAAAGACTGCTCTAGAAGATCCCGATGATCTAATCACCATCCACCACGTAGCTCACATGAAGAGACTCGCGCAGTCTCAATCAACAAACAAACCGACATATCGACCCCGCCGCCGGGGCCCGCTTCTACGCTGTCGCGGAAGCCTAAATTCGCGGCCACCCGATTAACGTTAACGTCACCCCCCCGACCCTTGCTCGCGCCGGCCCGTGCCGAGAAATCGAGTAGTAATAAAAGATCCCTTTAAACCCCAAATAATCATTGCGATCATTACTGTCCCAGTAACTCCCTGAGCCGAGGTCCGTGCAGAGGACGCCCTCAGGCGCAGTTACTTAAATGTAAATAAAAGCTAGGCTGGAGGCTACTTAATGCTTTGCCAATTTGCCCCGTTAAGCAGCTATATCCCTCTTGGGATGAGTGCGAGAAGCCCATCATAAAAAAAGAGGCTACTGTTATTTCCATGAGCGCTTTGGCGAGCGCGCACGTAACTGCAGATCGCCATGCAATTTTAATAAGCAGGAAAACTGAACGAGTTCTTGGCTACGACGGGACCCGAGATCAACAATATTTCTGCATACCGTCTATACGTCTACGATACAGCAAACAAATATCGTTTCCTGATCGACACCGGAGCTAACGTGTCAGTCGTTCCCACGTGCGAAAAACAGATTAAAGCAGCGAATGAACTATTATACGCAGCTAACGGGACGCCGATAAGAACATATGGTGAGTGCAACCTTGACCTCAACCTTGGCCTGCGTCGATCATTTAAGCGGACATTCATAGTGGCTGACGTGAAATGAACCATTATTGGTGCGGATTTCTTACGACATCACCTCGTCGATCAAGAGAACAACTATATTAGTAATTTAAATAATTTAATGCTTAAGTTGACATGTCGTCATAGTGACCATTTATTGTTTTTTGATACTAACAAGTTTGTTAGACATTTTATATTGACTCAGGAAACTATGTATCTTCCTAAGAAAAGTCGACATTTATTAGCTATGTTAATAGCATATAATATAAATTCAGATAGAGGTAGTTGATTGATTGTTTAAACTTCTAGAATCGACAATAGAGAAGTGTGATAATAATATCTTGCTTTATCACCAAAACATAAATCGCTTCTCTGGCAAAACATTAGACATAGAGATGTTAATAGATAAATACCATATGGATATTTTATGTTTTTGTGAAACATGGCTAAAACCTGATCAGTTTTTATTTAATATTAACAATTTTGCAGTTGCCAGTGCATTTAACCGATTATCAGCGGAGCGGATTAAATATTTATAGCTCAACTGCGATCGCCAACCTGCCTGCCAAGCGGCGATTATAGCAATACCCCCAATGAGCACCCAACAGAAACTCATAGCGGTCGTTGTCTTTTGGAGAGGCTTCTGCCCAGCAGTGGACGTTTTTATGACTGAAATGATGAGGAAGCATGCGCATAAATTCAGTTAGTCAATCAATGCTCATAAATTAATTGGAAAGAAAAGATTACCTGTAAAGTAATCAAAATGGAATTCAGATCCATTAGAAAGAGCTTTTCTTAGAGCTCCAGATGCAAGATATCTGATTTGAATATGACTGCCTGCATTGCCAGGCAGAAACAATACTGGAATACCATCAAATCTGTTGATAAAAAAGCATGCTTGTAATTCTTAAAGGATTTCTGTGTATGGTTAAAAAATAAAATACTATCTTTTTTCATATCACATGGTTGCATTGTTTACATATAATGTGTACATTATGATCATTTCAAAGACATCTGAGGTTGTGAGTAAGTGACACAACTTACTAAGTTACTTACTGCGCTCTGTTGAATCAAGCAATCTGTGCTTGTGGGATTGGATTAGACTAGCATCGTGAAAATTGGAATTGGTGCCACCTTTTCTCGTAAAATCTTTAATTCGGATCTGTTCTAATAAATATGACTCATCTCTAGTCAATTTGTCGATATTACATTAAATAGACATACAAAACGGAAGAAATAATTAACGACAGACTAGGCAGTATGGTCAATAGACTATAGCCTGCCCAAACGGGCGAATTTTGAAAAAAGAAAATTTGATGTTTGACGTTTCTCTTCCTATCCTTCAATTCATGTACAAACAGTACTAGAAGTGGGTAATAAAGCTTTTTGCGTGAACCGAACCGAAACTATGTATTGGTATCCGATAAAGTGTTTCAAAACTATGTATTTTCAAAAACTATTTATTGGACGATATGCGTATAAAGTGTTTATGAAATGATAAACGTTTTCGTGTCGGTTCAGGTATTTGCTTTGAAACATGGTATCAACACAAAACTATGTATTTACGGTAACTATTTATTGGACGAGATGCGTATAAAGTGTTTCAAAACTATTTATTGGACGATATGCGTATAAAGTGTTTATGAAATGATAAACGTTTTCGTGTCGGTTTAGGTATTTGCTTCGAAACTTGTAATCAATAGTAAACAAATTAAAATTCGCTATCAACTGAAAATTTTATACTTTGGTTTTTTGTTCTTTGTCTGTGGTAAATGATTATTATGACTGGTAAAATACAATAATTTGACACAATAAATTATAGTCACATTATAGTCAGCAAAGTTCTAATATGTAATTTATACTCGTGCCAATATAGGATGGATATACCTAAATAACGTGTCAAAGATTTGATAGCAGCATAAAAATGATTCCTAATAAAATAGAATAAAATGTGATTTTTATTATTATTATTTAGAATGACTAAAATTCATAAATGCGCGATCTCGCTTCTTGTTCGTGCGATCGTCGGTATCGGTCGGGTTTACTTCGGAATAGCTCGGTCGGAGTCATTCGGCTAGTTTCGGTAACTGTTTATCGACGATCCAATGCTGTGTGAATAAAGTGTTTCGCCCGATAAATAGTTTCAGAAGAGACCAATACATAGTTTTAGGTATTGGACGCGATACATAGTTTCAATAACTGTTTACGGTTTGCAACGCACACCGCTAAACAGTACAATTCACCACTTCACCAGTGCCAACTGCCCAGCATGAGCAAAGGGCCCAGTGAAAAAGCGGCATTCTTTTAAATAATTTGCATTGCTATTTTAAATCAATGTCATTAAAATAATATGTTTAAAGATGTACTAACGTAATTCCTGATACTGATAAAATAAAAAATCGAAATGAGGTTTTTAAGTGTTTTCGGCTCAAGTGTGTTTCAATTTTGTTCGTTTATTTTTGTTTTTGGATTTCTACTAGGTATTTTGAATTTACACTTTAGTGACAAAAATAACTATTGTCTTATGACTTATATGTTTGAGTATCCACAATTCGTGGTTAGTATACTGATCTTTATGTAATATTTAGTACTTTTAACATTTAAATTTGTGTAAAGAACAATTCATAACATACTTTTAGCGATTATCCGTCCCAGAAAACAAGATTTTCCCTCAATATGGATTGTATGCCTATAGTGAAGGAAGATTTACTGAGAAAGCCAGGAAAATGTGGTATGTACTTGTAAAATAATACTTGAGGTACATTTTATTTAATCTACATTAATTATAGCCTCATCAGCATAGTGACTGTGAGCTAACCTGCCCAATATGTAGTACTGAGTGTTCAGTTATCAGGTCAGCAAAGTGAAAATACTGTCATAATGTACACATTAAATATATACAATGCAGTGAACCATGTGACATGAGGAAAGGTAGTATTCTATTTTTTATCTATAGGTAGATAGATAGTAATAGAGTACAGAGCCTACATGTGGGCCTACCACTTTAAAATTACAGGCATACTTTTTTATCAACAGGTTTGATGGTGTTCCAGTATTGTTCCTACCTGGCAATGCAGGCAGTCATATGCAAGTCAGATCTCTTGCATCTGTAGCTCTAAGAAAAGCTCTTTCTAATGGATATCAATTCCATTTTGATTTCTTTACAGGTAAAATAATCTTTACATTCCAACTTATTTATGAGCAATGATTGACTAACTGAAATTATGCTCATGCTTCCTGCTCTAATTTATATTGACTTAATTTATTTTTCATAAGGCAAGCTTAGAGATTTTAAAATGTGTTAATATATTTACAATGCCTTAATTCTTATATAGTTAATATACCTGAAATGCTTGCCTTCAATGTAAAAAGTAACATTTTAAACATAAATACTAGGAATAAATATATTACTACTATTACTATTTATATAGTAGTACCTAAATTTAGAATGGTGTTTGTTGTGGAAGTGCCATTTCTTTATTCAAATAGCCTCTGTTGCTTCATTATGACTGTTGGGAGATAATTACTGAACTAATGATTCTATTCTAATGGAAGTTGACATATTTATAGAAAATAAAAATAAATTGAAAAACAATTAGAAAGTGATACCTTAAAGCAGGTAATATGTTTATGACTGCTTTGATAAGACTAATTCATTAATATAAATTATTCAGTAAAGTGATTTAATTGCATTCATGCAAATACATCACCAATATCAGTAGAGGATGTTCAGCAAGGTCCTTACCAGAACCAGTAGATATTTACGAGGTAATCTGAGATATGAGATGGAAATAGGCCACATTTATCAACTGAGCAATGCAAGGAGAAATTTCACAGAGGTAGGGGTGTAGTAGTTTCTGAGATTGCCCCACATCTAATCAAACATACTTCAACTCTCTTATTTTCTTAGTGTAAATATAGGTGTCATGTTTTGTTAGTCTATTCATACAAATGGATATGATAAGTGTAGGTATCAAATAGAGTAGTACGCTTTATTGCATATAAAGAGGAATTGGAAAATAACACATAGTGTTCAAATAGTACATAAAGTGTTTTATCACTAAGAGTATACCCGACAGACAATATTGGTAATGGAAAATAACTTGTAAAGAAATACAATAAGCGGTGTTTATAAAATCTCTGTTGTGTCCGGGTTAAGAGTATAGCACCACTCCCATCTCCTCCCGTGGATGGAAAATGCGACTAAGGTACTGTACCAGAGGGATTGGCAGCAGCATCCCTTTTGTGGAACAGTAACCATTCTGCGCTTACCAACCCGTCTGCCAAGCATGGTGAGTGAATTCCCCCCAAAATGACGAAACAAAGCATGTAACCTAACTGGTTGGCTGTCCCTTTATTCAGCTGTGGACATCTTTTGGCTGATATGATCTGTCGAAATTCTATAGATCTTTGATCAGTTATGTGTACTTAAAGAATTATGGATAATGAAAGTTTCATTATAATCAGAATGTTTTTAAATATTGATCTCATCATCATCATCATTTCGGCCGAATGAAGTCCACTGCTGGACACAGGCCTCCCCCAAAGATGTCCACAACGACCGATATGGATGTGTTGTGGGCTCATTGGGGGGTTTTGCCATAATCGCCATGCTTGGCAGATGGGTTGGCGATTGCAGTTGAGTTGTTAATGTACTCGAAGAACGCTGCTGCCCATACTCCGGCTAATCCCTTAGTCGACTTTTACGACACCCATGGGAGGAGATGGGGTGGTGGCATTCTGAGCCGGCACAAATATTGATCTAAGAATAAAAAATACATTTATCATAATGAGTAAAATACTACCTACCTACTACCTACCTGCCCGCCCGCGACGCACATGCAAACCCGATTGCAGCATCACCTACCGGGTCCAATTGTGAATCTAAACCATCCAGGGATGCACTCAAACATACCCAAAAAACATCAAAATCGGTCCAGCGGTTTAGTGCAAATTTCAGTGATGTACAGAAGAATTGTATATATAAAATAGGATATCCTCAGTAAAGACAAAATGGGCTTAGCGAGTTGTTATAAAAAAAAAAAAACTATGTTGTTTTTTAGTGGGTTACAATGAAGAGTTATCTGGTCTGTATGGTGGAGTACTCCAGAGCCAGACGAAGTTTGCAGCTGCATCCATTGCAAAGATATTGGGTTTATACAAAAGTAACAAGTACACAAAATCTGTACCAACTTCTGTTATACTCATTGGACATTCTATGGTGAGTAGCAAACATTTAAACAGCATTTAATGTTATAATTATCAGCCTAACTTTTTGTTGATTAGGGTTGGACTCTAACCAGGGCCCATGTTTGCTATACTGCTCTACATTTGGGTAGAGGCAGTAGAAAAAATAGTACCTTAGTTTCTCACCAAAATATTCATTTATTTAATGGCCTCATCATATCATATAATTGGGTGCTAGGTACCAAACATCTCTGCGTTGCATGCCTATATCTAAAAGTGTTGGTTGGTTGGTTTGGTATTTGTATCCATACAAATCACATTGTGTGCTGTTTTATGTATGAGATTGAAAAAATTGTTTTTTTAATGGTATATTATCAATGCTTGACAGCATTGGAGTGTTGAAGGTGGCTAAATCGGCATTCGGCACCCAGTATATTCTTTTTTTGATCATCACAGTATAATTTTTCAATTTTATTTTTAGTAAAGTCGGATTAAGTATCTAGCACCACTCCAACTCCTCTCGTAGATGTCGTAAAAAGCCCCTAAGTGACTCTAAACAAGTGGGAGGGGCAGTGAGGAATATTAGCCATTCTGCACTCACCAACTCGCGCCCAGCTGGTCTTTCCCCCCAAAATGATGACTCAATTGTGGAAATCCATGGAAGAGGCCTCAGCAGTGGACATCCTTTAGCTGATGTGATGTGATAATTTTACAAAAAGATTAAATTGACTTGTCTAATTGTTGTGTGTCATTGTTTGCTAATAATCTTGGCTTTATTTTCGTTCGAAAGCTAAACTACTAACTAATCCATCTTTAGCAAACTTTAAACTTCTATGATTTTTTTTAGATCAAATACATTTTCATTTCTTGTTGCATAGGGAGGTCTTATAGCTAAACGACTGTTAGCCTACCCAAGTACTATCAACGCAACATCATTAGCCATAACATTGGCTGCACCTTTAGAAGCCCCGGTCATCAATGTGGATGCAGCAATGGATGACTACTACATGATAATGAACCTAGAATGGGAGACGTACATTAATAACAACTTAGAAATGAAACAGAAGAAAATGTTAATCAGTTTTGCGAATGGACCACGTGATGTTTTAATACCTTCTGGCCTGACCTCTTCAAGTGATAGTTATATTAATGCTATGGTGAGTTGTAAGGAATTAAATAAGCGAGTTACACCATTTTCTGTGATCCCTGCAATTTATCATTCTCAAATATAGTTTCGCTTGTCAGGCTAAGCGATTGATTTTCTGCACCTCATGTCGCGGGTTCGATCCCCGTACGGAACAAATATTTGTATGATTTGCAGATATTTGTTTCGAGTGTGGGTGTTTGTGCGTGTGAGATTTATGTCTGGAAACTGTATCTACGACAGCAGTTTTTTTTACAAATATAAGTCAATTGTATGTACGCGCGTTTGTAAGGCGCACGGTCTGCAGCGCAGAGTGGCTATACCGATCGCACGAGGATACCGAACGGTATCCGACGAGGCGGCAACTCTCCTAGCGCGCTCTCCGCCTTTAGACATCCTGGTGGAGACGCATGCGTGGGTCTGTGATCAGACACGCTCCCTCCGGCAAAGCGGCGAAGGCGCGCCTCCAGGGGCGTTCGATAAGCTGAGTCGTCTGGTTCAGCGTGGCAGCATGCACTCGAGAAGTGGTGAGACAGCCATGTAACACACACGGGGCAACATGCCCCGGGCGCCTATGTCCGAATCGCGTGAGTGGGCTGTTTTCGTTATATGACGGGATCGCAAGCGTGCTGGCGGGGAATCTGCGCGTTCAAACTAAACGACCCCCGGGCAGACGGTGGTGCGCATATGGTCACGTGCCGCCGTGTGCAAAGCACAGCGCGCAGCGAAGCTTTGGAGGCATTCTTTACAATACCCCCGAGATGTGCCTTGGCGACCTTTTTAGTCGCCTGCCCACCGCTACAGGGGGTGACCGCTTTACAGTCATCCTCTCCGAGGTGTGCCTAAAGGCGTGATTCTATTGTGATGTATCGAGGATCTGGAGCCTCTCCGGTGCCGCCGAAGATGACCGCTCGAGTGGTTTAGCCGTTAGGAGTCCGGCATGCCCCTCCACTCTTCTTCGGGGTGGAGCAAGTACATGAGGTACTTTAACCGCGATAATAAAAAATATGAAAAGGTACTTGTGTGCTCACGGTCCACTGAATGTATAGAGCTGCGGTGTTCAGTTATTCTGTGGTTTGGTGGTGTCTTATTTTTACTTTTACAGACTACTGCTGTGCCTGGTGTATGGGCATCACCAGATCATGTCTGCATCGTTTGGTGCAAACAATTAGTGGTAGTGATCAATAGATATCTCTTCTCTGTTGTGGATACAAGTACAGAACAAATTGTTGAAGATATTCAAGTGTTGAAGTCAAGAGCCAGACTGTATTTTCAGGTAAGAACATATTAATATGCCATTTAAAATAATGATTATATTTTGTATAGTACGCGCATTATACAACTGTGCTTCTCTGAAGTTAGCCGTATCCGCCCGAGTGTCACAGATAGGTGACAGATTTACATAAGCCCTTGCCCCGCCTACCCCGCATACCAGTTAGACCTAAAAACGGTTCACTTGCTGCATACTTCAGAGAGGCACAGTTATAATGCGCGTACTATATGGTAATCTATTAGGGGTTGCTTCCAGTTGTATTCTGAACTGACCAGCTGAATAATGGTTAACTGCGATAATATACGGGCTACAAAAAGACCCATCACCAAGCCGAAATTACGCATTCTGTAAATATTTGTATGATCTGCAGATAGTTGTTCTAGGTCTGGGTGTATTGTGTGTGGTATTTGTGTCTGTAAATGCACCCACGACACAGGAGAAATCCAATGACATAAATAAAATAAAAAATAACTATCTCATAGCTCGCCTAATCTTATAATACTCTGATAGAACTGTAGATAAGTATAACTTTCACGGAAATGTATTCCGCTAATAGCTTAGTCATAACTGGGCAAATTTTACGGCGTGTTGTTAAGTTAACATTTACTAAACAATCATGATAAGATTTAAGTTATAAAGGTTTATATATTTCTTTGATGTTTAAGTGTGAACTGTTTCTAGGCCAACCGTTCGATGAATTTGAGTCCGGAAGTGCCTCGCGCAAATATGACAATGGGAGCTGAAGCCTTCTGGTATGAGGATAATAGAAGGATCTATCAAATATCTAGGCCGCAGATTGATAAGTATGTACTTTGCTTTCGCCACACCATACCTCAATAATGGGCAGGGCGACTACCGTTAAGTAGACAACAACCAGATGGTTTGATGACTACGGCCGAAATTAATAATCGATATAATCCAAGATCTTTGGATTTCGGATTACGGACATGTCTGTTTTTAATATTAAATGTGATCTTAACATAACAAACGATGAGTTTCAAAATCTTAAATCTGAAGATTTCGGATGGTAGAGTGGCTGACTCATCCGTAGTCAGGATTAGGACTGGATTAGTTACCGTAGAGCCGGGAGGCCTATTCTTAGCAGTAGTCGGTCATTCCAGCTAGCGATGGTCAATTAGTACTCAGTCAATCGAATTTCAATCGGTGTTATTCGGTGTTATTTATCCCTGTTCGCGCTTTATAATTGGAGATGTGACGTTTGCCGCCTACTTTGGTGCCTGCCTGGTACTCACCTGACCCTTTTTAGACACCATGTTGACGGACGATCTTTTTTAAACGTCATGTTTTCGTCTCGCACGCAATTGTATTCCATTGATCATTTTCATTCGACTATTATTGATTCGATTGAACAATTGTCGATTTGATCGATAGATTTTTTCGTAAAAATCACCCATCGCTAGTTATTCCAGACCTTAAATATTGGTTACTGAACAAGGGCCTATGATCGCTAAAATAAACAGCCATATTGCTATTATCACCACGGTTGGATTGGTGATTGCAGTATGTCGCATGCTTCCGTGCTCAGGTTCATTGGTTCGCTTTTCTCTTCTAGATTATATATTTGTTTTAGGTATCATCTTTGAGTTTATTCTATTGCAAGTCTATGATATTGGGAATCATAGTGTTAGGGCATTGAAATCGAATCACGAAGCTTTTACATCTAGGTGCCAAATTCCATTAATTATTTTTAATGTAGCCATGACATGCCAATGAGCTGATGATCTGAGAGTTTTAGTTGGAAAAATATAATTGAAAATTACAATAACATCTTTTACTATCTACGTATATTAACATAAGTTACATAAGTAGGCTTTAAAGACAAGGATTTCGATAACAACAGTCAAATGTCGACACCACCAAACATAAATTTGAATTATTTAGGTAATTACAAAATCGAAGTGGTCAAATAATGCCGTAGCCAATATTTTCTATCATATGCCGCTTATGATTACGCGTGTTATAGCTTCGCTATGCCTGGTGTAGGACAATCAATGTGAAGCATTTGATTTTCAATCATGAGCGCAAAATAGTTTCTTATAATAAACATTCATTTGTTAACATCAATGTCGTGTAACGTCAGCTAGTACTCAAGTCTTGCTTGAATAACCAAGGAAAATAATTAGCATAGGTATAAATATTTTGTAGGACTAAGATATGATGATTTTCTGATATGTAGGATTACTTAACATTCTCTAAGAAATGCATTGTAAATTTAATTTCCGTTTCGTATATTCATTCATTTTGTATGTTCCGTATTGTGCCCGGGTGAAGAATATAGCATCACTACATCTCCTCCCGTGAATGTCGTAAAAGGTGACTAATGGACTTGTTGAACGCAATAAAATAGGACTAATTTGATAGGACCATCTAAAATGACTGAAAACAAAAGAAACACTTAACATACATTGAAAAGAAACAACAATAACCAATATTTTCTAGTAGATATATTTCAGCAATATAGTCCATCGGTAGATATACACGGCCAAGGTTCTTCTAGGCACCGTTCGTCTCAAACATATCGTTACTTACCGAATTAATTGCCGATTATTTAATTTATAATTCTAATAAGCAACTGAATTGCGTCATAATGAGATTACGTCATTTCGGTTGTATGAAGGCCACTGCTGGGCACAGGCCTCCCCCAAAGATCACCACAACGACCGATATGGGTGTGTTGTGTGCTCATTGGGGAGTTTTGCCATAATCGCCACGCTTGGCAGGCGGGCTGGCGATCGCAGTTGAGTTGTTAATGTACTCGAAGGACGCTGCTACCCATCCTCCGACTACTCCCTTAGTCGACTTTTACGACACCCACGGGAGGAGATGCGGTGGTGGTATTCTGATCCGGCACCACATGGCAGATTACGTATTATTTTATTTGTTTATGAACATTAGATAAATACTTATATGTACTCTTAATAAGGAAATTCAACAAAGATACGATTTTAGAATCCTTGGAAGTAAAATTACGAGTTAAGTGAATACGAAATAAATTTGGTAGTGTTGTGGGAAATGAAGATGTGAGCCCCGTTTATAATACCCATGGCTCTACTGGTCACACTGGTACAGAAGGGAATAAATATATCCCACGACACTACTGGTAGTATAGCTTGGTAGTGCCGTAAGTAACGAAACATTATAAAACTCAAGTCCGCATACGACATAAAATAACTATGTAGGTAGCCAGTGACAAAATAATCCGGCGTATACGTATAACACCACAGATCCGTGTGGTTTCGGCAAACAATAGACCACCTCCCTCCACTCATTGACGTAAAAGACAACTAAGGGTGAGCCAGAGGATGGGCAGCAGCATCATGTGCTAATAACAATATACTACGACCACCAATCTGCCTGCCAAGCGTGGCGATTATGGCAGTGTCCCCTATGGCCGGTGATTATAGTGAGGCCCATGTTCAGCAGTGGTCTTATACGGGTGATCCGTGTGTGTGTGTGCAAGTCCACAGAGTCAAACTCATGATCTAAACATGCTTCTACAGGTAAGTTTTAGTTTCTAAACATAAGTGATGTACTTACGTTTATAACATTTTCTTACCGTTCTATTATGAAACCATTCATGCAATTCACCTTGTGACGCAAGCTAGATCGATAGATATAGATATTTTTTACAAGTAGTTGCAGTACATCTGTATTTTGGCTAGCATCCAAAGATGCAGAAAATATGTATTTTCTGGTTCTAATACATATTGCGTTAGTTGGAGATTTACGTCAACTGTTTACCCAATACTCCAAATAAGTTTTGCAAAAAAATTCATGCGCATGTTTCAATAATGAATGCACTAGTCGTCCATAGACGAGAACTAACTCTCGGTATTACTATTGTGGCCACCAATGCGTATGCGTCTTGCACTAAACCGTAACAATGTAGCATTCAATGCAGAATGGTTTGAGCACTGTTAAAATCAAACAAGTGAAAGTAGAAATAGGTAAATATTATTTCTACGTTGATATATCGTAGTTGGTGGACAGCAGTCGTAACTTAAATGCAGCTGCATCTGTTAATGTGCGATGAACGACGAACCAATATTTATATGTAAAATAGATATTCAGTGTTTTACATATTTTAGTTCTGCCCCTCATAAGGATGTCTACTGCCGAACAATGATCGCCCCATAGATGTCCTTCCGGTCATATATCGGCGACCTTCATGAGGTCGTCCGTCCATCTCGTTGGAGGTCATCCCACGCTGCGTTTTCCGGTGCGCGGTCTCCACTCATCACCCTTTTTGACCCAGCAGCAGAATTGATATTCTACGAGCGATGTGCCCCGCCCATTATTGCCACCTCAGCTTGCTTATCGTCGGGAAGTTAGTTAGTTCTTCTACGGATCTCCTCATTCCTTATTCGATCTCGTTATCTTTTCAGCCATGTCGGCAACTTTACTTCTTCTACGGATCTCCTCACGCTTATTCGATCTCGTAGAGAAATACCAAGCATAGATTGCTGAGTGACTTTAAGCTTTTTTACGAAGCCAACATTGAGTGACCACGTCTCCGTGCCATATATCATCACTGGTAACGGCAAAAAATACCACCACCCCAAAAATACTTCATCCCGTGTGTGTCGTAAAAAGCGACTATGGGATTACCCGAAGGTTGGGCAGTAGCGTCCTTCGAGTACATTTATAACCCAACTGCGATCGCATGCCAAGCGAGGCGATTATGGCAAAACCTCCCAAAATGAACACACGACACAAACCCAGAGCACTAGTCCCCGGCAGACCTGCTATTCCTGACTATGGTAGCGGTCATGCTAACGGCGGGGTAGGGGATGCTAACCGGTCGTTGTGGCGATTTTTGGGGTAGGCCTATGTTCAGCAGTGGACGTCTTTCGGCTGAAATGATGATGCTGATTATATAGTATTACACATGGTATAACTGTTGAAACCATTTACGGGCACCAGCCCGTAAACATCCACTGCTTTTTTTTTTTTTTTTTAAAACATTGCCCCACACTAGGTTTTCTCCTGTGTCGTGGGTGCGTTTACAAACATGAATTCCACATACAATGCTGCTGATATTGATACCATCCAATGATAACTACTGTAAGTGGTATATATAGAAAATATCGCTTGGCTGGCGTATTGGTGATCGCAGTATGTTGTTAGTATCACATGGGAGGATGCTACTGCGCAACCTGTTGATATCAACCCTTAGTTGCCTTTTACGACACCCATGGGTGCAGAGGGGTTGTCTGTTATATTTTAGGTATTCTTTGCCGCTCTAGTGTGATCATACGAGGACCTGGAGCCTCCCTTAGGTGCCGAAGATGACCGCTCCGGTGGTTTTAGCCGGTAGGAGTCCGGCATACCCCTTCGCCCTTCTCCGGGGCGAAGGAAGTTCATGAAGAATTTCCACTGGGCACCAATAAAAAAAAGATAAAAGTTGCTGGGAACCCACGTAATAATATGTCATTTTAATATAAAAATAAACTAATGATGATTTATGTTTTCAGAACGACATATCTAATGATCCGGCTGATTGGGTTCCCACAAAATCGATTCGTGGCCGTCGAAGCGGTCAATGTAGAAGATAAGGAATGGATATTTGGATGCAACGCTAAATATACGTACAATACTTATAGATATTGGTAAGACATTTATCGTGATTGGAACATAGGAGGTACCATATTTACTAACTCCCCAACTAGTCAAGTCAGTTGTAAAAAAATGACATGCAGACATACAGTCTATAAGAACAGTGAACTCTATTTTTTAAATCAGGGACAGTCAGTAGATTACGTTAATTAAAGAAACAAGTTGTAATTTGCATATTATGTTTTTGCTGTAATACTCGTAAATGAAAAACATTTTAAATTATTACAATAAGAAAACTCATACATATAAATAACACGCGCGGCAGTAATAAAATTGTAAAACATATTTTTTGTACTCGAATAGCAAGTTTGTATATTAATTATAACAAAAAAAAGGACTTCAACTTGTTTTTAATTAACGTGACCACTGACAATATACTTATGCCTCTACCTATACCTCTTCGAGGAAAACGAGCCTGATGGAATAAATTTATATTTGAAAAAGGTTGTATTACACATATATCTGACGCACTTTTCGTACGAAATTACTCCACAAATTTAAATATATTTTGCTCTACTTATAACGGTCGATCGAGGACCGTAGGCTGTAGGGGCGAAAATTATCTTAAATTTATTGTCTCTCGCGCGATGGTGAAACCGTTGACACCTGAGCCGCTCACACCGGTGTACGGTCACGCCTGTGGTTATCTTGTGAGTGGCGAGTCAGGCGTCTGCCACAGAATTTCACATTAAAGGTTGGAAAGCTGACGCCGTTGTTCCCGTATTTCTTAAACTTTTCATTTCATTTAACACCCATTGCAGTAGACCTTATCGTTATAGTTTCCATCTCATACAATAGCCTTACACCACCACCACATTTATTATTATTATTATGGCCACAACTATCTCGTAATGACAAGGAACGTGCGACGCTTATGGCGTCACTATAGACTAGGATAAACTGCTATATGTCTAACTTATTTCTGGATGAACGATGTAATACCCTCGCTTTTATAACAAGGGAATTGGTGAAAGTAGTATTATTGTTTAGTACTAATAAAACAGTTGGATGTTGTCGCCATTTGTCAGCGTAATATACCTTTTTATTATTGGCCCCACTGGAAAAAATTTCATGAACTTTCTCCGCCCCGGGAAGAGTGAAGGATCTTGCCGGACTCCTACCGGCCACCAAAAACCACTGGAGCGGTCATCTTTGGCACCGAATGGGGGCTCCAGGTCCTTGTAAGATCACACTAGAGCCCACCGTAATATACCTAGTCACTTCTTATACTTTCGGTAAAATATGCTCCAGTCACGTCTTAAAATTTCAATGAAAAATTACCCAAGAATGACTTATGCTTTGACATATCTCGCCCGCCCCGCTCACTTCTTGTCCTTTTATTCTTCTCCTCCTTCCAATTTTAATGTGAACCACTCAGTTTTGCTTTTGATGAAATTCTCCAGATACTCTTTATGTTTTAAATGAAATATACCTCACTTTGCATACTGTAACTTAAATTAAATATATAAACGATCGGAGTCAGTTATTAAAGTACCCCTAGTACGAGTTTCTTTTAACCATCGAAACATAATAGTAAACTACACGTTTACGACGTTCGGCGCGCCGATTGGCTGAACAGTTTGGAGCGGGCCAATCGCAGCGCCGAACTCGTACTAGGGGTGCAGTTAATAGTTGAACCATTACGCCTGTTGTACTAGAGGGTTTAGGCGTACACACAGATCACCGATAATTTACGATTTACATGATCAAACTTTTTTATTTTAGTAGTCACGCAACCTCCTTATCAGAGCTAAGCCGCTGGACGGGCGCTGCTACAGACTTTGGCAAACGAAAACTGGCAACAGTAAACTTACATAGAATTAAAGAGGATTATCCTGATTGGTCACATGTTATCGTCAAAGTGTCACCTACAAGAAAACCGGTGAGTTACAAGATCTCGTTACTTTAAACACGTCCTTTTTTGAAAAGGGCTGTTTATGCCTTAGGTATAATTTTAATTGTCTTCCTAAGAAGGGTTTAATCCCAAAAGTGATGCCATTGGGTGCGCCTATAAATCTTGTCGTAATCAACACGCTTAGCAGACGATTTGGTAAGTAATGGAGAATACAAATAAACAGCAATAGCCTAGCGGTTGAACGCTTGCCTTCCATGCATGAGAGTATGAGTTCGATCCCGGCCCGCACCTCCGACTGTTCGGATTCGTGAGCGGATCAGAATTTGATTATCAATTGCGTTAACGCTGAAGGAAAACGTCGTGAGGAAACTGCACGCCTGAGAGGACTCCAAAATGCTCTCAACGGTGTTATAGTCCGCCAAATCGCATCAGCAATCGCTAAGCACTAACCTTTCTCATCGTGAGAAAATGGCTTTGCCCAGCAGTGGGATGGCAATGGGCTGATTATGTTATATGCACTTATTATTACCGAGAACACTATAAGTCTTATTCCTCAAATATGACGGGTACCTAGTTTTCAAATCGCAGGTCTTATTGTCTGTATCGTATAATATATAGATCTAAGCAATTATATCAAAATAAAAAACTACAATCTAAAAATTTTTGGTAAAAAATGTAGCCAAATGTGTGTACTCAATTAAGAGAATAGTTGAACGGGCGTCGAAACATAATTGAATACATTTGGGATGCGTTCACACCCTTTAACACAAAAGATTTACAAATTCACCTCTGATGTGTCATCCGGAAACGAAGCAGTCTATTTGTAGCCGAGACCTTTCGTCATATCAGTGACTAAGGGAAAGGAAATTAATTTCAATGTCATATGTAGTAATGTTGGCCCTAGTCCAGGATTTTCGTTGTAGTATGATTAACGTGACATGGAGGTGCTTATAACGCTACATTTGGTGAATCATATTTTGTTCATAATAGAAATGAATCAGTAAGTGGTGAAACTGCCTCTTTGTCACGACCACTTCATTTGATTTCACTATTATCATCATCATATCAGCCAAAGGGCGTTCACTCTGAAACAAAGGCCTCCCCCATAGATTTCCACAATTGTGTAGTAATTTTTCGCGGAATTTGCCAGTACTCACCACGCTTGGCAGGTGGGATGGTGAGCGCAGTTTAGCAGCTGTTTCCCAGAATGGACGCTGCTGCCCATACCTGGTTTAGAGTCCCTTAGTCGTCTTTTACCTTAATCACCTTAAATTATGACACAATAGTGGAAGTCTATAGAGGTGGCCTTTGTTCAGCAGTGGACTTACTTTGCTGAAATGGTGATGATGATGCATAATTCTGCATCGCGATTCGATGCGTTTTCTTTAGTGAAGGTCAGTCTTTTAAGGAACTTCATATCATATTCCACCACATAATCCACCTTTATCCAAAATTTAATTAGAAGCCCTTCAGCCGTATGCGCTTTTCAGCGCGCTGGACCTTCAACATACACACTTTCACATTTATATAGTACATACGAGGGCGGCACTGAAAATTTCGGGAATCAAGGAAGTGACACAACTTTACTATTTAAAAATGTATTTATTGCTTTTCGAAGTATTCTCCGCGAAATTTGACACATTTTTCCATACGATGGAACCAGTCATTGAAGCAACCATTCCATTCGGAAGTTGGGGTCTCCAAAATGGCCGTTTTGCAGGCGTCCACAGCTTCTTTAGGTGATGAAAATCTCTGTCCACGCAATGTATTCTTTATTTTAGGGAAAGTATAGAAATCATTAGGGCTTAGGTCGGGGCTGTACGGCGGATGGTCTAATAATTCTATGTTTTCTTGCTCTAAAAACTCTTTTGTTCTGTGCGCGGTGTGAGAACTCGCATTGTCGTGATGGAGGATGATGCGGCGGTTGCAGTTCTCTCTACGGAGTTCAGAAACGACCTGTGGCAAACAAATGCTAGCATACCATTCTGCATTAACCGTTTTTTGTCCCTCAAGAGGAATAGTCGTAACATGGCCGGTTTTGGAGATAAACGTGGCCACCATTTTTTTTGCAACACTCTGTGAACGACCAATTTTTGTTGGCTTTAACTCATTTTCGAACACCCAAACTCGTGACTGGTTTTTTGTTTCGGGTTCGTATGCATATATCCAGGATTCGTCACCTGATACGATGTTGTATACAGCATTTGAGGATCCTGCGTGGAATCTTTCGAGAGTTCTGACGCACCAAGTAACGCGAGCCGCTTTTTGCTCTTCACATAGCAAATGCGGTATCCATCGGGAAAACAACTTTTTTACACCTAATTGTTCATGCAAGATTATTTGTATTTGACTCATGCCAATGTCTAAAGTTGCCTGAATTTCGCGGTATGTCACATGTCGATCTTCCTCAATCAGCTTACGCACAGCATCAACGTTTTCTTGGGTGACTGCAGTTTTTGGACGACCTTGACGAGGATCATCACTGAGCTTGACACGTCCACGTTGAAATTCAGCAAACCAGCGATAAATTGTGGTTTTGGATGGGGCTTCATCACCAAATGCAGAAATCATCCGGTCAACACACTGTTTTTGTGTTAAACCACTTCGAAAGTCATAATAAATCATCGCTCTTGAATTTTCTCGAGTAAATTCCATTTTCTCAACGACTAAACAAGTTTGACAAAACCTTGTGACAAGACCGTGAATCTTTTTTTAAATAAATAAATGGTATTCGATTTGTAAAACCAAGGAGTTTTCAATTAAAAAGATTTTAATATGACAGGAACAGTGGAAATATTCCATTCCCGATACTTTTAGTGCAGCCTATGTATATCCTTATCTATAGTGGCCATCTCATGAAAGAAAAGACACTGATGTTTCAACTATTTTGTCGTATTGTGCATATAATTTGAATTTTTGCCCTTTTAGCGTAACAAATTAACAATAAAAGGGTTTCCCTTTTCGTAAAAATAAATAAAAAAGGGCAACCATTATGGTGTTGTCTCGGTAACGGCTGAAGCTAAAGACTTGAAATTTTGTAGAAGTATTTTTAGAACAAAATATTCTTACTTTGACTGCACCCATCCTATATGTAGTGACAAAGTTTGATGAGGGAGTGGAATATTATATAAAAGGGCTTTATTTCTATGTTATAAAGAAATTTTTTGCTGATTATGCTGATTTGCCGTGTGGTGCCGGCTCAGAATACCACCACCCCATCTCCTCCCGTGGGTGTCGTAAAAGTCGACTAAGGGATTAGCCAGAGGATGGGCAGCAGCGTCCTTCGAGTATATTAACAACTCAACTGCGATCGCCAACCCGCCTGCCAAGCGTGGCGATTATGGCAAAACCCCCCAATGTGCCCACAACACACCCATATCGGTCGTTGTGGTGATATTTGGGGGAGGCCTGTGTCCAGCAGTGGACTTCATTCGGCCGAAATGATGATGCTGAAAATTACTTTCTTTATTGGCTTCTTTGAGTTCGCTAGAACCATCTAGAATTTAAGCACCATTTCCGAAAACTAGCTGACCAGGCTCCATGCAAAAACATTTATTAAATATAATACATTATCGGGATTCAATTAACTGTACATAATAACAAATAACAATACATATAATAAAAAATTGGAAGGGAAGATATTTTTACATAGCTTTTAATCATATTTCTAGGGGGTTTTGTGTCCGCGCCTCTAGTGTGATCATACGATGTGCCCCCTTAGGTGCCAAAGATGATCGCCTCCGTGGTTTTATCCGGTAGGATTTCGGCATACCCCTTAGTCCTTCCCCAGGGCGGAGGAAGTTCATGAAGAATTCCCACTCGGTCCAATAAAAAAAAAAGCGCGTTATTTGTCCAATCCACTGCATCGTTGGTGCAGTGGCTGACACAGTCGACTGCTGCGCTCTGGGTCGCGGGTTCGATTCCCGCACGGAACAAATATTTGGATGATATGCAGGTAGTTGTTCCGGGTCTGGGTGTATTGTGTCTGTAAACGTACCCACGACACAGGAGAAATAGTAGTGGGCCAACGTTAATTTTTTTAAATTGTATTTAGATTTGAACATTGAACACAAAATATCTTCGGGTAAACAAAATACAAAACGCAAATTTTAAAATTAACAGCTTATTTCCAGATAGTGTTAAACGTGGATATAAATGATCACGCATCGCGTCAAATCTACGTAGATCTACCGTCAGATCTGTCCTTCGGGAAATTTATCATAAAGCAAGAGACTGAGCAAGACAGTCTTTACTACGAATTGATATTGAGAGATTTCAATGCTGTACATCAAGCTTATCTTCTATACGTAGAACCAACTTCGAGTTGTAAGGCGACGCAGTATCATGTGTCGGCTGAGCTGCTCGTCCCATGGGCAGAAAATTACGAATATTATCATTATTTTACGTAAGTATTGAAATTTGAAACGTCGCAACATGAGTTCGTTCAGGTGAAGCGTTTTACTCGCGAAGAGATTTCAATCTTATAAAGAACTCTGTACGAAATATTTTTTAAAGTATGTATGCTTATTTTTTTGGTGTGCATTAAAGATTATTTGGTGTAACCAAATTTGACGCCACGACTTATATATCTGCTTCTCCTATCGTACTTTAAATGGTATCGTGCAATTTTAACATATAGGCTGATAAATGGCGCCCCTGCCCTTCATACAAGATGCCGATCTAATCATCTGCACCCTCTTAGAAGGTGAATAGGTCCACGATTCTCTACCCGAATCAGTAAAAACTTTGTACCTATTTTTCGCCAAAATATCCATTTATTATCTATTCTTACTCAGAGGCAATCAGAAACAGCCGGCGATCACTGGCCTCATACGCTGATCATCTGATCGGGTGGTAGGTACCAAATATCCCCGCAGTGCCCGTCCCGCGTTCCTTCATTCTACGAAACGGTGCGTCTTTAATCTGCAATTTTTGAGAGAAAATTTGGAGAGATATTAAATACATAATCGCTTGTTTTTTTATTGGTGTAAGGTTTTTTTTTAAAGGTGGAAAGTATTTTGTTAAATCGAGATCTTAAATGGATTGGTGATTAAATCGGCTTTCTGTATATTTGGCTGACGGCTACTGGATCCGAATCTACATAATTCAGCAAGTGTAAGACAATATCTTGACTATCATATTGTCAAAGTATATCTTCTCTTGTGTCGACACGAGCACTTACTGGATATATCTTCTCTTGTGAGTTACGCTCTTGTTGAACTCTAAAACCAATTCCTGGCCAAAATCCATGCACGCGAAATATTTTCGCAATCTAAAATATTTTTACGTGCTCATATTTTCGTAAAAATCAATACCTGGGGACAAGCTTTTTGACTCGTACGACGAAAAGTTTTAATCATGAATAGTGTATTTTAAATGTAATTTATTTCAGGAATATAAAACAAACGCCAATGAAGTTGAGATTGTTCAAAAGTAACCCAAATATTACCGCTGGCGTCGAAGCTTCAGAGCGTGTGAAAATAACATTATTGTTAGATCCGCAGTGTACTTACACAATCAGGTAAATTGCAAAATGTATAATAAATCATTCCTTATGCTAGCGGTACTGTATGATGGCATTTGTGACAGCTTACAGTAGTGTTGTTAAACATTTTAAATCATCGATATAATTCAGTCACACACTTGAATTGAGAAAATCTTTGGAACTCTTGTACATAAAAAAGTAGAATTATTTTATCCAAACTGGAGTCAGTTTACTATAGTAGTAGGTAAACTCCTCCACAATACTATGTCTCCGTTGAACTATCGTAACTACTATCATTTCCTACGTAATTCTTTCACTGTCTAAAATATTACCTATCACATCTTTTATAATCATAAATCTTTATATCATAATCATATTTTTTTATGGTGGTTGGTCTCTTATTGCAAGAGGTCAGCTAGTTAGATACCACCCTAGTGCAAGGTATTCGCCGCTAAGCAGTACTTTACTGTGTTCCAGGTAGAAGGGCACTGTAGCTAGTGAAATTACTGGGCATATGAGACTAACGGCCGGATACTGAAACGCCGGTTAATATTAAGTCTCGTTCGCACCGAAAACAGGTTTCTCGTATAATTAAAACTGGACTTAACATTTACTGGCGTTTCAGTATTCAGGCGTCAATAACTTGTCTCGAGTTGCTACGCAGTATAATCCTAGGTAGTATTACAATTGTTATGGGCAGGCATAACGCTTACCACGAGACAAATGACTAGCTCGACACGTCACTTGCTGTATAAAAAAATACTTGTGGCAAAGCATTATTTATTAATTTCATTATCTTACAATAACTGAGTTTCTAATCAATAATTATAGTTCCAACGGTACGTCAGTATTGCGGCGCCCAGAAGTACGTTATTTGTTGCAATTGTTCCCCTACATTGCACCTAAATATTTACGGAAGTTCATGAGCATGCAGACCTCGAAAAGTGCCATCTTCGTTACGTATTGTAGTAACTAACAAAAACGTCTTTGTTAGTGTATTTTCGCAGCCAAAGTTACAGGAGCTTCCACAACCTTGTCTTTCAAACTATTTGAATACTTGAATTTTCATGCGGTTCCCGGCAAAGAATAGACCACCCTTATCCACCCATGGGTGTGGTAAAAGGCTATTAAGGGTTGATATCAAAAGGATAGGCAGCTTCATCCTCCCTCCCCTCTCCAAAATACTGCGATCACCAATCTGCCTACCAAGCGTAATCATATCAGCCAATATACGTCCACTGTTGAACAAAGGCCTCTTCCATAGATTTCCATAACTGTGTCATCATTTTGGAGAAATTTGCCAGTACTCACCACGCTTGGCAGGCGGGTTGGTGAGCGCAGTATGGCTACTGTTCCACAAAGGGACCGCTGCCCATCCCTCTCTTTACGACATACACGAGAGATGGAGTGGTGCTATATTCTTAATCCGGACACCACACCGATACCAATCATGCTTATGATAATATTCTCTATGACCCTCATTGTAGTGATAATTGGGATGCTCATGTTCAGCAGTGGATGTCTAGGTTCGGACTGATGTGATGTGATAAAGTACTTTCTGTTATGGATTGTTTGATAGCAACAAATACAATTTCAGCATATCCACATCCTGGTACCTTCGCCTCGCGCAGCTCGCGCGCAATTACAGCCCAGTTCTTGTGCCTTACATATCAGCTATAGTATTGTTAGCGGCAAGAAGCAGCATCTTACACCTAAAAGAACACGGCACTTGTGTGTCCATACACAGTGCACTCATGACTGAGGGAGTTAAGCCGTATTACGCACTGGTTTTTGGGAGGCTCGGCGCTACGATTTTACTGTAAGTTACTAATTTATTTTATGTTAGCTGTGCCACGCGGTTTCACTCGCCGTTTAAATATAAAATAATTCTGGTTACATAGAGAGTTGACATATTGGATTTCAAGTGTTTGAATTTTTTTGCGTGGCACCCTATTGCTTTTCTTTTTTTTAATTAAATGTACCCTAAGTTAGCTTTTATAACATCAGCTATCTGCCAGTGAAAGCCCCATCACAATCGATCTAGCCATTTCGGAGATTAACGAACAGAAAAACAAACAGACGGCAGACAGACTAATGTTTTAAAAAATGTTTTATTTTTGTTATATACAGGCAGCGACTTAAGTCGCTGAACAATTTTTTCAATTCGGTAATACTCTTTATTTTAAAAACGTTGGTGAACATTCTCAGAACCAGATAATAGCAACATATTTAAATATTGTTTTGATTAAGATAAATTATGGCTATGATGCAAAACTAGCGGGTGCAAGCGATTAGAAAAAAAAAAATTCAGCGGCTTATGTCGCTCGCTGACCGTACCGTATATGATGCAGATGCATTTACTAAAAAGCTGTTATTTTGACATTACAAACATTAAACTATCACTTTTTATTTAATTTATTTGTATAGATGACATAAATCTGTAATGCGTGTAAATGTTATTGCGTCTCATGACTGCTTAAAATGCTGTCCACAAAGCATTGGTTTTTTCTGGCAATCCCAACGCGGATTGGGTAAATCAAAAATCACTGGTGGATTCAGTTTCGGTTCGGCACTGTCGTCATTGTACATTGCTCGTAGAACTGATGGCCGTTGGGGCAAAAAGGTTTTCGAGTGGAGACTGCTCACCTGAAAACGCAGCGTGGAACGGCCTCCAAGGAGATGACAGATGACCTGGTGGAGGTAGCATGGAGTCGTTGGATGCGGGCGGCATGTAAGCGAGCGTTGTAAAAATCTATCGGGGAGGCTTTTGTTCAGAAGTGGAAGTAATTCGGCTGATATGATGATGATGATTGTGGTCGTTTTCGGTTCTTAGAGTTGAACATGTACAATCGACAAAGGCTAAACCTTACCAATTTCAAATGTATTTCGCTTGCAAGCAACGATCGTAACTTAGCCCGCCCTTCATTATTCCGTTTACCAATTAGGGTCTTTAAAAATAACTTTATGATACTTTCACGGTTTTGGTCAGCCTTTGGGTAATTCAATTGGCGGACGAAAACAAAGGATCATGGGAGCGGGGTTTCTTCAATGCACCGTGATATACAAAATGCAACTTTAAGCTGCATAGGCGTCTGTTTTAGCGATTGTACGTATATTAGATGTTCGTTAGAGGCCGTTTCAATTAAAGTTTGTCAGGCGTAGCCCCTCAACATCACTTAAATAAAGATAATGTGGTGGGTTTTAAGGATTATTGAATTATATCCAATACAGAATGATAACATGGCTTTGACAATATTTTTATAATAATTTAAATTAACATAAACAACGGTGATATTAACATATCGAAAGTAAGATATCTCATAGTTTATTAACAATCATATAGGTACACAGCATTTAATAAGCGCGCTTTGGAACAACAACACTAAATGAAAAAAGCACACGATTTCGATTTCGTTTCGATTTCTCCATTTATGATAGGTCTACACAATTTATTTTCTAACACTTAGGCTATCTGTAAATTACAATAGAAGAAATATAATATTGAAAGCTTCTACAAGCATTAGCTGGAAAATATAACAATCATTCAGTATTTCAACCGTAATTAGCGAACAATAAGATTTTATGCGCTAATTACGGTTGAAATACTGTATGATTCTTCTGGCGATTGCCAAACCTAGCAAATTAATACGTTCATCACCGGGAATAAATTACATCTTTCCATTCAAGTCGTTTCAGACAACGTTAGGCACTAGTATGTCTCTGTCAAGTCGTGGGTGACAATGCTGCAATGTCCGATAGTCAGAACAATACTCAAACGTCTCTTGTTTAAATTTCACTCTCATTTCTATGTTTAAAAGGTTTAAAATGCTTAACTATTTCTCCACTGTGGCTTGTGGAGAAAATGTGTAGTAAAGTTAAAAGTCCCCTAAAGTTGAACGTTTGAAACACCATTATAGTCGAAATGTCTAACCGTTGACGCGTGGATTGTTCAAAAACAGTGTGCTTGAATCGTGACAATATATTGTTCAAGCCAATGTATATACCGGATATGTTTTTATTTTTTTCAGTTCGATTCCCCTCCTGTCTTTTTTGTTTGAAAATGCAAGCTGGCAGAACTTAGAGCTGCGATACTTCATAAGATCTTTGTTGGTACTGCCAGCCTATATGACTGCGTTGGGCATTCTGAACATCTCTGCGGCAGCAGTGTTGGCAGTAATGGTGTTCTCCTCGCAGGTTGCGCATAGACTCTTGTTTAGGTATGTATTTAAATTCCGAAAATATGAAATATTCTGTTTAAAATAAATATACTAATAAGGTCTTTACGAGTCCACGATAAACTGCATGGCGCTTTGTTGTTGCTGATGTATTATTAAAAATCAGATCTGTTTAACTAAATATTATTTTGTTGAAAAATTTATAACAATTCATTGACTGGTTCTCTTACAGCCGAATACGTAAACGAAACTCAATAATTAAAACCCTTACAATTATTTGAGACGCCGCTATCCTAAAGGAAACAGGAGTCTTAAGTAATTGTTAATTAACCAAAACGTGTGTGTTTGTGATTTGTGAAACTTGAATTTCCATTGTGTGCTTAATTTATTGGGATAATATCAACATTCTCTTCAGAATAATGTGGCGCGGTGGTTCCGGTCTCGCGGAAAAGATGGCATCAGGTCTTCAGAAGGTGCCGATGGTGGTGAGCGTTGGGTTACTGTGTGCTGCGCCGCTCGCTTGCGGAGCCGCCGCGCTCGTCGTAGGCGCAGCTTTTTACGCGTTTATGGTAAGTGATTGACATTCAGTGGCGCCAAGGACAACCGCGGGGGGGTCATGCGGATCCGATGCGGCTAACGCTGGCGTTGTCGTATATCTCAGCCTATTGCACTGACGGACCCTCCTCTAGCAAATAAAATAGTATTTCAGGAAAAGATAATAGAATTAACAGTATCTGACCACTCTAGGGTTTCTCCTGTGTCATGGGTCCGTTTGCAGACATGAAATCCACATACAATACACCCAGACCCGGAACAACTACTTGCAGATCGTACAAATATTTGTTCCGTGCGGGAATCGAACCCACGACCCGGAGCGCAGCAGCCGACTGTATCAGCCACTGCACCAGCCGTGCCGTCAATTGTCAACAGTCGTTTATATCCTGTTTCTAAAAGTGATGAACTTTAATTATCCTTTTTAGATTTCCAAAATGTATGAAGAATACCTCGAAGATTATGTATACAAACTAATGGCGAAAATAGCCTCTAGAATGTGCCGCATGTTCAAGAAAAACAAATATACCAAAGAATCTAAAACTAGTCTTCCTAAAGAAAGTTCATCTATGGAACTTATTAGTCAAAATGTGAAGGAAGATATTAATAACGATGCACCGGAAGTGACGTCGGAGAGCACTTGTAGTGTAGATAATGAGAAGAAAATTGACAATCATGATGTTGATGAAGATCTGAGCAATTTGAATTTTCACATGATGATGTTTTCAATGTGGTTGACTGTGACTGTAGTCAACGTACCTGCGTTGTTGACGTGGGCTAGAAACTTCTCGTAAGTTTAATAATGCATTACTTAAGTAGTATATTAAGTAATATTGCACATCTTATCATTTCAGCCGAAACTCGTCCACTGTTGGACTTAGGCCACCCCCAAGATCGCCACACCGGTCTGAATTTGTGTTGTGTGCTCATTGGGGGGTTTTGCCATAATCGCTACGCCTCTACATCCTCCCGCTAATCCCATAGTCGCCTTTTATGATACCCACGGGATGAGATGTGGTGGAGCATCAGTACCAATTGAAATCACTTACTTTTTAAAAATCTTTTGTGGTTATCCTATTCTTAAAACAAATGCCTTTTTGTTTTATAAGTACTTGATTACGTAACCGCAATAGTCTTGTTCTCAAAATCAAAGGCTCCGTATTATTTTAGATACAGCGTGGTTTTGAAACCCGATACTTCGTATCATCAGGGCCTAGTGATGTCGGCTTGTTCCATTTACGTGTGGCAGATGAATGGGCCGAGAAGAAATTTGTGAGTATTAAAATTATTGTAGAAGACAGAAGCCTCCCCCAAAGATTGCCACAACTGGTATGGGTTTGTGTTGTGGGACTCATTACGTTTTGCCATACTTGGCAGACGGATTGGCCATCGCAGTTTACGACACCCACGGGATGAGATGAGAGGGCACACGGCCCATCCACCCACCGTAACCTTACTATATTATACCAGTTACGCATTTGGATGAGTAGAGAAGCACCCTCTAAACAGTAGTAATGTTATCATATTGAGATTAATTATGCGCCCAAGGCACATTAACTGAAGTGGTCTATATAAACCAGGTCAATAATTGGTTTACCTATCTTAACATCGAACGCCCTTTGCATGTCGTGCAACAAGTACTGCAATTTTGGCAATAACAATTACAGCGATTACATATTGTCACAATGAATTTTTATTTACATTTTGTTTATAATTCGGCCTATTGTTTATTGAAGTCAGGATTTTTGTACGCTTTTATTTTCATTGAGTCACTTTTTTTACAGGAGGCACTACGAATTCATCTCTGCTTTACTTTTTACAATGGCGGTATTTATATTGACACTGGGACCTCTGTCACTCACCATAGTTAACTACGGAGTAACATTCATGTTCGCCGTCATAACTCTCCAGCAGTTGTGCGATAAAGAGGAGAGAGAGAACGTAGCCCCAAGTGGAGATGAACCTGGCGAACAGCGTAGCGGAGCCAGTGATAAAAAGCCGAAAGGGAATTGTGGAGAAAACAGTGAACAAACAAATGAAAGCTCTCATAAATCGAAAACGGAAGGAACAAATGACGATTGCAATGTATGCAACGAAAGTAGAATATTCAATGCATTTAAGAATCTTAGAGATAAATTTAGCTTTAGTGAAAATTTATAGTCGCTATGGATCTCACTTTTTAAATAGCCTTTGCCCCGTGATATCGCCATTTGAATTGCTCTTTGGAAGGTTTCTTATAACTTATTTATACATATATTTTAAATAACAAGTATATTTTACAGTTTGTTTTTAAAACTGATATTTATATATTATATTATTATAACCCAATTTCCCTTACAGTGATGTATTTTAAAGTTTTTACTGGTAACTTTAAATCATGTCCAATTTGCTTGACTATACCTAGAGGCCATAGTTAAGGGTATAATTCTTTTATAAATATATTAGATAATTTCTAATAAACAAATTCCAATTAAAATATCACATACAAATGGTAGAGAGATTTCCTTTTTCCTTGAGATTAGTATGTTTAAGAAATTAAAACAATAAAATAAGGATGGGATTAAAAATGGCAGTGCGTGGCAGCTATAACTTCAGAATATAAATAAGTGTTCAGTTGATTATTTTTTAATATATGGTTTAGTTGGTTATATTGTGTTAATCATTTTTTGTGAGCACTCATAGCCAGTTGCACTCACTGACCGGTGAGCGATTTGTGAGGTTAAGCAAAGCTTGATGGGTGATTTAGTGGTATTGAACTGAGCATCCCCATGCTTCAGAGGGCACGTAAAATCTTCGGTCCTGCTTGTTATCATCAAACGGCAGTTGTAAGCCAAGCGTGAGGCGCTCGGGCGGCTTGAACAACGCTGATACAAGAAATACTAATGTGTGGTTGGTGTCCAACCAAAAAAAAGAAGTTAAATATTTATTTTTGTGTCGAGATAGGTAATTAGGTCATCTATTCAACATTTTTGTCAACATTAATAAATAAAAACTGTGTAAGACTACATATTGTTAGCTTGGTGGAGAAAATATCTCATTTGATTCAAAACAAAATAGAAAGCGCTTTGATAGCCAAGTTCGAAAAAGGGCTAGAATAATTTGATCAATAAAAAAGTAGAATATAGAAATAAAACAACAAAATTCATTTTTTCATTCAGTTACCCTTCTATTTAGGCCAAAACAAGGAACATAATTATATTATTTACTGTCCAAACCTGCATGTGCAAATATAGATGGCAATATTGTGTGATTGAGAGGCAAATAGAAGTGCACCATTTTCAATATTTTTAATTATTGACTGAGTTTATCCATTGAGTGTGACAAAGAATTAACTTCTACAACTTGTGGGTAGATATACTTGACACAGGAGAAGCTTTTCTTGCTAGCTCAAGCAGACAAAACCACAAAACTATTTAGATATATGTTCGACACACACTCTTGGTTTATGTTCATTGTAACTGTTAAGAAATCTAGTCTAAAATCATTGATTTATATTCTGTAAAATGATCATTATTAAGTAAGTAAATTTCCAGATAGTTAATGTTATTTGTTAGTTGCTTTCTTTCCGATTTAATATAATTGTGGTGCTATTTAGAACACTTACTACATTCAGTCAAGTCAATATTAGTTTTAAATTGCTAGTAGTTAATTATGTAGTAATAATCCCATAAAATTGAAATTATCTCAAGAAATCTAACTTTTTACGACTTTAAGCAAAACTTGCTTTTGTTCAATCTTAAATTATCCAGACTATGGATATTATTATAGCAAAATCAAAGATAAAAATATATGTGTTCATAAAGAAAATACCATCCAGGTGCAGTATTCAATCATGAAGTGGGTCCTGTAAAATGAAATTGTAATAAAACATATTTGAACCTTAAAAACCTATTTTATTAGAGAATAATGAAATACACAGCTGTTTGGAATTCTCTTCTGGTCATGGTGATGGTGAATTTATGAGAAAATCCATCTTATTTCTTCCCCTTTTTGCCTGATGGTTTCTCTTCATTGCTTCTTGGGTTTTGCCAGTTTAATGGGTTACGGCGGTACATCGGCCAAGGAGGAACAGTTAGAATCGCAGCTAAAATAAATCCGGCACCCAAAATGTACACTGATTGTGAGAACTGTTGAACGATATAGCCCCATACGAAGCCGACTATACTGAACAGCGTGATTATAGCTCTGTATAATTTCTCCGCTTTGGCTTGGCCAACATAGTCAATATGAGTAGGTATAGAAGTGAAGAAGTCCATATTAAATTTTAATTTGATTAACAATGAAACAAAACCCGACCTCACACCACAACAAATCCGATTTGACAACGTACAAACATCATACGTCAGTTAGTATGACACGTCACATAATGCTACGTCAATATCAGTGTTGCCACTGGCTACATTTTGAAAAGCCCTTCATATCATGAATTACAAAGTTGAATAAATATTTGTCATCCTATTAACAGCATTACGCGTGATCAAAAGAAAAAGCAATAACTGCTTGCGCACATCGTGAAACGGTACGCACCTCTATCCATACTGCTATGATACCAGCTGGTTATCACACGTCAGTGTTACAGAAATAAGTTGTAGGTTGTGTTAATGAACACATTTTTAATTTTAAAAATGGTGTGTGTGGCTACGCATCAACCTAGACTGTTTGGACTTGGAACGATTAGAAGTTGAATGCTGCAAATCGTGCGAGAGGCTATAGCACTTTTTGTCGTTCCGTCACACTCTCGTACACACTGGACTAACCGGCTACACATCAAGATAAACAAATCCAGTTTAGTTTGAGCTCGCGGCACGCAACCACCATGCGGTGTTGTATCCATAATATACATATAGATACGTATATATTTTGTAAGCAAGTTTAGCTCGTCTCTTAATACATTGTTTTTTATTTGCACTGCGCCTGAGCGAGTTTGCATTTTTTATTATAAATTTATAGTATTAGCAAAAACAATGACTTAAGGAAATGTCGCTAACGTCTATAGAAATTTACTCTATGTAACTGAAATGTCACTTAAGGATTTCATTTATACCGCTTTAAACGAATCATTTATACATTATATAGGCAATATAGATTTTTTTATAACATTGTATATAATTATACGTAACGCGCTTAGGTGTAAGCGAGTAGCTTAATGATAGATGATGATGTAGTTTATAGAAATTGATGGAATTGCGACTGCGCATCGTGGGTCGTGACTCGTGGCCGTGCCTCGCCAGTCGGCGCGAGACTGTTTTCACGGCTAGTCCACGCTACTCTGCGCAATTTTATCCACGTTAGACATAATTGCGATCTCCAATATTGATTTCTAGCAATCATAAAAAAAAATCGTCACCTCTTACCAGCGATAGTTTGAAGTGAATTACAGTCACACAGTATTAAGTTTTAGTGCAGGAATTGACCCCTCACTAGGGTAAGTTTTGAATAGCACATTAAACCATTAGTTTCAATGTTATTAAGTACTCATCATTGTTTTAAATCCTCTAGATGTACATAATCACTCCGGGGGCGTGACCGCTTTACAGTCACCCTCTCCGAGATGTGCCTATAGGCGTGGTACCAGTGGGCGGCTCTAGTGTAATCATACGAGGACCTGGAGCCTCTCTTAGGTGCCGAAGATGACCGCTCCAGTGGTTTTAACCGGTAGGAGTCGGCATACCCCTTCGACCTTCCCCGGGGCGAAGGAAGTTCATGTAGAATTTCCACTGGGCACCAATAAAAAAAGGTGTACATAATCAACTATGTGTTTATTGGATCAGCTCGGTAATTTAGTTGTAATTCTTGCAATTGATAATTTCACTGAAATTATTTGTTTTGGTTTACATTCCTTCGCATTAACAGTGCTATTTAGCTTATTTCACAGAAGTATTAGGGATGTACAATGCATGCTTATTTGCTTGGATGCTGTTGTAAGCTGTTCTGGTTTTCTGTCACCATGTCAACCTCACCACAAAGTCCTTTCTTTCAATTGCCCTCGGTGGTTTTCCGTATCAGAAATTTGATAAACCAAATTCTATTGATTTGGTTTGTGGGGACCAGGGTTTACCGCTATTGCAGAAATAATTTTCTGGTAACCGCGTCAATCTGTAACACATGCCGCCTGCACACACCCTTCCCAGTCCGGGTGCTAGCTAGCCGGGAGCGAAGACCATCTGGGATCGGCACGGTACGTCGAGCACGAGCCAGTTTCAAATCAACTCGTAATAACAGTGAAGTGCTTAAACTACAGGGTAATATCAGATCAGCCCTATAACCACGACCTACAAATATTTGTGTGCTTTTAATTTAATAGAAAATAATAAAATAATTGATATACTATAGTTTTATTATTTTAAATACGCGAGGTAGATGTCACATCTATGGAAATATATATATAAAGGATTTAGATTATAATTTAGAAAAAACAGCCTATTACTTTCCCACTTCTGGGCACGGGCCTTTTCTCAGGATGAAAAAGGTTACGCCTTAATCCACCACGCTGGTCTAGTGCGGGTTGGCAGACTACACACACCATTGAGAACATTATTGGAGGGCTCTCAGGTGTGCAGGTTTCCGCACGATGTTTTTCTTCACCGTTAACGCAAGTGATAATCAAATGCTAGTTAAATTAAATAATAGAATAAATATTGAATTCATTAAGTTGAATGGGTTGTTGAAGTTTGTATAGGAAATTCTGCTAAATATTGAATTAATAGAATAAATACTTAACTAATTAAGTATTCTTCCACGCCCACTGGCTTAACTGTCCACTACGGAGTTTTATATGAGGTAGGTGTAGTTTACGATAAAACAAGTAGTCGTTTAATAAAAAAATGCAGAGAAGAGATTTCAGTTTTACATTTAGTTCCGTATTTTGATTCGTGCCAAAAATAGTATACGCCGTGTGGTGCCAGCTACGAATAGCACCAACCCATCTCACCCCGTGGGTGTCGTATAAGGTGACTATGGGTTAACCGGTGGATGGACAGCAGCGTCCTTTGAGTAAATTAACAACTCAACTGCGATCCCCAACCCGCCTGCCTAGCGTGGCGATTATGTCAAAACCCCCAATGACTATACAACACGCCCAGATCCCAGACCAGTCGTTGTAGTGATCTTTGGGGGAGGCTTGTGTCCAGCAGTGGACTTTATTGGCTGAACCGACGAGACGAAATAGATAGCAAGTGTTATGGGCATCATATGCGGGCAATTACACATTTATGAAGTTTTATGTGTATTAGATGTTAGAGTAAGATTGCAGGTCTTCGTTGCGCAATCACATCAAAGGAATGTGTCAACATGATTTTGCACGGACATCGGAAGCTTGGGAACATATTCCCAATGGAAATTAATAATATTAAAACATTTATCTATCTGTTAAATATATCTGTTTGATACATGTATACAGTAAAACTACTGAACTGATTAGTGGTAGCTTGGATACAAAGCTAAAGGCCCATTCAGATATAAGTAATATTCGCTACCACTTTCGGTGACGAAATTACCGAGCGGTATTCCGCGGGCTAGGTATATGTATTCTAGTGTCGCGCTAGCCGTGGAAGTTCATACAAATACCCGGCGGAATACTTAGGTACCGCTCGGAATTTTGAGCTATCCACAGTGGTATCGTCGAAGAGCGCATAAATCTGAATTGTCCTTTATGCATGTTGCCCAAGCTAGTCACTCATTGCATTTATCAATGTGTCTTCGAAATTACCTGACAGGAAACGGTTTAATGAAAGGAAAGCTAATAATTAAAGAAAAACTCGTATATATTTATTGAGTCGGTTTGGTTAAAATAATGAGCTTTATTATGTACTTTTTGACAATTACTATTAGTATATTGCTAACAAACCTATATTATATATTAACCTTGACCTTGAGCGTCCCCGTTCAAAAGTTAAGAATGCATGAAAAATGCTATTTTATGACATGCTCATTGACATAAATACTTTGAAAACTTGTTGTTGTCCCTACACTTTTTAGTACCTAATTCATTACCCTTAGTCACTACCTGATCCCATTGGCTATTGTTATTGCTTCACAGGTGTAACCAAATCTTTGGATTCGCTAACTATATGAACTGCCTAAATATTTGCCGTGTGGTGCCGGCTCAGAATGCCACCACCCCATCTTATCCCGTGGGTGTCGTATAAGGTGACTATGGGTTAACCGGAGGATGGATAGCAGCGTCCTTTGAGTAAATTAACAACTCAACTGCGATCCCCAACCCGCCTGCCTAGCGTGGAGATTATGTCAAAACCCCCAATGACTATCCAACACATCCATATCGGTGGTCTTTGGGGGAGGCCAGTGTCCAGCAGTGGACTTCATTCGGCCGAAATGTACACTATATATTACGACCAATAAAAATGTGGGGATCTGCTTCTTCTTCTCTTAAATTATGGCTTATGTAGAGTATCTTCCACAATTTCACCAATGTTATGTTAGTTAAGGCAACGTTGTACGGTGTTCAGATTAATTAACCTTGACATATTCCTAAAATATTTCTCAAAAATGAAGAAAGTCAATATTCACAGGTATCTGTCAAAAGTTTGTTTCTTTATGATGTTTATTAAAATATTATTATAGCTATCGGTATTAATATATATTGTATTTGTGTTATAGTCATTTTTCCATTAGATCTATTTTGAGTAGTTTTAGTAATATATCCGTTTATAAACTAATTAGGGATTTTTCTAATGTATTTTAAAATATTTACTTGGCATAATATGAATATTCTCAATTCTTAGACACAATTTAAAATTAAAACATAACAAGAAGTTGCCATTCAGTAAACGCTTCTACTAAGTTAAATAATGTGGTGACAGTAAGAAAAAAAAAGAGTTTTGAGTGGATTTTTTCACAGAACACTTAAGCCCTAATGGGGATTTTATTTCAATTTTATTTTCATATTAAATCGTATTTCAATCTTATTTTCATAATAACGCGTAAAATAAGTCATAATAAATACATATGTACATATTATCTTCTTGTCTAACCACTTTATTAGAAGTAACCTACATATACAATGGGAGAAAATATGCAATTTCACATTTTTACTGCCTCGAACAGAATTTAAAATTTTCAAATTATATGATATATAAAAAAAAATATTACTATAGTGTATATTTTCGAAAGAAAAGGTAGGTTATTTGGATATTTATAGCAATACCATCTACCACTTTTCCGTCAGTCGATTGTCAACATTCAATACGATCGGACTCATTAGGTTAATTTTTAGTTAACAATAAAGATAATTAGTTTTATTTTCAAAAAGTACAACAAACAAAATTAAGAAACAAAATGACATCTTTCAAGCAAGTTCCTCTCACATGCGGTGGCCATACTAGACCAGTCGTGCATTTGGATTTTAGTGACGTTACAAAAGATGGGTATTATTTAATTTCGGCCTGCAAAGGTGAGTTTTGACTAATTTGAAATCAGTGGGCCCTATCGCCTTGACTTATGTTTTGGTGGATGTCTTGCAAGTGTGCTGGTTTGTGTTAGTAGTGTTGTAGCGTGACAGATGTTGGTGACAAGATGTGTTCGAAAGGCCTTCACTTTTCTTGTTTGTGTGGAGTTGTCCGCTCGGCCGGCGTGCATTCTATGCATGTTGTGACCTTCTCTTTCCGGACATGCAGGAAGTACCTTGAGTATCCGCTCGTATGTTTCCTCGGCTGCTCGCCTTGATGATTGCGGTCGTGCTTTTTATTCACGTACCGGCAGCATGACTTACAAGTTGCGCTCCTTTGTGTACACATGAATTTTTGTAGGCATAAATTTTGTTCCTATGTTGAATGTTGACATTTCACCCATTCTGGGTCACCTTGTGCTCACTCAAGGTTTTTTGGAGTACTTGACATTAATGTTTACTTTATGGAAGGGCTTGAAAACATGTCACTAAGCTACTTTCAGTATGTAACTATACAAGGAAAATAGTCAATAACACTTAATAATATAATTGCACCTTCCTGTCATTGTTCTTTTATGTGTACAAAATCTATCATTAGCTTCTAATCTTGTGTTTATAAACTAGCATTATAACATAATAGTCAATATTCTTTGTGTCTATTCATAATGCACAGTTGAGTCTTCGACTGAGCATCTCATTCTCTTATCTGCATGATTTATACCCTGAATGGAATCTTAACTACCACCATGTCATTAATATATTGCAAATGTGTTTAAGTTAAATTATTAAGACTATAGCTTGAATGAGCATGTTTTTTGCTTATGGGGATTAGGTGCCAAACTTCAACCCAAGATAACTAGAATAAATTTGTTTTGTTTAGTAAAAGTTATATTATTTTTATTTATTAACTTATTTTTATGCATATATAGGGAAACTATTTAATTTTGCATTATTGGGGAATATATCTTAAATCAATCTGAGATTCAAATCTTATTATTGAGGCAATTACATTTGGCTGCTTTTGGTTATGTAAAATCAAAAATAAATTGTCCATGACAGTGCGTATTTGATTGTTAAATCATGGCCTTTCTTACAACCAAAATGATTGGGTACATGTACACAACTAGTTTAAATCAAGCTTTTTTATCAACACATTGTAATATTAATGAATTCCTTTTTAGATGGTAAGCCCATGTTGCGGCAAGGTGAAACAGGTGATTGGATTGGCACATTTGAAGGTCACAAAGGAGCTGTGTGGGGGGTAGCTTTGTCACAAAATGCTAGTCTTGCTGCTAGTGGGGCAGCAGATTTCTCAGGTAAACTATAATTTATATTAATTTGACAATAGAGTAAGTAATTGGGTAATTATTATTTCTGGTCTCATTAATCATTACAATGAAAAAAAAATTGCCACAAAAACCTTTTTTATGTAGTGCAATCAATGTGTGTTAAATTACAAGAAAAGAGAGTAATTAGAATTATTTGCTTTCTTTGTGAACATCAGTTTTATTTCTGCAGTCTATTACATCATTTATGTATTACTATATAATACATTTTGCTCTATTGTGTAGCTCTCTATTGTCTCTATTCTGTCTCAATTGTTAATATTAATACTAATGATACAATCACTTTTCAGATAATCTACTCTCTTCTAAACAATATTTCTATTAATGTTACAGCAAAAATATGGGATGCCAGATATGGTGAAGTGGTTCACACATTTGACCATGAACATATAGTTAAGAGTGTCAACTTTAATGCTGACGACACGCTGCTTCTTACTGCTAGCAACGAGAAACTTATAAGAGTGTTCGACCTTAATAAACCAGATGCAGGCGGTTAGTACATGATTATGTGATAAGGAAATTAACCATTTCCTATAAGTAGGTTTTAATGTACTTTGTACTTTTTGTTGATGTAAACAAACTGTCTTTGTATGTTGTGTAATTGATACCTCCTGACAAAGCAGAATATCACAAGTAAAAAGAACTTCTTGTGGCATGTTTGCATTTACTGAACTACCTAGTGTGATTGTTGGACTTGGAAGAGAAAATATTTTTTAAGTTCATTATCATAATTTCAGCCAAATTAAGTCCACTGTTGGATACAGGCTTCCCCCTAAGATCGCACCTATGACGGTCTGGGTGTGTTGCGTGCTCACAGGAGTGTTTTCTAAGGTGGCAGAGTGTAAATAATGATGTAGTAAAGTTCCAAATATTTACACATTTAGTTAGTGTAAACTTTTTAAGAAGTTATATAGTAAAAAAATATTGTACCATTATGATTTAAAAAGACTAACCATGGAGTTCTTGCCCATTCTTCGACAAAGTCTTGACTATTCATAAGATGATGATCTTTTATGTTAACATTTTTAAGGCAGTATTGGGTCTATTCGCGCGCAGGTTAATCCCAGATAGAAACGTCTGGGTTAGTAAAATTTTTACTTTGATATTAATCTGTGTGTGAATAGACCCAATACTGCCTTAAAATCATGTATTGAATTCGCGAAAGATTAAAAACTTTTAAATGTTAATTTATAATAAAACACTTTTAAACAGATTCTATCGCGTATATCTTAGATTTGTTTTTCCTGACGTTTCGAATACTTTACAGCATTCGTGGTCGCATGGTGACTTCGATCCATCAAATTCGTTTAAAAGTGTTTTATTATAAAGTGTAATAATCGCGAAAACCTTATGTTAAATTTATTCTAGCAAGCCACATATCCCTAATTTAGAGACATTCATTTGAAACAAGAAGTCTCAGATATTTATGCTTAAATGCATTACAAAAAAAGCCAAGCTTATCAAAATTGCATCATTATCTTATTAATAATACTGCAGTCAAATGGTTGTCATCTTGAATATACTTGTAATATGTTCCATATAATAAACATAGCCCACTGTTCGACATAAAGCCCCATTTTAAGTTGCTGCACAACTCCCATTTTCGGTTTCATTGGTACAATTTTATTCTACCCTAATTTTATGATCATTTTCAGCTCTGGAGAAAATAAGCGCACACTCAAGTAGCATCAGACATGCAGTGTTCCTCCATAACTCACGCATTGTTAGTGTGAGCGATGACCTCACAATGAGAGTCTGGGATCGTACTAGTGGACAGGTAATTTCTAAACAAGTATCATATTATTACAGTATATTAGCAGCATATTATTATAGCTATAGCTCAAATGCTATGTATGTAATGCTGTGTGGTGCCGGCTACGAATAGCACAAACCCATCTCATCCCTTGGGTGTCGTAAAAGGCGATTATGGGATTAGCCGGAGGATGGGCAGCAGCGTTCTTCGAGTACATTAACAACTCAACTGCGATCGCCAACCTGCCTGCCAAGCGTGGCGATTATGGCAAAACCCCCCAATGAGCACACAACACACCAATATCCGTCGTTGTAGTGATCTTTGGGGGAGGCCTGTGTCCAGCAGTGGACTTTATTTGGCCGAACTGATGCTGATAGCTCAAATTTCTGGTATTACTACTGTTTATGAATGAAATTCATATTAATGATGAATGTTGACTGAAATTAAAGAACAATGTCATAATCACCAAGCTTTGTGAACAGATTGTTGATTGGAGTATGTTGTTATTAATGCATAGAAGGATGATACTGCCCATTAAGAGTTTGCCCTTACGTAGTTTTTAGATAACATAACTCAGCATTGCTATTGGAGAACAATTTAAGTGGCAGTGGGCGGGGCAGATTGCTCGTAGAACGGATGGCCAATGGGGCCGAAAGGTTCTCGAGTGGAGACCACGTACCGGAAGACCCAGCGTGGGCAGACACCCCATGAGATGGACCGGCGACCTGGTGAAGGTTGCAGGAATTCGCTGGATGCGAGAAGTGCAGGACCGGTCGTTGTGGCGATCTTTAGGGGAGGCCTATGTTCATCAGTGGACGTCTTTCGGCTGAAATGATGATAATGATAATAAAAGTAAAACTCATTATTTTGTTTTTTTTTATTATGTCACGTTTTCATCGAATTTATCCTTCTTTCTTTTCTTGATGGTATCAAAATTTTGTATAGCACCCAAAAAATCTGGGAAGTCTGGCTCGTGCATATTCACTTAGTCAATCATTACTACAAAATTAATTCCTTAGAATTTACCAAGGCTTGGGATGGACTGCACAAATTTATTCAATCATAATTATTTTTATGCAGACGCAATTACCTTTAAAGGTTATGATTCAATTAATTTATTTATTTATTCTAGTCATACTCACCCTTCATTTAATTTCGATTCGTACTACTGTATATTTACACTATATACTTGATTTCACAAACAGTTTTAAGAAATCTCATCTCAGCCATTTATACGTCCACTGCTGAACAAAGGCCTCCCCTATAGATTTCCACGACTGGTCATCATTTTGGGGGGGTATTTGCCAGTACTCACCACGCTTGTCAGGCGGGTTGGTGAGCGCAGTATGGCTACCGTTTCACAGAAAGGACGCTGCTGCCCTTCTCTCTGGTTTAGAGTCCCTTAGTTGCCTTTTACGACATCCACGGGAGGAGATGGAGTGGTGCTATATTCTTAATCCGGACACCACACGGAACAGTTTTAAGAAATAGACGCCCATAACGTTTCCGTTGCCGTCGCGACCGGTAAAACGTTTGGAAAACCATCTGTGATATATAACGAACGCCACTTCTGCCCTTTCCCTTGGTATAATCCTTTAAATGCCTTCAACACAATCACAATTAGAAATGATGTTTTAGAAGTAAAGGTATACCCTAATAAAAACTTTCATTTAATTTTCAGGAGGTCCAAAAAGTAGAATTTTCGTCGACTCCAAATAGTTTAGAACTTTCAAGAGATGGAGCTATATTGACAGTAGCTCATGGTAAGTTTATATCTAATTTATTCTACGTCGATGTTTATTGTGTCATGTTATGTGGGGCGATTATGTGACCTTAATATGAATTAACATTTTAATTCAATAACAAATCGAGATCAATTTCAAGATCACTCTGTGTTAAAATACCGCACTTTTGTACTTGTGTAAATAGAGCCTTAGGCAATCTTTATATTATATTGTGAAAGATTGCAATAAATCCACTCCGTGACAGGACAGGGTGACACCCTTATGTTCTCAAGAGCTATAAGGTAGGCTATGTGATATTTAACATGGAAAATTACAATGAAGGAATACAAAATATTAATTTTCCATTGCTTCATATTAATATCAATGTGGTGTTCGGATTAAGAATATAGCACCACTCCCCCTCCTCCCGTGGATGTCGTAAAAGGCTACTGAGGGAGTCTTAACCAGAGCGATGGGCAGCAGCGTCCCTTCTGTGTAACAATAGCCATGCTGCGCTCACCAACTTGCCTGCCAAGCATGGTGAGTACTGGCAAATGCTCTCCAAAATGATGACAAATTTGTGGGGGAGGCCTTGTTCAGCAGTGGACGGTCTTTTAGCTGATATGATGAGACACTTTAACACGTAATATTGTAACCCCCGGGAGTTAACCTGTCCAGCTGAGCTAAATATGATATAATGATGATTGATACAAAATATTAAAGAATTTGGCATTTTGCGTGCCTGCCTTTTCTAACAACATGTTCATATTATGTTTTCCAGGTACAAACGTATCATTCTATTCTTCCGACACAATGCGCAAAATGCGCGAATTCCCAGTGCCAACGAAATGTTACTCAGCGTCGCTTGCGCCTAGCCGAGCCACTTTTGTGTGCGGCGGCGAAGACTTGAAAGTCTATAAATTTGATTATAACACTGGAACTGAACTCGGTAAGTTATGTGTTGCTTCTACTTAGTATGTAATATTTTGAAAATGAGCTTTTGGTTCTAGGTGTGAAAACATAATATGCTAGTATGTATGTATGTAGTCCATGGAGGTCTCTAAAAAAGGTTCTTGGTGGTGGGGCGTATAGGGAGTAGCTGTCTGTCGGTAACTCTTGTTGCTACTGCCCCAGAAACGTTCATTCTAGTGGTAGAAGGCTTATATGTAAAGGGCTCCGCTGGGACGGTGTATGTTGTACTGTATGTGTACTGTAGTTATAACTTAACTCTTAGGTCAGCAAAACATTAGTAATCACTAGTATTGCCAACTTCCATGGGTAAGGTTGCTACTTACCGTCCAGTCCGGCTGCTCGCTTACTGTACATATTATATATAAGAAAGCTTTAACTTATTCAACTGTTATTAGTTGTGACTTTTAGTGTAGTGGTTCATAGGGTTTGACTATTGATGATCTGGTTGTCATACGAATATTATGACGAGTGGTTACGGGCAATCTGAAACGTGACGGTGATAATAGTTCCAACTTTAGGATACTTTTGCCCAGTAAGTCAGATGGCAGTCGCTTAGAATGGAAGCTTACTACAGAAAAGGATGATGCTGATAATACAAGACGATGGTCTGATCTGAATGATTGTTAATTATATCAACCAGTAAGAGTCCACTGCTAAACATGTTTGTTTCTTGTGCATACCCTAAACATACATTAGCAATAACCCAGGTGAAAGTGATAACCAACCAACTTAAGATAACTGGATCATTAGAGTTATCTATCCCTTTCATACCAACAAATTAACATAAGCAAAAAAAACCATGTAAATGCATAAAAATAGTCGTGTAGGTGTAGCGGTCCCGCTCTAGTGTGATCAAACGAAGACCTGGAGCCCCTCTAAGGTGCCGAAGATGACCGCCCCACAGTGGTTTTAGCCGGTAGGAGTCGGCATGCCCCTTCGTCCTTCCCCGGGGCAGAGGAAGTTCATGAAGAATTTCTACAGTGCCCAATAAAAAGGAAAAAAAAAGTGTAGCGGTCCCGGTAGAGGACCGATTCCGCTCAGAGCCAAGGACACGGCGGTCCAACACTCCTGAGCCCTCCTGTCGTCATTATATGGCGAGCGACCCCCAGGATAACTGCGGCGCGCAAGAGGTCACAGCCGCACAGCGCACAGCGTGGCTTAGGGGTAACCACTATACAATCTTCCCCTTGGGATGTGCTTAAAGGCGTGGCACCAATGGACTTGGTGGGTCGATTGTATCGAAGACGGTGGTGCATGCCCCTCCGCCCATCCCCGGGGCGGACGAAGTATATGATGCACTTACAACGGGTGAAATAAAAATAAAATAAAAAAGGCATTGTGGACTGTGGTTCAATTCGTTTATGGACTAATTCTCCTGCTAAGGTTAGACTGCCCATAGAGGGATCGGAAGTTGGAAAAACCACACATTGCACTATCATATTGCGTAACCCACTCCTCGTACAAGTATTTAGCTTAGCCGGATGGGTTAACTGGTTATGTGATACGAACTGGTCTGTTAGGACCTGATATTAACAAGAATACTATTAATGTGTAATCCTCATTGCTTAGCTTTATATATATTAAAAAATATAATGTTTTCTAACAAATGTTGTTATTCATTCCAGAATCAAACAAAGGTCACTTCGGGCCCGTGCACTGCGTGCGGTGGTCGCCGGACGGCGAGCTGTACGCGACGGGCTCGGAGGACGGCACGGTGCGGCTGTGGCAGGCCGTGCCGGGCCGCGTGTACGGCCTGTGGCGGCGCAGCAACGAGCACACGCCCATCGTCAATGGGTTCAAGGAGGTCGCAGCCAACTGATATCACTGGTCTTTCCATATGGTTAGTACAAGTATTTTTTATGTGTAACATCTTTCATCAGCAAATACAAGAAGTTAATTTCACCAAAGAGATTATTTTCTTTAATGGAATGTTTATGCAGAACGCTCCAATTTTATAGCATTACGAACAAGTTTTGATCCCAATTATTACTTATCTGAGGCAGCGCTCGCTTTAGCGCGTGCGCGGTGAAGTGCTGGGTTTGGCGCCATTCATACATTTTGTTCTACTGAATTTCGATCTTTTATTAATGTTGCTTATTACCAAGGTGAGATGTCAGATGTTACACATATGCGACTATCGCCTGTTTTTTACAGATTGTTGTATAGGGACTGGGTATTTGTGCATGTGACATTTGTATCTTTAAATTGTACCGGACATGCTTGAAAAATGGTTGTGTGAAGCAACGTTTTTTAAAAGTAACTCTGTCTAACATACAAAAAGCGTTAACATCGAAATCAGTGACAGTAAAATTATGGTTAATCCAATGAAAACTTATTATAATACCAATATTAGACATAGACTTAGCCATATCGATGAACATACATGGGCTCAATGGCCCAATCGATAGGTATCACATCTCACTAGCTTGATTACCTTAAATGGAACATTCTGTATATAGGAAGAAGTTAAGAGTTTGTATTATTGATAGAATAGCTGATCAGTGACTTCGTCCACGTCCTTAAGGAACTTGATATCCTATTCTACGACTTAATCTACCTATGTATGCCAATTATTTCATTAGAATCTGTACAGCCGTTTTACCGTGATAAAATAAGCGTATAAGATAAATGACCTCAAAAACATTCAAACATATATATTTATATTATCTTTTGTTTTAGGATCAAGGAGCAGTGACAGTGCAATCAAAATTGATGCCTTGGTGGCATCACTGTGTTGTGGTGTAATTGTCACCAGGCCATGTGTATAATGAACTTAAAGGGGGGACTAGCCTGAAAATCAAGACTTTTTAAGTATTCAAGGTAAATTTTAAGAGTTTGTGTTGTTTATTTTTTTGCAACACTAATTTTTTATACTCAGACCTAATGTATTTATTGTAAAAAGGAACTAAATAGACTTGATATGCAACAAAATAAAGTGATTTGTAAATATTTTACGACTTTTGATTTTTATTCGATGTTGACACAGTCGTCATTTGCTGAAAGGTATGTCATGCCCAGGGCTAGATTCTGGGTTTGACTCTCCCATGGGCTCATAACAACGAGGCGTCACGAAGTCTTATTACACAATTCAAGATTTGGGTGGTGTAATATCGCGAACTTGTCAACGTTGCCGTCACTTCTTAATTTGAAACGAATTGTTCGTTCGCGACAAATCTCGTCCCTAAATCGTGAAGCATATCGTTTTGTTTTTAGTGAGAAGTTCGGTCAACTTTTTTCCATTTGCGTTACAATTCGGTAAGATATCATGTCGCAGTCGGATCGTAGAATCCGGTAAATCATGATCAACCCAGGCACATACATGAAAAAGCGCCACACAATCGAGTAATGAATTACGTTATTAGACATTTTAAGTCGTTTATTTATTTATATCACGATATTGCAATGTGAATTGTTTCAGAGTGAGTCGACGCAATATGTAACGCAAAAAAATTGACTTTAGTAGATAATAATTTTGACTGAATAATTACCGTTTTACTGCTCACACTGCTGTTGAAATGTAGATATCAATCAAAACTTAACCACAATTACCATCAGTCAAAACAGTTTGCCGACCGTGTGGTGTCCGGATTAAGAATATAGCAGCTCTCCATCTCCTTCCGTGGATGTCGTCAAAGGCGACTAAGGGAATCTAAACCGGAGGGATGGGCAGCGGCGTCCCTTCTGTGAAACGGTAGCCATACTGCGCTCACCAACCCGCCTGCCAAGCGTGGTGAGTATTGGCAAATACCCCCCACAATGAATTGAAACAAATTGAATTGCATACAAGCAAACATGGTATTAGTTTGGGGGGTTTGCACAATAATGTCTTTTCTTCTTTTGGAGATTACGTCGGCATCATATGTTAGGGTCCTATGCTTTGTTAGAACAATGTGGGTGATGTAAAGTTTCCTTACTGAGAGTAAGTCACTTATTTGATATAGCTTTTCAGTAGAGTATGTCATCTTTCTGAAATGCGTTGTCTTTATCAGTGCACGTGCTCGCTCTCCGTTTAGGAAATAAGTTTTAGCTGCGCTTCCCCAAATAGGGATACATATGTTTATAGACTTCATATTGTAACAGTTGGCTTCCTGCGCTTCGTGTCGCGGGTTTACCTACGATACAGGAGAAATCAAGGCACGGTTGATGCAGTGGCTGACACAGTCGGCTGCTTCGCTCCGGGTCACGGGTTCGATTCCCGCACGGAACAAATATTTGTATGATCTGCAGGTAGTTGTTCCAAGTCTGGGTGTATTGCGTGTTATGTCTGTAATACGCACCCACGACACAGGATAAATTCTAGTGTGGGGCAAAGTTTAGTTCTAAAAAAAAAGAATAAAGAAAGATAAAAGAATCAAATGCAGGGCCAAATGTTCTGTCTAATCCTGGGCGCCCCGTCGCTAGGGCAAATAATTTGCATATCCGTATATTATAAAATCCTTTTTGTCAAATATATTCATGAGCACGCTACAAAACCAATTGCTAACAATGGTCTGGAAAAGCAACGCTGTTTAATGAAATGGCATGCTAGATCGTCTTATCAGATTCTACGGACTTCGATATAGTTCTTGACTAACGGCCGAATATTGCGAATATTTAAGACCCTCTCAACTAATTGGCACGCCCGATGTCACACCGAATAACGCGTCTCAAATAGTTAGGAGGGTCTCAATAGGTCAGTGGAGTTTCAGTATTTTGGCCGCCTTTCGTCTATTACAGATGTTAGTAGTACTTCTTTCATCTTTATCTTTTTTCTCCATGTGACCATACCATTATCTTTGGACACGTCAGTACTTCCTTAATTAAGGACGATACGCGCAGCCGTTAACTCCCAATATCTTGTCTCTTCTGGCGACATGCATATACTTCAGATTTTTGCTATACACATCATGCTCCCCACTGTACTCCTTCGCTTTTTGATTAAATTCTAGTGTCTGACCCTGGTAAAGCAGCTACGCATGGTCAACTACTAGCTTCCTTCCCTTATCATGACCTTATATATTCCTTCTTATAAAATATGCTCTCCTAAAGAAAAATCCAAATTTCTTTGCCTTTGCAGTTTCAATAACATTGATATGGACCGTTTGATAGATGCAGGCAAAATTGACTAGTCTCCTGTCTACATTTGCAATGATTTGGACACTAGTGTATAATTTGAATAAGTTAATGCTCAATCTCTACGATAAGCACGCTCCAATGAAAAAGGTGAGAGTGAAACATCACCCCGACGCCTTGGTTGACCGTTGCAAAATGAATCCTCCTACTGATTAGAACCAGTCTCTATACAAAATGCCGCGAAATCGTACCCATCTGCAACACGCCTGAGCCCTTTGTTTTCGTTATATGGTGGGGGGCCTGGGGGGCCGCCAGCGTGCATCTTGGAGAAACTGCGTGCTCATACCGAGTGACCTCTGTGAAGAAGGCGATTAGTGCGTTTTGTCACCTCTAGAAGATTTGCCTAAAGGCGTGGCACCAATGAGCGGCTCTAGTGTGATTGTATTGAGAACTTGGAGCCCCCCTCCGATACCGAAGATGACCGCTCAGGTAGGAGTCTGGTATGCCTCTCCGCCCCTTCCCGGGGTGGAGGAAGGATATGACGTATTTACAACCGGTTATAAAAAAAAAGTTGAAGTTATACAATGCTTTGCTTAGATATAAAAAAGTAATGAATAGAGTGAAAACAAGTAAAACGACATTATTGAATAAAAAATATTTATATTCAATTTTCGTTGTCTAGGTGAGATTTCATATTATAAAACTAAAAATATTACAACTAAAAATGTGTTACGCTTAATTAATTACTCCAATATATTACAAAATAATTTACAAAAGCTACTATCCTAGGTACAACGAGGCAGTGAATTAATTTAATTATTATAGTGACGTAGACACGAGTATTATAATGATTCGAGACCAACTTTTGGTCTTCTCGGCTAAAAGTTGTTCTCGAATATTTTTCTCTATTCCCACATCCCTATTTTGGGAGTTCTATCTGATTTAGAAGCCGCATAAATTATGGTAATTGGTAACATCGGTACTATGGATAGGTAACATTTTGATTACCAGCTTAGGTTAAAACAACGCTTCGTCTATTAAAGCTCTTGACGAGTAGTGTTCAATGTTTAAGACAAATGTTCGATAACATTTCGTGTTCGACTTAATTTTAAATGACATTATTATTATATCTTGACTAAAGAGAATTTCGGCCAACCACTCCTAGTACATAAAACTTGGAGAGCTACAGGAATACTGGTAAGTGTGCATATACTTTACTAGTATTATTTTCAATATTTTTAAAGTTACCGGTAACAAGTTGTTCACAGTATGTAATTATAAAAATATAATTAATTTCTCAATTTTACCTCTTGACAATAGTTTATAATAATTATTCAATATCACGATTTTATCATACGGGAACACGAAAGAACGTTTAATTTTAAATTATTGAAATATACTATTAAATATCATAAACATACTTAATGCTACACTAAATTTAAAATTCAATAATAACAGCAAAACTACTGAATTTTAGAAAATAGAACTAACTCAAATAAACCATTTTCTAAGCTACAGCGTTTGTACATATTTTTTGTTTCGTCATTGTGTCCTGTAGCTTTAGGTCGGCTACAGACGTCCATATCGGATTTAACTAGTAATTAACCTAAATACTACTAAAACTACATATAAAACAATGAAATACGACAATCAGTCAAAGATACAAATACTTGAATAGTTAAAGAATGTGACTATTATTCTCTCAACGTTTCTGGTAATTATCTGGTAACTGTATGGAAATTATGATGGTTAAAATATTGACCTGTATAATTTTGAACCAATTAATCCTCTTAAAGTTCTTTTTGTCAGAAATAATTTTTATTTTAGATTAAATATTGCACGTTTTACACTGAGAACGATTTTGGATTGGTCAATCTCATTCTATAAAATTATCAACTTTACCAAAACCCATACTTGCTAAATGTTAAAGGTTGTTTTATCAAATAGAACGCTGCTGAAGTTCTCCATGAACTACAATATTATCTTTATTATTAAAAAGACGTGTATTATAGTCACCGCTCATTTTCATTCTTGCTTCAATTTGCATTATCATTTCACTTGTATTTATCCCAAGTTTAGTAACTGGCACCGATCTTCAGCGCTGACCTTGGGCCCCTTCACATGCGCAGAGGTGGTTTGTTTGGCGGTATGCAGCAGCGCCAACCGATCTTTGAAGGAGCGCTGAAGATCAGTGCCGGCCGTATAAAGATACCTTACGCTAGTCATTCACTTCCACAAAAGACGAGATCCTTTCTAGCTCGATTTATAGTACAACTTCGCTTATCCTATTGACAAAATCACCATCTACATCAGGCAGAGTTGGGTGCAGAATGCAGTTTCACTTAGCAACGAAGGGCGAGAGGTCGGGGAAGTTAAAGTTGAGGGCGGGTCGTCTCGGCGCGCTGGCTCGTGCGCTGGGTGCGCTGGCGCCGCACTGCGCCGTGCACACGTCGTCGCGCTGCACGGCGTCGCGCGGCCACTCGCGCTGCAGCTGCGCGCAGTCCGTGATGCGCAGCGACGCGCACTGTGCCTGCAACAACGCGCAACGTTATTCATTAGTTATACCTAGGCTGCACTAATATGCTGGGGCCTCATACATCGCGATGATATTCGTGCAAGAAAACTAATTCGTCTTCGGCCTACGGGGAAGTAGTTTAGTAGTGTTATGAAAAGAAGGTTGTGTATCCATCATTGAATGCAGGTAGCTTGATCCACCAGCTTGTAGAACTTTAGCGATAATGCAAGTTTGCGCGTCTCTTTACGGGCATGATCAACTTTCTGGTACGAGAACAACCACTTTGCTAATTGGGCCACAGACTGTCTGCGCTCGGTCAACGGCAAGACCGTGCTTCGGATACCGCTATCCTTCAAAATGAGTTGCCCGGACTAAGTTCACTCGGAGGCTGAGACCAGCCTTGGTGCAACATGCACTAATTTCTAATCCCCAAGGAACTGGCACTCCCACGCACTGACAAAACACAGCAAGCAGCGTGGCGTCGGGCACCAGTGGGAGGGTAGTCGCGAGCCAGGCTGGCCCTTGCAGGCCCTAACACCGCGGAATAATGATTGGTCAGTTAGTTAAGGTCTTAGATCGGACTATCCTAGAAGCACTGAGTGCTCGAATTGATTCTGCGACTGGTGGAACAATTTGCGCTAGACGGGAAGCTTCTTCTGAACACCCCATCTCATGCACTGATGAAGAGAAGCTCTGGAATATTCTACTTCATTTAATTCTGTGGCGCCGTTCAAAGTTATGAATTTGAAATCTGCTATATCCGTCTACGATTGGTACACCCTACTACTTACCAAGTTCTGAAGATTTAAAGACTCATAACTTGCTGAATCATATTATAACCTAGCAAGCTATTGGAAAGACTACCAGTAGAGTGTGATAGATTAGATAAATATTTACTTACCCCTTCATTAGTGCATATACACGACGTGCATGGTGAGGGGAAGGCAGACTCTCCAACGGCAACGGAACGGCCGGCGATAAGACAACCTTGCGCTGAACTCTCACGCCACGCTGACAGGTCCAGTTGAGGTAAGGAAGCGCAGGATACGCGCGGGTTTCTGCAAACAAAATCAACTCCATGAAGTCATACATTCCGAATAGTTGTCATCCTATGGCCACGGATGCTGCTAAGCGTTCGAAACGCTAGGAAAATAAATATCGATGTAATCCGTTCAAATGATCTTAAAACATTCTGGCCCTCGACCAGTTGAAGAAGAATAAACAAGCATCGTTGACGTCTATAAAGTTAAAAGAGCGTTTTTTTCTGCTAGAATCTAGTTGTATCTAGTATTTTGGTACAGCTCAAAAATAACTAAAAATAGTAGTATCTACATTGTATTACAACGTCTCCCGCAACGAGTGACGAGAATCGAAAGAGGTCTTTGATTGCGTAAAATAAATTAAATAAAATTAAACATTGCTCGGCTAATTGGTGGCTTCCTGGATCTATAGCTGCCTAAGTGTAGAAACTATATTACCAGATAATAACTATGGTCTACTCACAAAAAGTTGCTAGGCAGGTCGAAGGCGGCCCTCTGTATGTCTCCGGGATGGTCGAAGTTGTCGCACAGCAGTTTCGACAACGTTGTCTTTCTTATTTCAGATAGTTGTTGCTCCGTAAAGCGAGCCGCCGGGTTGTCATTCTCATACCTGGAAGGCAAGTCAATTTAACATCAACCGTGTCGAGCCTTCTTGTCGCGTATACCGAAAGACACAGGTTTTCGAACTTTTTGTGTATGACGTACGGTGCCGAGTCGTGAGCACTCACATTTGAAGTTATCCACAAAGTTAAAGAAGCTCAGCGAGCTATAAAGCTAGCTTCCTTTAACAGACAATATCCGCTACGAGTTTATCTTGAATGTTAAACTGAACTTAACTTTAACTGTTTAACTTGAACTGGAGTAAACAACATAGCTTGTCAAAATGATCAAGCTGACCGATGCGGTGCAGAGATGTCCTTTAGTAGAGATTTCTTTTACTTTTTACCGGCCAGATGGACCGACGACCTGGAGTAAGTAGCTAGGGCAGACTAGATTCGGAAGTTGCGGAATGCGCATGCGCATCTTCGAAGAGGTTTGCGTTCAGTAAAAAATAGTTGATAAATTGATTAAGCCGTGAGGGCCATGGTTAAGCAGGTAAACTACGCCATCCTTTCATCGTTGGAAGTCAGCACCTACACGCATAGCGACATAGTGCGTGAGTAATTTCCTAGACTTCTGAAGAGAATCATGAGACGCCGCTATTGACGGCATGGTTGGTGCAGTGGCTGACACAGTCGGCTGCTGCGCTCCGGGTCGCGGGTTCGATTCCCGCATAGAACAAATATTTGTATGATCTGCAGGTAGTTGTTCCGGGTTGGGGTGTATTCTGTGTGGAATTTATGTCTGTAAACACACCCATGACACAGGAGAAATCCTAGTGTGGTTGCACGTTTTTTTTTCTAAAATAAATTGAAAATTGGCACACTAGTGAAATAATTAAATAGGAATAAAATAAGGTTCTTACCAGAATCTGTCGCACTTTCTGAGCTGTCTGAACTGGATGGCAATGATGCAGGCGAAGGTGGGTCCGACTAGACCACCCTGCAGTGGCCTCTCGCTCATGCCTCCCGGGAACAGGTCGATATCATCCACTGTCGCGTATATACGCTTGAACCTGAGAATATTCACTTTGGTTAATACAGCTCTTTGGAGTGACTATGATTCATGAGTAAGATGCTGATGCGTCATCATCATTTCAACCGAATAAAATCTACTGCTGGTCCCAGGCTTCCCTCAAACATTGCCACAATGACCGATCTGGGTGTGTTGTGTACTCATTGGGAGAGTTTTGCCGTAATCGAGCGGCGGGTTGGTGATCGCAGTTGAGTTGTTAATGTACTCGAATGACGCTGCTGCCCATCCTCCAGATAATCCCTTAGTCGCCTTTTACGACACCCACAGGATGAGATGGGTGCATGTGGGATGCGCAAATTCGTAGCCGGCACCACTTAAAAATGAAAAAAGATGTTAATGACAATATGACTATCTTGACCAATAAATAGAAACTACTTTGCCAAGGCACGGGAGAACAAATGGAATATCTATGTGGTCAATGTAAACTATCCGGTTTAGCTGATTGCTCAGCTTTATACTGTAGCAAATATCTACCTACTGCTGACCATGGGCATCTTAATCGCGTACTACTCACGCATGGAAAAAAGATGGGTTATCACTGCGGTGGGATCTACCTAGCTGGCCTCTTGCAATATGAGAGCTACCACTAATAAAGCACACACTAAGATTTTGATACCTCTAGACCGCATGTTTGCTGTCGGAATATGGTTCTTTCAGCAGTGGACAACACTGGCTTAAGTTACACAAAAAAAAGAAAATGTAGCGATATTCATAAGCATTACTATTTTGAACGTATACGGTACCTTGCAATAACTTCATCAGGGATTTCTCTCCCCAGATCCTCGAAACTAGTAGCTCTCTTCAGATTGCAAAGCGCTCTGTAGTTGTTATAGCTTGGTATTCCATGGTCTCTGGCTCTCTGAAGATTCAGGGCTATAAGATCGATGCCTGAGAAGGGCACTCGACGGTCTTCGAATAGATGGTTGGTAACTTCACCGGTGATGAACTGGTCGAGAGTTTCCATGGGAGTAGAGGTTAGACCACGCATCAGCTCGTCTACCATCGGTGGGTGCTGGAAAAAAATGTTATTTAACTTCGTATGGGTGTATCTCTAATAGCATAAACGAATAATATTATATAACTTGCAACTCAAACTCTACTAGGAATAGAACATTTTAACACAGTTTAAGAAATGTAGTGTTCTAGAGTTACTTGATTTCCTCTCAGTTTATTTTTTAAGGTTATTCTTACTCACAGCCATGAACATGTCAGGCCTGAAAAACCCGTCTCTCAGCAGAATCGGTGGCTCAACGGGCTGGAAGCTAGGAGACAGACGTGGCAAATGTGGACGCAACAGTGAGTGACCGAAACGGAATGATGCAGCAGCGAACTCGGTCACGATGGCCGGGTTGCAGGTAGGCGAGTACTCCTTGTAGTATCCTGGAACGTTATAAAATATTTAGAAAATTGTGTGTCATAATTAAAACAAAAAATGCACAAGATTGAGAACAATAGAGAGGGTTTAAGTCAGCAAGTGGATTGTGACGGCAAATAGTCCACTTTCCGACTAGTAAAGTAAGGTTTTTAATACGTTTTTACTTTTTACAGGGTAATCCCTGTGAAAATATATAATTAACTTCTTCTATATATAATCGGAGTGGACATGAACATCTTAGGCAGCGAAGGGGCGTTCCAGGATCTGGCAAACAATCACACTAGAGCCACCCACATTGGTGCCACGCCTTTAGGCACGTCTCGGAGGAACGCGGCTAGGCTGAAACTAGGCACATCTCAGGGACTATTGTAAAAGATCCCCCGGAAACCTTGCTGTGTGCTGTGCTGCGCACACGGTTGTGGTAATAACTACATCGCTACAATGGACTTTAAGTACAACGATGACGTTAAGAATCATTCATCGTGCTAGTGAAGTGTTCGCAGAAGCGCTCCATACATACAGAAGTCAAACGGTAACCGTTGAGCTTTGGTCAGCCAGACATATGACCTGCCTGGACAGAGGGTTCTCCCCACAGGCGTAGCAGGGGGCAGAATCTTTCTGGCTGTCTGTCTTTGGTCAGCCAGGCGTATCACCTGATCCGTTTAACACTAATGTGACCTCGGCAAGAGGTTCTAAGCTTAGTCTAGTTCTACAAGTGTTGGTATTGGCTTTCTGTTGGCTATTTTTTTTATTACTTAAGTTGCATATAGCTGTCTTCCATGCCTCAAATAAAATAAAAATATTTTTATGCGTACGACTTAAGCTGATTCTCCGCCAGGCTTAGTCATCATAACCCAAGCCTCTCTCAATGTTGGAGTTGCCTTCCAGTCGAACCGGAAATAGTTGAAAATCAAAACACTATATGGGGCGATGCCTATCTAATCTTTGAAGCCATTATGGACTATCGTAAGGTAGAACCAGTTGTCAGTGCTTTCAAGACGAAATCGTTCCAAGCGCGGTATCTTGCAGATCGAAGCAGCTATCGAACCAAGTGCTAATACTCACTAGTCCAGCAAAATGTATGTTACCTGATGGTAGCAGTTTCAATCCATACAAGTTGACAGCGTTCCAAGAGAGAAGTCTGGGCAGGAACTCGTTGTAGATAATATGTGTGAAGGTGGCCGCGATGATGCGACGAGCGTGTTCGAATAGCTGGTCGGCGTCCCAGTGCGGGTTGACTCCGCGAAGGCCTTCGACAACGCGGTTATGTTCACGGAGGAAGATCGTGTGAATGGCGGTAAGACCTGGCTGTTCTGAAGCACGGCCGTCACCTGAGCGAAAACAACATTTTAAACTACATTAAGATCTAGACGTGTGGTGCCGGAATACCACCACCCCATCTTATCCTGTGGGTGTCGTAAATGGGCAGCAGCGTCCTTCGAGTACATTTATAACACAACTGCGATCACCAACCTGTTTGCCAAGCGTGGCGATTATGGCAAAACCCCTCAATGAGCACACAAAAAACCCATACCGGTAGTTGTGGCAATCTTTAGGGGAGGCTTCTTCGTCCAGCAGTGGACCTTTTAGGCTTTTATGACGATGCTGAAGCCCGATGACGTTGCTATTTTTACGCTTACCGATGATTATGCGGGAAGAATGAAGCATATAAATATACTTTCAATCGATAACCTGTGCAAAGATTTGCTCCATATTGACTTAGGGATTTCTATTAGGTGGATTAGTAGCAGCATTAACACACACACATCACCAGTAAACGTCTACTGTCATGGACACAGGCCTCTCAATGATCAATACAATTAACGGTCATAGGGGATATTGCCATTGCTATTATATTATTGGAGCTGACGCATTATTATCCTTCCACGGTACAGCTGACGATATTTTTCTATTCATTATGATTTCAATCGTTTATAAAAATAGTTTCTTTGTCTTTTATTTTATTTATAACTTTCGGATCCTCCCACACCTAGACCCACTCTATACTTGAGCAGCTGACGGTCGGTTCACTGATTAGTTCTACGAGGTCAACTATGCTTATACCATTTCAATACCCGGACTATTATCTTAAATTGTGTTACACGAATCATAAGTGTTTTACAAAATCCAAACTCACCAGCAATGAAGCAGAATCCACTAGGCGCTTTGCACTCCGGATGGCTATCACTCCTGGGTAGCAATTCCCTTCCATTAATTGGGTTGCTGGTAGAATTGAGCCGTCCATTGAAGCCGCGTAGTTTGCTCACAATGCAAGGATTCTCGCCATAGATCACTGACGCGTCAATGAAGGCTGTGTTTTGGTTTACTTGCTCACGGGGACCTGTGGGTATAGTTTTAAGTTATTTTTTTATGTTTAGAGCAGGGATTACCAAAGTGATCGATCGGTTTTCCAAGGGTCGAAATAAACGAAAACTGATTTTGGGGGTCAACGAGGTCTAAACATCGACCCTTATTAATTAACACAAGTTTTTATTTGAAACTTTCAAACGACCGCAGGTACGTTCTCTGAAAGGTTTGCGAGAAGCCCAACAAAAAAAAATGGATTCATTCAAGATACAGTATAAGTTGTGTTACGTGTAGATACCAACTTGTTATAAGAATGACTAACATTTGAGTAGGAATAGGAGAATTAGGAATTGGTAAGTATTTTGTATCAATAGGAAAAAAAACTAGAGATAGGATTTTTAAAGTAATTTGGCTATGGGGGTCTGCGAAATCAGTTCATTTTAGACAAGGGGTCTCTTACCCTAAATAGATTGGGAATCCCTGTTTTAGAGGACGCCCTAAATACTGAGGACGGGACATCATTTTCTTAGATTGGAGACCAAGATTTGTCAACACTTTGTACAATACGCGTGAACCTAGTTGGCCACAGTGAAGTTAGGCACTCCGAACGATTGAACGATTCACTTCAAATATTTATTCTTAATAGTGGTTCCCAACGAGTCGAAATTAGATCGTAATTTATTAAATTTTAACACATACATAAATATAAACTTTGTGCACTCCTCCATAATATGAACTGTAACTATGCCACACACTTCGTGCGCGATGTGCTTAAAAAGGGGTACAAAATATTTTCTGAAGTTTACGCATCCATTGAATTGAAATAGCCCAATATATAATATGCAATATACCCCAAATACTCGCACTTGTTCATAATAGGTATATAGGGTTGAACATTGTTATATATAATATTGTTTTATTTTGTATTTCATATATTTGTGTATTAATAATATAATAATTGTATGTGCTAGGGTTGCACGTTGCACGTATAGACGCTGTACGTAACTATATAGAATGAATTATTAAACGCGATATAATCCCATAAGCTATTTCAATTCAAAGGGGTACAAAGCTTTTTTTTCACGTATTCATATATAGATATCGTATACTGTCAAATCATAACAGAAGTTGGGATCGAGAATTCCTCTGAGATTCATAACAAATCTCATCTCTACAGTACTCACCAAGTTGCTGCTGTCCAGGCAAACTTCTCATGAAGGGGAAGCAGAGTCTCTCCCCGGATGTAACGTTAACTTCTGGGTAGTAGTGGTCGCCGCGTGGCACTGGGAACGGGTTACATTCCGGATGCACGGTGCGCGGAGAGTCGCATGAACGACAATCGGGAATCGACTCGTGGAAACCTGCGGGATAAATCAATTTAGTGCCTGTTCATCATCATCATTTCAGCTGAATAAAGTCCACTGCAGGCACAGGCCTCCCCTAAAGATCGCCACAACGACCGATACGGGTGTGTTGTGTGCTCATTGGGGGGTTTTGCCATAATCACCACGCTTGGCAGGCGGGTTGGCGATCACAGTTTAGATGTTACTGTACTCAAAGGATGCTGCCGCCCATCCGGTTAATCCCAAAGTCGCCTTTTATGACACCCAAGGGATGAGATGGTTTGGTGCTATTCTTAGCCGGCACCACACGCATCTTTTATTTATGTATAGATGACTAATTTAATTACTTTGTGCCGAAAAGATTTGTAAAAGATATATAAGAATAAAGTGACAAAAAAGACCTAACCCTGAGTTTCTTTCAGCATTTCTTCTCGGAGGTTGTCATGTAGCGAAATGCCCTCCGTTGTTTCAATATGATGTGTAAAAGTGTCTGGCCATATTTACTGAATAAATGATTCTATTTTATTCTAATACTGCGTCGATCTTTGATGAACCTTTGGCGTGGTCATAACCCGAGGATATCACGTCGCTGTGCTTGCCATACTGTATATTACCTTTGTGGATGGGCGTCATGGTAAGCTCGTGGTCCACGAACTGCGCAAACTGCATCGTTATGAGCGTGTACCGTGTGTGTAGGTTGGATATGTCCGGGTGGATCACAGTGGAGACCACACGAGGGGATGGCAGCGGCGTGCCAGTCACAGAGTTGATGCGGGGACGGCTGACACCTGGAAAGGCCAAAAACGTTTTAGCGTCTTAATACAAGCTATATTAGCTGGCCGCCCCAGCGTCGGACAGGCAGGTACATGTAAACCCGATTGCAGCGCCACCTACCGGGTCCAATTGTGAATCTAAACCATACAGGGACCTACTCAAACATACACAAGAAATTCATCAAAATTGGTCCAGCCGTTTAGGCGGAGTTTAGTGACATACAGTGTGTGTGTGCAGAAAAAATATATATAAGTTAAGGGAATATCATGTAATGTTGGGGGAATTTGCCATTACTCATCATGCTTGGCAGGCGGGTTAGTGAGCGCAGTATGGCTGCTATTCGGTATTCCCCCGCTGCTGCCCATCCCTCTAATTTAGAATCCCGTAGTCACCTTTTACTACATCCATGGCAGGAGAAGTGGTGCTATATTCTGAATCTGAACTCCACACGGACTGGTAAATTCAAATTGACGATATCATCGTGGAAATCTATGGTGAGGTAAAGGTTCAGCAGTGACGGAGTTCCTGTGTCGGATATGATGATGATGATATTTATTTATTTATTTAAACTTCTTTGTACATAGATGGTACACATGGCGGACTTAACGCTATAAGGCATTCTCTACCAGTCAACCTTTGGGTAAAAAAAACACATCGAATGAGGTACAAAAACAAAGCTATGGATAATGTTGGGAATGGGCACATAATTGTGACAAATTGAATCAAAAGAGGAATAAATACATATACTAATATAAAAATAGATACTATATAAATTGCATAATTATATGTAACTAAATAGAATATATAAATATCTTATTTGACGTTAATATCAAGGCTAATGACGAAGACTGATTTGTATAATCAGCATTGCAACGATTTAAAGAAGTGTTCACGCACTTTACGTTTGAAGGTGAATTTACTCGGAGCTTTCTTTATATCGAGGGGAAGCGCGTTCCAGAGTTTGATTGTTGAGACAGCAAAGGAATTGGACATAAATCCAGTGTGGTGGAGTGGAATATTGAGGATTAAATTTTCAGAAGCACGAAGGTTATGATTGTGAGAGCCTCCCAAAAGTTGAAAGAATATTTTAAGATAATCAGGAGCACAAAGATCGTTTAAAATAGTAAAAAGCAAACATAGTGATCTGACGGCTCTCCTCTGTCGGACAGGTAGCCATTTAAGCTTAGATCTGTAGGAAGAAATGTGGTCGTACTTTCGTAATCCGAAGATGAAGCGGATACCATTGTTGAGAAGACGATCCAATTTGTTAAGAAGGACTTGGGATAAATCAGAGTAACAAACATCCGCATAATCAATTAGGGGAAGCACAAGTGACTGGACCAGAAGTGTATCGGTGTTGGATGGAAGGACATTTTTATATTTATAGAGAGATCGCAGTGTGGCCGTGACGCTCTGGCTTGTCTGACTAACTTGCTTTACCCAACTTAGCCTCTCATCTATATTGAGACCTAAATTCTCTACATTAGGTGACAGGGGGATGATATCATCAAGGAAAAGGAATAAGGTTTGGCCTTAAAGTCTTTAGTGTGGCTTAGGTAGCTGATGATCATTCATGTAATTTAGAGGTGTTATTACACTCACCGTCTTCATAAACAGGTGGCAGCAACCGGGCAAACGTCGTCAGTCCCTTGCCCAAGTTAGGATTCCTCAAGTTGTTACAGTATCCGGTGTAAGTTCTGAAGGGGCTGTCAGGGCTGCAGGAGCCTTTGTCGTCGCACTGAGGCTCTATGATCGGTCCAGATTGGTCATTGCCGAGGAAACTACTGATGTCCACCGATTGTAATGAGTCTACGAAGTCTGAAGTACCGAACCCGAGAGAGTCATCGAAGATCTGACGTTTGCGACGGTGTCTGGAACGTAAGATTTTTGTTATTAAGCAGATTAAGCGTCGATTATCTTGTTTACTAAGTCTCAGGTCTCAGGCCTTCGCTCAAGCGAATGAGAAAACAAGACTAATTAGAAATGTTTTTTTTTTCACGTCGTTGGAAATCCCCTTTCGTCATCCAACACCCCCTGCCTGGGTAGAGGCGCGAAGGGATATATGACTAAAATCACCAGGACATTCATTTTTGGCCCCAAAGGGAGCTCCGGGATTTCGAGAACGAAAAATCCGGAGCGAGAAATAAGATCTGTAGGTACTGCACAAGAGTTTACCCTTATTTGGGTTTTTATTTCATCATATCATCATGGCCATCATCATATTGGCCATACAACGTCCACTACTGAACAAAGGCGTCCCCCATAGATTTCCACAACTGTGTCATCATATTGGGGGAATTTCCCAGTACACACTACGCTTGGCAGGCGGGTTGGTGAGCGCAGAATGGCTACTGGTCCACAGAAAGGACGCTGCTGCCCATCCCTCTGGTTTAGAGTCTCCTTTTACGACCACTAGGGGAGGAGATGGAGTGGTGCTATATTCTTAATCCGGACACCACACGGCTAAGTTAAGATAAGTTTTTATTTACTTACCCGCTATTGATGGTGTTAAGAAGTTCATTGGTGGCGAATTCCAAGAAGAGGGATGTGTTGGCCAGCTTCAGAGCATATTTGTTGGCCTTAGAGAACGACGCCGCTGTGCCTACTGGAGACTTCGGGTCAGCTCCACCACCTGAAATTTAAATCACAGTTTAATTGACATAATATTTAAGAGGCCCCGTTGTTTTATCGTAAAAATATATCATCAGGTACCTACTGCGATAGAATATCAGCTACTTTTGCTTGATCTACTCGAGCGAACACACCTTTAGATTGTTACTTCGTCTCAATAATAAATCCTAATATTTAAAACTTGTATAACTTCATAAATCTTCGTGAAACTTCGCATAATATTATATACCTACTTAAAGGAGACTGGTAATTGTCCATACAATGCATGGCCCCGAATTTTGTTGGTCGTTACATTTATGAAATTGGTATGGTGTGATAGTATTTCATGAGTATTTAATTAGAATATTTTATCTTTTTATTATCAATTACGTTTATGTAAAATACTCGTTTTTGTGACAGTGAGATTAAGTATGGCGGTATGATCCAATAGTTACTATCGGTTAATTTATCACATTAATAATACCCATATGTATCAACACATGTAATTAAGGAATTGTTCGCAATATTCCAGACAAATTGGTATCTATGAGAACTTCTTTTTACATAGTTGGCACAAGGTCATAGGCAATAGTATGCATTTCATTGAAATGTCACTGGTTTATTCAAGTTGTCGTCTTTTTTTTGTACTTTTTATTTTAATTCTAAATCTCAAAGATTAATAGTGAAACAAAATATAAAAAGTATACACTTATTTTTAGTTAGGCTTTCATCTCTGTAACAGATCAGGCCCAAAACCACCCATGTCCTTTTCTTTCTATGAGCCTTTTCTTGGTTGACCTTCTCGAGCGCTGTAGCGAGTCTTATAACTGCTTTCGCACAGCACAACTTTTATCTTCATAAATAAAAGAAATGATAACTCACGTGCTTCCCACATCATGTACTCCAATTTCTTCCTATCAGCCATCTCTTGCTTGGCCTTCTCGAGTGCTGTAGCGAGCATGTCTTGAGACAGTCTCTCTGCGGCTTTAGCACCGCTTTCGTCCCTCCACGCGGATAGTTCCAGACAGCTATGCTGCGAGCAGTGTTGGGCTGCGTTCCTGGATTTTAGAAGATAGATTTATTTTACTATAGCTCTGATTCGAAAATACTTCTAGTCCTCGGCATAGTCGAAACTATTTTACAAAGTCGCTTATATTTATTATAGTTTATACTACTATCTACTGACGAGACGTGAACGTCACGAGCTTTGTGGTAAGCATCATGCCTGCCCATAACAGTTGTAATGCTACCCAGGACTAATCCTGCGTGGCGCCATACTGCGCTCGTCACCTCGAGGTACATTAGTTACTTAGTGTCTATTCCTTAGTGATTTCACTCTGCAGTACCCTTCAAACTGGAAAACAGTTAAGTTTCAGTAAGAAGTCAACTTCAGCTCTGATTTCGCCATGCCAATCTGATAATCGATTTTGTGTCTAAAGTTAAAACACTACTGCTTGACGGTGAATATCTGGCACTACGCAGAACAATAGGGGATCAGCATATTTGAAATATGTTTTAATACAATTGCGGTAAAACTTACAAATAAGGATCCTCCTTCACGAAAGCTTTCGGTTGGATGTTGGACAGAGTATCTTGAGCAGCGCAGAGCATTCCCGCGAGAGAAACTTTCCTGATAGCTCCAAGCTGATCGGGTGCAAAAGATGATGGAGGCAGATCATTTTCATACCAGAATCTGAAATGTAAATTAGATAAAGAAATATAGCCAAGACAATACATGTTTTTATATTTTAAATGGCATCGGTTACTAGAATCTGTCGTATCAGTCAATTTGGTCCTAAGCTCAAAAGGGTCGAGAAACGATTGCATTCTGTTAAAAGCTTTTGATACTATTATTATTTGATTATTTTAGTAATATTTGTACAATGAGTAGTTTATACGAGTGCATTTTGTTTTTTACCTATCGCTCTTCTTCAAGTTCGCGAACTGCGCCGCTAAAACACATGCAATAGTTGATCCAACAACAGCACCGGATGCTGGCTTCTCCATAGCACCTCCGATCATCAGTTCCACATCATCAGCACTCCTGGAATTGAAAAATATTTGGTTGATAGGATACTGAATAGAATGTTAGCAGCACATTGAAGTAAGTAATTTGTTGACCGAAGTGGCATAGTGTAGTTTCCGTTTCAGTGTTTGGGTTTTGTGTCGAAGATCTGATTCTGATAATGTGGTATTGTATTTGTGACGCACACAATGATTTCTAAGCCTATCCACTAAAAAAACTTATTCAACGATTATTTCAATAAAACCTTACCTGTACATATCAGCCATCATATCTTGCTGCTTTCTATTGAAGCCCATCTGACTAAAATCTCCAAAGGACTTAATGTTCGATGTAGGTTCACACATGCGCAGAGCTCTCAGATATGATGATATTCCATGGTCACGAGCCCGGTTCAAGTCCCATTGAGCGGACATAGGGAAGTGGGACACGTGCTGGGCACTGGTGCGTACTAAGTCTTGCAAGGTGGAGGTTGTGTTAATCTGAAACAAGTTATTGATTGTTAAGTATGTCCAGCGTGGAAACGATTAAATCTTTCGCCTGCCTGCAGGACTAGTCTTGCTGGAAACCACACTGCGCTCATCACATCGAGACAATAGTTATTTAGTCTCCATATCCAGTAATTTCACTAGCTACAGTGCCCTTCAAACCGGAACACAGTAATCTAAAGATAACAGTATATACTGCTCGGCAGCAGAATATTTGGCACTGCGGTGATACCTACCTGGCCCCGACTCTTGTAATAAGAGATCTGCCAGTGAATTGTAATACAATGTAAGTGATTTGTTAGTAGTAGTTCGTTTTGAAGCAAATTATCACTTCGACGAAGAAGTTTGAGAAAAGATCACTTTAGAGCATTCGTTTTATACAACGAATAACTAGTCATTTCAACTAAACAGTTAATATAAAATACAGGTATGAATTTCGTACCAGTTTCTGGTTCATCATAGCGTGGAAGATGGGTGCTACGGCGACAAGTTCAGAGTAGATCCCAGCGCGGTTGGCGCTGGAGTATCCGCGCCAGAAGCCCAAAGAAGTCAACTTCAGCTCTGCTTTCGCCATGCCAACCTGAACATAGATTTTGTGTTTATTTAAAGTGATAAGTTTTATTAAACATGTCTTTCTGAATTGCAAAGGATAACAATTAGCAATACATTTTAAGTCATTCGTTAAGAATTATTTTTAAATATAGGACTTTACTAACCTCTCCCAATAGAACGGGTAGGAACTCATTGTATGTTATGTGTTGGATGATAGCGGCGATAGCACGTCTAGTCTCCAGGAACAGTGTGGTATCGTCCCAGAACGGGTTCAGCGTGTAGAGCTCACCGGCGATGCGGTTGTGTTCGGATAACAAAGCCTTGTATAAAGGTGCGGTGGGAGAGCCGTCTCTGCACCTGGAATATAACAAGAACGAAATATTTAGTTAAATAAGTTTCTGAAAATGCAATCAGGTCAAGAATGTAGTTTGATTCTTAGGTCAGGTAAAATTAGATTGCTTTTTTCCTCATGCGGCTCGCGGTATTAGGTCCTTCATAGCAAGGGGTCCCGTGGGCCCAACCGTTTTTGACGAAATTGTAGATAATGTAGGTATTCTGTCTACGCATTATATGTAAAGGAGATATGTTTTCTAATAAAAATACTATAGTTTGTAATTCATCCGTTTACGCGGAATAGAGGAAGTAGGTACATATCGACACTTGAAAGCTAAAAGGGAATAAGCGACAAGCTTGTAATATTGAATTATCATTACAGTCGCCTTGATTTTTTTGCGTCTATTCGTTGAATAAATCCTGTCGCTTATTATCTTTTATTTTTCAAGCGTCAATCGGTCTTTTCCGTTTACGGATACATATTTGAGGAGTTCGTGCACTAGCATATCCAAGGAGGGTTGGTATCAGGCAGGCGGCCGACTGTGAAAACCTTTGCAATGTGACTATTATATTACGCCGACCTCAATGCCAGGACCAAGACAGGAAGAAAAAGAAGATTTGAGAAGCTTGTGGCATAATAGTGACCGCGTAGATCGAATGGTTGGCAAGGCGAAACCGCACTTGTCACGGACATACTTGAGTGAGTGATCATTCTTTCTTTCTATTTTGTTTACTTATGGGCAAAATTAATAATCAATCTAAACTAAAATCTTTGGGATAGAGATTAAGGCTTTGTCTGTTTTTGTGTTAAATTTGATCCTAACACAAACACGTATGTATTTCCAAATCATAAATCTAAAGTTTTCGGCCCTTAGCCACAAAAGCTAATGACTGCCGTGTCATGACAACAATAGCCGAGACGCTCAGTTCAAATACCACTGTGCTCATCCTGTCAACCCATCCATATACTGACCACGCTGAGCGTTGCTTAACCTCACCGATCGTTTATCGATCAGTGAGTGCGTAGGGCTATGAACGCTTTAACCATTCTTTGAATATTGAGACCCATCGTACCTCGGACAGCACGCGGCCCCAGTTGCTATACATTTGTATGTCATATGTTTACCCACATCAATGTGTTTACCTATGACACCCGTTGCGGGCATAAAGAATCTTTGGGATTCTAAGACTAATGGCCGAAATGAATAAGCAATCTAATCCAAAATCTTCATATTTAAGATTTTGAAATGCATCCATAGTTGTGTTACGATCACATAAAAAAGAAAACAAACATTTACGTAAACTGAAATCCAATGATTTTGGATTAGACTGATTATTAATTTCGGCCGTTAGAAGACAACTGGCCTAACCACTAGATACTGATATCAATATATATCGGTATGAAATATTGAATTCAACCGCATATTTTGATATGATAATATGTATATCCCATATGACTTAAGTTTAAAGGTTTGGTGGCGTATTTTCTACATATTATTTATGATTAATGGCCATGTGTGAAGAATTTTATCATCAATTTCTTGTTGTGGGGCAATTGTATTGTTATATTATTGTGTTTTAATTTCAAATCCTTTGTTTTTACATACGCCCTTGTCACTCTTTTAATAAGAGCATCCATAGAGCTGCTTGCCAGCACTCCTCCATAGGACCGAAATTTCTGAACCGAGCGCGTTAATTGTCGATGTTACAAGAAACTATTAGGTAGACCCTATATGAACAAAAACGTTGACTTGACGGATGGACTACAAGCCCCACATAATTTGGTAGGAAGAAGGCTGACGAGCGGAAGTAGGTATAATTGTACCAATATGTACTTCCTCTACTAGTATTTCATGTTCATTCATATTTATATAAGAACATAAAATAAGTTATTACGTCTACAGAAACCACAATGTCGGCATTACATTGTCGAGCCACGGAATGAATAAAAATAGGTACTACAGCATTTAAGCTCATCTGTTTCCTGACAAACGGCCTTCCCACGATCATTTAAATCATCTGCACCTCGTCTTACCTCACCTGTCAATATCTGCCAATGTAAATATGTAAAAAGATTGAAATCTCCATGTGGGAATGCAAATCATATCAAGGTTAGTTTGTTGGCGTTATTTGCATACAATCCATTTTATGACGACACCTAGGAATTCTATCTTTGGTTTATTTTGATGGCAGAGGCCGCTCATTGTCAGAATATAATGGAAAGGGAAAATATGTAAATACCCGGTAAGGAAATATATCCGATGGTAGTGTCTGAACATCATAATAATGATAAATAAAATCAAAATGAGTTAAAAGTATTTTAGAAGTGAAACTTACGATTACAGTTTTTAAGCAGTTCATAGCACAGGCTTTTGTCAAAATATATTAAGTTCGAGCGATACCTGACCCTGGCCCTACGCATAGAACGTATAGTTTTGTTAGGCTTGGTTTGCGTACATACTTACGAAGAGCGTTAAATTATTTGTTCTTGGTATTGGGTTGATTAACTATCTAGATAATTTTATAATTGCGTTTAGTAATTAGGTATTAGGAAGGCACGGTTGGCGTAGCGGCTAAGCGGCTAGCTTTCTGCGCTACGAGTAGCGGATTCGATCACTGCAGGGAACAAATGTTTGTATGATCTACAGATAGTAAGGACCCGAAAGCCCTGGGTGATACCCAAGATACAAGAACAATCCTAGTGCTGGGCACCGTTTAAAGAAAAAAGTAATATCACGTATCAGACAATTATTACCGCCAGTAGTTCTCTAGTAATCTGAAATTAACATCAGCTGTATGACGCAACAATGGTAATGCAAATCGAGCACCGTGCTGTGATTTAAGTTTCTCACCAGATAAGGAAAAGGTCAAAAAACTATTCAGCTCTCCATTTGCGTCTGCTCTTCGGCTGTTTTACAAATGGTTAAGAGAATTTTAAATGGACAAGGAAATCATTGAAAAGACGATCTTCGCCCGGAAACGCCAATTAAAGCACCTATCGGAAAAAACGTGAGCAGTAATAACTAAGCTATGGGTTATACACTCTTCTCTTCATAACCATAAGATTGTTCTTACAAAAGTGAGTGCAAAATGGATGCCGCGAACGTTTAAGGCGTCACAGAAACAAGCGCAAATTAAATGCTGTAACGAGTTTTAGAACTCTTTGGTGACGACCCATCAATTATCTTTGAGCGTATAGTTACTGAAGACGAAACGTGAGTTCGCCATTATGACGCCGAAAGCAAATAGGAGTCTATGCAATGGCACAAAAAAGGTTCTGACCCCCGAAGAAATTGAGTCATACCGTCAGCTGTACAAAACATAGCTACTGTTTTCTGGGAATCGAAAGGAATTTTACTCATACAGTAAGAATAAAGGGTGAAACCAGCAATAGAGCGTCACGCTTCTGCATTCTCAAAATAAGCAGTTAAAGAAAAATGAGAAATAAGTTAACGACAGGTGTGTTTCTTCTTCACGACAACGCTCCCATCCACACGTCGTAAGTTGACAGGGTGACGTACGGCGTTGTGAACTTGTAGAAGTGAATCACCCCATCTTAGTATCAGCCTCTAGTGATTATCATCCTTATCCAAATTTAAAGAAAAACCTTCTGTGATAACCATTTTCGGACCATGAATATTTTCTTTTGATTATGATAGTATAAATATCTATACATTTGCCTTCTCCTTCATGCCCATGTCCATACCGAGAACTTATTCAACACCAATCGTATTATGTGTGTTGCTATTATCACTAAGTATAGATGTTTAAAACGTATGAAATTATATAACCAGTTCTTATTTTAAATAACTTTGCATACAAACATGGTAGTAGATATTTTTATATTGACACAGTTGCTGCGTCATCGTAATTTGGAGGCTTTCATTACATAATTCGTTAATTCCAAACCTAATATTACTATCAAACTAAAAACTTGATTTATTATTACTTTCAGTTCCTACTCAATATGCATATTAGACCTACTAAAAACTGGAAAAAATAAGAAAGAACCTTACAAATAATGCGTCACATCACGCATTAAATAAAGTCCAGGAGCCAAAAGAATTAAAAAAATAACATACTATACAGAAGCCATACAGTTATTAGTGCAGAGGAACATTTTGTTCAGAGCAAACTGACACTGATTTATAACCTGGTACGCCATTAATTTGAAAGTTATTGATAGATGTCTGTCGAATCAATTTTAATCGAAACTTTAAATCATATATAAGTGCCTGTAATTTATTTGATTTTTCAAACATGCGTTAGCATGTTTTGGTTTGGACACATTTCTTTTTGATAGACAGATATATTTAAGCGAATTATATAATGTTAAAACCAAAAACACAGGTGACACCACGAAAATACAGATTAGAGGTTGAGTTTGAGTATATACGTAGTCACAAACACATCAGGCCGTAAACCTCCACTGCTGAACATGGACCTCCCAATGATCACTGTAGTGAGTGCATGATCACTAAAATGAGTGCATGATCACTATAATGACTGCATCATCACTACGCTTGACGGGTGGATTGATGACCTCAGTATGTTGCTAACAGATTGTTAACCGATGTTTTTTCACGGAACCCTAAAAATAGAACTTAAATATTTTATGATTGCGATTTACGGTAAAATACAGCTTAAATATTTTATATTTACGGTTTTACTGCTCATCATTAGGAACATTACCAGAGCTAAGATCACTTGTAGAAGAGATTGTATTTATTGTTTCATACAAAAGCGAAATTTGTATGATGTACTAGTCATTTATTTATTTATTTATTTATTTATTTATTTATTTATTTATTCAGAAAACCAACAGCGATACAATAATGTGTACAAAAGTCATATATAACTGCTAAGTATGGCCAATTATAGGTTTCCCTAGGTAACTATTAGATTATATAATTCGGCTAAAGAACAGACGAAAAATGTTTAATAATATTTAAAAAAAAGATATTATGACAATAATCGAGTGCAGCTATATAAACCAGAAACGTTACCAAATATCAAATTAAGCACTCTGATGGAGTGAAGTTAAATGGAGCTGCTTATCTTTTATAATTTTCATAAGTTGAGACTTAAACGATGTTTTAGACAGGCAGAAAAAGTCTGCATCACAGAATGTGGTATTATATGTTCGAGCAATGCGCGTGAGTACACCGTTTTTAGCATAGTTAGTGGCATGTCTGGGTACATTTAACATTGGTGTGTGTCGTGTGCGATGCAGCGGGGCGCTAAATGTCACTTGCGACAACAATTCGGGACAGTCCAAGCGACCGTTGAGTATATCGTACAATAGACACATATCCAGTACTTTGCGTCTATCTTCAAGGGTCAGCAAGCCGTGTGTGCTACAACTGAGTTCGTATGATAGTGGAGGTTTGCGTAGGCGATAGTTTAGGTGGTTAACAAATGTTTTTTGAATTCTTTCTAGTTGATTTGTGTATATTATATAGCACGGTGACCATATAGGGCAAGCATACTCTAGGGTGCTACGCACATACGAGAAATAAACAGTCTTCAAGGCTTCTACGTTCTTAAATACTCTACAAGATCTTAAAACGAATCCTAGATTTTTAAAAGCCTTTGTACTAATGTAGTCTGCATGTTCAGAGAATGACAGTTTACTATCGAACACAACTCCCAAATCATGAACTGTATTAACTTTTTTAATCGTGCTGCCTTTAAAGTTATATGGATAGTTAAAAGGGTGTTTTTTACGAGTGTAACTAATACTTTGACATTTTTCAATATTTACTGCTATTTTATTTATCGTGTAATAATTAGTTAGACTATCTAAATCTGCTTGAAGAGCTCTGCAATCATCAATGCAGCTAATTTTACAAAATATTTTCTTGTCATCAGCATACATTAAATGTTTAGAGTGCTTTAAAGAATCAGATATGTCGAACAAGTAAGCATTATAAAAAAGAGGCCCGAGATGTGAGCCCTGAGGCACTCCGCTGGGGATTTCGCTGAAGTTAGAGCGGTAACCTCCCACTACTACTGCTTGTGACCTTTTCGACAAGTAAGATTTGACCCAACGTAAGAGATCGCCACGTATCCCCAATCGAAATAGTTTGTTGAGCAGGATGACGTGATCCACGCGATCGAAAGCTTTTTCAAAGTCAGTGTAGATTACGTCAACCTGCCCACCATCATCCGCATTGTTAATGACATAGTTTGCAAAGCATGTCAAGTTTGAGACAGTGGATCGACTTTTCAGAAATCCGTGTTGTGTGTTAGGTATGCCAGCAATAATGTGTGGGTAAACAGCGTCATACACCAATTTTTCGAAAATCTTTGCTATAGTATTTAGAATAGAGATACCCCTATAATTTTCTAATTTTGTGCGTGAACCTTTCTTATGTATAGGAACGACGTGCGCTTTTTTCCATGCCTCTGGAAAGATGCCTGCCTCAAGAGAACGATTAAAAATAATACAGATAGGAAGTGATACAGATTTACCACATTTTTTCCAGAATAGTGGAGGAATTCGGTCGCATCCAGCTCCCTTATCAACACTTAGAACACTCAATGCTTGTTCCACAGTTGACAATGTTATTTGTAAGTTTGATATCAGATCAGAGCTCAGCCAGAGTCATGCCTAATTCGTCGTAACGCGGATAAGGTTGTTCGCCTATAGTAAAGACAATGAATGTACAATTGAGTTGATTGAATAGGTACAAAGCTATGGGAATAGTTCACACATTGAGTACTATTTCTATAATATCTATGATCGGTATTGTATGGGAATGGATTCAGTGATGCAATCTAATTAGGTACTTCTTACTCGTTTGTTTTCTTCCGTGTTTGTACTTACGTCGTGTAATTGCGTATCAATAAAATAAAATATTGATGATCGTGCTTATTCAAACAAGAACATTATATATTAATTGGTTATTGTTTACATTGTAATCGATGTTTATCTTGCTTAGAAAATATATTACCGAAGAACTATGAACGATTACGCTCATATTGTTTATATAAAGAAGGATATAAATTTTAATGTATTATTATTCGGGCCGTGCGACTATATCAATTTTATTTTATTAAAGTGCAGAGGTATTATTACCGTCCTGCTGTCTCGGCCAACGAAATTCACTCTAATTGCAGGGCACAATGCCTTGTATATTAGGCTTCTCGCAGGCGCCTCAGGCAGCTATTGCTGCACCTGACAATTTGGCGAAGGCGTATGGCCTCCAGCCAGTCAAGAACTTAAACAATATTGCTAAGGGCGCTCCCTAGTGAGAGTTAAGCCTTGGCTTAGGGTGTTGCTGGGGTCAACGTAGGGAGCTGTATCGTAACGATTATTTTGATTTAGGGTAATATTTAAAGCTTCAGACTCGATACAAGACGGCTCGAGTAAGGTTGAGGTGGAGGGGGCACAATGCCGATTCCAGGCTTTTAGAAGTTATACTTCTTTGGGTGCGACCAAAGTAAAATTTCAAGGTCAAATTTGAGTGCAACGTTTTATTTGTAACGTTTCTGACGCAAAAATAACGGATAGTAGATAAATGGCCATAGGGAGTGAAAAAGAGAGAACTATGTACCTATCAGAAAAAGACACGGTTGCATGTGCGAGTACAAGGGAGAGACGGTTCAGTGGGCTTAGGTATGTATTTCAACAGTGAGTAATATTTATTGTTAATTAATATTTATTGACCAGTTAATAACTGTTTATATATTAGTTAATAGCAGTTATTTTACAGTGAGTAGTATTTCTCTTAATTCATATTTATGTACATTTGTTTTAATAAAATTTCTAATAGATATGAATAAGGTTAGGATTCTTAAGTACTTGAAAAACAAACGAAAGCTAAAAATCCTTTTTATTAAATTACTTTAACGACTTTGCAGAGTAGCGATAAGTAATCCCTACTTTAAAGTGGTGGTGTTCTTCAAATACGTTGAAGTTGATTCACGTCTTAAAACATGAATAGATTTTAAATAAATTTGTTTCCATGGTTAGTCGGTGTCCTATGAAAAGAAGAAGTTTTACTTATGCTATGTGTTTTAAGATGCATGCGCTCTAATTATATTTATAATTTAATTTATTAATAGTTTGTCCGACTTACTTGCGGCAGGAGTCCAAGTCAATTTTTCCAGCATCATAGAGTCTCAAAGAACGCAGCTCCTTTTCAGCGCTGCCATACAACGCGGAGCCATCCAGGAATGACGTAGCAATGTTCATTTGATCACGATGCTCTGTTAAAGGTATATAATAATTGTAGATTTTTTTCATTTAATACATAAAATCGTTACATTAGGTGTTATAATACATTTGCCGCGTGGTGCTGGCTCAGAATGCCACCACCTCATCTCCTCCCGTGGGTGTAGTAAAAGTCGACTAAGGGATTAGCCGGAGGATGGGCAGCAGTGTCCTTCGAGTACATTAACAACTCAACTGCGATCGCCAACCCGTCTGCCAAGCGTGGCGATTATGGCAAAACCTCCAATGAGCCCACAACACATCCATATCGGTGGTTGTGGTGATCTTTGGGGGAGGCCTGTGTCCAGCAGTGGACGTCATTCGGCCGAAATGATGAAAAAAAATATTATGAGGTGTTATAAATAATTTCTTATGGCTAACAAGTATTATGTATCCTATTGGGGGATTTGGCACGTTGCGTAGTTTCATATTAACCCAACCAACTACTTACATATGTAATAAGCTTATATAGTAGTATAGTTTTTTTGGTGAAATAAATAGATAAACGTAGGTATACTAAAAACGTTCGGATAACTTAAAAAAAAAGAATACTAAAATAAGAATAAAGAAAGAATGAATTTCGTTTGGCGCGGTGGCTCATTCCTTGGCTTTCTGCGCTACGTGTGTCGGGTTCGATTATCGTGCGGAAAAACATTCTATGGCCTACAGGTCTTTGTCCGGGGGGGTCTTTGTACATGTGAGATTTATGTTTGTAACCCACACAGGAGAAATCCTATTGTGCGGCAACGTTTTAATAAGATTAAAAACGACTGATACATCTATTGACTAACCCGTTTATATATGATAGGTACAATCCCTCATCGCCACCCCATGAATGTCATAAGCTAAACATAGGCATCCCAATGACTTCTATACTGAATACTTACCTTCCTTGTTTGTATTGACATCTTGTATTGGCGGATCAATTAAATTAAATATCCTTAATCGAGCTTACTCAAACAGAAAAATAATCTATTTGTTTACTGTAATCAATGTTTGCTTCCTTTACGAATAAATCGCCATAACTAACCTTTTGAACCGTGTGGAGCCGGCTAATAATAGAACCAACCGATCTCAACGGTTGTCGGAAAAGGCGAGTATGGGATTAACCGGAGGATGGTAGCAGCGTCCTACCAGTACATCTAGAACTCAACTGCGATTGCCAACCCGCTTGCCAAGCGTGGCGATTGTCGCAAAACCCCTAATGAGCATACAACCCAAACCTAGACTAATCGTTGCGGCGATCTTTGTGGGAGGCCTATCCAGCAGTGGACGTTTCTTGGCTGATCATATCGATGCAGACTTTTGCCGTCATAACATCAGGCAAAGGGACGGTACGTATGTTAGGTATATTTCATGTGCTCCAGTGTGATCATACGAGGACCTGGAGCCTCCCTTAGGTGCCGAAGATAACCGCCCCACTGGTTTTAGCCGGTAGGAGTCCGGCATACCCCTTCGCCCTTCCCCGGGGCGAAGGAAGTTCATGAAGAATTTCCACTGGGCACCAATAAAAAAAAAAGAAAAAATAGGTATACTTCATGTATACTGTTAGGCAGTATGTTTCCGCATATAAACAAGACTATTATACACATATTTTAATCACGATGGTTGCTGTATCACACCGAGTTAACGAACTAGGAACCATAGCGATAGAGAAAGACCGCTCGAGTAGCCTTGGACGCAGCTTTATTTCCTCGAACAATTTGACTGGCCAATCGACATTTTTAATGCATGTTAAGCGTACGATTATGTCAACGTTACAAAATTTCGGTAAGAAACGTTCACTGGTTCACTGAAACCAGTTGGTTGTACTTCCTAGTGAAGTGCAACATTTCAAACGTGTCGGCCCGTAAGCCGTCACTGCGTACGCTCGCGACGACGAAATTAAACATGATAGCTATGAATATTCATACAATTACCTACTATTACGATATTTTATGGCACGTGAAATAAGACTTTCGGCTATTTTGTAACATATGGATTATCAGAAATTATCAACCTTGATCATTTCGGCCGAATGTATCCTTGCAATGTATGCTTTGCCTCCCCCAAAGATCACCACAACCACCGATACGGATGTGTTGTGGGCTCATTGGGGGGTTTTGCCATAATCGCCACGCTTGGCAGGCGGGTTGGCGATCGCTGTTGAGTTGTTAATGTACTCGAAGGACGCTGCTGCCCATCCTCCGGCTAATCCCTTAGTCGACTTTTACGACACCCATGGGAGGAGATAGGGTGGTGGCATACTGAGCCGGCACCGCACGGCAAATTATCAACCTTCCCTTGCTCTTATTCTGTACTCTAGTTGATTTAAATTGAAAACAGGCTATCGTAACATAGATTAATTAATTAATAGGTGTCGTATATGAGCTGCCTAATTTTATTGTTAAATGGTAAGAGATGAGATCTGTTATTCTGTAGAGTTATTAGAATATAACATTTGCACGTGTCCTATATACTTTACTTAGGTATCTTATTGCAAGATTCTAGCTAGATAGGTACACCGCCGCAGTACAAGATATTCAATACCAAGTTTGGGTTTAAAGGGCTCTGAAGCTAGTGAAATTACTAGATAAAGGGACCAAATTACGAATATCTAGAGGTGACAAGCGCAATGTGGAGCCACGACAAAAACTAATCCAGAGTAGCATTACAATCGTTATGGGCAGGCATGGTGCTTACCACCAAGCGAATGACTTGCTCGTCATATCGATAATACTCGTAGTTGTAGAGTTACGTACCAAAACCACACGAATCGATGTTCCTTATTGGAGCAGAACGAACATAGTCACATATGGCTCCTTGGCAATTCTGCAAGCAAAACAACACATTCATGTTTAGATAAATATTTTATTAGCACATTTATTTTCTATAGTTCTAATATGCTTTATAGGAATCCGAACCACGTTTCAAGATCAAATCGATGTAGGTCTCATGTATTAATCATCGTATTATTATATAACTAGCTGGGACCCGCGGTTTCACCCGCGTTTAATTTAAAAGAAATTTAGAGTACTTCGACATAGACACTTGACATAGAATATATATATTGGATTTCAAGGGTTTTATTTTTTTGCGCGGAACCCTAATTATTTTTCTAAAACAAAAGTAGCCTTAGCTATTCCTTTTAATATCAGCTATCTGCCAGTGAAAGTCCCGTCAAAATCGGTCCAGCCGTTTAGGAGATTACCCGGAACAAACAGACAGACAAAAAAAATTAAAATTGTTTTTTTGTTATAGGTACCGTATATAATTTCATATGCAATTAGTAAAAAGCTGTTATTTTGACATTACAAACAGACACTTCAATTTTATTTATTTGTATAGATAATACTGTATTAATAAAACTAGACACTTATATGCATAATTACATCGGTAAGTACGTATATAAAAGTGCTCGTTAAAAAGGTCATAGAAATCAGAATTGTGATGACCGTCATGTGATGACAGTGACTTCGGGAGTAGCAGCATGACTCAATTCTATACGTAAAAAACGTTTATTTTCTTCTTTAAAATCAGTGTTATCCACGTATCATTAGTAATGTTTTTGGAGATTCTGTTTTAAGCTGTGTTTTTTAGGTTTTACTACTCTATAGGTTGGGTTGATATAATAGGTAATCTGCCGTCCTTTAACTAGAAAGCCGGTAACCCTCAGCAGGTAGATTTTGACTTCTTAATGCAAGGTGATATAGTTTTAAATTCTCTGTCTTCCTATCTAAGAACCATAATTATATTAGTGATAGTTCCTGAGTTACAAACACTATAAAAGCCGTTAAGGTAAGGTTAGCGACCTTTAAGTAAAGTAATTAGAGCCGAAAACAAGCTAAATCATTAGCTAAATAAATAAATAAAAGACTCAATAATGTTTGAAAATAGTTTTCTGAACAAATAAGACCAATTATGGACGCAAAAAAATGTAAATAACAGTCATTAATCTAAGTATGATAGTGTTTTTAGATATAACGACAACCCACCTTTTTTTGCTGTTTCTTGAAAACTACCTTTTGGGCTTAACGGCTTTCTAGTTAAAGGACGGCAGTAATACACAAATTGCCTACATTATCAAACATATAAGATTTTTTACCAAATAAATCCGTCGATCTCTCACTCCCTCTTGTTCGTCTCTTTTATTTAAATTAATCATATCGTACACAAAACCTTTACAACGTGACAAATTAGCATACATGATGGTTTATAAAACTATTCGATTAATCCAAAAATAAAGTATCGGTTACGCCACCTCTATTCAAGTGTATACTGTGTACGAGTACAGATCACATACTTCATTGTACCTATATTAATATTGAATTATATTTGTAACAAATGCTTTTAGCTTTAACTTTGTCGCCCCTACATTCCAAGCAAGAATTCAAAGTGATCAAATTACACGCGTCACAAAATTAGTTTTAATACGGACCGGTTAGATGACTGGGTCAGTCTGTGATTATGATTATCCTGCAGGCTGTTTAATTAAACTTCTGAGTTACTAAAGGTAACATGTAATTTAATGACTTGTCTAGTACAGATCTTTCCATTCTAAGGTTGCCTGTAATAAATCGTTGAATGCGATAAGGCCTTTACTTCATAACTAGATGATACTGTTTTGTATCTTTTACAGATTGGTGTACAGTAAATAAATTAACAAATATCAAAAATACACTTAATATAAACGTTGAATTTTCGAATATCGAAAAGGAAACCTCCGAGTTTACCTACTAAATTCAACTTTAAAACAATTATTTAGAGATAAAAGATGAACGTAGGTATTGACCCAAGCTCTCACCCCCTGCAGTATGTCGTGCTATTTACTGGACATCCTGTATATTTATAATTATTGATATGTCCTTCATAATTTTGTTTTTCATCAGACACATTCTACGTACCTTATTGGGGCGCATGGATGACGTACGTATACGTACGTAAAGGCGACTAAGATTGTGGAAAGGGAAACCTACTCCGCGATATACTGCGATCATCGTCCACTGATTGTCAAGAACGGGCAAGAATCTCCCTGGTTACTCTTTTTAAATCATATTGGTACGATGTTTTCTTTTTAACTACAATGTTCCCGAAATGATGGTAATGTGAGGACAATGGCGGAGAAAAGAGTCTAAACTTCTTAAAAAGTCTACACTAAACAAGCCTGATTTTAATATTTACTAGAGTTTTTGATTAAATTGTCATGACAGCATTAAGATGCCACCTCCCAACAGACGGCACGCGTTCACGAGCACAATGCTCTCAACTGTATAAGCCTATGAAGATGGATGAAAACTCATACCAAACTTTCTCTTAACAAGTGTGCGTATGTCTACTTATTTCTTAAATGTTAAAGGAATATAAGGGCTACTTTGTCAAATTTATTTTGTATGACTTTGAATATACCTTGTACATAGAGAAATAGTAGTCCCTTCGAGCTTTATAAATCAAGTACATAACAAATTACGAATTTCTATGATAAAAAAATATGTTTACGACATTTAACCGAATGTAACCGCTCGTTGTGGAAATCTATACGGGAGGCCTTTGTTCAGCAATGGGCGTCCTTTGGCTGATTTTAATATAGAATATTTCGGAATTGCTTATAAAATAATTCGGTCCAAACGCAGGCTTTCAATAACAGTGTAAATTATCTACGCTAACAAAAACAATAGCAAATTCTATTCGTTGTTTGACAATCTAAATAATTTCCTGTCCTGTCTCATGACATGTCATGTGACATGAAAAGTGAGCCTATCAGGAACTGAGAGATCGCCTACAAGATTGTTACTTCACCATTGCTTTCACTGCGACCGCTACATGCGTAACCTTTTCACGACCCCGCGAACTATCACGAATGTTACGAAACACAGTCTTGTCGTATCCACTTGTTATTGATCCGTTTATTTTTAAAACATATAACAGTAGCGACCAGGACCTGGTCAAATATAGCGGCAAGTTAGCTTTAAATAAAAAAGAAATGCCCAAGTTGAGCTTAAAAAAGTCTCCTAAATATAGAAAACACCGCAAATCTCAGGATTTTCATTTTATTATCATTCCAGTAGCATATTTCAGTCATAAAGGTTTCATATACTTTTATTCAAATGATATTATACGAAACCGTATGTAATGAATTTTGAAAATAAATCTGTGTTGCTTAGATCTTTTAGATGTGTGGTTTTCAAATTTGCATAGTTTAAAGTGGATTATCTACCAATGACACAATAAGTTAAGTATAGTTTTGACCGCTTAAACTAAATACTTCCATCACGAGCTCTTTACACAATGTTAACACAGTGTTAGTTATCCTTATTAGCTTTTTAGAGAGTACAAAATTGGCAAAAATATCTTTGAACGTGTTACCCGGGTTGCATGACGAACATATACATTAGTATATGCTCGTCATGCATTGAGTATTTACCGAAACTAGTGGTCGCCTGGTGGTTGAAATTCATCATATCATCATATCAGCCACAGGTCGTCCACTGCTGAACAAAGGCCTCCCCCTTAGATCTCCACAACGAGCGGTCACATGCCGCTCTCATCCAACGACTCCCAGCGACCTTCACCAGGTCGTCTGTCCACCTCGTTGGAGGTCGTCCCACGCTGCGTTTTCCGGTGCGCGGTCTCCATTCGAGAACCTTTTTGCCCCAACGGCCATCAGTTCTACGAGCAATGTGCCCTGCCCATTGCCACTTCAGCTTACTAATCCTTGCAGCTATGTCGATAACTTTAGTTCTTCTACGGATCTCCTCATTTCTGATTCGATCTCGTAGAGAAATACCAAGCATAGCTCTCTCTATAGCTCGCTGAGTGACCTTGAGCTTTCTTATGAGGCCCATTGTGAGTGACCACGTCTTTGTTCCATATGTCATTACTGGTAACACACACTGGTTAAAGACTTTCGTCTTTAGGCATTGCGGTATTGTTGACGAAAAGACGTTGGGAAGTCTCCCGAACGCTGCCCAGCCGAGTCGGATTCGACGATTGACCTCTTTCTCGAAGTTGGACCTACCTAACTGGACAGTTTGTCCTAGGTAGACATACTCGTCAACAACTTCGAGAACAGAGCTCCCAACGGATATTGGGATGGGCACGACATGGGCATTTGACATGACTTTCGTCTTGCCCATGTTCATTTTAAGGCCCACCTGTTGGGAAACCTGGTTGAGATCATCAAGCATTGTGCTGAGCTCTTGCAGCGATTCTGCCATGACTACGATATCGTCGGCAAATCGAAGGTGAGTGATATACTCGCCATTGATGTTAATGCCGAATCCTTTCCACTCCAGCAGCTTGAAGGTATCCTCCATTGCAGCGGTGAACAGTTTCGGGGAAATTACGTCCCCCTGTCTCACACCTCTCTGCAATGGAATTGCCCCCGTGCTCTGTTCATGTACTCGGACCGACATGGTGGCGTTTCTGTATAAGCACTTCAACACTTCAATGTACCGATAGTCAATGTGGCACCGCTGCAGAGATTGCAGCACTGCCCAGGTTTCGATCGAATCGAAGGCTTTCTCATAGTCCACAAACGCCAAGCATAGTGGCAGATTATACTCCTCGGTCTTCTGTATAACCTGCCGCAGCGTATGGATGTGGTCTATGGTACTGAAACCTTTTCGGAAACCGGCTTGTTCGGGAAGCTGGAAGTCATCAAACCTGCGCTCGAGACGATTCGTGATGACCCTTGAAAAATTATTTTAAATTAAATTATAATTATTTCCATATGTTGTATAATGGTTGAAATTAAATTATAATTATTTCCATATGAACTGTAACTATGCCAAATCTCACACTCCTCCGTGCGCGCACTGTGCTAAAAACGGGTACAAAGATTTTTCTTCACGTTTAAATAGATAAGAGACGCGCGATTTCGATTATATATTATGGTCAATCCGCATGCCAAGCGTAGTGATTAAGGCAACAGCTCTATGACCGTCTTGTAGTGCTGATTGTAGTGATAATTGGCAGGCCAATCCGGATGCAGAGCAGGAGCAGAGGATGTTTACGGGCTGATACGTTCATCATTATGATGACGGTCGAAATCAGTTAAATTTTGATTAAAAATTGTACGGTAAATAAAATAAAATAACTTTTTAAAATCTGTAACGATGTCTATCACCTTAGTCATCCTGGGACCACGAATGCTGCAAAGTATGCGAATCGGCAAAAATCTAAAAAATACGCGATAGAATCCGTTTAAAAGTGTTTTATTATAATGTGTAATAATTGCGAAAACCTAAGAAATTCGGTTTAAAGAATTTTATTTCCCGAAAGAACATTAGATAGTTCACTTAATATGAGAAACTTAATTAAAATATATTCAAATACATAGATGTATTCAATCTACCATAGTTAAAGTAAAATTGACAATTATTAATTAGGACATTACTATCAGTCTTCTTTATTAGACTACATTTAGTGTAATCAAATAACAATCAGTTAACAGTTAATGAAACATTTTGGATCACACAACATGTTTGTATCACCATCACTTCGTTATTTGAACATGATGGTTTTGATGCGACATCCTTAATCGGATTTTAGTGTGTCTTGTTGCAATGTAAATATGTGTACCATATGAATAAACTTTCTAGTATTTCTATAGTGCGCTAATTGCATAGGCTCGACGTGACTGATCGATAATAGCAGCATGAAACATCTACGAATTCAAAAGTTCATCAGAAGAGTTTGTGTGTATGACAAGGACAGTGGTAAAGTTCACGGCTGGTAATAGAATCACCGTAATGATGCCCCAGTAAGTTATTATTGTTATTTACAATGTAATCAAGCTTAATTGGTTGAGTGTCGACCAAGTTCAAGTTGGCAATCCTTGAACAAGGCGGTCAAGTGACTGTTGGCTTCCACGACGAGGGTTCGTTAGCATTATAAGTTCTTGCTTTGGCTCAATCATTAGACTTTTGGATTGGTACCTTATAGAACTAATTAAGATTTACAAAACAGAAAAGAGAATATGTTAGAACTTTATCATCAACATCCTGTTTACATCCACTGTTGAGTATGGGCTTACTACTAGATCACTACACGAAGTGATCTAGAGGGAATATTGCCACTATAACCGCGTTTCGCATACATACTGGTGTAATGCTGCTCATTCTTCAAAAATGATTACTAAGCTGTTTTAGGACCATACGGAACACTGTGAAACTGATTGTATAAAAGTATATTGAAAAACAGATCTTTCTTTTCCACATTGAAGTAAAGGACCCTAACAAAAAAGATACAATTTGCGAATAGGAGGTGCGCATCATTAGTTGGGTGATTACGCGGACATTGAATGGGAGTCACGTTGCGCCACCATCCGTTCCTCTTAACAAAAAGCATGCGTCCGCTGGCCTTCAGTATGTTGGACACGATGTGTGATTTAGTCTCATAGTAAGTCTTGGCCACGTAATCGATTGTGTTTATAGGCTTTGCATTTGTAACGAATTCATTGAAATAGAACTTGAATGAATCATTGAACTTCTCAAGAATTGTTCTTGGAACGATATTATTAATCTTTTAAGGAAGTTCATACGTATAGTTTTTTACGAATATTAGTTAAACCTTGACCCCTCTTGTAGTTTATGTGTGCAGTTACATTAAAATGTATGAAGTTTCTTATGCCTGTACCACAGAAAGAGAATCAAAAATTAAGTTAAACTCGAGTCTAGATTGCGGTAATCAAATATGAACCCTACGTAATAGGTGGACCTATTACGTAGGGTTCATATTTATTCAATTGATGCGATCTCGACTTAAGTTCTACTTGCGTTTTGATTCTCGATCTACGGGCCAAAGTCCAAATCGGACGATTGTTAATATAGCTTTTATTTGCAATTTATTAATTAGGTATCCGACGCCTTCACTTTTTTAAACATTTATTTGAATTCAGAAACTGATAGGTTGTCGAATATTATGACTTAGTTCAAAGAGTACAAAGTTACACCTTCTTAATTTAGTTATATAAAGTACCGTATTTCCATTGGCTGTGGATATGAGGTCGTCCATAATGAGCTGTCCCCATGCAGCGAGCATGCTGGTTACGTAGTCGTGGTCGGCAGACGGGGTTAGCTGAGCTGCTGCATGGACTGCCAGTGACGGTTCCGGAAGGTAAGGCGGTGATAATGGTTGAGATATACCTTGAACAAAAGACAACAATCTTATTAATATGACAAATATAAGCTTTCTTAATATAGTAACACGGTTTCTTCCTTATAGAGTGTATCTGTATGATCTTGAAGAGATTCTTAGGTTGTGGAATACGTTCTCTTCCTCAATCCTAAGTAACCTTAAGTTAAATTAACTAACAATTTAAAGATACGCTCCGAAATAAGTAATTCAGGCAACGATTTCAGGCAATAATCATTAATAATGTGAGGAGATTATGCACCATCTATAAATAAACTAAAATCTTCACAGATCAGCTCCTTTCAAAATGCGCTAGAACTTCGTATTGCTTTGCTCCGATTTCAAATCGATATTTGCATTGAAAATAAATACAGATGCAAATATAAATGAATGCCCACCAATTAAAATGATAATGGTATATATTTAGATAGGGATTTAGTGCTTTAATAGTACAAGTTTCTGTGGTCTATATACCTATTTCATTTGTAGATATTCGTATGTGAGCAAGGTACTGACTTCATGAAAGCATAGTCTGCAACTAGATTGCCGGATGTTTCTGTAAATATCTTCAACCGTGAAGGAAGTGCATACTTTAACAACGTATTTTAATAAGCAATTCGGGTTATCTTAGTTAACTATTTATGATGTATGGCAGTACCTACGTTAAGTAATTCGTTGCTAACTCGCCTCTAAACATATTTTAAATCATAAAATAAATCGGAAGGCAGTATAATGTTAACCAAACTTATTTATTAACTTAAATATAGAAAACAAGAATTTCACGCTAGTAGATTTTATCTTAAAACATTGACTAATAAGATGTCACCCACATTGTATAGTAGTTAAGTATTTGTAGTGTCATTGTACTTACTTAGTGATAAAGAATCGGATTTATCTAGCCAATTAGCATAAACATAGTATCAGAACGCGATACCAACACTTTTTTAACTTTTTTAAGTCACAGCAATTATGTAGATAGAACTTCGTAAAAAAGTCATCAAATTGTGGCAACAAATTGATTTTAGACAGCAACCCATTACATATGTGAAAAAAAAAACTTGGATGATCGTCATGAAACTATGTTCGCTCTATACTAAGCAGCAATAAATTTATTTCAAAGTATAGAGTTAATAAATCCCTTGTAGTTGGAAACAGTGAGTTTCTATTGTTTGTAACGTCTGTCGAAGTCAATGTCGGCTTCCGTGTCTCGAGCGTGACAAATCACCCAGATTTAATTAATAGTTATCTTGCTTGATCTCTTAGTTATCGCTCTAGAATATTTTTATTATGTTTTCTCTCACAAGGGGCTTACCTTCTTACGATTGCGCCAATCAAAGCTCCTATCATGGTTGTCGTGATTTGAAGAAGAAAGTTATGCTTGATGTGTACACGCGTGGAAGAATGGCTTGTCCTATCAAAATATATCAAAAGTACCTATGTATGTATGAGGGATTACTACGTCTATTTTTGTTTATGATATAATCCGCGTGAGTAGGTTTTTAACCGACTTCAAAAAGGAGGTTCTCAATTCGATGCGTATTTTTTTTTATATATGTACACCAATTACTCCGACATTTGTGATGCGATTTGAGAAATTCATTTTTAACTGGTGCAAAGTGCTTTCAACTTGGTCCCATATAAATTTAAGAGTAGTTAAAAGTTAAAAGTAGTTTATTAACCAGCTTCAATAAACAGGTTAATTTAACTGCGCTTATCTAGATGATGTCTTAATAGTTTCGATTCCTCTCAGATCAGAGAACCGATTTGAGTCATTTTTATTTTTAGTGTTAAATACTAATACCAAATTGGAAAAAGTTCTTACATTTATTTACGCTAAAAAGAAACAAATAAAGCTGTTTAACAAAAAATACCGACTTCAAAAATAAAGTTTTGTTACCTTTTCAGTGGTTTTAATATTTTTATCGTGTAGGGGTTTTGAAGTCGCTCTAGTGTGATCTTACGAGGACCTGGAGCCCCCCTTCGGTGCCGAAGATGACCGCTCCAGTGGTTTTAGCTGGCAGGAGTCCGGCATACCCCTTCACCCTTCCCCGGGGTGAAGGAAGTTCCATGTAGAATTTCCACTGGACATCAATCAAAAAAGGGGTTTTGAAGTCGGTTTTTTTGTTAATAAGTTTTATTTACTTAATACAAATACGGATATTTTCTCTCAAATACGCAAATCCTAAGCACAAAGGTGTATGCGCGTAGATTAATGCAATTGATTGTCTTTTAAATTTTAGATTTAAATATAAGTTATTTTATGTAAGTATTTATTGTGTGTTCGCAAAAACTGTGTGTACAATATTTTCAATTTTAAAACTTGCTTCTTCTTAATTTCCCTTTTTGATTTCACCACATACTTTTGTGTACTAAACCAATGTAAACATTGATTATGAAATTGCAGAAGATCGGAAGCTATCGTTTAGATGCTTCGTTTGAGTTAGGTAATCGTTCAATCATCGAATCGATAATCGAAGTAACTAGAGTTCATTGAACTTTTTAAAGAGCCCCATACTGTAGTCCCTTGGGAAAACCTCACTGGGGAGCTGATACCACAACCTGAGCGTACGTAATTTCCTCTGAAACCGTTGGTACACCATTTTGGCTCTTGGTTATGCGGATAATCTCCCCGCCGGTGGCGAGACGTGCGATGGTAGAAAGTAACCGTTGGCATCATTTCGATCAATTCCTTAGAAATTCTCTTAGTCCTCTGTACAAGTGGTAGAACACACATAGGGTGGCAAAGTCTCTCCTCAGGTTGAAATATTCTAGACTGCTTGTGAGCTTGGGATCGTCGATAATCCTAACTGCACGTTTCTGGACCGAGCATAAGGCCCAAGCTGATCTCCAGGTGCTTATGCCCATAAATGGCAGCAGTATTCCATATGGCGCCGGACGTGTGACTTTTAAAGATTCAGTCTTTGCTCCGTTGAGAAGCCTTACCTTGTGGAGAGCACCGAGTTTTTTGGACGCTTGTTCGACCATATCCTACTGCGAAACTTGACGCTGCTGGAAATGTCGACACCAAATCGTGTCTTGTGATTACAATGTGACCTTACATAGATCAAGTCTTTGAATTGTGCATAAATCCGGTACCGATAATGTATTCAGCAGATAGGTATGTATTAAATAATAGTCGTGTTATTTTTAGTCTTCTTCGTCTAGTATGTTAAATAATGTTATAACTAAATCGATTAAAACTACGACATCACTACCTTCGTCCATCCATCATTATCTACCATCACGTAGTAACATTTTTATGTGTTAAATCTAACGTAGATATTACTAAGTCTAATAATCGAAGGTCATGTCTCACATCTTTAATAATATAAAGTATGTTACGCCTTACCTGTTTAAAACGATATAAGACGACGTAACATTGTGGTTTTCTAAACCAAACCCATGAGTTATTTAAGTGTAATTTTATATACACCTATGACACCTTTTAGCTTAACAACGAATAATCGTAAAGTTAAACAAAGTAGGTATGACCACTTGACAGAATTCACAAGCAATTGTTACTGAGATTGACAAATCCAATGTCCATAGAAAATTCAGTTAAATTAAATCTACTTTGAAGATCGTAGTTACGATAGTGTCAAATGTTACGCTGGTTATTGCTTTTATTATATACATGGATATAGCCTAGGACATAACCTAACTTACCAAGGGCGTACCTAGAATCTGAGCCAGGAGGGCGGGAAGATGCTGCTGCCCATCCTCTTGTTACCAACCCGTCGCCTTTTAGGTCCCCTATCCATCATTCACCATTATCTTCTCGCAGACACCTAATGGAGCTGTAGCTACTTAACCGGATAAATATGACGAAGCCGTAAGCGCTTTCGGTGAAGCAAAAAAAAAAAACTGGTAACAACCCCAAGGGTAACCCCTAGTGAGACTCGGACTTCGGCTTAGGGCGTGTACAATAATATGAAACACAAGATAAGAATGTATAAAAAAAAAAAGTTACAGTGCTAATCCGTCCGTTCATTTTGGAACAGCGAAACGCTCGACTGTCGCTGCGTTCCTGTAACATTCTAGTAGTGGATCTAGGATTCGTCACCAGTAACGAGGCCATAAAGGTGCCAAAACGAGCCTACTTCAAATGTGTCCATCATATCACAGTACCATTCTACACAAGCCTGCTTCTGGGCCTCGATGTGGCTGCGCGGCACCCAACAAAACTACTCGCCGTGCGCGAAGATGCACGTATAGAATTTCAATGTGAATCTCCCACATATTAAGTCTCACATATTGTGCTGAACCTCCTAATGAAATTCGCCTATTTTCTTTCTGTAACAGAACTGTTTTCTTTCTGGGCCCACTGACGTCGCGTTGCCGCGTCACTCAGTGCTCCGATGACTTTGCCTTTTTAAGCCATTCGAAGTTTTCCATTTTTAGGCGACGTTTGAACGCATAACAATCACAGTGAAAATTTTCCCGATGTAAATCTATTTTTCAGTGAGTAAAAATATTTTTAGGTAAGTTTGAATGTGGAACGTTCGTATTTTTCTTTTGAATAGGTAGTTGTGTTTTAGAACTTGTTTTGTTGGGTTGATGGTACGACTAATAACGGTAATAAGTAAAAAAAAAAACGCTTGTAACAACCAGCCTGTGTATAATACATACATTTTTGCATAAATATCTAAGTGGCCTGGTATTATAGATAAATATTATAAAAGGAACTATTTATTATACTATACAATACATTTATGTTATAATAGAATAAATCTATGAAGTCATAAAATTCGCGATGAGCCGATAAAACGAATCGGCCTATGAGGCGTTAATAACATAACCTTTGCGTATTATTACAATGAGCAACAATTATAATTGGAGGCTTTGTCATTGATCGCTGATTGTTAAGTGTGTATATAATTGCATAATATCTAATGGCTAGCGTGAATATAGGAGATTTGTCCAGAGTAGATGTTAACAATTTAAAAGTATCCGTTAAAGTAAAATGATACTCAATCTTACTATTAATCCAATACCAACGAAATGGACAATGCAGTACCGCTTACCAAATATACTACTTTATCTAAATTGGACAATTATTTGGCATGTATAATATAAAAATAATGAATTGTGGAGGAAATAGAGGTTATCAGTTGCACACCTATGCTACATCCTAATATGGAATTTATCATTATAATACTTAACTGTTTATTCTTATACGCATATGCATAGGAATTTATAAAGTTTGTACATTTTGCAATAGATAGAACCTTGTAGGTATCCGGTATAAATTGAATTATGTATTTTATGACAATGTAATGGTTGTTTAAATTACACATAAGTTTAGTTTTAAGCTTTATTAAGCAGTATAATGATACCGGCTGTTTGCAATTTCAGTGTTAAGATAAGAATTATATTTAGTAATTTAGTTGTATAATATTTGTAAGAATTTCCGTACTATAAAACAGAGTTTTTGCATGTGGTTGCACAGCATTTCTCTTATTTTTCTCATTCTTAATGAATGAGATTAATATTGAAAGAGATAACTTTGTATATTTCTTTATTTTTTACTCATTATTACTACTACGCGGCACTAACCCATACCAAGTCCGTACAAAATGGTACAAAAATGTTTAGATGACTTATTTCATAAATTTGTATTAGGTATATTTTCCGACAAAAAATAATATCACAATAAATATAAAAAATTAAAACCAGCCAGCGCCTATTCTTATATATCATTATTATATTATTTCTTCGTTTCTTTTTATATAGGACTAGCCACAGTCGTTTAAGAAAAATGTGGCTGCTTAACCAGTCAATTCTAGCAAAGCCAAAAGAGGCCTACAGCCAGGCTTAAAATTATTTTGCACAAACTAAGCAACTGTAGCCAAGGGCGCCCCCTGCAGGACTCAAACCTCGGCTTGGGCGTTGCTGGAGGATACAAGCTATGTAGGGACAGCTGAATCGGTATTAGTTAGGGAATATTTAAAACTAGTCTCGGCCCGGGCCGGTGCGAGCTATGGGCCCCCCCAGATGATGATTGAATTGATCGGTGTCGGTATGACGGTGAACGAGACTCCGCGAGAGTCTCTTTATGTGTTCTACGGTAATTTTGTCGACCCAGATCGATCATCATCCCTGGGGGAGGGCCGATATTGTAAAATGTTTCATGTTGGACACATTACGTGAATCAGCTGACAGGTCAGTACAGGCACGGCGGCGATCGGTAGATTATGCATGTTACTCCCCTATGCATCCGCACCCGTGTGGCTAGATTATGCGTGGATAACGAGCCTATATTGTGAGTTTCTTCTTCTTTGTTGTATGTTAAAGCGACTCAATTAATGAAAATCTTCTACTTATAAATAATTCCAGTTGTATACACCCAGTGCATGCAGGGACATTCGAGATGTTAAGCTCGCTATTGTTTTGCATACTGCTTACAATTATTATTCAATAATATAATAACAAATACTTACTATCAGCGTAATTGGGTGGCATAAGCCTGAGGAACACATCACCCCGTCTGCCCCACGGCCTGTGTCGCACATTGTTGCACTCGCCGCTCGCACTACGGTACTTGCTGGGCGGGCAGGGGATCCTGCTGAACTCATCTTCGTCTGATGAGCAGTTATGCCTGAGAAATTATAAAAATAACTGATGAAATAACGAGATAAAGTGCAAAGATCGTGATCTTACTTTTCGATTTGATGCGTGAACTTGAATGTGAAGTTAATGTTTTAATGATAGGATAACTTTATTTTTTGTACAGCATGGTAACGGGCCTGGCAATTCATTCGTCTCCGTAAGCATCATGTTTGCCCAAAACAATTGTAATGCTACCCAGGACTAGTCTGCGTGTTTACACTGGTTATTTAGTCTCCTATGCCCAGTAATTTCACTAGCTATAGTGCCCCTCTAACCGGAAAACAGTAATGCTAAAGTTTAAACACTACTGATTCGTGGCGCATATCTGGGACTGGGGTGGTTTATACCTAATTTTATTGATCCCCAGTGGACATTCATCATGTACTCCCTCTGCCTTGAAGAGAATGACAGGCAGGGGCTCCAGGTCCTCGTAAGATCACACTAGAGCCTCCCATTAGTGCCCCGCCTATAGGCATATCCCGGAGTGGACGACTGTATGGCGGTCACCCTCTCTAGTGGAGGGGAGACGACTGTAATAAAGGGGAGGTATGGGATCCCCGAAGCAAGGGGCACCAAAGGTGGGAAGATGGAAAGACTATCTTTTAAAGGTCACGAGAAGCTACGGTATGGCTTACAATAAGACCCCTCTGTACCTCGGAGCGCACGTCGATCGATAGTTTCTGGCTGTAGTACGTATGTAAAACAGTAGTAACAGGAAGAAGAATCAGACATGCCCCCTCCGCCAGAGCGGCGAATGTCGCTTCCATGGTCGTTCGACAGGCTGAGGTGGCAGGTTCGGCGGCGCGCTCTTGAGAAGTGCAAAGAACTGCTAAGGTAGCAATTTGCAACCATGCACGTTTTTAAAGCAGTTCTGGCGCTTTTCGCAGCCTGTCTCAAAAGCAGCGAGTGCGTCACACCGCACAACACACGCTCGAAGAGTTCCCTGCGTGGGCTGCTGAGCGGTGGAACCTGGTCGATTGGATCGGGCAAGATCTCTCTTTGTCGGTAGTATAGTGTCGGATATACTGAGAGACCATACAGTCATCCCCTCCGAGATGTGCCTAAAGGCGTGGCGCCAATGGGTGGCTCTAGATGGAGATCTTTCGAGTTCCTGGAGCCTCCCTTCGGTGCCGACGATGATCACTCCGGTGGTTTTAGCCGGTAGGAGTCCGGCATGCCCCTTCGCCCTTTCCCGGGGCGAAGGAAGGACACGAGGTACTTACACCGGATCAATAAAAAAAAATATATTGGTATACCCCTGTAATTGGGGTTGCGTTGTAATTGATAATCAGCCTTATTGTTAGAATGGAAGCGGACCTCAAAATGGTTGCATATATGCTAAAAATATGATAATGATGTGATTGATATACTTACGCATCGCTAGCGCCTAATAGAAATCTCTTCTCCAAAGCGAGTGCTTCGCTGACGGCTCGCCTGAGGTCACTCGGCACTGCTTGCACGTTGTTATCATCTAGCTTGCTTTTCTGAGCGCTTGTCTGAACGGCCAGCACGGCCGCTAAAAGAAGCAAACTTCGTCGTAACCTGCAACAAAGATACAGTTTTATTAGTATTTTAATAATTATTTGTTGTGATATGGGCTTTTTGTGTTCATGTATTTATTGGCGTTAGTATATATGCATGCTATGCTTTCATAGTCGAGTGATTCGGTGTGATGTGTTTAAAGAATACTTTTGGTAGTCCATTGGTTGGATTTGTCTTATATACACACCCATATCAGCCCGTCCATGTGGTGACCGTATTAAGAATATAGTACCACTCCATCTCCTCCCGTGGATGCCCTAAAAGGGGATTAAGGGACTCGTAGACCAGAGGGATGGGCAGCAGCGTACCTTCTGTGTAATAGCACCCATTCTTCGCTCACCAATCCGCCTGCCGAGCGTGGGGAGTACTGGCAAATTCCCCCAAAATGATGACACAATTGTGAAAATCTATAGAGGACGCCTTTGTTCAGCAGTGGATGTCTTAAGGCTGATATGATGATGACAGATCCACTGCTGAACATGGACCTTCCACTGATCACAACAATGTCCCATCATATGGGAAAGTGCTATAATCAACACGCTTGGCAGGTGGATTGGTGATCGCAGAATGTTGTTATTAGCATACAAGTGGATACTGCTGTCCATCCTCTTGATGTCAAAGCCTAAAATGCGGCCGCCGAGAGAATGCGTTCCTGACATTGTTAATTGGTGTAGTATCTTTTATGTTAAAGATTAAATTTCATATTTAATATGATTTTAATGTAGTAACGTTAACATAATAAACTTATAAACCTTTACTATAACAGAAACTAGACCAATTAATATATGTCGGGAACGTATTCTCTCAGCGGCCGCACTGTAGTCGCCTTTTACGACACCCATGAGTGGAGTGTCTAAGTTCTTTGCCGGAAATACACGGTTGTGATAGATTTTGAAAATACTTTTAAATTCAAATTAATTCTTAAAGTTTAGCATGATTAATTCATAATATATTATTCCAATAAATTCCAGGTTAGTTAGATATACGGCCAGATTGCGATTGGAAAGATCATAAAATCGATATTGCTCATAATTCTATCTGTGCAAGTGAGAAAGCTGACAGAAATGTTTAACGTTGTACAGTTATAAATTTTTTAGTTAAGAATATTAATACAGATGTAATTGGAATGGAATCAATAAAAATATAAACGTAATAAATAACAATAAACGTGTCACCGTGTGAAATATTTTAAAGTTATGTCTGCACCGTAAGTTGTCAAGTTCTGATAAGCACACTTCTAGTATGAAACTTGAAGGTATTAATATATCGTTAACCTACATTCAAGAAGGCGACGTTATGTCCGAGTTCAAGGTGTTCTAAAGTTGGTTTGTGACAGCACTGACAACTAAATTATACGTTCTTTAGATATGATTCGTTTGGAGTTACGATTTTATGAATACTATCTAAAGATGTTTCCATATTACTTGTCAAGTTGTAGCTTGTAGTATAACAGGCACCAAAATTGTACTAATATCATTTATTCAAAGATTTTTTTTATTTTAGAATTTCATCACGTCATCATTTCGTAAAATGACTAAGCATAACAAACTAAATACTACTGCCGTGTGGTGCCGGCTAAGAATACCACAACCCCATCTCATCCCGTGGGTGCCGTAAAAGGCGACTGGATTAGCTGAAGGATGGCAGCGTCTTTCGAGTACAATTATAACACAACTGCGATCGCCAACCCGTCTGCCAAGCGTGGCGATTATGGCAAAACCCCCCAATGAGCACTCAACACAAACCCACACCGGTCGTTGTGGCAGTATTTGGGGGAGGGTTCTGTCCAGCAGTGGACGTTTTTCGGCTGAAATAATGAACAAATTAAATAACTATTGTCTCGAGGAGACGAACGCAGTATGGTGCCACGCAGCACTAATCCTTTATAACATTACAAATTGTTATAGGCAGGCATGACGCTTACCATAAGGTGAATGATTGGCTCCACTAGTTACTAAGTTGTACCTATACAGGCTGTCCGGTAAATAGCACGACATACTGCAGGGGGTGAGAGCTGGGGTCAATACCTACCAAAAAAACACAATATATGTTCAGCAAAATCTTACGGATTTACAGTAGTACAAAATTTTCCGAAATATCGAAAAATCTCTACCTAGACACAGATTTTTAAGCATCTCGTAATGAAAAATTCCTTTTGCAGTTTTTGTTTTACCTCAAATTATTTGTGAATAGTTACTTTACTCATTGATTAGTCTTTATTGTATTAAAACCGAAAATGTTTTCAAGAAATACAATTTTTATTTAAATTTTCACAGTACAATTTTGTTATCAAAAAAATTTGTACTACTGTAAATCCGTAAGATTTTGCTGAACATATATTGTGATTTTTTGGTAGGTATTGACCCAAGCTCTCAGCTCCTGCAGTATGTCGTGCTATTTACTGGACATCCTGTATATAAGAAAAGAATATCAGCCCGTGAACGACAACTACTAAACATGGGCCTCTAATGATTACTACAATGAGCGGTCATAAGGATAATTATAATTGCTATAATCACCACGCTTGGCGGCGGCTGACGTTGATCGCAGTATGTTTTGATTAGCACACGGGAGCATACTGCTTCATATTCTCTTAATATCGACACTTGGTTGCCTTTTACGACAGCCATAGGTGGAGAGGGTTGGTCTATTCTTTGCCGGGAACCACACGAATGTTTAATAGTTAAGTTCGCCTGGCGGTAAGCGACATGCCTGTCCATAACAATTTATCTTTAAAATCGTAGCTTCAAATTACACTTCCTACACCAATATCGATTTATATAGGACGCAACACTATAATGTACTGTCGTGACACCGCAGGCTGACCACAAGTATGTTTTCATTTTTATCTATGATCTCTTATGTCATCTTACCGGTTAAACCATACATCTTACTTTCTATTCAAATAGAGTTCAGTGGTCTGTAATCAATCAATCAAAATTCCATTTCATTACTGGTAACAATGACAGGCGATGTTTAGATATTAAGAAACCTGATATTAATATTATTTCTAATAACTATAAAAGGTAATTAAAAGCGTAAAAGACTTATCCTTACATTTAGAGTTTGCATTTATCTTGTAATGTTAAGTGAGTATATTTTACGAATGTAATATAAACCATTACTTCGCTTAGGAGAAACCTTCAATTGCATATTTTGTAATAGTACTATTATGAATAAGCATACGTATGTATTATGAATAAATAAACAATTTCAAGATAATTATTTTTATGAAACAAAACGTAGTCTTTGGGTAATTACCGAAACGATTTTGTTCACGAACTCACGAACATTTGTCTGAATCATGGTCATCTCGATAAAGATGTACCAACTACGTACAACGATGATGAGACGGGAAAGAAAGTAAAACAATTACACGTGAGAAACTATCTAATTTGCACAACAATTCTTTACGTGTTTAACAAATGGTTTCACCATTCACTTGGGCTTTTTGACTACACAAAAAAATGTATTACGGATGATTACTCATTTCATTTTGACCTGACCAGACGAGCTATATGCTATATATATATATATATGCTATATATATATTCTAATCTAAACGCGTTAAAATTCCGTGTCGAGAACGTGTATAGAGATCGGTATTAAAAATGTAGCAATTATGACTGATGCTTACATTTTTTTAATCAACGTGTAAATCTATAATTTTTTATCTATTAATATTTTCTACTCTTTTATTATTAGTAGGTTTTAATACCGTCAGAGCATGAAAATTGTAATGCTGTGGTCTCCTTCTGTGAGAGCGTCCTGCTCCAGAAGGAGGTCGCTGAGCTGCATCGGGAGAGGGCCGTGTCCAACGCGCCTGAGCCCCCTGTCGTCTTTATAAGGCGAGAGGCCTTGGGGGTCACGGGTGCGCCTATTTGGAAACCTGCGTGCTCATATCGAGCGACCCCCGGGAAGACGGCAGTGTGCCTGTGGCCACGTGCCAACGTGTGCGCAGCACAGGGAATTGCGAGGTTTCGGGGAATCCTTGACAATCCCCCCGAGAAGTGCCTGGGGGGGCGACCTTTTTCAGTTGCCTTCCCTCCACTAGAGGGGGTGACCGCTTTACAGTCATCCCTTCCTAGATGTACCTAAAGGCGTGGCACCAATGGGCGGCTCTAGTGTGCTCTTACGAGGACCTGGAGCCCCCCTTCGGTGCCCAAGATGACCGCTCCAGTGGTATTAGCCGGTAGGAGTCCGGCATACCCCTTCGCCTTTCCCCGGGGTGAAGAAAGTTCCATGTAGAATTTCCACTGGACGTCAATAAAAAAAAAAGGTGTGCTGCAATCCCCTTCGATCCCTTTCCCAGGGCCACAGATATTATCATACACTCCTGGGCGGAGAAAGTACAAGACGTATTTCCACCGAAACCAAAAAAAACTTTTGATACCGTATCTCTGTCAACAGGTTCTTGACACGGAAAATTTTCACGCATTTAGAATAGCTCCTCTGGTCCCAAGTTACTTGGTACAATATGTTTTAGCCATATTGCAAAGATTTTGACAAAAGGGTTATATATAGTCGGCCGACTGCCTGACACCAACCCTCCATGCGTGTGCGAGTGTTGGTAGTTTACCCACCACCTGCTTAATGGTACGCACCAGATTCCAAACTCCCCTCGTCGCCTTCTACAACTACCGACGGGATGAGATGGGTAGCCCCATTCATGACCGGAGTGACTCGGTTTTACTCATTTCCTTTTAAAGTATTTACCTTTTTTTACTACGTTTGACATGTTTACTCCCTTAGGCCTTTGTCACGTATCGCCGTTACTTTCAAATACACAAATATCAGCCCGTAAACGTCCACTGCTGAATATGGGCTTTCCGATGAGCGGTTCTATGGGATATTGCCGTAATCACCACGCTTGGTAGGTGGATTAGTGATCGCATTACGTTGTTATTAGCTTACGAGAGCATGCTGATGCCCATCCTCCTGGTATCTACTAAACGGAACGGGAACTACACGGGCCTTTCATATACGTAAGTACGAGTATTACATTTTTCACGTGAACTTTATACAAAACTGATAGATGTACTTACTCCATGAAGTACGGTTTTTCGTGTGACAACCTTTAAAGAGCGAAACATTTAAATAAGGTGGTAATTTAACTCGTAATTAGTTAGTTTCGATGTGGAGACAAATTGCTTGCAATTCAAAATAAATACACGTATGTTTAACCTCTTAAGGCTAAATGTACAGTTATTGTACAACTCTCGGCATTTTGGCCCAGACTTTAAAACGTATAAATCATAATACAAAATATTTAAAATTTAACGCCCGATGTGCATTTATACGAACAAGTACTATGAAGTATGTAAGTAAATTGTATGGCATATGGGGCGGTTAACTCTTCCTGTATACGCAAGACACATGTTTAGATATGTAAAAAGATTAATTTTAATACGGTAGAGTACCAATTCCTAAGACATTATTCTTACGAAACTTGTTGTTTTGTATAACCTGATTTATTAATGTATCTACAAGAACATGTGAATACTTCTATGCTTTGTCCGATTTCTCATCTTATATTTAGAGACGTCGCAAGGCATTTGATTGACACTTCCCGTGACTAGAGCTTCGGCTTCGGGAAAATAATTAAAAGTGGTCGCTCAATGGTCAAAATTCGACCGTTTTTTAACGAAATTTTAACTTTCTGCGCTCCTCCTCCATATGAACTTTAGCTACGCAAAATCTAATACTACTCCATGCGCGCAATGTGCTTATAAAGGCATAGAAAGATGTTTCTTCACGTATATATAGATTACTAGCTGCCCGCCCAGCTTTACACTGGTAAGTACATACAAACCCGATTGCAGCGCCACTTACCGGGTTCATTTGTGAATCTAAACCATCCACTCAAACATACACAAAAAACATCAAAAGCAGTCCAGGCGTTCAGTGACATACGTGCGTATAGAAGAATTATATATATAAGATAATATAGATTAACATTAACGTTTCAATGCTGCCAGTCTTTTGGGCACGTTACCTGTAAACGGTGATGCGCAGGGTCGGGATCTAGTCTTTTATTTTATCTATACAAATAAATAAAATTGAAGTGTCTGTTTGTAATGTCAAAATAACAGTTTTTTACTAAATGCATATGAAAGTATATACGGGACATATAACAAAAAACAATTTTGTTTTCTCTCTGTCTGTCTGTCTGTCTGTTTGTTCCGGGTAATCTCCGAAACGGCTGGACCGATTTTGACGGGACTTTCACTGGCAGATAGCTGATGTTATAAGGAATAACTTAGGCTACTTTAATTTAAGAAAAATAATTAGGGTTCCGCACAAAAAAATAAAATCCCTTGAAATCCAATATATATATATATATATATTCTATGTCAAGGGTCTATGTTGAAGTACTCTAAATTCCTTTTAAATTAAACGCGGGTGAAACCGCGGGTCCCAGCTAGTTTTAAATAAGATGACATCAAAGGAGTCACTAATCACCTAGCACTTAGCAGTCTTTCGCAGATTTTTATTGAAACTATTCTAAGAATACTGGTTCCGAAAAACCAATATTATGTAAAACATTAATATTAAATTTAGCTTATTCAAAAATGTATGCGTATTTTATCATAAGATAATGACGCGTGAACCCATATAATATACGTAATAAAATTAATTAATTTTTCGAAGTTATATATTGACAACGAGACTGAATGAAAAGTGCACAATATTAGTAACAAGTTCCATTGGTATTACACAACTCTCTTATGCCATTTAACTTTTCACTGACTGATAAGTAGGTTAATACGTAGGGTTACATAAAATAAATATAACATGTCGATAAAATTAACTGTTCATTTTTGCAAAACATAACTTTACGAGTACGAGAGTCATCATATCGGCCATTTATACGTCCACTGCTGAACAAAGGCCTCCCCCATAGATTTTCACAACTGTGTCATCATTTTGGGGGGTATTTGCCAATACTCACCACGCTTGGCAGGCGGGTTGGTGAGCGCAGTATGGCTACCGTTTCCCAGAAGGGACGCTGCTGCCCATCCCTCTGGTTTAGATTCCCTTAGTCGCCTTTTACGACATCCACGGGAGGAGACGGAGTGATGCTATATTCTTAATTCGGACACCACACGGACGAGTAGTAGTACGAGAGTAATCGTCATGATTGAATGTGCCATTATCCTCTAAAATAATTGCTTCCGATATTTCAGATATGTTCTGAAAATCCGAATAAACATGAAGAGCTTTTTGTGAAGGTTATTCAAGTAGCTGATTATACCCAAACGAATTCAATGTCACAAAGGTAATAAGCAAACATGTAGACTTGTATATGACTCTATACTGGCCCTATGACACGAAGTTAGACTTGTTGTATATCCATGCTTTGGAAAATTGTTTAAAGATACATTAATATGACTTTTCCATTTCACACTTGGGCAGTACATTTTTATTTCATAATTTAACCATTTTGGAACCATCAATAATACCGCTTTTCTAGTTATTTTAAGAGAGTTTCCGTTGCTGGCTTTTCTCCATAGACCAGCAACTTGAAACCGCGCAATTAATTTCAGACTATTCATCATCATAATATCAGCCAAAGAACATCGACTACTGAACAAAGGCCTCCCCCAAAGATTTCCACAGTCATTATGCCATCATTTTAGGGGGAATTAGCCAGTACTCATCACTTAGCTGGTGGGTCGGTCAGCGCAGTATAATTACTGTTCCACAGAAGGGCCTGCTGCCGCTGCTGCCCATCCCTCTCGTTTAGTGTCCCTTCACTTTATGAAGAATACATTTTGAGTTTGAGTTTATCTCCTACCTGGTTACTCTGGTACTTTTGTAATTTTAAAATTATGTTTTACATAATTAAATATCTTAACTTAGTGTTGTTATTGACCACATTTCGAATATAACTAAATAGGTATTGGCAAATGAGGTTAACATTAGATTATGTAAGGTTTAAGACTATAAAGCAGTTTATTGACAACTTTACTACCATAAGCCGAAGCATATAAATTTCGTTTACTTGAAAGTTTGCAGTACGCTTGCATTGGCTTATCTAGACGATTTATCGCTAAGTTAGTCGTCTAGGATACTTGAGATTTATTCCGACATCCATTGTTAGTTTGAGAAGGTTGCGTAAATAGTCATGTGATTTGCACAGAATGGGACAACCACGCATGAGGTGTTTGGCTAAGTTCGACTCGCTTTTGGCAAACGGATAAGCATTGAGTAAGGTCACGCGAATGCACGGATAAGTAGACTTAAAAGATTGCATTTAAATTGAAAGTAAATCGGCTTATTAGTACACGTTGACCGAATTGTCAGATTTGAGGTTGAAAGACTGGATTACAATTAATCCTTCTTAAGAACGATAAGATACTGTGTTGAAGTTGCAGCACAGTACGTTAAAAATAAGCTTGAAAAAGTAAAATGTGAGTGCAAAGACTAGGTACCGAAAATTACGAAATATTGAACACCAATAAATAAATTAGTCGATGCCAAACTACTAAACTTTCTCATTAATTGATTGATTGGTTAAGGAGTTCCATTCACGAACTTTTAGCTCGTCAGTCTATGCAGTCTTGGCTCGTGACATATTTTCTCGCCGTTCCGTATCCAGGAAATTATTTACATTATTTTGCGTTTTATTTGTGTAGTTCCGTAGTATACCTTCGAAGCGTTTCATCAAATGGTGACCTTTATAAGGCACCAAAAATCGGCCAAATCAGTGCATTAACCTCTCTTATGCTTAGGCATAGATCCATTTAAGACATAATAGAATTGAGTTTGTGTCTGGGATTGCAGCATCCTAGAGGTCAAGGACATAAAAATGATAAGTACCTACCTACGTACAGTAAAATTGAGAACTTCCTATTTTAAATTGGTGGTTTTTTTTCGAACGAAACATTATATTTATGCTGTGTAAATACTATAAATAGTATTTATAGAAGAGCCCAATCACCGCTACACCTAAATATGACTACATGTGAAAATATACATACAACGAATTAATTAGTAATTACGAAGTACAAAGATTTCGCCGACTACCTTAATTACTACAGAGGTATAAGAAGACTCTACATTAATGATATTACAGATAATATAAACGATAATCATAATTATCGTTTATATTATGAGTTTCAGAACTATAGCGCTAAAGGTTAAATTAATTTTGATTCAGTCTTACTTCCTGCTTAATTATTATTTGCGTCTTATGTTAAGACACTCAGACCTCGGTGCCGGCCGTGTAAGTATATGAAACTCACACACATAGGCCTGCACACGTCCACTGCTGAACATCGGCCTCCCAATGATCACTACGATGATAGGTCACGCTTGGCAGGTGGATTAGAATATTTGATTTTTAGAAAGAAAGAAAGAAAATTGTTAAAAGTTTCAGTCTTCTATTCTTTTGAACAAAAATATAATCAATGTCGCTTTCTCCCAGTCTATCTTAAAAGTTTTACAAGAGGAGATCGAACAGTAGACAAAAATACTTGACTTTATTCGGAATGGAAATAAGGAGTCAGAGTGTATACAACCAAGCAAAAGTACAAAACGAGTTTTGAGCAAAACGAATACTAACAATTTATCGTTATAAAGATCGATAGATCTGGCTGCCAAAAATTTAAAAATCTAAGATTGGGTTTTAAAATATCGACATTCAATTAATCTAATCGAGATCGCAAACCCTTAGGTGGATTGGAGATCGTAGTATGTTGTTATTAGCATATGGGAGGATCGTGTTATTAACCCTTAGATGCCTTTTACGTCACACATGGGTGGAGAGGTGTGGTCTTCTTTGCCGGTAACCACACGGAACTGTGACGGGAATGACACGGAAAAATCTGCCGGGCAAACAACTTCGATTGCAACTCGTTTATTCGATAACTTGGATGGGTTAAGATGCTTCAAACATCAAGATCAGTGACGTGAAATTACATGACACAAAAACATTAAAAACATCATGGTATAATGTCAGATCGAAACAATTAAACACTTTATTTTATAAAAACCGTGACTCTAAAAAACAAGGTACGTACCTAAAGAAAACATTTGAGTGGTAAATTATACCTATACATTATAAAAGACCTTTTATACTTTTTGTTGACAAAACTTGCGTTAAATCATTTTTTTATATCCAAAATACTTTTTACCTGTAGGATAGGCATTAATTACAATAATTATTATTTTGTTCACATTTTACATATAACTAGCGTTGCAACGACTTCGATTCGATGCCGATAATCAGGACCTTAAAAAATATTACGATTTATAATGATACTTGAAATCTGAATGACGTTTGCGCTGGCAACACTAGGGCCGTTAAATATTAAAAATAAAACCATCTTGCATCTTTATGAAGGAGTTGCGTAGAGTGTCAGTATTGCTATTGACATTTGCCACTGACAAACAAATAAATTAAATTAATATTTCATTTTATATAAATAAAAATAACCATGCTAGCTGGTTCCACACGTATATCAGAAATATACCTTAACCAGATACTTTAAAAATATTATGCATTCTAAATAAAAAAATACCTGAAATTAATTATAATTAGGTATTAATTTAATTATATATGTGTCAACACGGATGTTTGTTTTGCTACTACAACGGTAATTGCGGTATAATGCGGTAAATTGTGTTAACATTGGCCTGTTCCGTTTAGTACAAACGCCGATTGGCTGATAAACATGCAGCGTGAACACTAACGGCCGAAATTAATAATCAATCTAATCCAAAAAATTTGGATTTGTCTGTATGTTTGGATTTTTGGATTCTCCTGTGTCGGGATTTATCTATTTTTTGTGTTAAGTGTGATCTTAACACAAAAACGGATGAAGTTCAAATCTTAAATCTAAACATTTTGGATTAGATTGAATATTAATTTCGGCTGTATGTGTACTGGGTAACGCATCTTGAACCGGGGGTTTTGTAAATGATTTAAAACAGATGTCGAATAACCTGTTTCATTTCATGTAAAAAAATGCAATGCCTACTTTATCATAATCGCTTATACGATGCATTCGTAATTCGTATCGGTATCGTAATTGATGTATCGTTGCATCCCTACTTATAACAAAAAAAGTTAATAATTTAACCGAATGACACGGGTCATTGAACATTTAATACTTCGTTGGTAACTCATTTTTTCTCAATTAAATTTAAGGAGCGTACTTTGGACATGATTTAGGTCTCATCAAGCTGCACTCAGGTAGGTATGTGAATTTAATGTCATATTAATTAATCTGGAAGAAATCTATTGGTATCTCTAATATGAGTTTATGTAGTTATTTCGTGGCCGTGTTTGCTGCTGTTGTTATTTTACTGTATGTAATTGTTTCTGTTGTTTAACATATCATTTATAAACTGATTTTGAATACTATTGATTAAAGAAATCAGTGCTTTTTCGCTTACAGATGTTAGATTAGTTAATAACTCACTTTACGAAGGTCACGAAGTTTATAGAAATAGTGTTAATGTCAACAGCATGCTCAGCGCCGTGGCTGGTCGCTGTGCTGGTGTGTCGCAGGATCGATACCCGCATTGAGAAATATTTGTATGGCTTTCACGTAGTTGTTCCGGGTTTGGGTGTGTGTATTTGTGTGTCTATCTATCTATCTGTCTATCTTGGAAAAAACGTTGCCTCACACTAGGATTTCTCCTGTGTCGTGGGTGCGTTTATAGACATGAATTCCACATACAATACACCCAGATCCAGAACAACTACCTGCAGATCATACAAATATTTGTTCCGTGCGGGAATCGAACCCACGACCCGGAGCGCAGCAGCCTGTGTCTGTAAGCTATACCCACGGCAAAGAAAAATTGGAAGTAGATTATAGTAAAAAAAAATACGAGTGCGTATAACATTTACACGCGGTGGCAGTTTTTAATAACATAGACAGCGAAGAAAGAATAACTAACAATGAATTTATTTATAATGAAGCCCTTGATAAAGTGGAAGACCTAATCGCCAAGGAAGGATTTTTTTAATCAGTTTAGAAATGAATGGATCTCGTCGGACAGGGCCTTGAAATAATGGTTTATTGCAGGAATACTACGATACAGCATCATTTTTTAAAACACTGTCCCTCTCTAAGTTTTCTCCCGTGTCGTGGGTACAGTTTACAAACTTTAATCTTACAATACAGCAAATATAAAAAAGCCAAAGGTCATATGGCTACGGATACTGAAGCTCTAAAATCATTAAGGTCAGAATTTTGCAAACATTGTGGAAAGCACACAGGAGCTAATAAGCAAGTTCAATCTCGAGTTAAAAACCAATATTAAGAATAAGTATATACGAATAAATGAGATAGTCGACGTTGCCGACAATTTTTTTAGAGTTTTTCCATTTTTGTGAAATTTTTTATGGATATGTAAAGATTAAATAATCTAAACACCGTACAACGTTAACGTTGCCTTATACTTAACATTGGTGAAATTGTGGAAGCTACTGTACAGAAGATATTATCTAAGAGAAGAAGAAGTAAAATAGCAACCTCCTCATACTGGACTTTTCTTTTTCTCTCACAGTTCTCTTTATATCTATGTATATTTTGTAAGGAGAATAAATATTAGATATTATGATATATTAAATATTATGTAGCCGCTTACCGCATAGTCTTGATCCAATTTGTATTTGTTTTAATAGTTTGTAATCGGATAAAGGCGAGCATGTGATTGGAACGCACGAAGATGACCTCACGAGCCGGACACCTGTCGACCTTTGCTATGCTAGACAGTCTACATCCTGAATGCTTCTTCAATACTACGCTACACATGCGAATTGCGTACCTACGTAGATAATGTAATTATGATGTCAGGAAACGACTATATAGAACGAGTATGTTCCTATTTCATAATGCCACATAGGGCTAGTACAAATCAACTGCCGGATTAATTAATTAATTAATCGTTGACATTTAAACATGTTGACATGATTAATGACGCGTGTTACTTTATTTGATGGTGTAGGTACTGAGCTTTGGAGTTTCAAAGCGATCAATAAAAAAAAGTCTTATTTGTACTTATCCAATAAAACATAGAGATCTTGTACCATGTTACATAAAAACACATTTGGATGATTTAAAACCATTTTTTTTTTTTTTTTTTTTTTTTTTTGTTGGGCTTCTCGCATACATTTCTGGGAAATGTGGTTGCTTAACCGGTCATTTGCTGGCGAAGCCAAAAGAGGCCTCCAGCCAGGCTTAAATTAAATATTAAAAACTAAGCAACTTTCGCTAAGGGCGCCCCCTGCGGGACACGGACCTCGGCTTAGGGCGTTGCTGGGGATATCAAGCTATTGTTTTGGGGACAGCTGGATCGGTATTATTTAAATTGTATTAGGGGACATTTAAAGCTACAGGCGCGGCACGGGCCGGCGCGAGCAAGAGACGGGAGGGAGAAGTGCTAACTTGAACGGGAAGGTGACGCGGCGATAGGCCTCCGCGACGTCGGTGAGGCGGGCATCCTCGGCGGCGAGGGCGGTACAACGGTCGGGTGTTTAGTAAACGAGACAACGCGAGTCTCTTCATGTGATCTAACGTGATTTTATCGTCTGGATCGACCAGAACGTGCCTCGGGCGGCGTACTCTACTGATACGGGAGGGTTCGTAATCGGCGGCTGATACCACAAGGGGATTTGGGTGGGACAGGGCAGAATCGAGATAGCGTTTAGACGCTTGTTTCATAAATTGCCTGATGGTCGGCAAGTTAAGGTCGAAATGGAGTTGGTCGTTTCGCATGTACAGAGGCGCTCCGGTGGCCTTGCGCATGAAACGGGTTTGGAGGGTTTCGAATCTACGGAGTGGGTATGATTCAGCGTGTGCGAACACTGGGCTGGCATAGGTCATGATGGGTCGAATGCATGTGGTGTAAATTCTCACCTTATTTCTAAGGGATAATTTACTACGAGCGTTCAGAATATAGTGAAGGCGACCGAGCACAAAGGCAGCGCGGGCACGCACCGTCTTTGTGTGGGGAATGAAGGTCAGTTTTTTGTCTAGGGTGACTCCAAGATACTTGGCGTGCGGTTCCCAAGGAACCGATTGGCCCAGCATCGAGATCTCCCTGAAGCGTGGGTGGTCGTCGCCTAATTTGCAAAATAGGACGGCTTTACTTTTGATAGGGTTAACTTCGATCCGCCATTTCCTAAACCATTTACCGTAGACGTTGGCTGTGGTTTGGAGGATCTTAGTTATACTATCGGGATTTAAAACCAATTTGCTAAAATGTATTTATATTTATTCACATAAAACTTAGTACCTACAAGTAGTTTAAGTTGGAAGTCTCAAAATAGACATGTTATTACTTGTGTAGTTTTTGTATAAAGTCACGGTACGCTTTTTGTGCATTTAATTTTATTAGCACTAATATTTGATAGCATATTAATTACTATTCGTTTAGCTTGTACTTTTATTCGTTCAAAAAAAGCGGTTGCTGCGCTAATGTATCCGCATTATGCGTATGTTTCGGTGACGTAAGTTAATGTGTTTACGTGCATGCGGGTCTTTGGCAATCACAGTATGTAACACAACAAGCTATATTAAACCAGTATAAGCTGATCTCGCATTGTATAAGCTTCGGTATGATGAGAGATCAGCGTAAACTGGTTTAGTCTAGCTTGATGTGTAGCCGTGTGTACGTACCACGTGAGTTCCCACCCTGAGCCTGTTTGTTTTTCTTATGCACGAGTGTAATTCATTTGAATGAATACAAATACGGATATGTATGAAAATTTTCACTGAAGCGCATACGAATTAAAACTCTTTTGTTTTTTTGTTTTGCTCAGCTGGCAGTGTTTTGTTTCGGCGGGATGACTTTTTTAGTCGTTACATCATTATATTATGAACCTTTAAACGCCCGCTGTGAAGGACGAACCTCCCAATGACCACTGCAAAATTATTACTAACCTAGAATAACCTAAATCTAGAAACCTTTTGCTTCGAATAAATAATATACATAGTTTTAATTTGTTCGTGAGATTCTTTAGTTCCTTTTTGTTTTTTTGTTTTGGTTTCTTAGTTTTGTGCAAATTACTTTATCATGGGAATTTTGCTTGGCTACCTAATGCTTGTGACTTTTAAAATTATTTTCTTGACTGTCTGCTGTATCGAGAAAATGCCTTTACAAGTTAGTGTAGAGACGCATACATTCGTTGTAATAATAAAAGCGCATCTAGAAGTTGTGCTAAGTTGCCTAATATGTGAATCATCAAGAAAACGAAAGTGAACACCTGTTTGCTTAATTTTGAAGCGGAAATCTACGACAATCATCGATCTGCACGCTCGATCGACCCGCGGTGACCTAATGCTAAAACGTCAAACATCACGTGATGATAACCCTACTAAATTAAATTTAACATTCCCAGTACGGTGTGGTTATCGGATAAATGTGCTATAGGTTACGCCAATTAACGTTGACTCTGAGTGTGGCAATACGCTTGCGAAAACTCGGAGCTCGGGGAAAAACGGTTACCTAATCTTCCACAATGTGATGCTAGTTGGCTGGTTGAACGTGTGACACATTTAAAAGTGAAAATCAGTATTGAAAATTATGTATGTATGTATCACACGCTTTTGTCCGAACGAAGGGTATTGCGGCGCCAACGACTGCTGCTCCTGCGGGTCATTATTGCTCGGAATCTTCAGGGTCGGATTTAGAGGTGTGGAGGCCATGAGGCAACAAAGGAATGGAGGCAACTAATTATTTTTTAACTAGCTTAAACTATTTTTTCTTTCACGTGTTTCAATAATGAATTGCGAGGCAATTCTTTCAATAATTACTTACATTATAGTTAATGAAAGGGTAATTGCAAGCATTTTGAAAAAAGTATATACAAATTTCTACTGTGGGGGTTTAGTTTTAATCCGGATCTGGCAATAAAAAAAAAAAACATTATTAACACTTGAGACTTGAGATTAACATAGGATTTTAAACACTTTGATTACCCATACTGGAAAAGTGAAAATTCATAGACACTATTACGGCTATGATATATTATTCATATGGCCAAAATACGTAATGATGAAACTTATGTTTGTTTATTTAAATAAATTAATAGTCATTAATATTCTAAATAAAAACTTGGGACGGCGGAATGTTTAATACATATGCACCAAGAACTCATAAAGTAAATCCAAACTCGTGTTTTATGTGTTACAACATAGCATGTCCCATCCGTATTAGATAATGCTATATGTATAGCCGATACTCCCAGTCCATACAAACAAGTTTTTCAAATTGTATGAGTCTTATGTGTTGTATGATTACGAAATGGAACGATTTAAAATCTCAGAATAGAAAAAGTCTAAACTTTATTAGACAGATAGGTAATAGTTCATATTAATATATATATATATATATATATATCCAAGGAACACAAGAATTCCAGACATAATTGTTCTGTAAAAGATGCCTCGCACAACGATGTACTTGAAAACTTGTTTTATTATGTGTGAACGTATATATAATGTTATCACTGAGGGTATACAGGCTTACCAAAACATCGATTTGGAAATAAACTTAAAGCGTGGCTAGTGGAAAAATCTTTATATAACTTTACTGATAAACAAACTGAAAGATGTATAAATTTATATTTATCATAATTATTCTATTATGACTTTATTGTTTGATATCATAGATGATATTTGCATGATTTATTGTTAATTAATATTGATAGATCAAATTTAATTATGAAGTTAACATATTTGTACGTCGTGTATTCAGACTTTTATTTTATTACTCTATTACTATATCTACATTTTTGACAAATGAAGATAAAATAAAACAAACCGAACATCTGCCCTAATAAACATGATTATTTGACCGATAAAATTTAAAATAAATAGAGTAGAATGAATAAAAGTTAATGTCTTTAATATGCAAAAATATGCACTATGATGATAAAATTCAACTAAACATATGGAATATATGAATTATTAATAATATACTCCTGAGCCTGAGATTCCATTCGGAACTAACTATTGGTAAATAGGTCCTTCAATATTTGTGTATAAACCTCGAGAATTTGCACCTTGCCTTGATGAAGACGTGCTATATATTTTACAGTTGGTGTTAAGCCAGTGAACATTTTTATTGGTTATCAAAATCTTAAAACTTAGTTTACAGTTTATAGGTATAAACTGTAAAGTAAGTTTATATAGGTTTATGGTTCCTTGTAAGTATAGCTATACACACCATACAGGTTTCCATATAGGTTTGTATAGTTATACTTACAAGAAAGTTTTGAGTAAGTTTCTGTGCCCAGAAGCACACTATAAGATGTCATTATATGTACAGGCTCCATCAGAAAACCAGCGCTACAGTATAAATTGTTGCAGCATATTATGTGATAGGACCTTTTTTGGCCTCGTATAGCTGTTTCTTTATATGTTAATCATGAATCAGCCAAAGAACGGCCTCTGCAGAAATTTTCTAGTTCTCACTACGCTTGGCAGGTGGGTTAGTGAGCGCAGTATGATTACGGTTCTACAGAAGAGACGCAGCTCCCCATCCCTCTAGTTTAGTCACTTAGTCGCCTTTTACGGCATCCACGGGGGGAGATGGAGTGGTGCAATATTCTTAATCCCGACACCACACGGAAAGTTAGTACAATAGAATAAGACAATACTCTTTATTGAACATCAGATATAACAACGAAGGAGGTCAAATATATAAATTATAATATATTAAACACAAATTGGCATGTACAAGGGGCGGTCTAATCGCATTCGGTGATTTCTGCTAGGTAACAAAGTACTATATGACAGTTGTCATGACAACCCGATCGATAAAGTCTGATAAACAGGTTAGGCTCAGTATATACCCCGTAGGAGTCAATTTGTATAAATTACTGAAATTCAGCGACACATAGTGAAACTCCAATATTACCCCAACATAGTTGGACATAATTAAGTTATTTAATAAAATAATAAACTGCCATTTAATAGCTTCAATTTATCAGAATTTTATCACTCCCTTACAATGATGCTCATTCCGAGGCGGTGACTTGATGCAAATTGGAAACACAAGAAGTAAATACGAAATATTGATAAAACAAAATAATGTCTTAGGTTTTCGCGATTATTACATATTATAACAAAATAAAGTAAATATATTTGCGTAAACTATTGTTTAATTCTAGGTGACAAATTGAAATTCAAAATCAATTTACCGGGTGGTCTACCCCTATTCACCGTTTGTAAATGATGAAAAACGGTAGATATCTATAGGATGGGCCACAGCATCCTCCCGTGTGCTAATAACAACATACTGCGACTAACATGCGAACCATACTGATTAAGGCACTATCTCCTGTGACCGCTCACTGTACAGATCATTCGGAGGCGCATGTTCAGCAGTAGATGTTTACGGACTGATGGGTGTGTTGCGAGAGTGTGCGTTCGTGTGTGTGTGTTTGTGATCATGTGACCCTTGCGAAAATAAAATATTGACAAGGCTTCTTCTCAAGTTGAAATGTGTATTTTATTTTATTACCATTAATACATTTATGTATTTATAACTCTTATAATTTTTTATAGCTATATATAGCTAGCTGGGACCCGCAGTTTCACCCGCGTTTAATTTAAAAGAAATTTAGAGTACTTCGACATAGACACTTGATATAAAATATATATATTGGATTTCAAGGATTTTATTTTTTTGCGCGGAACACTAATTATTTTGCTAAAAGAAAATAAGCCTAAGTTATTCCTTATGACATCAGCTATCTGCCAGTGAAAGTCCCGTCAAAATCGGCCTAGCCGTTTCGGAGGTTACCCGCAACAAACAGACAAAAAGATTAAAATTTGTTTTTTTTGTTATATGTACCGTATATATTTTCATATGCATTTAGTAAAAAGCTGTTATTTTGACATTACAAACAGACACTTCAAGTTTATTTATTTGTATAGAAGATGTGTTTAATTATTTGTATTATTTTAGTCTGATATTATCCAAACCCAATAATTATTTCTTAAACAAGATGCAAAGTTAGTCAAAGTCAGAGCGGTCAAGTAACAACAACTTAGTATTACCTAAGTAACCTGTTTCTCAGAAGCTAGACGATGCACGTTACGCAACAACATTTTACAACAATTGTCAATAAGCGGTTTCTTAACATTAATTTTCTGCCTGATCCGCTTCAAACATTATTAATAGGCTTAATAAACATACTTTCTCACGGTTACAATCAGAATTTTATGTCGGAAACCATACACATCTTTAGCTTTCGTTTGGGAATCCATGACGTGCAGTGTTGTGATTATATTACACTTAAGCTGCAGTCGATAAAATGTGGTTTGACTTATTTGAAAACTCTAATAAGCCGCACGCCGCCGCCGCTGCATCGATATTAGCGCGATTTAGTGTTGAAAACCGCATCTAATTCAGACGTTACGTAGCTTTTGACACTTGCCTAAATTAATGTGCAAATGCAGTTTCTGCCATACAATTCTAAATACATGTAACATAGTAATGGAAGACGAATGACCAGCTAACCCTTAGGCATAGGTATACTGACGGCATTACTGTGCTTGGTAATTTTACTTATTATTTTATTTCTTTGTTTTATTCATTTGGAAATGTTCATTTATTTACTCTCGTAAGTCTATTGTAACTATTAAAATTGTATCCAAATATTTTAAAAGATTGTCCAAGTTTCTTTCTGCTCCTATGCGTCGGGCCAAAATTTGGAACCATGCAATTATTTAATTTCTGACTATTCGTGTATATAAATGGTGGATACAAGTATAGTATAGTAAGAAAAAGAGTCGTAGTCTTACTGTAGTGTATACTGAGTATGTTATGATATTAAGTAGAAGTAGACATAACACTTAGACACGATTCACCGACCACTCACTATGTATCTAATCGAAGTGTCAACAGCAATTATTACTGACGAGCAAACAATGTAACCAGCTTTTAGTTTTTACTCACAAAACGGTTACAGCTCAATCACGCACTACTAGTCAACTATTGAATTCGAGAACATTACATCGCTCGATCGTCTAAGAATATGTGTTTGAATAAATTATTTATACTTAATAATAACTTTTACATTAAATCTTACATTAAATCAATTTGTATCTTTGACGCGGTAGCGATATTCGTTCATCATATCAAAGGACGTCCACTGCTGTACAAAAGCCTCCGCATAGATTTTCACAATTGATGGGTCATGGGGGGAATTTGCCAGTACTTACCACGCTTGGCGGGTTGATAAGCGTAGAATGACAGATGTTCCACAGTAGGGGCGTTGCTGCCCATCCCTCTGGTTTAGGGTACACCCGGCTAGGTAACATGCTATATATTTCCAGTATAAGCTGATGTCGCATTGTATTGGCTTTCCGTACAATGAGAGATTAGCTTCAACTGGAAATGTAAAGCTTGATATGTAATCGTGTGTCTTTGTCGTCTTTTACTAAATCCACGCGAGGAGATGGTGTGGTTCTATATTCTTAATCTGGATACAACACGGATTATTTATTATTTATTATAAGTGCTGTAATTTTTTTATGATTACACATATTTTCAAAGAATTATTATATCTTGTTTATGGAATTATGACATAGAAACTCTAACATGAATAAAATCCACGAAGATACATTGAAGTAACGGAAAGCGCAACCGCAGTTCCTTTGTTTGATGTTTTTATTATTAGTCGTCTTATTACGGCGAGGCGGTAATTAAAGTCGATAATAGTTTAAAAAGGTTGATAGGCCTTTAATTACTTCCTAACATGTGTAGCGTAGTCGTAACCTTAGGTTGGCAAGCCTCGATGTGATAATTATACTGTCGATATTCGTATAATAAATTAATAAGTTATAGGCTCATGCGGACAGGCGTATTTAGCATTGCAGGTTAAAATTAAAAGCACGTGGACCTCCATAAATGATTATATCTGAGATAAATTAATCTATGGAGGTCCTCATGCTAAAATATCGTTATTAATTGCATTCAGAAATGGATTTAGGGCAGGGATATCGGGCCTACAGCCCCTGGCCTCCACAAAAGAGAGGCCTCCACAACAGAAATATCTAGACAACATTTTCTAATGAGATTTTTCCGTCGAAAAAAGCTCTCAATGTTCCGTTCGTTAATGATATTACGTATTTTGGTTTATTTCTTGCATTTTACTATATGCACATTTATGTTTGTTGAAATAATTTAATTTGTCACGCAATTAATTATTGAAACACTCGATAGAAATTTTTTTACCCCATTTCTAAAATATTTAGGGACATTCACTCCTTAGTTGCCTTCATGGCATTCATATATCTAAATCCGGCCCTGAGTACGTTCAGAATAATGTCATTAGAGCACTGTTAAAGATAGAGTCCGTTTAAGTGGAACTCTAGGCACTAAAATTTAAGTATTTGTTTGTAAACCATGCATTGATTAGTACGGAAGTCTAGTGGCCGCTAAAACTATAACAAACCAATGTATACCATGCAGAAGTTATAGTGTAATTCCATGTACAAATTTCTATTCAGAACAATGACAATTTTTTTTTTAACTTTCCAACCTTTATCTTAGCAATGCTAAGGGGCATGCAAGAATATAGATGATTCAATAAAACGAACAAAAGAACAACAATTCGCTGACTGTATTCCAATACCCGTACTTTAATGCCATGTATAATTATTCAGACTTTCTAAAAAATAAATACAAATCATCAAATTATTTCCATAGTAAACATAAAGAGGATATTTACTATAGATGAGATCATACGTCAAAGTTAGTGCAAGAAACCACACGCACAAATTTAAGAATGAACGATAGCGTCATGTCGTGACTCATGGATCGCAATGGACGCAACCCGGTGGGTCAAACGACCAGCCTCCTTAATGTGCGCGTTTCATTCGCCGAGTCACTCCTTAACTGCAGCAAAGTGATCGCTTAAGTCAGTGTATGAACACGTTTAATTTCCGTTTCGGTGTTTTTCGAAGGTCAAAGTTTATTATGATAATTGTGAAGTTCTTAAATGATTGTGTATGCTTATTGGTCGTGCTGGCATGTTGTCAGTAATTTTTTAATTAATTCTGTATAGCTAGAAGAGACAGTTCCTTAGAATATTTTAGTCCAATTAAATACGCTAGTAAAACAAAATCCTTGTGGTGACCGGATTAAGAATATGGCAGCACTTGATATTTTTTCGTGAATGTTGTAAAATGCGACCAAGGACTCTTAAACCAGACGGATGGGCGGCAACGTCCGTTCTGTACAACAGTAGTCGTACCCAAGCCAAGCGTGGTGGTACTGGAAAAAGGCCTCCAAAGTGACGACACAATTGGGGAGACCTTTGTGCGGCAGTGGACGTCCTTTGGCGGACAAATCTGTGTTGTACCACGTGTAAATTACGGTGTTGTTGCATATCATGAAGATTTCGACAAAACGCCTACATACATGAGCTTTAGTCTAATAGCATAGTCAACCTTCAGTGTAGACAACCTTATAATAAATAGCACTAAAATAATACGAAACGATATTGCAGTCAAATTATCACTTGTTGGTATGAACTATTTATTTTTCTACTCATAAATCATAATTGAAATAGTAACGGTAGCTAGCATACTCAGGAGCTTTAATTTCGCGTGTTAAATATTTTTGAATTAGGGTGTTAAAGAAATATGAGTGTATGTATATACCAATGAAATCACTGTAAACAATTATGTATTTTGCAAAACAGAGTCGACATTTTTATAAAGACCGATCTTTTTATTCATCAGAATAATAAAATTGATAATATCAGGCTGTCATTTTTTATGATATCAAGTACTTATTTATATTGTACATTACGACAGTGATTTGCTGTTATTTATTGTTAATATTGTTATTATGACATTAAATTATAATATGAATACAAAACTTAAATGCCATCATGTAATCGTGCAGCCAATTAATATTATATATATGAACATATATTACTTGTCTTTTGGCTTGCAGTATTGGTCTGACATGCTCACTAAAATGTCTTGTTGGTGGCGGTGTTATGTATCGGGTCGTTAGGTTCCCTATAATATGGTTGAGCTAAGCTATGCTGATGTATGGGTCATGCTCGAGGACATGCCGTTTGTCGGGACTGGTCCGCCGTTAACAGCTATGGCAAATATATTATTATTATATAATAGTATGTAGTAGTACATATATAGTAGTATATTCCATCTTTACATAATCGTTTTAGTCCATATAACGTTCACTGCTGGACATAGGCCTCCGGTTTAGGATTGTGTTGTGAGGTCATTGGGCGGTTATGTCATAATCGCCACGCTTGGCAGGCGGGTTGCGATCGCAGTTAAGTTGTAAATATACTCGAAGGACGCTGCTGCTAATCCTCCGACTAATCCCTTAGTCGCCTTTTACGACACCCACAGGACGATATGGGTTGGTGCTATTAGCCGGCACCACACGGACTTTACATATAAATCTAATTGGTTTTCGTTTTATGTTTTACCACATTTGTATCAATCAACATTGTAATCATTTATTTAAAAAAAGGAATTGAAATTGGTATTTCTTGCCGGCTCTTCTACATAGGATCAACCAACTGGAACCGTGCAACTTAAATTCTGACGTTTCATAAGTGCCAATAATTGCTTTACTTGAAATAAAATAACATTGACATTGACTTTTATTAAAACATTATATATACGTATAAACATACGTCTAGATAAATTTGTACCTCTAATGTGAGATTCGAGTACATAGAAAAATATATAATATAAAATACATAGTACATATAAGACCACCATCACCATATATTACTTAATCTATTTATCTTACTTATCTCTTTTTTCTTCATATTAATATAATATAATGTCTGTATAATTTAATATCTAAGTAATTTCTTACCTGAGTGAGCAAGCCTACGGCATAATATAAATAGCTTCAAATGCTAACTATACTAACGAAACGTCAATTTTATTGTTGGGCGTTGCATCTCTACGTAAATCAAAAGTTACGAAATATTCTTTTTACCAACGCCGTATTAGAAAGCCTTACGATTCAGATATAAGTACTGTTAAATTACAGTTTTGTAATCAATACAGATTAACCTGTCAAATTTCAAGGGGCAAGTTCACGCTTTGAATTACTTATAGCCTTGATATCTAACGGTTGGATTTCAAGCCAGTGTTTCGTAGATTACGAGATAAGGAAAATAAAATGATCAATAGAAAAAATCACGTATTTTTAGTTCCGCCCAGGTGCATGTGTCAGGTTGTTAATAAATATGGGATTCTTAATGGCTGGCAACAACACTACAGAATCATGAACTGTAATAAAGAATTATTAGAGCAGTATTAAATAGTTGCAATATTTTATTGCTATATTTGGACACGACCCATTATAGCTTCACGAGTTTGAATCGGAAGTAACAGACCTTGTGTTTGTATTATCTAGTGCTTTACAGTGAACATGAAAATGGCAACTACATAAATGGAGAACTACAAAAATTGTGATATACGGCGATCCCTATAACTCAGTGATTGTTCATTAAAGAAAAAGTGATACTTTCGTAATTTATAATAAATAAATCGTCGTAGCTGTGATGGTCACTAGGTTGAACGCTTGCCTTCGATACAGTAGGGTCTTAGTTTGACCCCGGCTCTCTGACTTTTTGGATTGTTGTATGAATCAGAATATGATTATCACTTGCGGTAACGGTAAAGGAAAACATCGTGAGGAAAACTTTGAGAGGGCTCCAAAAATACTCAATAGATGTATAGTACGCCAACCTAACTTTTCTCATCGTGAGAAATGGCCCGTGCCGAGCAGTGGGACAGAAATGGGCTGATTATACGAGGACCTTGGCAACTCAATGACTTTAAGGTTGAATAAAAACTTTTTTAAGATATTTTTTTGTCTCATATTTGCAAACTCACTACGAAGCGTATGCCGTTCTTTTTTCAAATTTGGCGCGAAAACAAGCTTTTTAGAAACAAAAAAGTTAGGCGACTTATAAGTATTCTTTGAAAATGGAGAAAAGCGAGTTTAGAGTGCTAATTAAACACTATTTTTTACGTGGTAAAACTATTAAGCAGACCGAAGACAAATTGAAAAAGTACTATGGTGATTCTGCGCCTTCTCATGGGATGGTACATAAGTGGTTCACTGAATTTCATTGTGGACGTTCCTACCACTAATGACGCGGAGCGCCCAGGAAGGCCGATTGAGGTCACTACGGAGGGCATGGTTAATAAAATACATGATATTGTTTTGGTAGACCGTCGAGTGAAGATACGCGAAATAAGTGATGCTGTGCACATCTCGACTGAACGAGTTTATTATATTTTGCATGATATTCTGGGCATGAAAAAGCGTTCTGCAAGATGGGTGCCGCGTTTACTAACCGTCGACCAAAAACGAAATCGTGTAACAGCTTCTGAGGAATGCCTAGCCATGTATAATCGCAATCCGAGTGAGTTTATGCGTCGGTACATAACAGATGACGAAACGTGGGTCCATCATTATACACCAGAGACTAGGCAACAGTCGAAGCAATGGACTTCTACCGGGAAGCGTGCCCCATAAAAGGCAAAAACTGTTGCTCGGCTGGTAAAGTGATGGCCACAGTCTTTTGGGACAGCCAAGGGGTTATTTACGTAGATTTTTTGGATAAAGGCAAGACAATAACTGGAGCTTACTATGTATTATATACTGCATTGTTAGATAGATTCAATAAAAAGTTGATCAAGAAACGACCGCATCTAGCAAAGAAAAACATTCTATTTCATCAGAATAATGCACCGGCCCACTCGTCTGCAATCGCGACATCAAAAATTGTCGAATTAAGATACGAATTATTGCCACACCCTCCGTATTCACCAGATTTAGCCCCCTGTGACTTTTTCTTCTTCCCAAACATGAAGAAATGGCTTGGCGGGCAAAGATTTTCAAACGAAGAGGTGGTAGCCGAAACTGAGGCCTATTTTTCAGGGTTTGAGAAAAAACATTTTTTTGATGGGTTGAAGAAGTTGGAACATGCTGGACAAGCTGGACTAAGTGCATAGAGTTTAAAGGAGATTATGTAGAAAAATAAAAAAATGTATATGTAAAAAGAGTGTTATTCTTTCCAGTCATGGACTTATCAAACCTATTATTACTTATAGTGTAAGAAAAAATAAGTGCTAAAAGGAAATTGCAACTTGGTTTTTAATAAACGCGACTTTTACCGATGGTCGTCATAGAATACAGTTAACAATTTTTGTGGTAACTGAATATATTTAATCATTAATTATTATTAATAATCATTAATGTGCTCGCACGCAAGATTTATGTAGGCTTAAAAACTATTATGTCAGTGGCACGTAGTAATATTGTGCAATGTGCGAGGAAGGAAGAAAATTCATTATTCCTACGTTGTTATGCCGTAATGATGAGTACGCGCACTCTTACCTAACCGCCGGTAAAGCGACCGTAACACTTAATGCAGTCGGTCATTCGGCCTTCGTCCATACACATCGACTTTATGACTGTACGCATTTGTTATGCACTGTTAACAATCAAAGAGAAAGGACAATGTCAGATAATTATAAATATTTTTTGTCAGCAACCGCTGCCGTTGGCAACAGATATGAAAATTTTGTTTTACTGTGTCACGTTCTTTACTAAATTCTTCTAGGTACATATATTCCGTGTGGTGTCCGGATTAAGAATATAGCACCACTCCATCTCCTCCCGTGGATGTCGTAAAAGGCGACTATGGGAATCTAAACCTGAGGGATGGGCAGCAGCGTCCCTTCTGTGAAATGGTAGCCATACTGCGCTCATCAACCCGCCTGCCAAGCGTGGTGAGTATTGGCAAATACCCCCCAAAATGATGACACCGTTGCGAAAATCTATGGGGGAGGCCTTTGTTCGGCAGTGGACGTATAAATGGCCGATATGAATATGAAACATATATGGAAGTTAGATAATATGTCAGTAAACAGAGACGTCAGGAACATACAAGTAGGCGTCTAACTGCCGTCTAACAGCACAAAAACGGATGAAGTTCAAAATCTTAAAACTATTTTTATTATATTACAATATATTTTGCATTAGACCGATTATTAATTTCGGCCGTTAATTAATCAATCAATCAAACACTAGTAATACACGCGATTATTACAATAAAACACTTTTAAACGGGTTCGATATTCGAAACGTCAGGAAAAACAAAAATCTAAAACATACGCGATAGAATCCGTTTAAAAGTGTTTTCAATGATCAACATTAATACGTATTAATACATTATCACTTTTAAATTACCTCATTATTGCATAATTTAATGAAATTGTGCTTAATATGTCGTTCGCACTTTCACAGTAAAGCTTTTGACAATTTTAGTTGACGTCGAAGATGGATCCTTTATAAAGTTATGTACGATTATTCCATAAATTAATTACTAATAATTTACCTTGTCACGAGTTATGCACAGAGAGGATTTACGATAAACCTCACATGCAAATTTATTCCTATATACATCTTGTATGATTCAACGTAAAAACCTATTGACTATACGAAATACTCGGTAATTTAATTTTGGAATTTCTGCTTAAATTATGTTTCTTCACACGGATGTAGTCGTGATCGTAAAAGATAACGCATCATAATTTGAATCGTCATTACGGATATATTTACTAGGAATACTATCAGAGTTCCGGTTGAACATGTATGTTCTTCCGTGAACTTGTATTCTCATTTAAAGTTTTTATTGTAATGATGAACTGCGTTGATTGAGAACACATATACATACAGCCAGTAAACGTCCACCGCTGAACATCGCCCTCCCAATGATCACCATGGTGGTGATGTCGTTATTTAACTTACTGCTAGTGAAACGGCTGTGATCTGTACAAACTAATAAGTACGTCTAATTATGATATGTTATTTATCTAGATATAAATATCATAATTAGACGGCACGGTTGGTGCAGTGGCTGATACAGTCGACTGCTGCGCTCTGGGTCGTGGGTTCGATTCCCGCACGGAACAAATATTTTGTATGATCTGCAGGTAGTTCTTCCGGGTCTGGGTATATTGTGTGTGGAATTCATGTCTGTAAACACACCTACGACACAGGATAAATCCTAGTGTGGGGCAACGTTAATGTAAAATAAAAAAAAATAGAACTCTCAGAAAACTTTAATGTAGAGGTGCGCTATGACCCTCGTAGTGTACCTTTTAATCTCGAGATTTATAGCAACTGTAGTAATTGGTTTGTAGCTAAATGAGAAGCAAATATAGCTGTCAAATAACTTTTTTTTATGCATCCTTGTGACGGGACGAACACCTCATTAGCTTGGTGGTACGCGTCACGCCTGTCCATAACATATGTAACGCCAGCACTAGTTCTGCGTGGCACCCCACTGCGTGTTATTTAGTCTCTTATGCCCAGTGATATCACTAGCAGTTCTCGGCAAACCGGGACAAGTGATGTTTAAAGCATAACCACCAACATAGGATAGAAAATACCAATGTAATGAATAAAAAAATTAAAGCATAGCCACCAACATAGGATAGAAAATACCAATGTAATGTATAAAAAAACAGTCTACGTATTCATATTATCATTATCGTTTTTTCAATCAATTGAATCCTTAATAAATGTAGGTATGTGTTGTTATGATCTATAGTTAAAGTTAAACATGACATGTACCAATAAAATGTAGTGCCACTACAATGTAGAACATTACCGAAAATGGGCAATGATAGACATTTTATATGATTTTATAAAAATAATGTTTTAGTTACCAACGCACATTTATTCATGCCCGTTAGTTGATAAAGGCGCGTAAGAACGAAAGCGAATGCGCCCGGGGCTGGAAGAAATCGAAAACGTGTTACGTAAGCGGAAAGCCGAAGGTCCCATAGAGTTGCGTAAAGTTACGACGCGTGCTCGGGACAGCCGCGGCCGGTGTCGTGTACTGACCTCAGATTTCGTTAAACAATGGGTCGTTTATTACTAAACAATTTAAATCGGTGTCATTTTTTAAGAATATGTAGAAACACTATATCGTAGCGTTAGGTTTAAAAAGAATGGTTAGTATTTATGACGGAACGTCGAGACTTTACGTAACTTTTTAATTATGCACAGTCTAGGAAATCTAGTACTTTGGCTATTTGGCAGATGAAACACTGAGAATTGTAGTAGAGTCTGGGACAAGCTTAGTGAGACTGCAAGACTGGGATGACACGGACACCTATGACCGCATAGCTATATAAATGAGCAGACTATCCAGTTGACAGACGTTACAGAACAACAATAACAACAGAGCGCAAACCATGATCGGGCCACCAATATATTGGCAGACCGTCAACCAGCAAAATGTAGTGACGACGTAACAAAAGCAGCATGACATGTATAGTGCCGCCCTTATGATAATCAACTTCAAGTCGCATTTTTATCGATGTTGAGTTAAGTAGATATAGACAATCTCTACATTCACTGTGGTGGTACCTCTTGCCGGACTTTTGCAATAATAGACTTACCACTAGCTTGCTTATAGCCTGTGTTGCTGTTGTTATTGTTAAGGTCTTTCGAAAATTGATTATTATATCATTGTAAATAAATATAGTAGTTAAATTACAGTTTGATTACAGTAGTATATTAATATTTATTTCTGTCTTATCGGTTACTGGCAGTACTTATTTTGGGTTTTCCTAAACATCATTTAAGTTTTAATTGTCTGCATTGTCTTTTGGGTCATGTCTTTGGCTCGGTTGCGGACGTATGGGCCGCCTATTGGACTAGTTATTCAGTGTTGGTGGGTAGATTATGATAATCAAACGTATACGTACACAGGAGTATATTGCTACCACGATCCTGTTGTCATAATTTAGTAGTTGCCTTTTAAACACCCACGAATTGAGCGGAGCTGGCCTACTCTTTGCCGGAAATCACGTCATCCTACAATCGGCTATATTTTATCCAGGCATGATTAATTGTGAGTTAGGGGTTTGATCATTTCATGGAATGACACCTAACATCCCTTATGTAGACGGGTAGGTACAACATTGGTTTGGAATGACTCCCAAAGAACAATGTTTCACTTGATCACATCACAAAAATCCTACAAAACTTTCGCCTCATCCAGAAACGGTAGTCTCAATATGTCGCATAGATTGATGTCAGGCATGCGCGTAATCCAGCGGCAGGCGTTACGCAATAGTGCCGTGTGTGTAGCCTGCGTAGTGAGGACTTCGATGAGCCAGTGGCGCGTGCGCCATGTTTCAATTGTGACCTGCATTTCTGGCTGTGTCACGGCAACATTGCGTCAACTTTTGGCTTATCACATTCAAGTGCTACATGAGGCTACATGTTTAGAAAAAGTAAATGATAAATGATGTGAGCAAGGCAATATACTGTGAATGTTTTATTTTGTTCGAGGTAGTTTACAACAGTTTTTAAAGTAGTAGTTATTTATTTCAAAGAAATATATGAGTTCCATACACATAGAAGTAATTAATATATTTTTTACAAGACTTATGAGATCATTGTTGTAGAAAACCCATATTAAATGATGAGATGGGAATATTTTTCGAACTTTTCCTTCTTATGGATAACAGGTAAATGTAATCTTTCCTTATAACGTAGATAATGTTATTAAGTAAATAGGTGTATTAATATTGATGACGAGTTCATCTTACTTGGAATTATTAATAATATATCAAGTCAAATTAGATGCTGCCTACGTTATTAAATATTTTATGTATCGATTATCGGCCGAAATTAATAATCGATCTAATCCAAAATGTTTGGATTTCGAATTGCGGATATGTCTGTTCGTTGTGTTAAATGTGATCGTAACACAACAAAGCATACATTTCATTTTTTTATGTGATGATTTCGGATTAGGTGATTATTAATTTCGACCCTATATCGATACATAAAATATATTGTGGCAAGTGAGCAGAAAAGGATAAAACACTCCAACTTCACATCAAACAGAGAAAATATTCTATTATATTTCAAAATAAAACTAGAATTAGAATTAGATTAGAAATTAAAATTAGAAATTCGAGAATCTTGATCAGTGAAGAAAAAATCCTCATGTATGATTATTCTGATGCAGCAGGCCAAATGCTAATGGTAACATTATGTAGGCAATAAGAGTTGGCATCTGTATTTTGTACGCACAAGACTTTAGCACAATCTGTTATCTTACGTTTTTAAGTGCATATAGCAACATTAAACATATAGTAAGCAATCAGACAGCAAAAAATCTAATTGGATTTACTCCAAAATTAAGACTTTAATATTTGGTTTAACTAAAGGAACAATAAATTATCTCATTTGGTTAAGAATTTATAATGTTCCCCAGGAGTGGTAATTGTATTTAATGATGCAAAGAGTCAGTCCAGACCTCCGTTCCACAGACATCACATTTAATAATTAAGGCCTCATAGGTAAGTTTTCTAAGAAAATAATAATCTTAAGTAGAAGGACACCACGCGGAAAGTCATAATGTGTTAAAACATTACTTCTTATTATTGTCACAAATTATGAATATTTAAAACAGTTTTACATTTTGTCTTCGATTTACATGTATGGTTTTATTGGTCGCCTTTGCATATTCAAGTTGCGGTACACCACAACTAAATAACTGCAGGTATTCCGTTCTAACATTCCGACTTGCGAAACTTCGTAAGTTTGTATGAGGTGTGTATCTATGGCTATTCGGAGTTATAGTTTTACAGCTGAAATTAATAATCAATCTAATCTGTAATCTGTCAATCTAGTCTGCTTTTGTGTGCTCTTCACACAAAAATATATCAAAATCTTAAGTCTAAAGATTTTGGATTAGAATGATTATTAATTTTGGCCGTTAGAAATCAAAGTTTACTGTAGATAGATATAGGTTCCGTGTGGTCAGGGTCAGGGTGAGTTGTGTGCTCATTGGTTTTTGTTTGCGCATTGGTTTCGCCATATCACCACACTTGGCAGGCGGGTTGGCGATCGCAGTTGAGTTGATTATGTACTCGAAGGACGCTGCTGCACATCCTCCGGATAATCTCAATCAATCGCCTTTTACGACACCCGCGGGATGAAATGGGTTGGTGCTATTCGTATCCGGCACCACACGGCTATACACCATATAATAAGTAAGCCGATTTATCTATAAAACTGAATACGCTAACATGCTTATAGTCCATCAAACTGTAGTATCCTTGACATAAATACTATATTGATACTAAAATCTATTTTTGATATAATTAGCACTTACACGTACAAGAAATATACATCTAAAAGAAGCAAATTGAAATAAAAATATACAACTTAGGTGTTAATATATTCTAGAATATGTACACTGGTTCAGGCATCAGGGGTTCAAATAATTCGTATTAAATTAAGCCTATTTTAATATATGCCGTCTTTCTCATATATACGACAGATTAAAAAATTTAAAAATCGCTGTGTGTAACCTATCTTTCTCTCTCTCGTTCTTGAAAAACGATAATAACGTGTTATTTGTGTGTACATGAATTAAAAGTTGAAAGTAGTATGCATTTATGAATACTAGTGGTCGCCCAGGGGCGCCCAGGGGTAAATTGGACCGTAATTCATACATTATTTTACTTTGATTTCATGTATTTGTAGCACAAATTGTACATACATTTTAACCTTCTACCCTCTTCCTCCATATTAACCCCTAACTATGCCAAATCACACACTCCTCCGTGAGCGCAATGTGCTTAAAAAGTTTGTATGATGCTAAACTAAACGGAATGCAACAAAACTAAACGGAATGCAACAACACTAAACGAATAGTACGTTTTCTATTTGTTTTGTTAAGCACCACACTCACACACACACACGCACACATCAGCCCGTAAACGGCCACTGCTGATCATGGGCACCCAATGATCACTACTAACGGGCGAACTCAATAATCAATCTAATCCAATATCTTTAGATTTAGCACTGATTTTATCTGTTTTTGCGTTAAGTGTGAAAAATAGGTCATTTTTTATCTTAGCCTTGTCTGCTTAAAAGCTCACCAATGCGACACATAATGGTTTTTTTTGTGTCTCGAATTGGATCATACAATAGGTTAAATCTAAAGATTTTCGATTAGATTGATTAGTAAGTTCAGCCGTAAGTGATCATTGGGTGGTCTTAGGGGATATTGCCTTAATCATTACTCTTGGCAGGCGGATTGATGATCACTGATCAGTAAGTCATTATTATTATACCTTTGGAAGAATGCTGCTGCCCATCCTCTTGATATCAACTCTTAGTCGACTTTTACGATACCTATGGGTGGACAGGATTGATGTATCATTTTCCGGGAATTATACGCAAAGTTTTCACGGAGTTTCCAGCTCATAAGACTCAAATAAAAAAGAACTGATAGTTTTTGCTTCATACACAAACATACATATATATTAGTCCGTGTGGTGTCCGGATTAAGAATATAGTACCACTCCACCTCCTCCTATGGATGTCATAAAAGGCAACCAGAGGTATATTGACAGAAGCATCCCTTCTGTAAACAGTAGCCGTACCGCGCTCACCAACCCACCTGCCAAGCGTGGTGAGTACTAGCAAATTCCCCTCCAAATGTAAATGGTTATTTATGGGGGAGGCTTATGTTCAGCGGTGGACGTCTTTTGGCTAATGTGATGACATAATATTCTATGAAATTAAAGCTGGACTATTCACTAATAGGTCAGTATAGACTCGACAGGAGCAACTTTTGTATTAGTGTTTGAAGCACAGCCACAAAGAGTCTGCGTCGAGTAAATTGAAATTCTCTAAATACTCTAGCATGTTGGATCCCTGTCTGCACATGAGCCTACCAAAAGTCCGGGTTTCTCTATGCGTTACATTAAGCCCGTCAGAAGAAACAAAAAACGATTACCTTTTCATTAAAAAAAAACGCCAATTTGACCTTGTTAGGGCGTTTACCTGATACAATGAGCAACGAGTCATTAAGTAATTATGAATAAAATATCAACTCAACATCCTTATTCCATATTTGACTTTATTGTATTGTCGCTACATTCTTATAAGGCTTTTGGCATCATTGCGGATATTCAGTTTTTCTACGTCAAAAATCTACATTCCGTATTCAACTTTTGCGCGTGAAATCAAATAATTAATTATAAATGGCGAAATTGATTTCCCAAAAAAAAACGAAACGCCGTATAAGGAGATTGAGATGGTCTATTTGTGACTGATGTGTCTATTTCCTTAAGACAAATCGTTAGCAAGTTAATGATGTATGTATGATTGAGCTAAGAGATGCAAACGTCATGCTCGTGAACGGGTGCTGGCTATCGGGACTAATCTGCCATTGTCTGGTATGAAAAATAAATTATTACTATATTATTCTGTTGTATGTTTCTGCTTAATTATTCTCAGTTGCCATTAGAATTATTTGAAGAATATCCACGGATTTTCTTGCCAATTCTTCTACATAGGTCTAACCAGTTTAGAACCGTTCTCGTTCGTTTCATAAGAGCCAGAAATGGGTTTATTTAAAAAAAAACTTTGACTATGACCTAAGCTGTTATTATACGATACCATTATAGCTAGCGGTTACTAAACCAAAGAGGTTTATTATCCTAATTTTATGTCCTCGATTTGGACTCTACATTTAATTGTTGCCAAGAAGACGGTGCAAAAAAGAGAATACCTAGGCTGTAATGTAGTTTTAAAGAGACACAAGGAATAAAAAGACTTATAAACCTGCTTTTATCGGGTTTTTTGCTTCGTCTATTTTTACATACCGATAGTGTTTGAGCAATTAATAAGACTTGTGTGTCCAGAGAAACAAGGTCGGAAAACTAAAACTGTGTTATATTACCACTTTTTGAAGCGAAAACTTCTTTGAGCGCGGTACGCATATTTTTAGATGAGATAAAATCTCTGGACTCGCGACACCGTTACGAGATGCAGCTATAGTGTGTGCATATATGCATGTACATATAGCAGACCGCGAATGCGTAAGTAATAAATATGTTTTCACTTCTGTCGGCACTCCCGGAGTGCAACCCGTTTTTTTAAAAAGTATTTACGTACATATTGCAACATAATTATTACGGACGCTTACATAAATATTACTTAAATATTTACAATGCACGTAACTTCAAACATTGTTTTAGTTTCACGCAACTTTCCATGTTCGAGTAACATAAAATAGCTATAGATATCTCTATTTGAATAGTTAGCATCGAGTCATATCTTCGGTTAAATAACATATGTACGAGGAAATAAAGTTATGTAATTTAATAAGTGGAAGAGACCATATAAATGTAATTCAATTTACAAGCCAAAAATATATGGTAACTTAAAAAGTAGGACTCATTATTGATTGTTGGTGGTTTTTCACACTAAGGTTGAAAATAAAGACTTCAATTCCGAAGTCGTAGGTCATAGGTAAACTGAACCCAAAGTTCAACAGTTACTGCCTAAAATAAAGTGATTTTAACTGGCAAGGTTACGGAAATAAGGTCGATTGCACTTCAGTGACTGTTACTATTTGTCGTCTCCAAAGACAATAACGAAGCTAGTACTTAAAACTTTGAAACTCAGAAATTCAACAGTACTATTTTGTATAAGCAGGTTCTTTGAGATTCGGTATAAAAGCTCTGGTATTTATGGTAAGGTGTTCGGATGAAGAATATGTGACCACTCCATGTCCTGTGGATGTTGTTAAATGCGACTAAGGAACTCGGCCTTTGTTTGGCAGCAGACATCCTGTGGCTGATATGATAATGATCTTGATATTGTGTAATATAGATTTAGGAGAAGTACATAAATATAAATAAGTGGCTCTGACAATTAGGTCTCTATTTGAATATCACAACAATAAGTATTTGTCTTACAAATACTCAGAATATGTACTAACATTTGAATACTTTGGCGTGTTGAACTTGGAACCTCGATTGGCATTGTCCTACATTCGATAACAGAGAGGAATTTTGCAGTTGATTAGACACTTCATATTTTAGTTTGCGAAATTCTTAAATGCGTTTGATTGATAGCAAATATGTTGTTATGTTATGAAATTCTAAGAGATTGTTCAATAACATGTGACATTAATGTATTTAAGTTACAAGGGTTTATAAATAGTTGGGATTTGTGCATGCATGTAATCTTGCACAGTTGAAGTTAAAATAATAAAGATCTCACTGTGAACATAAAAAAATTGCGAACTTACTTTTTAAGAGTTCCCATACTTCTGCCGGCAATAGACAACTGAACAAAAGTTATTCAAAAAACATGAATCGAACGGAACAATAGAACACGACTAGTTTGAACGGAATCACTTTTTGTTTTTATCGATTGATCGGATATCAATATTTAAATTTAATTTAAGCGCGTTTTTCGCGGCTGCGTTTGGCGAGCGCGCTCCGTTCGCCGCGAACGTGCTGGTTCGACGGTACTGGCGGAATGAGGCTGCTGGCTGGAGGCTCCCTCAGCTGTACAGCAGCCGCGCGCCAGCCGCCCGCCAGCGCAGCGCCCCAGAGAGAAAGTTAAGTTATCAAACTCAGCGGTTACGTTCGGCGATGACGCTATCTTCCCAAGCGGTTGCGTATTCGATGACAAAATTTAATTTTCGCGTACCCGCGACAATTTATGCGCTACTGACACCGTGAACGTCCCACGTTTATGGTGTTCTACTTTTGCGGTGCAATTTGTTTATTTACATTTCGTTGTTAGCGATATATATTAATAATTATTGCTGCACACTGTGCTGTTATATTATAACTAACCACTATTAGTACTATTAGGCCAACCACATTGGCGTCTTTAATCCAGCTAATTTATGAATAGGTGCATAAAATCTAAAGACGAAACATCCGTCCTAATTACAATTTTATGAACTGTTAGATGTCGTAAATTGCTGCAGTCGTTAACCAACAATAAAGAATTAAGTGAGCTGCGTTTAACTCTACATCTACTTCTGTAGGCTCTATAAACTCTATTTGCATCGGAAAGAGAGTTTAATTTGAATTCTTATTCGTTTAAAGTATAAAATAAATATCACCCATAAACTTCAATGTTCAGAGTATAACCGGGTATTATATTTATCATTATTATGTAATACATGGGTTAATATTTATTCGATTGTATGTGGTGACCGCACAACTTTCACTTTTGCGAATGTGGGCATGTTGTTAAGAAAAGTCATATGATAAACGTAAGTACTTACATACTCATACTTACATGCATACGAGACTGTGAGAATATTCCCTACATTAAGGTCAGTTACAAAATTATTTTGTTTTAAGACGTGACGAAGAAATTAATAATTGGATTTTGTTTTGCAAGGTCGAAGCCTTGAATTGTAACATTAATTTAATTTACTGGTGTACCAACAGCATACATATCATACAATACAGACAGAATGATACAAAATAATAGTGCTGATACATATGCCCATTACAGGTACACACAACATTCTTGATACGTCAACAAATGTTTTACTTACTGTATTGTAAATACCCATAGTTGCTAAACATATGTTCTTACATGCAAATTATATATAAATAAAAACATAATGAACTATTTGCTAAAGAAATTAAACAAATAATACTAATTTAAAAATACAAATACAATACAATCCAAGTTAAATCAGGTGAATCCAAATATTTAAATTTAAATCAGTCCAATAGAAACTAAACAGACAAACTACACATGCAAAACAATAGAATAATCTAAAACCACCATAGTTATTACGGACCTTCGTCGTGCTCATGTACCTCTCTGAGTGCCTTCTTAAACCTATTGAGTGACCCACCGTGAATATCTGTGTCTGCCAATTTACTGAGGCTATTGAATTCTGTATTGTGTGTGGAATTTATGTCTGTAAAACGCACCCACGACACAGGAGAAATACCAGTGTGGGGCAACGTTTAAAAAAAACAAAAAAAACTTTTATCAAGGGAGCATTCAGACCCAGGATGGTTTTACATTGCGGAACGTGTAACAGTCTGGAAGTCATATAACATTAGTATGAAATTACATTATATTCTATTGAAGTTTTGTACTGTACTGACATTTCCGCTGTAGATTTTACTTTAATACAGAATACTACTTGCACGTTACTCTTGTACACAAAGACCCTGTGCTTTGCTTGTAAGCTGACCTTGAAATTAAATTTACTTTAATTTACTGGTGATCGGTCTTTATTTCATCTTGAGTTCGGGCATATGCGCCTCCGGTGCGCCATCCATGGGGAGTTTGATCAAAGCGACCTCTGTTTCACTCATGGTAACCCGGGCCACAAAGCGTGTACGGCACAGTCTCAGAACTGTCCACTGTGCGTGGATTTCGCCACTCTGCCCAGAAAGGCAAGAGCCCCTTCGTGAGCCAGCGAGTCCCTTTTCCTCTGACATTAGGCAGGAGCTGACTGTGCCGACAACACCGGTCGCTGGCTCACCGGAGGCAATCGATAGTTAAATTTCCCAGCCCTTAGAGTCCTTTAGGGCCTGACCTGAACCTGAACAACTACCGCAAAGCGCAGAATTTACTGCTGCAAACTGTTGCGGAGGGTCAGCTGCCCTGGTGGTTGTGGCGTAGTCCTTCAGGAACATCCTCACAGGACCGGGGGCGCCGGGGACTGTTATCAGCGTAATGAACTAAGCTGACGCCAGCAGAGAGAACGAGACACAGGACCACTCTGTAAGTGAGGTTCTATAAGTGGGAGCCGAGAACCAACCCCTGCGGAACCTCGCACTTTACCTCCCTCCACATTACGCTACCTTCCCTGCCCACGTAGCGAACATGCCTGTTGCACAGATAGTCCCCTATGATAGCCTGCAGGTAAGAGGTACTGGTGATGGACTAGTATCCCCCTAATCGGGCCCCACAGGATGGAGTTGAAGGCGTTCACAATATCTAGACTGACAGCCAATACCACCCTATCCCACTGAGACACTTCCTGTTCCAACAGCGAGCGGATACGAAGAGTCGCGTCGGTGGTAGACCGCCGCAGCCAAAAGCCATACTGGCTGTTAGCCAGGTTGGGACCAATTCGCGACAGGTGCTTAACTGCGATAGGAGCCTATTCTGATGTCTCACACAAAAATCTGTTTTAATTTTGATATTTTGCAATATTCCGTGTTGTTATTTACAATAATTTTCTTGTCTTGTGCGTTCAGAATAAAATTATTTCTTTATTTCTTTCTTTCTAACGAGTCTTCGGGCAATTATTCTGTCGAATAGCTTCAAAGCCTCGTCGAACAGGCAAATGGGACGCATTACCTGTGCTATGTGGTAGGTGACGCCCTCGCTACTTTTGAGCCAGGCTTCGTAGAATAGCAGGACGGCCTTGACAATGCGCTTGGTCGTGAACTGCAGCCTTCGGCGCTCTCACAGCTTCTTGAATATGCGCCACCGAGCCAGCCACCTCAGTCCATCGGACGCCCCAGGAAACGCGCCTTCTGGAGGCAGCGTGTCTGGTCATAGACATTTTTTGTTGTTTTTTTGTTGGGCCCAGTGGAAATTATTCATGAACTTCCTCCACCCCGGGGAAGGATGAAGGGGCATGCCGGACGCCTACCGACTAAAACCACTGGGGCGGTCATCTTCGGCACCTGAGGGGGGCTCCAGGTCCTCGTATGATCACACTAGAGCCGCCCACTAGTGCTACGCCTGTAGTTACTTCTCTGAGAGGCTGACGGTAAAGCGGTTACCCTCCCGGGGGATTGTAAAAGATCCCCGAAGCGTTCCTGTGCGCTATGCTATGTGCACATGGCAGCGCGTGACCACATGCGCGGCGCCGTCTTCTCGTGGCTCGCTTGGTGTGGGCACGTAGATTCCTCAATCTACGCACCCACGAACTCAGAGGCCCCCCGCCTTATAGTGACGGCAGCGGGTTTCAGGCGTATGGGAATTAGGCGCCAGGGTGGTTGTTACCCCGGCGTCATCTCCTCCTTCTTCGAGCAGGATCGGCCCTCTCCCAGTCCCACTCTACCGTCTCCTTATGGAGCATGACGCTCTCACAGAAAGAGACCACTGCATTCCAGTTTTCGTGCTCTGCCGACACTGCTGCTGGCAGAGAGAGAGATCTTGCCCGATTCAATCGACCAGGATCCACCGCTCAGTGGCCCACGCATGGCACGCCTCGAGCATGTGCTGTGCGGTGTCCTGGTCGTGGCCAGGCCGACCACCGTGGCCTCGCGTCCTATCCTGTGTAGGTACGCACCGAAACAACCGTGCCTAACAACAATTTTGGTTCTACAGTACCGGGCGCCTGACAGTCGAGCTGACCATACAGGCGCCCCGAAGAGGGCCACGGACCACACGACTCCTCCGTAAAGGTGGCGAACTTCCTCATTTGGTCCCCTGAGCCTGCAAGCCTGCAAGGCATCCACTACTCGGCACTTGAAATGCTCTTCGAAACTACAATGAATATCTAGTGTAAGCTCCAGGTACTTAATGTATCAGCCTACCCTGATTTGCGTGTCGCGCGAAATGGGTGGTTCTCTTCTTCGCGGCAGTTTGTGGAACCATAGTGCCCTCGGTTTTGTGAGGCGCTATTGGCAGACCCAAAGCGTGGATTTTGGCCATGACAATTGTCACCGCTTGTTCAGCAAGCCGGACCGATTACCCATGCCACCGAACGGAGATACTAACGGACTACCAATTCAACAATCGGAGTTCAAGTGACGCCGCCCAGTCTTGCAATACCCTCCCTTCGATCCGTATAGACAAATCATATCAAATGAGCTTTGAAGTCCCCCAGGACGAGCACTGGATCCCATCCAAGTATCGCTCGAAGTTGGTGAAAGACACATTGGGGGAGACATAGCAGCCCAAAACTGCCAGAGGTCCCCGATCTACAGCAACCAAGCCCTGTTTCCTGTCCACCAGGGAGCAGAGTGGCCCACCTTCTACCGCAGCCCAATAGATGACCCTCGAACCAGAGAGGATGTTCCTGAACGCCATAGGGCTCCGCCACAACCACCAGGACGTTTAAAGATCAAACATATAGATCGTAAATACGTGATTGTTAGGTTGGTGCTTCACAGTATCGAATGCGCGTTAGCTGTTAAGATCCATGTGGATATGGTCGTTATTGATAACTCTAAAGCCTGCCTGATCCGTTGGGATGTGACATATGTTAAGCAAGGAGAGTGGTGGGTGCTGCTGTGTTTGTGGTGAGTCATGCCCAAGTCTACGGGGCCGTCAATATATCCTATATTTTCATATAGAATAATCATATCAGCCAAATGACTTCGATTGCTGAACCTGACCTTCTCCAAAAAGGTGTCGTCATTTTGGGGGAAATTTACTTGCTTGTGTTGTTCAGCGCAGAGTGGCTGCTGATCCACAAAATGGAGCTGCTGCCTATACCTCTGGTTTGGAATCCATTAGTCGCCTTGTATGACATCCATGGGCGGAGGTAGAGTGATGCCATATGCTTAATCAGTCACACAGATAATCATACAGAATGTAATCTTCAACAGGGGCATGAAAGGATTTTTACAGGGTCAGTACCGCGCGTGTGATACTCCTTGAGGTGCGAACTCCAATGAGCTATGGTAACGCTTTACTATATAAAAATGTATTCAAGAAATCAGCGTATTAATACGCCGCCGTAGAGAATATGCTTAACATCGCGTTCAAAGGGCGCGGATGCGTACAGCGTTGCTAATGTGGGAGAGTCGAAATAACATGTCAAATTTTGTTCAAGGTATTAAGCAACAAATCGATTAGTATAAAACGAATTAATACTGCCGACGTTCCTAACAGCCTAATAATTAAGTTCTCGTAGAATATGGTGAGTTATAAGTGCATAGAATATATGGTAAGGCCATTGTAAGCCTCGGAGGGCATCAATCAATGATAAGTTTTCATTGTAATGATATTTAAGCAAAGGGAACAGGAGTAAAAAGGGCAAATTGACTGGGCAATATTTCAATATATTTTTTTCATTTCAAATGGGCGTTTTGTTGATTCGTTCAAAACTGTCTACAGTCGGTACGTTTTACAGAAAATCCACTAAGTAAAAAATCTATCAATAACTAAAAGAAGCCCATCTCAGCTCAAACCTGAATGAACGTTGCACGTTACATCCAAAACCGGTGAAGAAGATTCTCATTGTCTTTGTTTAATTCAAGAACGCGTTAATACCGCGTTGATTTTACACGATCTGTAAGATTTAAGTCTTAAATGTTTGATAAGCGATAATCTCTGGGTTTTGGTTTTGTTGATGAGCCGCTTCTTGTCCTGTATCCTTATAGTATATAACTGGAAGAGCAGCAAGTGGCCAGCTCTCGGTGAGATCTGTTGTTGCTTATTGTATGCTCATTTGTCTGATGCAATATTATGATACACGCCTATGACTAACGCTGTAAGGTTCCAATACCTTTATCGGTTCCCTCAAAAACAGATTAGCATATCAGCAATGAGGCATTGCAAAACATTACTTCTATCGAGTATAAATTACGCACTTAGTGTAATTGTATATAAATAAGCTCAATCATTTTGACTGTTAGCGGGTTAGAAACCGCTTTGCTTGTCAGCAGCTTATAAAGAGGCTTGCACCGAGAATAAATATTATTAAGCTTTTGCCTTTTCTGTCTTAAGCTGTTACCGAATTCGGATTTTGGAGAAAGTTCCGAATATTTGTGAGCCTATGGACGACTTGGTGGAGGGAGTGATCCTTTGTTCAGTAGTGGACTTCCTTCAGCTGATATGGTGAGTCTATCGAAAGAGCAATATATTGCGCGTTAAATTAATCCGATATAAGCTTGGGCTTGTTACACAATTGTCAAGTGTCCACTCTAGTGATCGATGAGTGAAAGTGGTTAGAGCTTCCAAACCTGTCGGATGACATCACGATCTTATCTTAACTCAAACAATGCAAACAATCGAATTTGCGCGTGCCCACGCACAAAATTTTAGTTCCATTAAGAAAAGCAACGCTCGGACCGTTCTTTGTTATTTATAGGCAGTTTGACGTCAGCGTTTAGAGATCTATCAGTGCACAACGTTTTGGTTTGGGGAGTGGATACTCCAGAGATAGTAAATCTCAAATTCCAATCGGTAATAGAGTGGCGTTACGGCTGTCTGTCGTTTACGCCACATAACTGTTCCACAACAGACGCAAGGAACGATAGACCGCTAGTTGATAGGTTGATATTTCGTTTCGCTAATGAAATCTGAGCCGGCACCACGTGTGGTGCCGGCCAGAATACCACCACCCCATTTCCTCCCGTGGGTGTCGTAAAAGTCGACTAAGGAGGAAGGGATGAAGGATGGGCAGCAGCGTCCTTCGAGTACATTAACAACTCAACTGCGATCGCCAACCCGTCTGCCAAGCGTGGCGATTATGGCAAAACCCCCCAATGAGTCCACAATACACCCATATCAGTCGTTGTGGTGATCTTTGGGGGAGGCCTGTGTCCAGCAGTGGACTTCATTCGGCCGAAATGATGAATGAAATCTTTACTGGTAACGTATAAACGTTCAATAAAAGTACTGAATTGCTGAGACACAAAACAAAACACCTCTTGAAAGACTAGAGACGTGTAAATTAGTCTATATAGCTGAAATACGTAAGCTATCGCAGGTCCGTAAATAATTTGTTATGCCCGGCAGAACTTTTAAGGGAAGAAGCGGCCAACTAGTTTGATTAAAAATAAATATTATCTACTTTTTGGTCAGGTAAAGGAAATTTTCTTTTTAATCTAAAGTTGCCTTGACTTGTTGCCAAGGTCTGCTTATATCCAGAAGCATAAAATTAGAAAGCTAGATAACAATACACACATCAATATAACATAGTTCTATGGATCTCGATGATGATCTTCATAAAAGCCCTATTCGGTAATCAAGATGGTAATAAAAAATTCGTAAACGTTCCTACGTAAGTTTTTTTTATATCCCATATTGGTAATAACAAAAGTGCAGGTAAATAAGTGAAATAGGTTTGTGTATGATTAATCGCTATTAATATCTAAAAAGAATATCATAAAACAGACAACCATATTCATTAATAATATTATAATAAACATACGAGGAGGGATCAAAAAGTAGTGAGAATGAGATAGAATATAATGACTATTGATAACTTAATAATTTATTTTTCTACATAGTTTCCGAGTCTCTCTACACACCGAGGCTTAAATCCCTTTCACAAAAAAAAAATTGTCTTGGTCCTGCAAAAAAAGCTCTCCACGGCATCCATCACCTCGTTATCGTCTTCGTACCTGTAACCCCTTAAGTCTTTTTTCAATTTGGGGAACAGATAAAAATCGCTAGCCGCCAGATCTGGTGAATAAGGGGGGTGGTCAACCAATTCGAAGCCAGCTTGCTGAATGGCAGCCATCGCAAATGCCGACCTGTGCGCGGGTGCGTTGTCGTGATGAAACAGCACGCCCCTTCGAAGTTTCCCTCTCCTTTTCTCTTTGATGGCATTCCTCAACTTGGGAATTAAAGCTGCATAATATTGTTGGCGTTGGGTTGTTACTATTGTTGTCCACGCTCCAGGTAATCAATCAACAATATCCCTTCTGAGTCCCAAAAATTGAGGCCATAACCTTGCCAGCCGATGCCACGACACGTAACTTCTTCGGGGTCGGTGGTGATGGCCGTTTCCATTGCTGTTTTGTCTCGGGATCAAAATGATGGACCCATGTTTCATCCATTGTTATGAAACGAGACAAAAAGTTTTCAGAATATTCTTGAAACTTGTCCAACGATATCTTCGAAATGTCAAGTCGATTTTGTTTCTGACTGTCGGTTAACATTCTCGGCACCCATCTTGCGGAGACGTTTCTCATATTCAAAGATTGTTTCAATATGGATGAATACTTCCATATGAAATGCCCGGTTCTTGAATTAAGTATCGGATGGTAACTCTTCGATCGCTCAATATAATTTTTTCGACTTTCGCAACATTTTCTTGGGTGACTGACGTCGATGGACGGCCGCAACGATGTTCTTCTTCCGTGCTCGTTCTCCCTACTCGAAATTGAGAAGCCCACCTTGCGATAGGGGAATACGGCGGGGCAGACTCTCCTAATGTTGCCTCCAAATCGCAAAGAATCTCTTGCGTCGCTAACTTTTTTAAACAGAGGTATTTAATAACGACTCGCACTTCGTTTTTCTCCATTTTCGAGAACACGTTCCGACACGAAGCAAACAAATGACTGCATTCAGAAAAAAACAAAAGAGAATCGAAGATTTTTTTCTTTAATAATATTACAAATATGTATCTGAGCTATGCCTGCCAGTATTTTTTTTTTCTTACCAAGGAGTATGTCGTTCTCACTACTTTTTGATCCCTCCTAGTATGTTTTAGAATAAATATAATTATTTTAGATGTTGAACTTTGAACTTTCTCAAGAGGTGTCACCCCGGACGAAACCAAAAGTCTAGAACTATTTTCCATGACCTATTCGTGTCATGGAAAAACGAATATGAAATGAAACTATCTATCTAATAATAATTATTTGAATGAAGATTTAACGAAGATATAACCAATAATTATTTTTTATTTTTTTATTTGTTGGGCTTCTCGCATACATTTCTGGGAAATGTGGTTGCTTAACCGGTCATTTTCTGGCGAAGCCAAAAGAGGCCTCCAGCCAGGCTTAAATTTAGTATTAAAAACTAAGCAACTTTCAAAGTTTACTAACTTAACTTTATTGGTTATCTTAAGCCGAGGTCCGTGTCCCGCAGGGGGCGCCCTTAGCGAAAGTTATTATTATTTAATATACCTTATTGGTGCTAAAACCTTCATCATATTAATGAACCGAACAGTTCAGTCAAATATTGGGTTCAGTAAAAGTAGAATGGTCCAGTATTCAGTATATGGTAAAAGCAGTATTCGATACAACTTTAATCGAATTATTAACAAAAATATTTTTGCCGCAATATTTCGCAAACGTCGTCATCGGCAGTAACACAGAGAACCGTAAACAATGTTACGAGTAATTCCGTTAACATTATGCATTTGGTTTAAGACAATATTGACCAAAAATTTCACTTTCGTACCACGTTGTCACATGACGTGCAAAACATATATGTACGTATTTATGTATGTATATACAAACTGGTGCAATTCGTCAAGCTTTCCTGTCCACTTGTCAGACAAAGACTCAACTTTCAGCTTTGTTTTTCCTAACATAGTAATCATTATTTATGACCTTGTTTGATTTGTTAAGACGATTGCGTGATACTATTGTTATGAACTTTACCAAAGTGTTAAACTGCATAAAAGCCCTTGCATAGAAGCACGCTTTTTACTATTTCGCGGCCAGGTCAACGCTCATGAGAGACCCGAACAGTGAATAATTATATAAGGCACTTAATTTTTGGAGTTTACTCCTTAAGAATCGATTTATAATTTATATAAGGCCCCCGGTATGCAATATTTATGAGGAGGATATTTTGTCGAGCGTTAACTTAAATGCGTTACGCTTTTCTGCGCACCTGCCTTGCGCACCTTCTGCGTTAAAGCCATGTTTGTGTCATTGTCGTTTGATGTCAAATTTTAGTATTATTTCATTGAATATATATAAATATTGACTATAATAAAACACTTATAAACGGATTCTTTGGGTACGGTTACAGATTTTAAAAAGTTTTTAAAATCTGTAACGACGCCTGTCACCTTAGTCATCCTGCGACCACGAACCCTGCAAAGTGTTCGAAACATCAGGAAAAACAAAAATCTAAAATATACGCGATAGAATCCGTTTAAAAGTGTTTTATTATAATATGTAATACACGCGAAAACATAAGACATTATTATAAATATTGATATTTTATATCATTATTATTAATACGCAGTGAAGTGATTAAATAAAAATAAAAAAGTGTAAGTGTAGTGGGCTGTAGCTAAAAATCAGCGACAGCCTGTCCAACGTCCCTGGAGGCTTTCTAGCTACCTACCGTATATACTACCGTATATCAATCAAACTTTACTGTTAGTACCTAGGTCTCTTATTTCAAGAGTCTAGCAAGGTATGTAAAGTGCAGCGGCATATATTCGCCGCCAAGCCTGTGTTTAAACGTTTGACATTAGTGTTCCGGTTCGAAGGGCATTGTAGCTAGTGAAATTACCGGGTATAAGAGATTAAGTAACTAATGAACCGAGGTGCCGAGCGCAGCGTGGTACCACGCAGGAGTAGTCCTGGGTAACATTGCAAATTATAATGGGCAGGCATGACTTGCTCGTCTTGTCACCAAGTAGTATAAAGGTACATAAAAAAGTGAAATATACGCGTAGTCAAGGAGGACTGCTGCCTACACGTCTAATATAAATTCCTTTGCGGCGACACCTACATCACCACCAAATGACTGCAACTTACAGCGACATCTACTTGTACATTAATTAGAACTTTCCTATGACGTCAAAAGAATCCTGACTCACACATGTAAAGTATTAGCAAAACGCTACACATATACACCCAACATCAACCATTGGGCTTCGGCCCACCAGGCATAACACCCGCCTGGTTGGAGGATTCCCGAGAGGTTCCCCATACTTCGTCACTCTGATAAATATGGGATGACCTTTGAATAATAACACGTAGAATAATAGTCTTTTGCGGACCGGTGCGTTGTCACGAACCCGTATCCTATTTATGTGTGCATAAACAGGGTATGTTTACATTCGCTGTCACATGACGATGAGACGACACACGAGATGTAATGTTGTTATAGTTAGCCATTTTCGTCACATCACAAAACTTCATAATTCATGAATTTCAGGAGCAATGTTTCCATACAAAAAGCTGCACCGACGGGCCGTCGGCGATAGCCGTCAGCGTTCAAATGGTTTTACGCATTTCTTGTGGCGACCGACATTCTAGTAGTCTAGTAGTAATCTTAGCTAGGGATCATAAGACATTATAAGTATGCATTGATTTAAAGCGGCTATAAATACCTTTATAAATATATAGTATGCAGATTTTTATTTATATCTTTTTATCAGCGTTTATATTAGTTACCTCAATGTGAAGAGGTCATTTGTGTGGAAACAGTCGACAAGGACGAGGGTTTGTTGAGAAATATAACCATTGTTTATTTTTATCATTCTCACGTGATAGTCGACGCAACGAGGCAATATATATGTGTACTTATCTTATTAGTTATGTTTACGACAAATCACGTGGAGATGCAATTTTAATTGCATTTTCATTAGCTTCTCCTTTTTTACTTTTTTATTGCGTAAATTATCTAAGACTTCTATTTACTAGCTACTGATAGGTATTACGCGTCTACTGCCGCATAATATTCAACCTCATAAGCAATTAAACTATGAACGAAATAAAGATGTAACCATAAAGTTATTATAGATAATAATCCCAGCGTTTTAGACCATTATAATAATAGTTGTTTAGACCAAAACTGTTTCAAAACACTTAATAGCTCAAGATTGCTGACGTAATTTATCGATGTATGATGTAAAATAATAAGACCAGTTCCATAACGTCGTGGTATGTATTCATTTGGTGAGGTTCCATACTCCTTTTTTGTTTTATTTTTGTCGTAGGCAATTCTGTACTCGTATGTCGTGTAGCTGAAAATCAGCGTTAGGTATCCGGTACTGCCACCTGACATCATGTTGAGCTGATGGCCTTTGGCACTTCTGTTCCATTATTGTGTTTCTGATTGGATATTTAATTGTTTGTGCCAATATTTACTTTTTTCTTGTTTTTGGGTTAAGACGGAGCCTCAGCTCCCGTGTGAGTAATAAGTGTATCGTGATCTTTGATTGATCTCATTTAAGAACTAGAATTTACGAATATTTATGATGTTTGACCATGATTTTAGGGCTGTCAAATCAAAACTGTCGATTCTTTTGATGGAATTCAGCTATACTGAAGTGTCAGCGCACAAGATGTACATGGGACAGCTTCATGGCTTTATTCTGATCTGGGGAAGGTGGAGAGATGGGCCGAACTCTTACTGGCTAAAGCCTCACGGTGTTACTTTGACCTACCATCGTGATGAGGTCACGACAATGTGTCGTCCAAGTTGCGTACTCCGCAGTGACGAGAACCAGGAGTCTGATCCCGGCCTATGTGACACGGATACTTCCTGAAACATCCATGTCCCGAGAGTATTGCGTCAGACAAAAGGTGGGGACACCATGCCAGCTTTCCAGCCACTCCTCCAGGGCCGGTTTTATTGCAGCCATCACGGCGTGCCCCGAGCTGGATTGCAAAAGTCGCTCATTCTACCCCACCACCAAGATTTTCTTACGTTCGGCCCATTGCACCAAGATTCAACGAGGTGCTGCGAGGACTTGGCCCGCGACACGATGGCTCTCAATGTCAGAGTCAAAGTCAAAGTCAAATATTTTAATTTCAAATAAACTAATTACTCGCACTTATTAAACGTCATAATTTAAGTTACACGGTTCCAATTAGTTGATCCTATGGAGAAGAGCTGACAAGAAACTCCTTGGATACTCTTTTAAAATACTTGAGATAACAATATTAATTAACTTGCGCCTACAGACTTCTAGATTCTTTTCCAGAATTTGTATAACTTTTTGGCGGGAAATATAATTCAATACCCGAGAAGCAGTACAAAACACCTTTGAAGAGTTTGATGCTTCCCGTCCATCTGGTTTCTTCAAGAAGGGCACCGATGAACTGCCACTGCGTTGACAAATATGCATTGATTGCATGGGTGATTACTGATAAAAAAAAACAATCTAAAGAAAAATACTATACTTTATTTCGTACAAAACGGCAATTTCATAGGTAAAGACGGAAGGACTATAAAAAAAAGAAGGACTCATATCGAAAGTGAAGCACGGTATCGAACATCTTGCGTGATTTGAGGGATACCAGATGGAATGAAATGTTCCCAAGTTTTTTCAATAATAACGGTAATATTACATATAGTAGTAATACTTTCATCAAAAATAAGGTAAAAACGGAAATTTTATTTCTGTAGATTGAATTTTGCTTTCATTGTGTGAAAAGAGGCCTTTGGTTAGGATTGGGACAGTGACAGGCCGATATGATATTTAATATTTATAAAGAACTAGTGTCCGACTGAAACACCATAGATTTCGATAGTTTTGTCATCATTTTGGAGGGCATTTGCCAGATTGGTGAGCGCAGTATGGCTACTGTTCCACAGAAGGGACGCTGCTGCCCATCCCTCTGGTTTAGAGTCCCATAGTCACTTTTTACAACATCCATGGTAGGAGATGGAGTGGTGGTAGATTTTTAATCCGGGCACCACACGACCTTACCCTACATAAATAAGATAAAATAAATAATATACGACTAATAAATTCAATTGGTTATGTTATTCAATAAATTGATGAGAACTCGATTCATTTGCTTTTTGAAGTAAGATATAGATAGTACAGCTACAATTAAAGCAGGGGTGCAATTCCTTAAGCTCAAACATCCATACATCCTTGAATACAGAATCGAAATAACGGTGTAAAACCAATTCGGTATTCGCTAAGACGTGATTAAAGCTATTCAAGGACACGTTGCATGGGTGCAATTCCTTAAGCTCAAACATCCATACATCCTTAAATACAGAATCGAAATAACGGTATAAAACCAATTCAGTAGTCGCTAAGACATGATTGAAGCTATTCAAGGACATGTTGCAGAAGGTAAGCCATGAGAAGCAGTCTTAGCTAATACCAAATTGGGTCATAACCGTTATTTCAATTCTGTATTCACGGATGTATGGACGTTTGAGCTTAGAGAATTGCACCCCAGGTCATTAGTGTGTTTAATTAAACGAGAGAATGAACCGAGCTAATGAGACCAACTAACATTTGACTGGTCGTTAATGTAGTATTTTTAAATTGCGATTCACGAAAAAGCTTAATAGCTCACGAAGATAAAATGGTTTATCGTGAGAAGAGGTAGCCAAAATTAAAAGAAATACAGGTTCCTAGAAGTAATGAAGACGTCAAGGAATAAACATTTTAATACTTCTGTGTAGTAACGAAGCGGAACATGCGGCAATAACAAACTTGCTGATGTTTTTTCATAATGCCCTTGAAATCAATATGGGTACATTTCTTTACTGAGTCGGAATGAATTTCCGATATTTTATAGACTTGTCTGAAAAGGCTACTAGCGGCGGATAACATAAGCCTGTTTTATACATAAGAGTTGAGGGTATTGGATCAGGACGACGCCGTCGCCAAAGTGGAGATCGCAGAAGCCATAGTGTCTGCGACGGCGTGATTGCCCGAGGACGTCAGGGTGGGCTAAGTTGGCCGCTCACCAATGTCCTTGGGCACGGTCTGTGTCCGGATTCCACTGGAGGCGGCCAAGAAGCTGGTGTCTACCTGCCGCACTTGCGTGAGTTGGACGTCGGCTATGGTCGAGGTGTTCCTCGTCCCCCGAGTCGAGAGGGTAGTGGGTGCACTACACCGGCTGCTGCCCAATCTCGGGGGACCATGTGAGGAAGTTCGCCGTTCCGTCAGTGGCCCTCTATGGGGCGCCTGTATGGTCAGCTCGACTGTCAGGTGCCCGCCGCTGCAGAACCAAAATTCACGGTCTGCAGCGCAGAGTGGCTATCCAGATTGCACGAGGATACCGAACAGTGTCCCACGAGGCGGCAACTCTTCTGGCGCGATTTCCGCCTTTCGGCATCCAAAGTGTTATATTTCAAATAAACCAAATATTGGCACTTATGAAATGTCAGAATCTAAGTTGCACGGTTCCAAATAGGTCAATGTGTTAGTTAGTCAAATAATTAATTATAAGTAAATAAAAAAACATAAAAAAATGCAATTTTAAATGAGTTATGTCAACTGTCAAGTTATTTTACATTAATAATATAATTAATTCGAATTTTTAAACAAAGGGAAACCTTTTATTGCGTGATACAACACTTGCAAGCATATCAAATGTCAGAAGTGGCGGAGATGAATGCGTGGTCTACGATCAGACACGCTCCCTCCGCCAGAGTCCTGATGATGCCTCTCCGTCCTTCCCCGCGGCGGAGGAAGTTAATTTTGTTACTACTCGTTCGTCTTAACTAGGCAAGACATCCGTCACTCGTCGTACCTAAAGATAACATATTCATCGTACGGAACCCTCTCCACGCGAGTTCAACTCGCACTCGTCCGGCTTTTGTACAGATATTGTATTCACGGTTTGATATGGCTTCGGCAAATTTGCTAGAAACTAATAATTGATCAAACTCCCATTAAAAAAAATTAAATTATTAAAGGTATTTCTGAATAGGCCATGCCAATTCTTAGCTGATAGACATAAAACAATAATCCAAGAAAATTGTTTATACACGGAAACGCCTATACTAAGCAGTAGGTAGAATAAATATATGATGCTAAGACAACAAAAATGTTCCCTAAGTTTTTCTATTATCCATAACTTTTATGTAACGCAAAATCGGCATGTTTAAATAGGTATGCAAGATCGAGGATCTTTTACATTTGTCCACTGACTCATGCATGAATCAAAGAATGAATGAATGGCTACGTGATGATGCTCACGAAATATTCAAGTTATGTATGCAACTGCGTAATTATGGAAACGGTTCTATGTTACTACTTCAACTTGATGATCAGATTGACCTTGATCTTGATAGATAGTGTATTGATCAATAGTTCTATCAAAAAGCGGCCAAGTGCTCATCGCATGTACACGAGAGCTTCCGGGCATACATTTATATAATATTATGTCTAAATCTCACGTACTTACGTACGTACGTTGATATGAAACATATTGAGTCTATAATTATTAAAATGCGTTCGGTAGTCGTCTGAAATGAATAAAACCGGACAAGTGCGAGTTGAACTCGCGTGGAGAGGGTTCCGAAATTGCTGAATATATTGTTAATTGTTGAATTCTGTCTTGTACCAATAACTTATCCAAAGAACAAACTTAACATTGTAGTTGAAAAACACTAACTACAGTTTACGTATACTATACTAGTACTAGTAATTTGCGTGCACCAACATAATACAGCCGTCTTAAAGCATTTTGGTAATAACATAAAATTTCCTTTTGTACAAGATTGAAATAGTTTTAGATTAGTATCAGTTACATGCATAACTTCTGATTGTTTTGGTAACCAAATGCAGGTACATACTTTCGCTCTAAGGAAGAAAGTTATCATAGAATCTCACTCACGCGGCAAGGGATTTTGAATTGATTTGATGTCATGTCTTCAGCTTTACTCAATGATGCGGTTAGACAATAAGTATCGGTAAGTACCTGTTGTGAACGTAACTAGTGGTTTTTGCTACTTATTTGCTCTTCATGTATGTGAGAATAAAATTGTATTAATACAAGTAATCTTATTTTGATCCTTTTTCATTCCACAATGGTCACTGGGAATCTCTTATAGCTATAATGCTTTGGGAATATCCAAATATAAAGGGTCAACTACCTGATGCATCTCATTATAAATAATATAAGTAAACGTAGTTTAGGTTATTATCTAGTAGCTGCAGTCAGGGTCAGTAACCTATGTGTTGGAGAAGGGACAATCGTTAGCTTCGCCAAGGATGCGCGTGAGATTCCGTCGTGCGGGCGAACCATCATTGTTGCCATACAAATGCTGTTCCTCTGATCTATACACGAGTTGGGATCGTTGTGGTTTAGCACAATGTTGTATATAAATTTAATTCTTCGTAGCATGATAGTGATATACATTATTTTCCTTTATTTTCAAACGTTGCCCTACTTTTAGGATTTTGTCCTGTGTCGTGAGTGCGTTTACAGACATAAATTCCACACACAATACACCCCGACCCGGAACAACTACGTGCAGATCATACAAATATTTGTTTCGTGCGGGAATCGAACACGCGACCCAGAGCACAGTAGCCGACTGTATCAGCCACTGCACCAACCGTGCCGTTGCATGTAACGTTTCGAATCTCTTTTATGCTTTTTCCTTACTGTCTCTTCGATAACTTATTGTTATCTGTAAATAGAAGTATTCAAAATAATTATTTCTATTATATCCTTATAACAAAAACCGTTAGTGATAAAAATTATTATAAAGGATCTTAACATTGGGACATTGAACTTAAGAGTGATGTAAACGACGACCCACCAATTATTAGAATTTTCTGCCTGTGCATAATATAATCTTCGATTAAGGATAAAGCCAGCTGGTGAGTTCCGTCTTACAAAATATACCTGGAATTTACGGATGTTTAACTCACGGGAAAACCACAGCATTCTTCAAACGATATCTCGTACATAATCGAAATAAACGACAGGTCTTTAACCGCCATGAAGACAACACGGTTTATATTTTATTATGTTTGCGTAACTTTATTATAATAGCCGAATAGAGTAACTGGAATAATTTTAATATAAGTAATGACATTTGATATAGACACAATTAGTGACAAATTTGTTGAACCTGTCAGGGTCTGTGAAGGGTCAAATAATTTGTTCTAGAGATCGTGATTTTTTTTTTCACTTTGAGCTAACCACCCCATCTGCCGTGCCTGCTCACAGAGACGGGGAATAAGTTTAATATTCTTTTAGGAAATGTTGCTATGCAAATACGCTTATTTCATCATCATCTTCATCATTTCGGCCAAATGCTGCTGAAAACCACTGCTGGACACCGGCCTCCACCAAAAATCACCACAACGACAGATATGGGTGTGTTGTGAGCTCTTTGGGGGTTTTGCCATAATCGCCACCCTTGGCTGGCAGATTGGCAATGCAGTTGAGTTGTTAATGTACTCGAAGGACCCTGTTGCCCATCCTCTGGCTAATCCCATATTCGCCTTTTACGACACACACGGGATGAGATGGGTTGGTGCTAGTCGTAGCCGGCACTACACGGCTAACGCTTATTTGTCTTCGTTATATTATTAACCCATAGATAATAGTCCACTACTGAACACGGGGAATGAGTAGGTCATTAATTGCAGCAATGATCGGTTATTTTGAGTTTATGCCATAATTAGCACGCTTGGCAAACGAATGGGTGATCACAGTAACTTGTAACAATTTGAGTACATAAATATTATATAAAATATTATATAGGAATATTTTTAAATCACCTTTTTGAAATGTATGCGAAGAAATTGGGCAGCTATTCTACATATATACTGTAGATCGCAAACAGGCTCAGTTGTTCAATAAACTTAAAATTGAACTGGATTCAAATTTAGTTCTTCAGTTTTTTGTGGAAGCAAAACGCTTCTTGCGTATGGGTGGAACATCCACCATATAACGGTGTAGCACTGCCGTTTGTCTGGTTGTCCGATGACGGAATAGGCGATGAGGATTGAAGTCGTACAATTCTAACGCATACTCGCCGAATAACTTACAACTCTATGTCTATGTTCGAGGCGCTGAGGCCTTGCCTTCCTTGAGCGTTGTGGTAAACAAGCCTCGTAGCGCGTCTCTCAATCATGTCGAGTGCTTTAAGCTGATATTTGGTGGTACCGTCCCAAAGATGAGAGCAGTATTTCATACACGACCGATCTTGCTCTTGGTATACGTTGAACAGCTGTTGCGGTGTGAACTATCGTTTTACCGTCGATAGTATGCCAAGGTTTTTGCAGCCAATTGAGCCTTTGACTCGATGTAGGATGTAGTTGAGGTTAGTTGTGAGAGTAACGCCAAGAAGCTAGAGGTGGTCAATAATCGGTACGGATGTTACATCTCGAAAAGTTGGGGTCAGGTTGAATTGACTCAGTTTGGCTGAAAAAGGATACGCCTGGGTCTTGGCGGCATTGGACCTGACCAATTTGGCATCACCTTCTTCGGAGACTGCTTTCAGGGACATGTTCAAGCGCTCGACCATGGACTCTCTAAAATACTGAGTCTTCAACGCAATGGTCCGTGTATTCGATATGTATCTCTCAACTACGATGCTGTCGTCTTCGAACCCAAAGATACTAAGGAACGTTTATATGCAGCATAAATAGCTTTGCAGAGAGCACTGATTCCTGAGGGATCCAGTCATTAAAGTTAATTGGTCGGACGAGTAGCCATCAATGTCCACACGAATTGACAACTCAGGGGCACATGCTTATAAGCTTGTTAAGCAATAGTGCTTATCACATCTGGCAACTGGAATCCCATCGGGGCTACTAGCTTTGCTCACGTCTAAATTGCGAAGTATTATCACTATTTGCAAGATTCAAATGTTAAACATACTTTTGCAGCTAGTTGGAGGAGGAGGAGGTTTTGCACTGCCCGCATCCAGCCGCAAATATTCCGCGAGAAACGAGAAGCAAACAAGTTTGCTTCCTCCTCAGAAGTGTGGGCCAATGATCCATCAGATTTTAGCAGTGGTGGAATGAAGGGCGGCAGAAGTTTGATTTAACCGACTTTGCTATCGACCAAAATGCTTTACTACCCGCTGGGTACAAAGCCAAATTTTTGAAACCATGGAGTCCGAAAAATCTGCTCGCAGGACTTGGCATCTTTGTTCAAGGCTCTCTTCTTCATTCTAAGATATGAAAACGTGTCAAGATCCTTGTGGCCAGATTAAGAATATAGCACCACTCCATCCACACCCGTGGATGTCGTAAAAGGGGTTAAGGGACTCTAAACTAGAGGGATGGGCAACAGTGTCCCTTCTGTGGAACAGCAGTCATTCTACGCTCACCAATTATTTTTATTGGTCTCCCAGTGGACATTCTACATAAACTTCCTCTGCCCCGGGGACGGGTGAAGGGGCATGGGGATATAACCACTGGCGTGGTCATCGGCGGCGCCGAAGGGGGTTCCAGGTCTGCATAAGATCACACTAGAGCCCCCATTGATGCCACGCCCTTAGGCACATCTCGAAGGGGACGACTGTAAAGCGGTCACCCCCTCTAGCGGAGGGAAGGCGACTGTAAAAAGGTCATCCCCAGGAATTTCTCGGAGGGGATTGTACTCGTAAAGGATCCCCCCAAGCCTAGCTGTGCGCTGTGCTACGCACACGGCGGTACGTGACTACGGGACTTTCACGAGTTAGTGGGGCAGCCCATTGTGAGTGGCTGGCTCGCTACTTGGGCCCCCACGACTGTGGTCGGCCAGCGGCTCACCATGCCTCAGATCCCGCTACCCTCGGCGAATAGTGTGTGTCAGGATGTGTCAAGTCTATATGCATGCTATGGTGCAACTATTCTAACCCTTCCTTGCCGTTCCTGATGGCTGCACCAGACAACGTACCGGAACTCGGCTAGGCCGTTTGGCGGAATGACTTTGTCCGACGATATACGATAAACCACAGCCGAAGCCTACCGCAGATATCACCTGAGTATTATCACCCGAGGATCACGTGTAGAAACTCGTAGTTAAGAGTATACGCCTAATGAAGACAGTGGAATACGCAGCCCTGAAAAAGTCTTAACTTCTATGTCATCTAGCCATACCATACTTTTTTTTCAATTCTAATATAAATATCCTATTGCACGACGTAATTAAACTAGTTCTTATCAGCCGTTTGAGCGTGATGGAGGCTTAAAATATTCAAACTTTCCATTTATAATAAAGGTAAGATTTAAAAAAAACACTCATGTACTTCAAACCGTATTGTAAAATAATTAAAGGCCTTTAAATAAATCGGTTGATAAGGCCGTATCACGCTGCCATCTGCACTTATATGTTACCAAAATGGGTTGTTCGGAGGTCTATATGACCTCTCTACCCCCTGAATCCTCATATCTTCCAAGTAGAAGTAAATCAGGAAAATAGTCAGCAGGATGGCTAGTCATCACAAGCAAGTGCTTCGTTCCCGAGCATGATGCAAAGATCAGCCATCACCACCCCCGCAATTGACAGTATCCTTGTCAACCTCTCAACTAAGCTAAATATGTTCATACATATACGTTAAAAGTGCAATAGGGGGATTCGACTTTATAGCTTCTTTGTCAGCAGTCCAACGCTTTAGCCATTGACATACGTTTTGCAAATGCTAAGAAAAACGACAGACAGGACAGACAAAACGATAAATATAGAACAAAAATAGATTAAATGGTTTTTATCGTCAATAAAAACAAATAATTGTATCAAGCGCAAATGAACATTGGCAATTACTTAATTTTGCTTAAATTACCAGTTTGAATGTCGAATAATTGTTATGTGGAATTCGTGTTATAAACTGATATGCCTCGGATATATTTTATCTCTAACATTTTACTTTTGTCACTTTTTATATGATCGATAAACATCTTTAATTGGTCAGTAAATAAACATTTTATAAATATGCTGACGTTTAGAAGCTAGTTTATTTCGAAAAGACATCATGTTCAACATTATGTTCTAGATCTATAAATTATGATATTATTATGATAAAAAGGCATGCTTATCCAAATAAAAACATTTATTTGCTTGGATATGGGTAGGTATACATGTCAAAAGTTCTTTATACCATACCCTACCATAATAGGTGTGCAAATATTTTATGTTAATTTGTTGTTATTTACTCGAATAATACTTGTAGAACTGAAATGAACGAACGGATTTTTTTCACCTTATTAATTATGTACCTACATACAATTATATTTTACAAATAGATGTGCCATACACGAACATTATGACACTACAGAACGGCGTAAATTTTACTATACCTACTACCAGTACAGCTCTCAAACATACGGGAAGGAACGGAGAGAACCTGAAAGCCACCATGCGGCATACCGGTTATTAGAAAGAGATGAATATACACCTTTAGATACGTCAGTTACATTAGCAGCTACGCGCATGCTCGTTCGGTGTCGTCCTGGCGCCGGCCACCATTAAGACCGCGTAATATAAGAAAATACTGTAATTTTATTTACAGTTTTACCTACACATGAAATTACGTTTTTTTCTCACAATGGTACTAGAATTCGTGCATAAACCTTATATAAACACAAAAAGGCATTTTTCTGCAATATGTTGCAAGAATTACGTATAAGATTGACGTCTAGTTGCGACCAGCCACGACACCGGTCGGTGCGTGACTAAGTGAACTCCCGGCATCTACCTTGCTTTCATGTGACCATCGTAGAGCACGGGCAACGCATCTAAACTTATAAAAATATCTTAGCCTACATACCTAATTTTCAGAATCCAGAATTTGGATAACTTTTTGGCGGGTAAAAATTCAATACCGAAAGGCAGTACAAAATGCCTTTGAAGAGTTTGTCACCAGTGTGTTGGTGCTGGTTTCTTCAAGAAGGGCATCGATAAACTGCCACTGTGTTGGCAAAGATGCGTCGATTGCATGGGTGATTACTTTGATTAAAATAAATAAGAAAGATACAAAAAAAACTACACTTCATTTCGTACAAAAGGGCAATTAAGTTAATTTTGTAGTAAAGACCTAAAATAAAACAGTACGTACCGTATCTAATAAATAAAATACAGGAGCATTTCAGCTGTTTGGCGTGGAAGTTGTTTCGTTCACAACTGCTTAAAATTGCCAAGGCGAGCTTAGTTTCTTATTCGCATGTATATTTAATTTTTCAGTGTCATATGTATCTACTTTTTTGGTTAATCTAAGATACCACTGACTTTTGATGAAAAATAATATCGTGAGGAAACCCTGATTTTGAATTTTGAACGGTCTGAAATTGCCAACATGCAGCAAGCGTGGTATCAATGCTCGTTTTTCCTTTTCTGTACGAGAAGAGGGCTTTGCCCTGCAGTGGGACAGTTACAGACTGATATTATTTATATTATTATGGCCAAATGGATGGCACGTATTCAACAGTGGATAGAGTGGTGTTATATTCCTAATGCGGACACCACACGGAATGGCTTATGGTATTAAGTTCTGAAGCTGTCTCAAAGAGCCAAATTAATCGTTTCATCATCTAACGATTCCTAAACAAAATGTTAAGGTAAGTATATTGCCGACACAACCAGGTATGTCGGAAATCAAGAACTTCCCGGAACATTTATATGGAGTTATTAATTATAATATATATAATAATAAAATATGTAGAAGCTCATGAACATAGACTTCCCTATGATGTGAACATCGAAATAATTCAGCTTCTTTGTGAGAACATACAAGAGAACAAAATATTTTCAAAACAAAGTGTTCCGGAAGGAGTAAATCAAGCTGAAGGGTAGAAATAGATTATGAAGATCACTTAAAAGCCAAACAGAGATGTAAAAAACTTAGTTGCAGTATATTGGCAATCTTTGATTTCATAGAAAACAGAAAAATTTTGATACATTAAATCATTGAAAAATTGTGTGTGACAAATACAGTGATGAAGTATTGCCTACAAAAACATACGAAAAAGTGTAATCATTATAATGTACAATTATGTTTTATTGGGCTCCAAGGGAAATTCTACATAAACTTCCTCCGCCACGGGGAAGGGTGAAGTGCCATGGCTTGCCGGACTTCTACCTGCTAAAACCACTGGAGTTGTCATCTTCGGCGCCGAAGGGGGCTCCAGTTGCTCGTAATATGCGGCACGTGGCAACGTGTGCGCCGCCGTCGTCCCGGGGGTTGCTCGGTATGAGCACACAGACTCCCTAACCTGCGCGCCTGCGACCCCCGAGATTATAATGTATCAAGTGCGTAGCATCTTATGTTAAAATTAAATAAATAATATTATGACAATAAAATAAACATTACTGTCTATTGATTTTACTGGCAAAAAAATGTTTAAGTTTATTCTATCATAATTTCAACTGAAAAACGTCCACTTCCGCATATAAGTTTCCTCTAAAAACGGCCACAACAACCGTTATGGGTTTGTGTTGTGTGCTTGCTGGGGGGTTCCGTCATAATCATCACGTTTGGCAGGATGGCTATCGCAGTTAAATTGTACATGTACTCAACGAAGCTGCTGCCCATCCTCCGGTTTGCTTGATTAAATATATTCAATCATTTCTTCTATTTCACAGCATACTACATACTAATGTCTGTGAAGAATATTTAGTTGATACTGACCCACATACAACTGGAGCGCTTACGATTTGCAAGCAAATTAAATAAAAATTTGTCTCCGGAAAATATGGAAAGTTCATACAGAGCGCTGATAAATGAACCATTCTAAACACATTTGCATATACCAGTACATATTACGTATTTATGCATATTGACTCTACTTTGTAGAAGACTCCTTTCTAATAAAACATTACGCGTAATAATATCTATCGAATACGCCGCCATCTCTCGCTTATAGAGTCGGGCACTAAATACTTGCGAGGCATGTGATTCGCATTATGACACCTCTAATTTACCAACCGGTTGTGGCCGGCAATAAAGTGTCTTTATATTATGTAACACCGAGGCTGGGCCCAAACTGCAGTTGTCGTGTTTCTATGTAAATTGAATCAAGCGAAAATATGCTACTCTCCAATTAACATTTCGCCCAGTCACGTATCCTTTGTTAAGTAGAGCAGGTAATATAATTACATTCTGAAACTATATACAATTCTGTGGCTTGTCACTTAATCAATTAGTGATCACATGCGGGTGCGCGTATACAAATGAACGTACTGCGTGTTTTGTACACTTACTTTAAAGAAAAAGATAAAAAATATTTTTATTACTTTAAACAACAGTTTTTCAGGCACTTATGAATATTCGAGACATTAGTTGCCGCGTTCCTAGATGCACATTTCTTATGGAGAAGAACGGGCAAGAAACTCCATGGTTATCTTTTTGAATCATATTAAATTAGATTATTTTTAAAGCAATATGCCTTCGAAGCAATTCTAACACAAATACATCTATCTACTTGATATACGTTCATCAACCGCTTGAATCATTTTCATGAGACTTATGGGTATTAGTAAAGAATCGAAAAGCTAATTGCAAATACGCCACAGAATAGGTACGAGATTTTTTTATCGTTACATTAAAACACCTGAAGGCTTAATATCTCTAAAATGTATTGCATTTTTTTTAACATTGATGTGCCAAGCCTGTATCTTTCATTTATGGGATGAAATACACTTCATCTAGTTTGCTCATGATAATTATTGAGATAAATTAACAATTTGAGCACTTGTAAATGGATGTAAAAAGGCCATATAATCAAGGCCAAATTGTATCAAATTAGATAGTTATTATCTTTTATTACCATTCCAGCCTAATTGTCCGTCACAGCGAACGATGCCAATCACACCAAACACACACCATGCACACTTTGTTTCTAATTTAAAATTCACAATAAAAAACAACGGAATATGTGTTTAATGTTTAATGTACTAAACGACAAATAAAATATAAATGTTAGCAAAACTCAGGTTCCAGGTTCCCTTGAAATTCAATAATCAAAACTAACAAACCAGAAAGAAAATCGTTGCGGCCCGCGGGTACTTAAAACCTAATGAAATTTTATTTCTTGATGTGCGCTTGAGTCTTAGAAAACGATATAATTACTATCATGTACTTCAATCAGGAATGAGGGTCCGCAGAACAACTAACTGCCGACATAGCTGAAAGGATAAGTAAGCTGAAGTGTCAATGGGCAGGGCACCTTGCTCGTAGAACTGATGGTCACTGGGGCAAAAAGGTTCTCAAGCGGAGACCGCGCACCGGAAAACGTAGCGTAGGACGACCTCCAGTGAGATGGACGGATGATCTGGTGAAGGTCGCTGGGAGCCGTTGGATGCGTGGGGCATGTAACCAGACTTTGTGGAAATCTGTGAGGGAGGCCTTTGTTCAGCAGTGGACGTCCGTTGGCTACTATGATGATGATGATGATGACTTCAATCTCGAAGTAGATACTTCCACAAATTATTAAAAATAAAATTTCATTCGATCATTTTATAATGTCCACCATAGTTTTTTTATGTTTATGGCTATTATAATTTGTGGTTTTTTATTCTGTTTTTTCTATGGCCTTATCTGACGTCTAAATCAATGTATATGAATTATTGGCATTTTCGTGTCCGTCAAATAATATTGTTTTATAATTAACTAGCTGCACACCCCAGCTTCGTACAGGCAGTAAATGCAAAACCGATTGCAGCGCCACCTACCGGGTCCAATTGTGAATCTAAACCACCCAGAGACTACTCAATAATACACAAAAAAATCATTAAAATCGGTCTAGCTATTTAGGAGGAGTTCAGTGACATACTTACGTACATACAGAAGAATGATGTATAAGTTATTTTCAGGCAGGTTTCTCTTAGGACTTTGTTCAGAAGTGGCTGATATGATGATGAAGTTATTTTCGAATATTTAGTTAATATTATAATTAATTAATTGACTTTTGTACGTTTACCGTAATAACTCCTTACTATGTGAGCTTACTCTGAAGTTCATTTAACAACAAATAAAGAACTCGGATACCTATGTGAAGGACAAACCAAAATCTAGCATATGATATATGCTTCATTTGTGTAAAGCAGTTGGAACATGTCCATTACTGTAGTATCATATTATCCGTACTTAACACTGAGCTCCTATAATACCAATTGCTGTAGCAATGTAGACCAATGTGACCTGTTTACTTGGTGTACATAGATTAGACCAGATCTGCCCATTCTACTTTGAAATGATTCCTGTCAATGGCAATAAGTGCATTTCCTAATACATAGGACCTTATTTTTAATCTTTTTATTGGACCGTGTGGAGTTTGTCGTGAACTTCCTTCACACCCCGGGGAAGGACGAAGGGACATGCCAGTTTCCTACCGGCTAAAACCACTGAGGCGGTCATCTTCGGCACCTAAGGGGGATCCACGTCTTCAAATGATCACACTAAAGCCACCCACTGGTACCACGGATATAAGCACATCTAGGAGAGGGTGACTGTAAAGCGGTCACCTTGTAAAGGAATTGTAACGTATCCCCCGAAGCGTCCCTGTGCGCTGTGCAATGCTACGCACACGGACGCATAGGACCTTATACCGAATCGACGTACGTGGACATGATACGGGATCATAGTCGTGATAATTTCTTTGTTTTTAATTTAGTACCTAGTGACGTTGACTTTCGGTGTAGTGACGTTGACATTCCGTGTGGTGTCCGGATATTCCGTGTGGTGTCCGGATATTCCGTGTGGTATCCGGATTAAGAATATAGCACCACTCCATCTCCTTCCGTGGATGTCGTAAAAGGTGACTAAGGGACTCTAAACGAGAGGGATGGTCAGCAGCATCCCTTCTGTGGGTAGTATTCTGCGCTCACCAACCCGCCTGCTAATCGTGGTAAGTACTGGAAAATTCCCCCCAATATGATGACACAATTTTGGAAATCTATGGGGGAGGCCTTTGTTCAGCTATGGACGTTGTCTGGCTGGTATGATGATGATGACCGAGTAACGAGGCGAGCAATATTCGCCTGTTGGTAAGTGTCACGTCTACCTATGTGATGCTACCCATTACTAGTCCTTTTTTTTATTGATGTCCAGTGGAAATTCTACATGGAACTTCCTTCACCCCGGGGAAGGGCGTAGGGGTATGCCGGGCTCCTACCGGCTAAAACCACTGGAGCGGTCATCTTCGGCACCGAAGGGGGGCTCCAGGTCCTCGTAAGATCACACTAGAGCCGCCCATTGGTGCCACGCCTTTAGGCACATCTCGGAAGGGATGACTGTAAACCGGTCACCCCCTCTAGCGGAGGGAAGGCGACTGTAAAGCGGTCACCCCCTCTAGCGGAGGGAAGGCGACTGTAAAAAGGCCGCCCCCCCAGGCACTTCTCGGGGAGGATTGTAAAGGATTCCCCCAAGCCTCGCTTTGCGACCCATTACTAGTCCTGCCTGACACCATACTGCGCCCGTTACCTCAGGACATTCGTTATTTAGTCTATTATGCCTAGTAATTCCACTAGCTACAGTGCAGTACATATAATTATATCTCTATACACACAATAACTCATTCATATTCTTATTTGTGCCCAGCAACAAATAAGGATTTTATCACCGATAAACAAGTTTGTTTTGATAAAAATTATGTATGTATATAAATAGTGACCTCTAAGGTGATAGTGCGACGACCTGATGGTAGATTCGCAGTAGTATGAGGTAAGCTTCGGGCACTAGACAGCCATAGTTAATGACGTATCATAAACGTGAATGCGAAAATTTACATATTCACATCTTAAAATAAAATATAATACAGTCGTGACAGAGCTTTACTGGGAGATAAAGAGACATTTAGAAATTAGAGTTAGTTTAACCGTTATAAGTTCTGTTGATCAATTAATACAGAATAATGGTGAACATACTGTTTATTCATCATCATCATTTCGGCCGATAGCGTTCACTCTAGGACCCAGGCCTCCCCCAAATATAGCCACAAAGACCAGTCTAAGTTTATGTGGTGTATTCATTGAGGGGCTTTGCCATAATCGCCATGCTTGGCAGACGGGTGCCACGATTGCAGTTGAGTTCTAAATGTACTCGAGGACGCTGCTGCAACCCATGGGACGAGATGGGGTGGTGCTATTCTTAGGCGGTACCGCACGGTAATTGTGCCAAGTAATTATTTGTGATTAAGTAGTTAATGATAGCAATCCCAAACGATGCAGGATAAAGTTAGCATTAAAAGTGTTTAAGTTCAAAAGGATGACGGCAGAGTTGGTGCAGTGGTTGATACAGTCGGCTGCTGCGCTCCGGGTCGTGGGTTTGATTCCCGCACGGAACAAAAATATGTATGATCGGTGTATTGTGTGTGGAATATATGTCTGTAAACGCACCCACGACACAATAGAAATCCTAGTGTGGGGCAACGTTTTTTTAAATCTATACAAATAAATAAAATTGAAGTGTCTGTTTGTAATGTCAAAATAACAGCTTTTTACTAAATGCATATAAAAGTATATACGGTACCTGTAACAAAAAAACAACTTTTAAATTTTTTGCTGTCTGTCTGTTTGTTCCGGGTAATCTCCGAAACAGCTGGACCGATTTTGACGGGCTTTCACTGGTAGATATCTGATGTTATTATAAGGAATAACTTTGGCTACTTTTACTTTAGAAAAATAATTAGGTTTCCGCGCAAAAAAAAAAAAAATCCAATATATACATTCTATGTCAAGTGTCTATGTCGAAGTACTCTAAATTTCTTTTAAATTAAACGCGGGTGAAACCGTGGGTCTCAGCTAGTTTTTAAATAAATTTAAATAGTAGCCATACTGCGCTCACCACCCGCCTGCTAAGCGTGGCTAAATTCGCCCCAAAATAATGACACAATTGTGCAAAGCTATGGGGGAGGCGTTGTTCAGCAGTGGACGAATATTGGCTGGTATAATGATGACAGCCTATGTAGACTGCATTTAAAATAACTATTAAAATTGAAATCCTGTAAAATTACTTTGAGTACACAAAAGAAGCCCAGAGCACGCAAGTACACATACGACTGGAATAGTACACAATTCATAATATTCGTACCCTTCTAGCAACGCTGCTGATGTTAGATGTATTGCGTTCCGAGCGAAGAGTCGGGGTTAGTATCCCATTACATTTTTGATTTAATTTCTGTAAACCTGTTGGAAACTCTATGCGTGTTGGAACCATGTTAGTAAGCCTATCAATAAGCCGGGTTCACCCTTACAGGGGATATGAATCCGTGAATAGAAGTACATAGATACTAATAAATACTTTATTGACCTCTACTTAGTCATTTAAACAGTCCCTGAAAACTTCTAAATTAGGTCCTCCTTGAGTTTTAGGAGTTAGGCTAGTCGCATAAAATAGAAAATATAATAGTTAACTAATACAAAAAAGGAAAACAAAACGAAGCCTGACATAGATAAGTAGCATGGGTTGCACACTGTTTTGCACACTGTTCCGTGTGGACTTAGAATATAGAATCACTCCATGTCCTCCCGTGGATGACATAAAAGACAACTAAGGGACTATAAACCAGAGGGTTGGGAGAAGCATCCCTTTTATTTTGAAAATGTTCCTAATCAAATAATTGCATGTTTATTTAGTTTTGTTTGAATGTTAAGTATTTATATTTTAATGATATAAATTCTACTATTTCAATATAATTAAAATTTTGTTAATTTTTCTATGTTGGTTTACCTAGATATACAAGAGAACGCTGTGGCTTCCTATAATTGGAGGTGCACACCAAACACAAACTTATATACCAATTTGTAATAGCCCATGTATGTGTGTATCCTCTGTTGGAAGTCCATATATAATAAATAAACAGTAGCCGTACTGCGCTCACCAACCCGCCTGCCAAGGGTGGTGAGTACTAAAAAATCCCCCCAAAATAACACATCTTTCTTTCACAGTCTTTTGGCTGATATGAACACATAATATATTTTTTCGCACCAGAAGGCCGGATTGTTTATGAACTCGCTTTTTAAGCACCATGTTACAGGGTTAAAACGTGGCTTATACCAAATGTGCACACGACACCGAACAATAAGTGAGTCACTCGTTTTAGATACATCAGTGTGCGTGATATAAAATTGGTACATAGTCATATTACTTATTTTTAATTTAGGAATAAGAGTGACAGCTAATCAGCGAAAATAGCAAGGGCTGACAAAAATGGATCAGCCAATAGGGAAAAAAGGGCGTAGAATTAACATCATCAAAAAAAGCCTTTCCTCGATTTAGAATTAATTTCGCTGGAAAATACGATGATTGACTGTCCTTTTAATAAGTACTTAATATAATACAATTTGCCATAAGAATCTTATTAGAATGATAATACACATAGTGATTCCCATAACATGAAGTATACTAGATTATTGCGAGTTGAAAATAAAAGTCAAAGTCAAAGTTTTTTATTTCAAATCAACCAAATATTGGCACTTATGAAACTGTGGACTGAAAAGTTTGTGGCCTTGGATTTACTTAGTATCGCGACTTGTTTTAACCTGCACTGCGCGTGATTTTGTTTACAGTTTATGTGACACAGGATAGCATAGTTAACGGTTGGTTATAAGTAAAATAAAAATAAAACAATGTCTACAGAAAACTTTAGTATGGAAATATTTTACGATGGTAAATAATGAATGTACCAAATGCAAAGTTTGTGAAGATATTATATATTCTTACGACTTCGTCAAAAAGTCACCTTTAGAGGAAACATCCACAAGAATGTTTCCTCTAAAGGTGATGTTTTATAAAATAAATGTTTTATCTAAATTTATTTTCTTTCTTTCTTTCTTTCTTCTGATGTTAAGCCAGTTCACTCTACTATAAGCCACGTAAAAGAACTTCGTTCTAACAAAAAAATGATTTTTGTAATGATTTTAGATTTTTCTTTTATTATTTTACCTTTACTTCTAGTTTAGTGTTGTGTGGGCAGAAATAAAAAATATTTTCTCTCTTTCTTTAACAATTTGCTATACCTTGATAATTATTTGAATTAGTATGTCATGTAGATTATAGTTTCTATTTCACAATAAAGATAGATAAACTAGTACCTTATAACTTGTTACACTGGTAACATAGTTTAATATTTGGAATATAAATGCGCAAATATATAATTTTAAGAAATAAAACGTAATTTGCATTGAAGTTAACAGTATTTCAGTACTACGTATTTTATAAATTTCATATACGGCATGCAATTTATTAATATAAAAGATCCGTTCAAGACCCGCCAAAAAGTAACGGATACGGATACAGATCTTATTTTTCCATCGCATATCCGCGGATACGCATACAGATATCCGGCACAACACTAATCAGTATGTAAGGAAATTGTATAGTTTTAAGGTTTATTGTATGATATTGTCTTGTCTTTCACTTATTTATGTTTAATGCTTGTTTTCACATTTAGGATAAATAAAAACTAATTAAATAGCCTATGTGAAGCTGGAGTAAGATAAAATTGTAACAAGAATACGGATTTTGTATAAACTTTGTTTAGTGTTTTAATACATGTAGCTCTCTGCGATTGCTACAGCATTAGTAGTGCGCGCGCAGCCGTAAAATTTGTCCATTTGTTTTAATGGTGTCCAGTGGAAATTCTACATGGAACACTAGAGCCGCCCATTGATGCCACGCCTTTAGGCACATCTCGGAGGGGATGACTGTAAAGCGGTCATCCCGTCTAGCGGAGGGCAGGTGGCTGTAAAAAGGCCACCCCCCAGGCACTTCTCGAGGAGGATTGTAAGGCCCCCCCAAGTCTCGTTGTGCACTGTGCTGCGCACCGTCTTCCCGGGGTCGCTCGGTATGAGCACGTAGACTCCCCAATCTGCGCGCTTGTGATCCCGAGGCCCCCCACCATGAACTGACGCCAGGGGGCTCAGGAGTGTTAGACCTGAGCGCCGGGGTGGTTGTTACCTCGGCGCCGTCTCGTCCTTCTCCGTGCGGGATCAGCCCTCTCCCGATCCCGCTCTGCAGTCTCCTTCTGGAGCATGACGCTCTCGCAGAAGGAGACCACTGCACTCCAATTTGCATGCTCTGCCAACATAGCCGACACTACTGCTGGCAGAGAGAGATCTTGCCCGATCCGATCGACCAGGATCCGCCGCTTGGCAGCCCACGCAGGGCACTCCTCGAGCGTGTGCTGTGCGGTATCCTGGTCGCTTCCACAGTGCTGCACTATGCCGTGACCTCAAGTTTTATTCTGTGCAGCCTAAAAATGTCCTGATGAAGCGGGGAGGACGAAGGCCTTATAAAATGGTGACAGGAATATGCTCGCGCCACGACGAGATTAATAAAAAGGAAAAATACCACTTTGGTTCCGTAAGCACATTTTTAGGCTAATTGAAAATATTATATCGGGGGTGAGGAAAGGTTTGGAAATTGTAGGTATTGAAATATGTATAAGAAGCGTTGTGATTCGTTCACGGCAGTTCACCACACACTTCCACTCCGAGTATCAACTTAGTAAACCCTAGGAGTATTAAGAACAGAATAACAAGCTCAGAAACCGATCCTCACCGTGCCTCAAAGAAAGCTATCTTTTGCGTGTATTATTTCACGGCGTTCAGGCAATCCCGGACACAATGTGAGTTTTTCTCTCATGTCAAGTTTATTAGTAATTCTAATTGTTTTAGGTGCAGGAATACATCTTGAGGAAAGTTGGATCGAATGTTCTGATCTCGCCAACATACAGCGAGCAAGTTTTTAATCTATTAATATGACGACACGGTTGGTGCCGTGGCTGATACAGTCCGCTGCAAACGCACCCACGCAGCGACGACACAGGACGAATCCTAAGTGGGGGTAACGTTAAAAAAACCGGACAAGTGCGAGTTGAACTCGCATGAAGAGGGTTCCGAAATTGCTGAATATTTGTCTATTGTTGAATTCGGTCTTGTATCATCAATAGATTATCACAAAAACAAAATTAACATCTTAGTTGAAAAACATGTTTTCCCATACATTACAACCGCAAACGTAAGTTTGTACGCACAATATTGAAATATTAACCATGTTATTTTAATCTTCTTATATGTTTTCCTATTATCTTTATAGAACTACCTAACCTGTATTTTATTTCAACATTGTAGGCAGAGTAGTTTCGGAGATAAGGGGGGATATGGTCAATGTTCATGTATTTTCTTAAATAACTTTAAAACTTTATATTTTAAAATAAATATATTTAAGACCCTCACAACAAGCCCTTCCATTTCATATATACGATACAGTTTGCAAAACTTAATTCTTTAGTTTTCTATATTGCCCCCCTAAAGTGACCCCATATTCAAAATTAATTTATTACGTTACACGTACGCATTTGGGTCGCAGAAATCCATATGTGTACCAAATTTCAACTTAATCGGTCCGGAACATTCGAAGCAAATTGGCTGTGGCAGACGGACAAACCACACGAGTGATCATATAAGGGTTCCGCCGTTTTTTCCTTCGGACGTTCGGAACCCTAAAAAGATACATTGAATAAGTTTTAAATCGGTCCTTCTCTGTAAGCAAAAGACCTTTACTCTGCAATGGGACGGTTGCTAGCTAATTAATTATGTTCCGATGGGTTGGAGTTTAAATATTTGTTTTTCAATTGGTTTTTAATTCGTTCGGGAAATTCTTCGGTATATGTTTCATTGATATGGTCAAATATCAATTATCTTTTCGTTGCTATTTCATCTCACTATTGCGGTCAAGTCTAGAGTAGGTATATATAATTAGGACCATTTATAGAACTAGGATTATTTATTTAATTATGTAAACGCTGTCTTACCAAGATATTTTTTGTTTTGTATTGTGCATAGTGTACAATAAACCTCACATGCACAAACACCCAGACCCGGAACAATTACCTGTAGGCCATACAATGAGTACACTATATATATTTGGTCCATGCGGGAATAGACACATTAAACTCCCATTTATTGTGCCTATAGGCTATGGTCTCCTGCTTGCTACTGGGGAAAGTGGAACGTGTATTCTTTCCTAACTTCCTCCTCCTACTTACCTCCTTTTTTCTGATTAATTTCGTTGCGGGTTCCAAGACAGTTATTCATTTCTCTGGGACACACCGAGCTTCTTTGATCGGTGTTCTTTCCGGTGGTCGCCATTGTAGATCCTGGCATACAGGAGTTGCAGTGATTGGGAATATGTGGCGGGCTTGTCCCATTCAAAAAGCGGGAATCGAACCCGCGACCCGTACCGCAGAAAGTCAATAGCTTTACCACTGCACTAACCATGCCGTTATAAGTTATTAAAACGTTAAAAATAGCTACATATAATCCTCAATATTTAGAACATTATTATTTAAATTTGATTCAATAGCATTCAATAATCTCGAATAAACAATTCAGTGTGTGTGAATAACTAGTGGTCCTTCTTTACATAAAATAGTGATTCGCTAAGCCGGCTATTTTCTCAGATTGCTCAACTTAATTCTCAGAACTTTGGATCACATGACGGCGAGCAGTAGGTCGGGGCGCGCGTGACCTATTAGTTTTGGTATTTGCCAACGTTACTTAAGTAAAACTTTAAATCCACCCAATTGATAACCACGCAACGTATCTTGACGTTCAACGTATTTTAGGTTGCTGACGTATCTACGATATGTAAATATCTAAGGACACTATATTAGGATTCTATTATGATATTAAGCAGTTGAAACTATTTAGAACTAGTTTGACAACTTATAATTGTTAGGAATCTGTGTCTATATTAAACGTTTAGGTATTTCTATTGCTAAACGATTGTGAGAATATTTTCTAAATCATTGTAACACTATTTGCAAGTCTGCTTAATGAACCGAAAAATAATGTCAACAATAAATTAATTAGGTACACATGAATGCCCTTCATGCGATGCAACTGTTGCGGGGCGGAGCGCGAAGCGCGTCGAACTGGCTGGAGAAAGTCTACGTTCTTCCGCGAATGCAACATCAGCAGGAGCGAGCGCGGCTCATGTGACTCCGGGGGGCGCGGCATGCGGGACGCGGGGAGCGCCGCCACACAATACATTGCGAAAACACAACGTAAACTGGGCTACCAGCATTATGTTTGCGTTACGAGTTATTTTGTATTTCTAACATGTTTTTATTGACATTATAAATGCGATTACACAATGTAATTAACGTGCCAGTACGCGCTCGCACATTGTTGAAGATCACATTTTGGGAACCGGATGTCTAACTTATTAGTCGATGGATAATAAATAAGGATTCTTTACGAAATAGTTAACTTTATTTAACGTCATTGTGGAAATATTAATTATCATAGATTAATTTTACATCTAAGATTTTGTTTTTCATTTTATTGCTAGGAATTATTTTAAATATACGAGTAGTATCCCCTTGCCAGGGGCAACATTTTTGACGCAGGAAAATCTTGTGTGTGGTATTTGATTACACTAATGGTTAGTGGTCGAAATTAAACCATAATTCTTATTTTACAATAATTTTAACATTCTGCACTTTACCTCCTTATCATCTATAACTATGCCAAACCTCACACTCCTCCGTGCGCGCAATGTGCTAAAAGGCGTACAACATTTTTTTTCACGAAGTATAATGTAGATATACCAACTGTATTTAAAGGCGTCACATAAGTCGCTGCTTTAAGTAAAATAAAACCGGCCAAGTGTTGGTTCCGTAGTCACTACGGTTACCTATACAGAACTCTTTCGAGTCTTTTCAGCAGTTTTCAGCCTTAACTTGCATATATATAATATTAAATCCTTCATTTCACGGAAAATTTTGAATAGCAAGCACCTTTTCTTTTTATTACAATAAATTATGGTTACAATTTTTGTTTGCTGTTTTATGACATAGAATTAGAATTAAAATACTTTATTGTTTGCTCACTACACAACATTTAAAATTAAAGTTAATACAGTATTAATTAGTACAGTACTTACAATTGGCAGTCTTACCGCTTCCTCTTCTCGATTTTTCAAAAAAATCTATAGGTAAAAATAAATAAAATTGAAGTGTCTGTTTGTAATGTCAAAATAACAGCTTTTTACTAAATACATATACTATATACGGTAACTACAACAAAAGCTATTTGTAATTTTTTTGTCTGTCTGTCTGTTTGTTCCCACTAATCTCCGAAACGGCTTGACCGATTTCTACGGGACTTTCATTGAACGATAGCTGATGTTATAAGGAATGACTTAGGCTACTTTTATTTTAGAAAATAATTAGGGTTCCGTGCAAAAAAGTTAAACCCATGAAATCAATTATGTACATACTCTATGTCAAGTGTCTATGCCGAAGTACTCTAAATTATATATAAATAATCCATTTTCTTTTAAATTAAACGACGAGTGAAACCACGGGTCCCAGCTAGTATTTTATATTTTTCTTTTTTCTTTTTTTTCTTTTTTAAAACGTTGCCCCACCCTAGGATTTCTCCTGTGTCGTGGGTGCGTTTACATACATGAATTCCACATACAATACAATGTTAATTTTGCAGTTCTACAGACTACAGTTTTACAGATTCAACTATATAGTTAAGTTGGTCGAATATTACTCGTAAACTAGAAAAGCCATCGGTGATAGTTTTCATTTTCAATTCGCTATATTTGCCAATGTGCTGGATAGTTTTCAAGTGTTCTGTTCTGGATTAGTGGGTTGGCCTATGATACGCAACTCTGGCAAAAATTACCACTTCAAACTTTAATATTTCATAAATGGAACATTGAATCAAAAAGCTTTATAATACATTTTTTAAATACCTATTCAACAATACAATACACAATGAGATAATAGAAGGAAAAAAAATCGCCGCCACTTTACTTGTATGGTATATACCCTATATCTTTGCCACCATCATAAAATAACAATGCCAAATTTTAACTCCAAAGTACTAGAAGTCAGCAAGTAAAATAGCTGTAACAGGGAGTCGGACAGACATACGGACGGACATGGCGAAAATATAAGGGTCCCTTAATGGCTATGGAACTCTAGAAACGAAGACTTTAATGATTGGGATGCTGTAAATAAATACGCAGTAGTATCTTTCACATCATACATGGGTAGAAAATCTAAAATAAGAACGGTTTAATATTTCATCAAAGATTTTCTAACAAGTCCTTATTTAACACCGGAATGCCATATTTCGACATGTTTCATAATAATTATGTACCTAAATTGTAAATACGCGTGACACCGCGCGCCACTGGCAGAAGGTAAAGACGATTTTGTGTTATGGGCTGGTAGCGCTCATAGATTCCGATTTGGTTCTCATTTTAAACTGATATGTATGCTACTGGTAGTAGGTCTCTTATTGCAAGAGGCCGGCTACGTAGTTACCACCGCAGTGCCAGATATTCGCCGCTAAGCAGTAGTGTTTAAACATTAGACATTACTGTGCTCCAGTGAGAAGGGCACTGTAGCTAGTGAAGTTACTGGGCATAAGAGACCTAATAACTTTACGTCTCGAGATGACGAGCGCAGTGTGACGCCTTGCAGGACTAGTCCTGGGAAACATTTTCTTTTTTTTTTAGCCCGCCACACATTCCCAACCACTGCAACTCCTGTAAGCCAGGATCTACAATGGCGACCACCGAAAAGAACACCGATGATGATGATGTTTATTCGAGATTATTGAATGCTATTGAATCAAATTTAAATAATAATGTTCTAAATATAGAGCATTATATTTAGCTATTATTAACGTTTTAATAACTTATAACGGCATGGTTAGTGCAGTGGCAAAGCTATTGGCTTTCTGCGGTATGGGTCGCGGGTTTCATTCCCGCTTTTTGAATGGGATAAGCTCGCCACATATTTCCAATCACTGCAACTCCTGTATGCCAGGATCTACAATGGCGACCACCGGAAAGAACACTGATCAAAGAAGCTCGGTGTGTCCCAGAGAAATGAATAACTGTCTTGGAACCCGCACCGAAATTAATCAGAAAAGAAAAAGGAGGAGTAGGAAAGAATATACGTTCCACTTCCCTCCGTAGCAAGCAGGAGACAGAGAAAAACGATAGGCCATAGGCACAATAAATGGGAGTTTACAACAGGGTTAAGCCCAGTTGCCAAGCACCACGGGTACAATTTTTTTATTTACGGGTCCTATGTTGTGAGCTATTGTGACTGATTCCAATAGTAGGTATGGCAAAAACACTTGAACGCACGGAAATTTGCCCTAGTCGCAATAAGGTGTGTATAGTAAACAACCCCGGATGTAACTTGCATGCTGTCAAACATAATATTGCGTTCATCTTGCCAAAGAATACACTCCCACAGGATATGACGTGCAGACTGTTCATATTCACAGTCCGGTGTTGAACATTTGCAGAATGGTGAGGTAACAAAGCTTTGAAGCTAAATAATTTACTCTTAAAGTTACCATGACCGGTGAGAAATTGAGCCACGCAATGATCAACTTCCAACCATGCACTTGCCAGCCGCTCACGAATAGATGAAAAGTACTGGTATAGGTGACGGCCCTTAATAGACGTGTCCCGTCTGCATTGCCATTCGGCCAAGAGTTCCTCCTAAACACCAGTCTGTGGTTTAAACAATCTGCAGATCCTAACACGATCGCGTTGTAGCAGAAGTTCCGCGTCCATGTTTTCTCTAGTTGAGTAGTATATTGCAGCACGTCGCTATAATGTTGTAAATGTATCCCAAGATCGACTGGCAAAACTCCTGCTAGCACAGGCAGAGCTTCAGTACTTACTGTCCTATATGCCTTGCACAAGAATATCAACGCTAAGCGCTGGCTTTGGAGCAGTTTACGTCTTGCCGCGCCGATCTACTATCGGCGCGGCAAGCCGATACCCGATAGGGCTACCCCTATCGGCCCATTCAGGTGAACCGTAGCAAATACAACCTAAGTAGGTAGCGCCGTAAATAGTTTTCAAAGTGTAAAATGAAAGACCCCATGTAGCTGTTGATATCCTTGTCATATAAGTTCCTTGTAGCTTTTTCACCTACAGATTTTATGTGTTCAACGAATGAAAAATTTCTCTCCAATACAAGACCGAGGTTTGCTAACACGGTCTCCTTTCTTTTTACGGTAACATTATTGAATTTAATGCTCGGTGATGTCTTAAGATTGCCTTTTAAAATTAGTTGAAAGGTTTTTTGTGGTGCAACCATTAAGCGGTTTCGTTCGCCCCAACTAGAGATTAAACGTAAACAAGTATCCGCCAATTTTTCAAGGCTCGCCCTTGTACTTGACTGAATAAGCAGAAGGTTCTCGTCTGCGTAACCAGTCAATGAACAGCCGGATGGTAATGGAATCGCTAGAAAATTATCGAAACCCATGTTCCATAGATAAGGACTAATAACGGATCCTTGAGGACATCCCATCGTGAGTTCCTTTGACACAGCTGGGTAGCATGACAATTGTTATGGGCAGGCATGTCGCTTACTACCAGGAGAATGACTTGCTCGTCTCGTCATCAAGTTGTATATATAAAAAGGTCAGAACACAGTACAGAACCAGTATAAGAATATGAAGTGTGTAGTAGTAATATTTACCGGATGGTAATGGAATCGCTAGAAAATCATCGAAACCCATGTTCCATAGATAAGGACTAATAACGGATCCTTGAGGACATCCCATCGTGAGTTCCTTTGACATAGCTGGGTAGTCAATACTGCAGGTAGTAAAAGTTGTGTTGCTTATTTCCGTGTGGTTTCCGGATTACGAATATAGCACTACTCCGTCTCATCCCGCAGATGTCGTAATAGACGACTAAGGGATTCTAAGCCAGAGGGATGACCAGCAGCGTCCCTTCTGTGGAACAGTAGCCGAACGCTCACCAACGTGCCAAGCGTGATTACTGGCAAATTCCCCCTAAAATGAGGACACATTAAAAAAACTAATATATCTGTAGAAATAAATAAAATTGAAGTGTCTGTTTGTAATGTCAAAATAACAGCCTTTTACTTAATGTACATAAAAGTATATACGGTACACATCGTTAAAAAAACATTTTTAATTTTTTTGGCTGGACCGCTTTTGACGGGACTTTCACTGGCAGATAGCTGATGTTATAAGGAATAACTAAGGCTACTTTTATTTTAGAAAACTTATTAGGGTTTCGCGCATAAAAATTAAAACCCATGAATTCCAATATATATACTCTATGTCAAGTGTGTTAAAAATAATCCAGTTTCTTTTAAATTAAACAGTAGGTGAAACCGTCCCAGCTAGTTTTATATAAAACCAACTATAATTTATCCTTTTACAGCGCTAACATTACACTACATAGCTCCCAAACACGCCCATTGAGCTAGCTGCGTTGCAGGCTTGTAAATACCAGCATGAATAACGTTCCAAAAGTGTGTCGCCACTTTCTTTAGTCGAAGGACTTTTCCGGGTGTCTAGAGTGAAAATGCCATTGACCTGCTTTTTTCTGCTAGTTCACCTCGATATTTCAACAAACAGCACAACAGATATTCTTTTCATAGATAGGTACTCAAGACGTTGCTTTTTTGATTTCTTTTCTGGGCTAAAATTGTAATAATATCAGACTGTCCCACTGCAAGGTGAGATGAAAGATAGCTCTTCTTATAAGAGAAGGTACGAGAATTGATCACGATGCTAGCTCTGGGCTATTTCAAATCTAGCTTTTCTCACGACGTTTTCCTTTACCTACAAACAGTGATATCTTAAATTGACTATGAAAGTACATTTGATGTGTTAAAAAATATTGACATAATATGTAAGATGAATTTCAGAGAAATATGGCTGCTAAACCCGGTGATTTCGAGCGAAGCCAATAGATGCCTTCAGACTGGCTTAAAATTAATTTTACAAATAAAGGAACTGCAGCTATTTGCTGGACTAGAACCTCGGCTTAGGGCGTGGCTGGGGGATACAAGCTATGAAGGAAAAGCTGGTATGTTGATCGGTATTATTAAAAAACATGGGCATATTTAAGACTATAGGCTCGGCACGAGCTAGGGAAGCTAGGGACGGGAGGAAATGATGATTGAGCGGGTTGGTGTCGCGGCCACAGGCCTCCGTGGCGCCGGTGAGGCGGGTATCGTCGGCGGCGAGGGTGGTATGACGATCTGTTGAGTGAACGAGACTGCACGAGTCTCTTCATGTGTTCTACAGTTATTTCGTCGTTCGGGTCGATCAGTACGTGCCTCGGGCGGCGTACGCTACTGATGCGGGAGGGTCGGTATTGGGCAGCCTATACCTACCACGAGGGGATTCGAGTGGATTTGGGTAGAGCCGAAGAAACGTTTAGATGCTTTAAAAAAAGGTTACGATGGTACATGCCAAGTTTTGAACCCTACACCTTTTTTTTTATTTTTTTTTATTGATTCGGTGGAAATACCTCATGTACTTCGTTCGCCCTGGGAAAGGGCGAAGGGGCATGCCGAACTCCTACCGGCTAAAACCACCGGAGTGATCATCGTCGGCACCAAAGGGAGGCTCCAGGAACTCGAAAGATCTCCATCTAGAGCCACCCATTGGTGCCACGCCTTTAGGCATATCTCGGAGGGGATGACTGTAAAGCGGTCATCCCCTCTAGTGGAGGGAAGGCGACTGTAAAGAGGCCACCCCCCCAGGCATCTCTCGAGGGGATTGTAAGATTCCCCCGAAGCCACACTATGTACTGCGCACACAGCGCTGTCTTCCCGGGGGTCGCTCGGTATGAGCGCGCAGATTTCCCAATAAGCGCGCTCGCGACCTCCAATGAACCCGACACCTAGTCCTTGGTCATCACTATGCTATTTGCCTTCTTGAAGCTACTTTTATTAATAGTGTGCTGTGCCACTTATCTATAAAAAATAACAAAGTCTAAAACATTTGCGAAACATCTCATATATTCATAAAATTACATCTCACGTGACATGTTCTAGGATCTCCGCTTTTTATACATTCTAAACATCAATGACCCACCTCGCTAGTCTATAGCTATATAATTTGATACAACTATATAGTCGTGGGCGTTCGTTGAGTAACAGGATGTCATACGCATCACATGACTTGAGATGAACACGTCAAGCTTACGTAGGTAGCAACAAGCTTGATCCGATGATAGCGTGCGTCGGGAAGCTTTGATATCCGTAAGCCGTACGTTAACCTGTTGTCGGTCATGTATCGAATGTTAAATTGTTAGACTTGTTCAAAGCAGGATTTTAATAAGGGTAGCGTGCAATCCGTTTGTTTCATGCAATGTTATTAAGGGTACACGTAATGAAGTTATACTATCGCTGATACACAATAACAGTGAATAGCGGAAATTTTGCGAATTTTCATACACCACTTGAGTTCTACGGAGGAATCGGGACCGAGACAACTTGTCATCTCCCGAAGTATCGGGGTCGCAGTCTATGGAATTATAAGCCGGTCATTATGTTTCCACTTTATTGTCTTAGTGGTAGTAAAATCAGCCGGATTGTAAGGGTGAGATTCAGAAACGAGTCTAAGCGTGATCGCTTCCATCTGTCAAAATTATGAGCGTAAGTAGTGCGTTTTGACAGATGGTAACGTAAGTTCACGCTCGGACTCGTTTCTAATCTCACCCTAAGTCCCTATAACACCGGACAGTTTACTGAGCTGTCTCAGTGTTGTGAGAAGTTGCTAATGTTTCATGGCAGGGGCGCCCGAAGCTGTTTCATACCTATCGTGCGATCGGGGCCTACCGGGTGAAATCCCCGGTTACCCGGATGAGGCCCAGCAGATGCCCGTACACCGGACGATTTGTGACCACAGTGGTGTTGGCGGTTTGATACAGAATAGTGTACTATTGATTGCATTGCATGATCACAATCAATCAAATTGTAGCAAAAAATGATACCTACGTCAATTGTATTGTACACATGTGTAGCAGTCACCCACCATCACTACAGATCAAGTTGTAGCAAGAAATGCTACGCAACAGGATGCGAAACAACACGACAGACTAGCGGCCCTGACCTAATACTGTGTGATGTATTTGATGATTAATTGATTATATATATACATATCTATTGTTATGTTATCTGCTAGTCGAGCTACTTGCCGTGTTGGCGTTAACGGGCGTAATATATTACATGTTTCTATATCTTGAATTATAATGCACGAAATTACTTTGCAATGCAAATGTGCTGGACTTGGCTTATGCTAGCGAAGACATGTTTTGTTGGCTCACGTAACACAGGCACCATACAAAGTGGTTTCCCTCAGTTGATTATTTAATTTGGCGTAAAACCTACCGTTGCTTACTATTCTTAGATTACGATGATAAATATATGACGCGAGGTGTTTTACAAACCAATCATTACTAGAATATCAATTGGTGTCTTCCAATATTAAGAAAAACCCAAGACTGTTCATAGGCAGATAGGCCGTCATTTAAAGCAAACAAAAAAATCGTCTGATTACACACAGCTATTAGTACATTGGAGGCTAATTATTAGAAACGTCCGTTCGTGGGCAATTTGAGACGATTCCGCCGCGCAGTACTGCGGATGTGGCCAGCGATCACGCTACAAAACTTTATGTGCACGGTCGGGTACTACTGTTGGTTTTCTTCATTTATATTTAGTTTGTTGGTGCATTTATGACTGTCGTATGTTCTAGATGTCAGGTATCTCTTAATCGGATAGGTTTTTTAAAGAATGAGCATGGCACGTCGGGTAGCTATTGTTTGTTTTGTGTTAGGTTGAGATTCAGAAACGAGTCTAAGCGTGAACTTACGCTTCCATATGTCAAAATGCACTACTTACGCCCCTAATTTTGACAGATGGAAGCGTGAACTTAGCTGAGACTCGTTTCTGAATCTTACCCTAAGAAGCGCAGTTTTCAAAACTGTGTGTAGTTGTATAAATGTTATTTATCTCTATTATAGTCAAAGTCGTTATTCAAAATGTGGATATATGACGAGCTTTCACATTCAATCAGCGACAAAAATAAAGGAAATACATTATAGCAACCTATCTGTGTATCTATATATCTAAATATTAGCTTGGTACCACATTAATACCTATAACCTAAAATTCTCTCTTAACTTACGGGATCATTCAACATCCTTCTCAAAAATAGAACAATACAGCCGCAGTATAACTTGATCGTTTGGCGTAAGCTCGACCGGTCGTAGCATCGTCCTCGTCGGAAAATGTCAAGGCTGTCATTGTACTGTACTCAGGCGGTCACATGACGATCGGTAATATTTATGTTTGATAGCACACTCCTCCCACTCTGATATATTTAAATAGTCATGTGACTGGGCAAACTGGGCTCTGTTATTGTTTGCTTGAATTTTAATTGGTCCTTGATATTGTGATTATAAATTTTGCATCAATTCTTACGTGTAGCAGCCATCTGTTGTTTATTTGCGTTAAACTAGTTTTTTGTATAAAGTGATATTTTTTTAATGAATTCATCTGACTGTATTAGTATGCCCTTTACGCGCGAAGGCTTAGGCAAATATATTGGCTTTCCGCTTAATCGGAATACTTTTCTGATCTTTTAAAAAAGCAGCAAAAATATTCTTCAAGTTCGTTGCAGGTTATGCAACCTTTTTTTTTTTTTTTTTTTTATTGATGTCCAGTGGAAATTCTACATGGAACTTCCTTCACCCCGGGGAAGGGCGAAGGGGTATGCCGGACTCCTACCGGCTAAAACCACTGGAGCGGTCATCTTCGGCACCTAAGGGAGGCTCCAGGTCCTCGTAAGATCACACTAGAGCAGGTTATGCAACCTGCTGTTTAAGAGGTCATAGCTTAGGTTTTTTTAAATTATAGACTGGAGTTACAATTGCTGGGTTTGAAATGTAAACTAGAAAATATGGAGTCTAGTAAGTTCCAAAAATATTATTAGCCATTGCATTGTTCTTGGGTTATGTATTGAATGACATTTATTTTGATGCATAAGTCTAAAGTTTCCACATGCAGGCATCCAACTAAAATGTTAATTTTACATAATTTATATTAATCTTATAAAATTGAATACATAATAATGTCGAAACAAATATTTGTTACATATTTAATGAAGATTGTTCTTTAAATTGTTATAATGCGGAAAAGATAATGTAACGCAGGTTCCGCACCCATTCAGAGAGTTATAAACTGAATATAAGTAATTGACGGCACGGTTGGTGCAGTCGGCTGCTGCGCTCCGGGTCGTGGGTTCGATTCCCGCACGGAACAAATATTTGTATGATCTGCAGGTAGTCGTTCTGGGTCTGGGTTTACTCGTACTGTATGTGGTATAGTATATATAGTAAACGCACCCACGACACAGGAGAAATCCTAGTATGGGGCAACGGTTAAAAAAAAAAGAAAATGCAATTACAATATTGCAAAATAAGTAACTGAACGACATGTAGCCTGAAACCGTTGAAGAATACCAGTTCGCGGAAATAGATTTTCACTGATAAAAATAAAGTAGGTCCTGCATAGTCATGTAGGAGAAAGGGAATCGAAACGAAAACCAAAATGATTAGGCTAGATTTCATTCTGCACTGCCTTTTAGGGTAAATTCTAAGCACATTACTAAAAATAAAATAATAAATAAAAAATAATAAATTTAATAATATTTAAAAAATAAATACTCGTGCATAGAATAAAGCAGAACCCGGTGGCTGTTCTGAGCAACTCGAGGAGTGCCTTGGACCTCGTACGAAATCCGTAATACAATTCACCCCCTTTTGAAATCAGGCAGGACGTCGCCAAACTAGGAAAAATGGGTGCACTCTTCAACTTTAATGGGTTAGGGGGCACGCGGGTGTCTCTGTCAAATAATTGGCTAAGCAGGTGACCTTCAGCACACGAGTAATAGCCATTATGATAAATGCCAAGACGATTGAGACATGGGGCCAATGATATGCAGAAGGTGACAAAGCAGAAGTCATAAAACTCTCCCAGTCTGAGGTAGCCACAGCACACAAAATAATAAGGAAAATAAAATGAATACCAACCATGACACAAGTGATGACTAAATATGGCGGAGTTTCGGCATAACTGAATCGCTTTAAATGCAAAGAAAACTTGGCTTGCATTTGTGATAGTGAAAAACAGGAAAAAAAACCAAAACACGATCGTAGAAGCCACAAATGAAAAGTTATCTTCAGCAATATTGTCTGAAAAAGAATTCCAGACCGTACCTGATAAAATTCTTAACCGAACCAAAGACAAAGTCAAATACCAGAAGCTCAACCCCAAAAAATATGGCAGAAAAAGGAAAGAAAAAATTCTGCCCTGAATGTATGCCAGCCCTAAGGTCAGCAACATATCCACGACTCCTCTGGTGTTGCTGTTGTCTATGGGTGGCAGTGATCGCTTAGGCGACCAGCAAACTCGTTTGCTCTCCTGTATCATAAAAAAGCAAACATGACGTGTAGGTATAGTATGACCACAGACTAGGTAGAAAGAGTATGACGTTCAATCAACTAGAACATCCTTACGTTGTGTGAACAGCAGTGTGGTTTCTAAAAACGATACACCTATCCTCTTTTATGCTGATCATTGTATCGGCCAATTAAGAGGCCTATGATCGACTGTGGATGGTACCGGATGTGATGATGATGACGTAATTCATAGCGGCTTTTATAGAGACCGTTTGGATATTTTCAACTATTACTATATTCATACGGTGCCGAATCATGGACGCTCACTAAGGAGACTGTGCACTGAGTATTAATTGCACAACGAGTCTTGGAGGGAGCTAGGCTCAGCAACAATCTTCTTGACCGAGTCCGTAACACGGAAGTCCTTCGCCAGATAACAGTTTACGTCGTCGGGAACAGAGTGGTAAATCTCAAGTGGAGCTGATTAGAAGCAGTGATGATCGACGGATAAGATCTTTGACAAAGTGGTGGCCGACAATAGGTCGAAGATATCCGGAACATCCATATGCACGTTGATAAAGATGAAAGAATAAAATATTTTTATTCATGTAATACCATTTACAGGCACTTACAAATAGTAAGAATTTAGTTGCTGCGTTCGTATATGTAGATTTCCTAAGAAGAAAGAAGGGGCAAGAAATATACTTCCTAAAAATGCCTGATTGCATATTTATTAATACCAGGAATAAACACAAAACGGTTTTTCCTCCTACTAGGTTCCAGAATATAAGAAAATCATTTGAATGTCGAATGTGAAGCCGTGTGGTGCCAGCTAAGAATACCACCACCCCATCTCATTCCGTGGGTGTCGTAAAAGGCGACTATGGGATTAGCCGGAGGATGGGCAGCAGCATCCTGCAAGTACATTCATAACTTAACTGTGATCGCCAACCCGGCTGACAAGCGTAGTGATTATGGCAAAACTCCCCAATGAGCAAACACAAATCCATACCTGTCATTGTTTACCACAACTCTTTGGGGGAGGCCTCAGTCCAGCAGTGGACGATTTTCGGCTGACAATCCGTCAATCAATTATCAGTCGTCAAATCGATTCCGGCTTTAACTATGCCAAATTTCACACTCCTCCGAGCGCGCAATGTGCTTAAAAGGGGGTACAAAGATTTTTCTTCACGTATAGATATCCAAGTTTCTTCACGATTTTTTACTTCACCTATTAAAGTATTTTCTATTTACGTTTCCTAAAAAAAGCGTTGCGCAGCATTTGGTTTTCTCTTTTGCCGTGGGTAGGTACAGTTTACAGATAGAAATCTCACGTGCACGAACACTCAGACCCAAAACATAGACGCAGAGTTGCAAGCTTATCGGATATATTTCGGCGAGTATGCACTAGAATTGCACGATTTAATTCCCAAGTTTATACCATCATCAGACACCCACTACGAACGGCATTGCACCACCGTTAAATAGTTGTTATCCCCAAGGCCGTCTTAGGTATTGCAAGGGTCTTGCCGTTTGGGCACACAGAGTTGAAACTCTTTTTTAGAGCCAATTTTTTACCAAAGAAAATTTGCATGCAAATTGATAGAAAATTTGTGTGTCGACTTGCCTTCAGATTGCGGCGCGAAGCGATAAGTTGACGCCAACTTTTAGGGTCAACCCATCTACATTCATGACAAAGACATTTGAGTAATAAAATACCAGTAAAAACTTATTTAATTTTATTAAGACCTAAGTTTTTTTAGTCTCTTGTGAGGAGCATAGGCACTAATAATCACAACCTTTCTACGGTGTTTATGCTTTATAGTCGTTGTCTAAAGCAAGTCAACTTGGCTAACTCCATGGTGACTTTTATATGTCCACAATAGCCACTACTTCAATTCTTAATAACGTTTATACGAGTAATACAAATTGAGTTGTACTTATTAATATAAGTAATTAAAAATAAAATAGAACGTTAAAATCAACACAAATCAAAATTGTTTTGGAGTGCTTAGCAGAGGATACCTATTTAAAGGAACCAAGCATCTTATATTCCTTAAAAGCTCTGTATATATACTTCATATCGTATCTGAAAGTCAAGTCTAAGTTGACAGCAGTTTGTCTCAAATTAAAGAAAACTTCTGCTGAGCAAGCTTTGCCAAACAACTCCAGCTGTCTGGGTGCTTTCTTAATGATGCGTTGAACTAAGAAACCGAGTGTTTTTTAAATTTATTTATGGACTAGCTGGGACCCGCGGTTTCACCGGTTTTCATAGACACTTGACATAGAATATATATATTGGATTTCAAGGGTTTTATTTTTTTACGCGGAACCCTAATTATTTTTCTAAAATAAAAGTAGCCTAAGTTATTCCTTATAATATCAGCTATCTGCCAGTGAAGGTCCCGTCAAAATCGGTCCAGCCGTTTCGGAGATTACCCGGAACAAACAGACAGACAGACGGACAGACAAAAAAAATTAAAATAGTGTTTTTTTTATATGTGACGTACATACTTTCATATGCATTTAGTAAAAAGCTGTTATTTTGACATTACAAACAGACACTTCAATTTTATTTATTTGTATAGATGAAAATGCATAGGCACTTGATTTCGGCATTTTGGGCCCCCCATCAGGCCTGAGGCCATGGGCCCGGGCCCCTCGTGCCCTTATGCTAAAGACGGTACTGGTTGTCTCACCCATACGTAAGAAGAGTTTTGCTTCCACGTTTTTCGTGCGTACCGCTTAGGAGTGGAAGTTATTGCTGAGTCTGTGTTTTCCGACCGTAAAAGCTTTTCCCAGGTTCAAGTCACGAGTGAACAGATTTCTTCTAGGCAAGCGTGCACCACCATTGATCGCATCGTAGCCTTAATCAAGTGAGACAGTGGTCAAACGCAAGTCTAGTTAATATAATTATATATAGAAACAGTATCTGTCGACCATACAAATATTTGTTCCCTGTAAGGATCGAACCCACAACATGGAACGCAGCAAAATACAATCACCTAGCCTCTGTGACAACCGTGTCGAAATAAGTATGAAATTAAAATATTCACTGAACACTAAACAAAAAAATATAAATGATTATCATTCATTTTACGAACAGCGCCATCTGTAAATTTACATTGGTACTATTATAATCACTATTCTTGTGGCTTTTTCATGCAAGCTTACATTTCAATGCCTTACTAAAGGTGTAGCTTAAATAGAGAGGTTTCACCGCTAGCTAGTAAGTATAAAGTTGTAAGAGTTTCCCGCTAGATGGAGCTGGGCAATTCATTAAAATGCTTTCGCAATATGTAATAGTGACAAGAGAATACTGCTAAAAACCAGATTAAAAGTTAACCGCCTGATTAGAATGTATACTTTCTTATAAAGAAGCGTAAGACTTTAACTTTTTCTCTAATGCTTAAGTGAATAGCACGCATTGTACATTAAAAATCCTACAACGTTTCGCGCGTTGATGTCTTTTGTATTGCGGAACAATAAATTGTGTCAAAGTGTGTGTTAAGACCTAAATACTGATTATACGATCCTGTTCTATTCTAACGTTATATTCATCATTAATATTGTATTAGTATATGTTAAAATTAAATCGGATACAGTAGTAAATTCTGTATTATATTCAGAGTACCGCAATCCACACCACGCCAAAAAAGGAAGGTTTAAACAACATAGTTATTACACTGGGTCAGCGGGTTAGTGTCTGCACAGCGAAGTAGGTACTCTACTTACATCTGAAGCGTCACACGTAAAGCAGCTACACATTCAGTACGTCTACCATGAGTCGTCATAGAAAACTTACTCGCCAGCGTCAACCTCGCTAGCGAATTAACTTGGATCAAATAGATTTCGATAATGCTTACACCATGAGCACGAATTAATCCGACAGAATAGAAAGGTGCCGCGGTTAGCGGACTTTTTATGGTATTTAGGGGCTCTCGTTTTTTTTTAAACTTTGCCCCACACTATTATTTCTCCTGTGTCGTGGGTGCGATTACAGGTACAAATTCCACATACAATACACCCAGACCCGGAACAACTACCTGCAGATCAGACAAATATTTGTTCTGTGCGGGAATCGAACCCGCGACCCAGACCGCAGCAGTGGACTGTATCAGCCACTGCACCAACCGTGGTTTATTCCTTATAGTATGTGTCACACTGCCTTGTCACCAGAAAATAAAACCTTTATGTAGACAACATCTATAAATTTGAATTTAAATTAATATACATCACAGAAAGCCTCCTAGTTAGCTGATCCGGTAATGCCCTGCCCAATAGTAAATCACTAGAAGTTTCATTTTCTAGTAATAGGTACTTCAATTTTCTCATCATCATCATCATCATTTCAGCGAAATAAAGTTCACTGCTGGACAGGCCTCCCCAAAAGATCGCCACAACGTCCGGTCTGGGTGTATTGTGTGCTCATTCGGGGGATTTGTCATAATCCCCACGCTTGGCAGACGGGTTGGTGATCACAGTTTAGTTGTTAATGTACTCGAAGGACGCTGTTGCCCATCCTCCAGCTAATTCCATATTCACCTTTTACGATACCCACGGGTTGAGATGGGTTGGTGCTATCCGTAGCCTTATTAAAAGATTTTTTACAGAATTGGGCACTGGATCTGAGTATGATGTCATTAACCAGGCCCTCTGTGCGTAACCGGAATAACCTTAATGTTTAATACACTTTTTTCCACTTATACCTATTTTCCAATTGGTATCCAACATTAATTCTCATTTTGGCTTGAAATTCACGTTGTTCACGGCGTCATTAAATGTAACGGCAACTAACATATTCAATGCTAAATAAGCTCTTCCAGACATTATTTAGACTTTAATAGACTAAAAAACGTATTTAATTATAATGTAAACAAATGTTTCACATCTTTAAATGCTAGTGAGCTATGTAACTACTACCGCAAGCGTATATTTCGATCGCTTCTGTCGAATTAGTGACTCATGGTGCCGTTTTATATGGTGACAGCTGAAAATGTCAGTGACTATCGAGTAGATTACGTTAGGTTTCTTACATATCTATGTTGCTCATGGTACGAATTTTAATTCTTTCTGTGAGCGCTAGGGGCGCTTTACAATCTTTCATATAAATCATTTACGTAGACGCTAGTGAGTTTTGGCCGTGTAAACTTATGGTACAGGTACAGAAGGCCTAGCACGAATATTTTGACGTATAGTATCGGAATCGTAACGTTAATGTGAGTGAATATTGTATTTGAAATACTTGATTCGCACAATTTTTTATATTTACGCATTCATAATTTTTGTATACTCTCTCATTGAGCGGCGTGCCACACTCTTACCGGCTAAAACCCTACTGGTGCTCTTTCGACCTACTAGACGTGGGGGCTGCAGGGTTTTATTGTGCATATTGTGCATTCGCCGCAACACCGGTGCCGTTTATCACTCTGCGATATCTAGACTGTTATTTTAAGTGGTCATGTGTCGGACTTTAGTTAGTAGCATTACACAGCACAACCTCCATTGTGCTGTTTCAAAAAGTTGTTCTAACTTTGTACTTTAGAAAAGAAGAAATACTTTGGATTCAATGAAAACGACTAAATATTGTCTGTATTATTGCAGGCGAAAATTTCCTGGTGAAATATTTTTCGATACTAGAAACAAATAATATTTAGTAATTTGTTGCAGTGTAAATCTCACTATTAGAATTTCTGGTATACATAGGCATATTTAATTATAGATTTATAATGAGTATATGAATATCTTATTACGTACGTATTTACAATAAATTATGTAAATCAGCTAGTAACTACATACGTATAACGTGAAATCGTGAAACATCAACGGAATGCCAAATTAATATTCGGAAATATCAATTTCACTTTTATATTCGAAAGTCAAACCAAGTATATTTCAAATATTCAATAGAAATTGATTTTACTAACATTATAATGAATTTATAGCGTTATATAATCTATTCCATGTGGTGTCCGGATAAAGAATATAGCACCACTCCATCTCCTCCCATGGATGTCGTAAAAGGCGACTGAGGGACTCTAAACCAGAAGGATGGGTAGCAGCATCGATTTTGTGAACCGGTAGCCATACTACGCTTACCAACCCGCCTGCCAAGCGTGGTGAGTATTGGCAAATACCCCCCGAAATGTTGACACTGTTGTGGAATTTATGGGGGAGGCCTTTGTGCAGCAGTGTATAAATGGTCGAAATGATGACGATGACATAATCTCTAGAGAATGTTTGCAATTCCTGAAATCTCTGGTGATGATGATGTATGAAATATTTATTATCACACATTTCCCTTAGTGGTCGTGTAGTTCCCGGCAAATAATCCAACGCTTTTTTTTACACCCATAGGTGTCGTAAAGAGCGAGTAAGGGATTATATCAAATAGAAGGCCACAGCGTCCTTTTGAATACCAAAACAACATACTGCGAAACCAACCTACCTGCCATGCGTGGTGATTCTAGCAAGACGGGTGTGATTTTGTTTCCCCATACTAAGATTTCTCCTATGTCGTGGGTGCGTTTACAGACATAAACTCCATACACAATACACCCAGGGAGCGCAGCAGTCGACTGTGTTAGCTACTGTACCAACCATGCCGTTATGGTTAACTTACTTACGCATAGGCATGCGGCTGCACAAAGTTCTTACTGGTAACCGGCAGCTAGTACGCAGTGGCAGTAGTATTTTAAGTAGGCCTAAAGACCCGAGGATACAGGAACTTGATGACGAGAGGACCATGTTATTCACCTGGTACCACCAGGCGAATAACATGGTCCTCTCGTCTGGTCTGGTCCGTCTCGTCTGGTTGGTAATCATCATGCCTGACCATAACATTTGTAATGCTACCAACAATGTCCGTAGCACCACAATGCGCTCTTCACCTTGAGACATGAATTTATTTAGTCTCATATGCCCAGTAATTTCATCAGCTAAAGTGCCCTTCCAGCCGAAACACAGTGTCTTATGTTTAAACATTACTGCTTAGCAGCGAACATCTACCTCGCCATCGACTGGTGGTTGGCTTCTTGTAATAAGATACCTACCACCATTTACACATAAATCTATTATATAATTGATCTTGGTTAGCCTTTTCCAATGTTCTCTGGAGATTGTATAAAATCTCTGGAATATGTGTTACCGGTAACATTTAAAATGTTGTGTTAGATGTAGGCCATTATATAGGCGCAACAAGTCCTGTGCCGGTTGCGTGGAGGCGCGCGGGCGCAGGCGGAAGTGAGAACGCCCGAAAGAAAGTACTCGCCAGCAACCGGTCGCGTTTGTAGGCCACCAGAGTTCACGACGGACGCGTTAGCCACTCGCTATCAACGTCAAAACTTGACATACAATGATTATCCCGTTAATATAACGGGTGTAGGTTTGAGCGATGTGTCGTTGGGATGATACAATAAATCTTAAGGCTGAATATCCTATTTATGAAGTTAATCTATAATCGATAAGGATGTTAGATTTTCCAAGCTCCATCTTCGGTTAAGGATGAGCGAATTATATCCAGCAGAGGGCACACGTTGACAATAAACTACTTTAACTTAGATTCTTGATCCTTCACTTTTATTTACTCAGTTTAGAATAAAATCTCATACTTATAATTTATAAAAAAAAATGTGTATCGTATGACTGTAATAATTCATTATTCTTTTATTTCATCATCAGCCTATATCGGTCCACTGCTGAACATATACCTCTCCTAGCGTGCGCCACAATACTCGGTCCCAGCCACTTTCTTCAAGTCGTCCATCCATCTGGCCGGTGGGCGTCCTACACTACGTTTACCCATACGCGGTCTCCGCTCTAGGGCTCGTCTGCTCCATCGGCCACCGGTCCTTCGATCGACGTGACCAGCCCAATACCACTTCAGCTTGCTAATTTATCTTATTAAAGCCTTTAAAATCAATTAATGGTGATGATGATATGTTTGCAAGTACTACTATGAACTGAAGTGTTAAGGATCTGTATATAATTTAGTTAAGACCGAAATTGCACCTACACTTACAGCAAATAAATAAATAAATAATCGAATACTCATTTTGTGGTCGCGCGTCTACTAAAGAGCTCTCGAGTAGACAAAACAGATCCTGGTAGTCGGTCTCTCTAGGTCTTTTTTTTTTAACGTGGGTATCTTTAAGGCTAAGAGATTACATTAAGGCAGCAACATCTTCTTGAGTGCTAAGAACAATATACTGCGACCACCAATACGCGTGTCTAGCTTGATGCTTATGGCCGTATGACCTTTAATCATTTCATTCGTTCATTCGTTCATTTTCCATTTGTTTTGGTTTAGAATATAGCACCACTTCATCTCCACTGTGGACGGCGGTAAAAGGTAAGCCAGAAGGATGGGCATCAGGGTCTCTTCTGTAGAACAGAGCCTTACTACGCGTAACATCCCGCCTGCCAAGCGTGGTGGGTACTAGCGAATTCCTTCCAAAATGACGACACAATTGTAGATAGATATCTATAAGGCAGGCCTTCTTCTTCGGTGGATGTCTTTAGCTGATATGCTGATGATGACCAAAGATATTGGAAGAAAGGAGATATATGCCATGTAGATCAAAATATATGCGAGCCTAGAAATCCATTTTCCCACTACCATTTTTCATAAAAGCACACTAATGCACACAGTTACAAGGTCTCATCCAATGAACTGAATAAACACAACATTATAATTGGCTTCTCATACTAAAACACACCCAAGACTATGTAGGCAGCCAATCATACCGAGCGTACAGACCGCAAACGACAGCCGTACCACGCAACGATTTTATTGGGAGTACCATTCGCTGTTCTATTCACTGCGTTTGTTATTCACCGACTGCTAGTTAAAAGTGGTAGATAAGAAGCATTTTATTTTGTACAAAAATACGAATGTCGTGCTGCTCCACAATCCAAATGTAAAAATCAATAATTTTAAATTTATTATTTTCATAGACAAATACAAGAAATTCTCTTCACTTGCATATTGTATATGATTCCTTCCTTGATAAAGTTTTCGATAAGATTTTCGCTTCGGTTTTTGCATGTTATCCCCGAACAACACGACAATTTAACAGTTTCACTTACGCGATCGAATCTCAACTGATGTTTTAAAACGGCTATTTTTTCTGGATGGCCCAAATTGATCCAGTCGCGGTGGCGCGGTTACGCCCCCGTACCACTTCTCCTTATTTCCTATTTCTGTGATGATGACCATTTATACCAGCAGTCATTGAGAAGCCCATGTTAATATACGATATGACATTCTGATGAAAAAGGCTTTAGCTTTAGGCTTTGTATATCAAAGTAACATTTGTTAACGACATGTAGGTAACTGTCACTGTAAGAAATGTTGAATAAATAAAATGTTGTGAATAAATAAAAATAGATACCCCGACATGGTAGGTATTATTTTAAATTAACATTTCTATCCTGAGTGTAAGGTTGTGAAACATCCATTTATCGAAAACGATTAGATACTATCAAAGTATACCCACTTTTAGTCGTTAGTCGATTTCACCTCGGTCACGTGTAATTGGTTTTATTTTCTCCGATATTACGCTTAATGCCTAATGTTTAGTGAACGTTATATAATTCGATAAAGTTTAATCTTAAAGACTTTCTTTGAACATTTGATGTGTACTGCTTGTCTCCCGCAGTCAATCGTTAAAGTCAGTAAATAACATGAATATTGAATTTAACGTGAACCATTTAACGTGAATGTTGATATGTTACAAGATGTATAACAGGCGTCTCTTATACATTTTGTTTTTACTCAGAATAGACATGTTAATTTAATGTTACTTGCATATTGTATATGATTTCTTCATTGATAAAGTTATTATTTTCACTTCGGTTTATGTTATCCCCGAACAACACGACACTTTAACAAAGTATCATTTACGCGATCGAATCTTAAATGATGTTATAAAACCGCCATTTTTTCGAATGGCCCGGATTGTGCATGCACTCCTTATTTCCTATTTCTGTGATTTCAACGCTTTGTCGCCTTTTACGACCCTCTTGAGTAGAGAGGGCACAACTATCGCGTCTTTGGAGAATAGACCACTAAATATACTTTTGCGGGAACTTCATGCGACATGATGTATGCAATCATAAATTAATTCGTTTTATTTCATATTCCAGTATAAGAAATATAAAAGTTCTGTATTTATTAATGTAACACATGTTGCGTGAAGACAGATGTGGGTTACAAGCAACCGTGAACTTGCTTGAGTTATTTCATACAACGTAACACTGATTGACATATCATTATACTGTTCTTAGATTAGACCGTCATAATGTTTTCTACGAGATCACATTTTGCTTGCGAATATATATGCATTTCATTATATATGACGACTTGTTTTAATGGAACAATAACGTTATTTTTATTGATGAATAAAAGTGTACACTGAAAATGTTGTTGTTTGAAATATAGTTAGCAAATACACGCATCAAAGTGTATTTCTAACCACAAGCATTTCTACTACTTTTTGGGGTTCCGAACGTCTGAAGGAAAAACGGCGGTACCCTTATAGGATTTCTCGGGTGTCTGTCTGCCCGTCTGTCACAGCCAATTTGCTTGATTAAGTTGAAATTTGGTACACATATGGACCTCCTCCTCCTCCTTCTGCGACCCAAACACGATAGTGTAACGTAAATATATGAAAAATGACCCCCTTTGATATAAGGGGGTTATTTTTTGCATATATTTGATTAAACTAATGAGGCTAAAATATTAAAATATACAGACTTTTCAAAAAAGCAGTTATTGACTTAGCGATTACAGGAAAACCTATAAAGAAGTCTGTGTCCACAAACTTTGATCGGTAACTTTGTAGAGCTAAATAATATTTTTCTTTGTATGTCGTCGTGGCCCGGAGGTTTACGGACTCAATTTTTAAGCACATGGGGCTCAAACCCTGTCATGTACCATCATTATCATCATATCGGCCAAAGGACGTCTACTGCTGAGCAAAGGGGAGGGGGAGGCCCCATGGATTTCCATAACTACCGGTTACATGCCACCCTCATACAACGACTCTCAGATATCTTTAGCAGGTCGTCTATCCATCACATTGGAGGTCGTCCCACGCTGCGCTTCCCGATGCGAGGTCTCCACTTGAGAACTTATCGCTGCTACAGTGGTCATCAGCTTTAAGGGCCAATGTACCATTCTGACTTTATCAGTGTCATGTGTACTTTTTTATTTAATCTAAGATACCACTGGCAGAACACAGGAAAACATCGTGAGGGAAACCGAATCTATTGGTGTGAAACCGCTGACACGCAGTATGCAGGCGTGATGATTCATTCCTTCTTTGCATGAGAGGAAGGCTATGCCCTGTAGGGCGTGAGTTAAAAAAAAGTCGTAAACATAACTAGTTATAATTGTTTGCTTTTTTATTTTCTCTTGTTGGCACGATCAGGTTAGTAACATTTCTCTATTGTATCTTTGGGTACAGGAAATATTCTTTAAATATGTTTTTTTTTACCATTTTACACGTTCACAAAAAGTATAATAATAAATGAAATCTTCCAAAATTGAATCCATCTGTATACATCTGTACCATCTGTACTGTATATATTATGGTTATGTACCAGAGTACATAACCATAATATATATCGAACTCCAATGTCATCATTTCAGCCCAAAAAAACATCCACTGCTACACAGAAGCCTCCCCCAGAGATTATCGCAACGACTGGTTCGTGTTGTGTGCTTATTGGGAGGTTTTGCCTAATCGACTCGCTTGGCAGTCGATTATGGCAGAATGTCAGATCGGGTTGGCGATCGCAGCTGAGTTATAATTGTTCTCGAAGGACGCTGCTGCCCATCCTCTGGCTTATCCCATGGTCGACTTTTATGACACCAACGGGATAAGATGGGGTGGTGGTATTCTTAGCCGGCACCAGTCCAATGTAATTCAAAGAATTCAGCACTATCATATATATATATATATATACACCTATTTACCAATGGAGTCAAAACATCGATATATAAAAATCGACAGCTGTAGTAGCCTAAGTTCTAAAGGAAGTGAGGGACGACTAACACAAATATTCACAGTAACTGTGTCACAATGTATGCGAATACATTGACCTTACAGCAAGTGTCGCGATTTAGGAGCGCTCGAGTAATGTGTGCAATTGTATGTTACGGGGCAAATTCGAAATTAAAATATAAGTTTAAGTCTAATAGAATATGACTTTCATACTTGAGTTTGTTTTCTGTACCTGTATGTTAAGGAAATAAGACGCCATAAAAAAGAAAAGAGAAGTGACTTAGAATTTAGGGCCCTAATCTAAAGCTCAGGTACCCATAGAGGTTGTCTGTAACTATGTATATAACTTTATGTCAGAGTTCAGCAGTGGATCCCCCGAAGAGTCCCTGTGCGCTGTGCTATGCGCACACGGTAGCGCGTGACCACATGCGCGCCACCGTCTTCCCGTGGGTCACTTGGTGTAGGCTCGCAGATCCCCCAATCTACTCACCCGCGAACCCAGAACCCTCACCTTGTAGACGGTAGAGGGTTTCATGCGTATGGGAATAAGGCGCCAGGGTGGTTGTTACCCCGGCGCCGTCTCCTCCTTCTTCGACCAGGATTGCCCCCCCCCGGTACCTCTGCGGTCTCCTTCTGGAGCATGATGCTCTCACAGAAGGAGATCACTGCATTCGAGTTTTAGTGCTCTGCCAACATAGCCGAGACTGAATAGAAACCTGCATCTTTTCTACAAATATTAGTTCTTATAAACAAAGAGTATATGTACAAAAATCTGAAAACAATAAAAACATACGATCTTTTCAATACAACAGACAAACTTGATATGTAAACCTACACAATATTCTGTTTGGACATTTACACACATCGGCCAATAAACATCTACTGCTGTATGTAGGCCTGCCAATGTTAACTAGAATAAACGGTCGCAGGGGGATATCGCCATACCACCGCGCTTGGCAGGTGGATTGGTGAACGCAGTATGTTGTTATTAGCATACCGAAAGATGCTGTTGCCTATCCTATTGAGAGCCATCCTTAGTAGCCTTTTACGACACCGGTCTATTCTTCTTTCTTTCCGGAATTCCGGAATCACACGGAACCTAGACTTTTTTAGAAATCAGAAACTCGGCACTTGCTCCGCTACAGAAGCGCCGTGCACACACGAACGGGCGCGCCTGTGTTAGCGACTCGCTGCGTCCGAGAGAAAGTCCTCGGGATCCATTCACAAGGCGCATACAAATATTTGTGGACGCCTACTATACCAAAAACGAGTTTAGACCTTTCTATCTTCTACCGATGTCGCGATATCGACCTGTATGCTTGCTTGTACGCTATTATTTTTTATTAATTTGTGTACCGAGATCGGTTATAGCTGTAAAACTATTAATGGCATCATACCTACCTATTTATGAGAATCATAATTAACATTTCCCATTTCCTTTACTTATTTGTGACGTCCAGATTAAGAATATAGCACTACTCAATCTCATCCAGTGGATGGCTCTAAGCCAGAGGAATGGGCAGCAGCGCCTCTTCTGTAGAACAGTAGCCATTCTGCGCTCACCAAACCACCTGCCAAGCGTGGTGAGTGCTGGAAGATTCCCCTCAAAATTACGACACAATTGTTCAAATCTATGGGGGAGGCCTTTGATCAACAGTGGACATTCTTTGGCTGATATGATAATGATGATGATGACTTTTTATTGTACACAAATAGCGCTTAGTAAAAAACAATAGCGCTTAGTATAGGTATAGAGTACAATCGGCAGACTTATCACGCTCGGCGATGTCTTCCAGCCAACCTTTGTATGGAAAAACTAAACTCGTAATCTTCTAAATGGGCGTTTTGTTGTTAGTAATTATGTATGTTACTCCCGTAGTAAACAGAACATATCACATTATGGTATAAACATTTAAAACCATATAAAATAAACCGAACCCTAAATCATCAAAAATCCCTCTAATGAGGAGGAAATTTTATGATGATGGATGAACCTGGTAAGTATATTTAATTCTAAAGAGTTTCGATGCTATGTGAACCGCTTATATGACGCCGGCACTCAAATTAGAGTAGTGTATATAATGTAGTGTAAATGTAATGTCTATGTAGTGAAATATTGTATATTCAGATAATATGAAAAAAGGGTATATAGTTTACAACAAGCTAAGGACTGTTAATTAGAGGCGTTCTAAACTAATTTAAACTGTGAAAATGTAACACAGACTTTTGACGTTAAATATGAGATGTAAAGTTAGTATGAATGACAAATTCTCATAAAAGGAAAAGAGTTTTCCACACTATGTAAATTCCGCTTCCACCTCAAATTCTAAGATTTTTTAAATACCTATCTATACGATTTTTCCAAGAACTTCCTGAACTTTCTAGCATTGTAGACAAAACTCGTGTCGACAAAAGCAGTGACTTCTCATTTCTACTTGACATGGCAATGTTTATCTAAGATCGATGACTCAGTAGTTTTTGTGAATTTCGAAAGGATTTCTATTGTTTATTTATTTTAGGTTTTTCCATTGCAGGGCAAAGTCTACTTACCTACTCCGTTTTTTATTGTTTCCTATTTATTGCTTACGTAGATTTATGCTAGCAGCTAGAGCCCTTCGGTGCCAAAGATGATTGCTCCAGTGCTTTTAGCCGGTAGGAGACCGGCATGGCCCTTCGCCCTTCCCCGAGGTGGAGGAAGTTCATGACTAAATTCCACTGGGGATAAATAAATAAAATGGTTTATGCTAGCAATAAGAGAAATGCGTGAGAATGTGGTGTTGTTGTGTTTTACCTTAAAAAACCTACTTCAGGCACCAGTCTCTCACAAAGTTAGGTTTTTATATTTGTGGCACGATAGCCAGTGTAAGACCTATTGTGAAGAGAAAATAAATGGATTTTATTATTATTATATTATGTTGCTGAGTAGCTTCCTTTCCAACACATCAGCCCTTTATCTTCACATTATTGCTAACAGTATGAGGCGGCACATTTATCGCAGTGGCTAAGCGATTAGCTTACTCTGCTACGTGTTGCGGGTTTAATTTCCACAAGGAACAAATATTTAAATTTTAATATATATGTATGATCTGGCCTGGATGTTTGTGCATGTGAGCTATATGTATGATTGTAAAATGTACGCACGAAACAATCTAAGAAAAAGCAGAGGTTTTTCGCACCTATTGGATACATTATTGAGTCTTTTAGTGTTGGGTTTTTCTTTAGGTCTTTAGCGAGATTATATCGCTCTAGTCTCATTTCAATCTCAATTTTGACTTATATTTAATGACAATTCAGTACATGTGACAGTTCGAAATTTTAGCAGATTACCGTTTTGACTTCGATCAACTTTCGATCCGTTTTCGATTTCATCACAGTGTAAGTTCACGTTTGACGTTGTTTGTAAGTTTAGGAGAATACCATTTGTGACATTTTTGACACTGAGACTAGATCGGACCTATATTTTGAACATTTTTAAATTACGAGAATTGGCCAGGTCAGTACGCTGTACAAGCAGATTGTTAGTGCATAGGAGGGCTTTACGATGCATTACACTCATGGGAGTATTTTTGTTTGGGAATTAATTGGACTCAGGAATTCTAGCAGCCTAGAATTAGTTAGCGATTCGTGAAAATAATTGAAGTTATTATATTTTTTATAAGGTAATTTATTTAAGGTATTTTTATATGTCTTGGTATATTATATTCTTTGGTACCTTACGTACCCATTTCGTTTTATGGGATTGCGTTTGTATGGAACACTTTTATAATAGGTTACAGAATATAAACATTTTTATAAATGTATGAAAAAAACAAAGACAAAGATACTTGTTATAGATAAGAAAAAACAGGTTTTGTATGGACCTTGAAGACTATCCCAAAGCTCAGTCTGACCAGTTATTAATTTAAAGGAGTTGACCCGGATTTTTTCAACGATTGTCATTTTTCCAAATTTATTTTGTGTTATAAAAAAGGTCATCATTATCATCATATCAGCCAAAAAACGTCCATTGCTGAACAAATGCCTCCTTCTATAGTTGTGTCGTAATTTTGGGGGAATTTGGCAATATGCACCACGCTTCGCAGGCAGGCTGGTGAGCGCGGAATGGCTACTGTTACATAGAAGGGACAGTGCTCCCCAACCCTCTGGTTTAGAGTCCCTTACGACCGAATATTGAAACGCCATTTAATATTAAGTCCTACTATAACTATTTGAGACACCGGGTTCAAGTAAGTCAGTTAGTTAAGTAGTTCAGTTCATTTAGTAACTGTACAGATAATGTTTATATTGACAAGTCATAGGTACACAATGAACGTCACACCCATTTAACGTCGACAAAAGAAGAAAATATTTTAAAACGCTTGAACTACAAGTTTTAGTTAAACGAGATATTAAAGGGTTAGACTCCATGCACTTAAAATATATGAAATGGTCATAATTTTTTTTTTTAAACATTGCCCCACACTAGGATTTCTCCTGTGTCGTGGGTGCGTTTTACAGACATAAATCCCACATACAATACACCCAGACCCGGAACAACTACCTACAGATCATACAGATATTTGTTCCGTGTGGGATTCGAACCCACGACCCGGAGCGCAGCAGCCGACTGTATCAGCCACTGCACCAACCGTGCCGTCATTTGACGAAAATGATTAAATAATAATTTTCTCTTTTTAGAAAACCGCGATCGAATGATTCAATAACTCCATGCATATAGATATATGGTGTTGCAAAGCTTATAAGTCTAAACGTCTAAACGGAACGCCCACGTTTTCGTTTTTACGTCACGTTATCAATAGCACTTAAAGTGTTTACACACATAACCTTAAGTGAAAGTACGGGGTCGGTCCCCTCATACTAATGTTTAAAATAATTTAAGATTCCGACACAATACACGATGGTCGCACATTTCTCCAATGAGACACGACAAGTCCGTAAATAAGCTAAGCTAAGCATTAATTAATTAATCGGACCTGACCATCCCCTCTAGGAATGCCAAAGATTACGAAATCTATGAAAACCCGATACAACTATCGATAAATTAGAAATACATGTAATGATGCTGATAAATGTTATTTTCCTTTAGATTTGATGATGATGATTTTGAATAAGTGAAAGCTTTTGTGACGAAATTGTTTTATTTGCAATATGCGAAACATGTTACGCTGAAATAATTAGCACAGAAATCGCTTTTGAAATTTGGAATGCACAAAGTAAATAATATCGTAGCAAAGCAAAAAAAAGTCGTATTACAAGAGAAAGAAAATAGGGCAACTTGTCAATATTTGTATATGAATTTCTGAAAATTCACATGTTTTACATATTTACAGTTATGCTTTTATTGTAATTTGATCATAAGTATACTAAGTATGTAGAATGAGGTCCAAAGCTAAATAATTTTATCACGATCCGTAGACAATGTTCTGGTATACGCGGTAATTTTGATGATGAATTAATTAAGATACGTAATCAAAACATGATAGACCATAGGTATAAATAGGAGTGCGTCTGCATGTTGGTTGGTCTGTGTCCCCTTCGACTACCATCACTACTTTCCTTCCCTGCGTGTGTGACGTAACTCTATAAAAGAGTGTGTGGTAAAGACGCCGCCGCTATATCGTTTCCGCTCGCCACGCTCGGCCATAGCGTCCCAAACACCGGCACAGAAGGACGCGGGCGGAACCTCTTCCGCTAGAGCCCACACGGACTCTTCAACAGTGACAGTTCAACAAAAGGTGAAGTGTCAAGGACATAGTGCATGTGATTGTGTTCGTGATAGTGTTGTGTTATCGTGATAGCAACAGTAGTCTGGTGGTCGGGTTGGCACTGTCGCGGTCGCGATGCTCCCGGTGATGTAATTTAAAGGTTGTGTTTGTTTCAGATTCGAGATGAGGTCGTTGTTCTTGTTAGCAGCTTTGTGCTGCCTAGTGTTATTGGCATGTGGTAGCCCTATCACCCGGCCGGAGGAGGATAAAGAAGTAGGTAGGCAGGCGGCAGCAGCACCTGCAGCGCCCGCACCAGCCACTGACGACGACGATGATGATGACGACGATGATGACGATGATGACGATGATGTGGACCTTGATGCTGCGTTAACAGGTGAGCTTAACCCTTATTATAGTTCAGTAGTTAGCGGCCTGGTAGGAGCTGGGCAACCTTTCAACAATATACGGTACAACAACAATAAAATATATTAAACAATATAATTTTGCGTAAAAAACAGATGTAAAATATAAAGATTTTATGATATGTTATGTTAGAAGAAGATAAAAATATGTACAAAAGCTAGATGATATTTACCGTTCGAAGTTACAACAGTAGACACGATAAATACATCTTGTGACATATGACTTCGCTCAAATGTAGACACCGCTAATGTTACATTAGCAACCACAACTCGCGCTTACACTTAAATCATGAATAGGAAATTTATTGCATTTTACAAATTATCCGCATAATTGTTACGCAAATAGGTATGGTGATAACCCAATAAATGATTGACGCATAGCTGAACACTTTGAAGCAATTTACATCTATAATTTACGACTTAATGCAATTGCTACTTTAATAATGATCACAGTAACAACATTCAGGGACAGAAGTGCATTAGGATACTTAGTTCAGCTATAAATGGTTTCATTTATCATTCATATATTCAAAACAAGACGCGACCAAAAGTTGTTAGTACACCATAATTACATACTTAATAGAAATAAACTATGACCAGTTTTTAGGCTGTGAAAAGTAATACACAATTAACACATCTTCAGTAAAAGTATTACGTTTCATCGATAAAAATTCCTTAGAATCAGGACGCGACGGGGCCAATGCGGAATGTGAGTCGAGCAGCGTGACAGGCGCTCTCAATCGTTAAATAATGCAAACAGAAAGACTCAATCAGAGAAACTGACGCTCCCCTGCTTTCTAGCGACGAAAGCCTGGCTCAGGACGTCACGCACCAAGAGATGCGAAGCGCATCTCACAATAATAGTTTGTTAAACAGTTCATTTGTGTTTAGGTGTCCGTAATAATGCTAATAGTACATATTGTAACGGGGCGAATGAGTGACAGGCGATAATATACGAAGTAGACAAGTGTACGGTATCAATAAACGATGTTAACGCTCTAGTTCCAATTTTACTACTATGTACCTATACTACTTTAAAATAACCCAATTTCCATTTAAAACTCTTTAAAACCATTCTGATTTTTCTCACAGGTGACGAGGAGGATGATGATGATGATGACGACGACGAAGATGATGAGGCTGAAGATGATGATGACGACGATGATTATCTCGAAAGATTTTTCGATGACATCTTAGGAGGAGGTAAGGAACCGTGAAGAATTAAATATAACAAAATTTAAAATAACATATCAATTATAGGGGCAATATTGACCGGTAAATTTAATACCCACAGAGGATGATGACGATGATGACGATACACCTGCAGCGGTGCAGCCAGTCGTCCCTCCCGTCGACACAATTGCGGCCACTCCCGCAGTAGCATCTGTTGCCGCATCTTCTGTGGAGGACGTTGCAGCTGGCGAAGAAGCCGAAGCAGAGTCAGACATCACAGAGGGCGAAGACGGAGTACAAAAAGAGCCCGCTAGCGCTGAAGTAGAGGCAGCCGCCGCCAGCTCTGAAGCAGTCGCAGAAACTGAGAACGAGGAGGAGGATGAAGCTGATGATGATATCACCGACGCACTCGACCCCGAAGAAGACGATGACGATGATGATGATGATGATGACGATGACGATGATGATGGCGAGGACGACGACGATGACATCACCGATGCGCTTGGCAGGAACATCTCCGCCAAGAACTCACGTGAGTCCAAAAAATTGAAGGCGAGCGTCGCGGTGTATGCAAAAAAAGCCGGAAAAAAAGCCAACCACTTGGGTAAAGTAAAGAAAACCAAAGTGACATCCGCCGCGGCAGTCGCCACTGAACACAAAAAGTTCAGATAGTGAGAAGGCGGAGTGTCCCGGGCGAGCCACGCCCTCTCATCCACCTGAGAGACCTTCGCGGTCCCCTCCTTTAGCTTAGCTATTTATTGACTATTTATTTATTCTATTTATTTAATTTATTAAGTGAGTGTGTTTGACGTGTGAAAGTGTAAGTATGGTACCAAGAAAGTTAAATTAATGTCTAGATCATGTCACACTGGTTTCGTGGCAATATATTTGAAATAAATCTGTTGTTCTAATCTATGTGTGAAATTCTTTATCTCACCTCCACGACGATTTGTGCGTCATAATTGTACACGATACATTATTAATTTTGTTTGTCGTACATCGGTCAGAAAACTAGTTGCCTATTCTATCTCGGTGTCAACGAGTGACATTATCTAGTACTATTAATTTAATTTTGCGTGTAATAATAAAACTGTGTACTAGCCAGCTTTAACTATTTATACTCCTCCTACCCAGATCCATTGCTGTATCATATACTCATAGCCTTTTGCTTCAATATAATGCATATCTATATAATTACTTTATCTCCCGTATTATTTCCATAATTCATTTACGTAGAAGCATTGTATGTAATAATTAAAATATAGATATAAATAACTAGCTTTTTGACCGATTTATCTATGTATTATAACGCACAAACATCCTTTCTCCTCATAATATTCCGTTCCCTAGTATACTTATCCGTATAATAAAAAAACTGTAAGCATCTGTAATCGTAAACAAGATTCTATTAAATGATACTGTGATAGTATCATCGTTATAGATCTAAAAATCCCGCAAGCGTCCGGTGTGGAGCGCGGGCGCAGTGGACAGACGCTCGACGAGGAACTAGTTCGGTATATGTGTGTTAGGAGGCCGGTGTCCACCGCACGCTTACTTTCCCAACCAGAGCCCGAGCGATGAACTCGCCCGATTTCTTATACAACCTTGACACTTTCTTTGACCTTGCTTCGGTCGCGTCCAGGAGCGACCCTGACGAACATCCAAATAATAGGTATTTTCAAACAACCAATAGAAAGTAATACGAACGAAATATTTACTCTCACTTAATGACGAAACCCACCACGAAATTTGCGTGCCGAACACCCGGTACGGTGAAACCGACATAATCATATGCGAAAAGAGAAATTTTACAATGTTTTGTCGTCGTGAAATGCTGGGAGTGTCGCGAGGAGTAATGTGCGACCTAAATAGAACTCGTTTGGCCACACGGTTACCTCTATGGTCTCAGAATACATCAACTTCCTTTCACGGAAATGAAATATCATGATTTTCTTTATTTTTCACACCCAAGCAAATGACTCTCAGAATGACCGACGTAACTAGAGTTTACGCAATAGCACATATCACAACAGACAATATGGTTACCAGAAGGTTATAAATTACATGAGACTCTCTGTGTCAAATATGCAGACTTAAGTATGACTCAGTAGGTACTAACGTGGTCCCGAGTCGTATCAATTGTATGCCGTAATTAGATTTCTTCGAATGTGCGTGACACGGCACGCAGTTTCTTTTACGTGTGGAAAATAGAAAATCTACTGTTGACTGGGCGTATTAATTGTGAACGATTAGAATTCAAGTGGGGTTCCGAGAGACTGATACAGTTAGCTCGCGTGCCAACATAACGTGGTTAGAATCAGGTGCAGGAACCAGTTGAATAATTATCGAGAGTAGGTACATTGCATTCGTAAGCTTGCACGCTGATATGTACCTACACAGATTTAGGATTATTCAAACAAAACGACATGAACAGTTGGCGGCGGAAGAGTTTATTAATGAAGAAGTCTTACTTACCCGTGGCAAACTCTTAATTTGAAAATTAAATAGACTTGTGTTGCTAAGTATGGGCTGCAATGTGATCTGCAAATATTTAACTTATTAAATTGATATTGCTTATCTAAAAGCGTGGCCAAAGAAGTTTGCCGCTGATTTACGGCTGAAATTAATAATCAATGTAGTCCAAAATCTTCAGATTTAAGAGATTGAAATTCATCCGTTGTTATGTTAACACAAAAAGCAGACATATGTGCAATATGATATCCAAAGATTTTGGATAATCAATCTATTATTAATTTCGGCCATTGGTTAACGAAGGTAGTAGCGGTAATAACCTACACACACATGCAAGTAGTCCACTTAGTAGAAAGGGTAAAAACAACTACTAAGATCTAAGTGGATAAGGTGCTCATAGCCAGTCGTACTCACTGACCGGTAGACGATCGGCGACTTTCGACACGGCCAATCTATAGATGGGTGGCCGCATAGTGCCATTTGAACTAAACACTTAGTTCTAACTACTTAGTAAACACTAGTTACTCCGAGGTTCCGAGGGTACCCAAAATCGTCAGTCACGGTTGGTCTAATTAGACGGCAGTCGTTAAGCCAAGTCTGAGACATTTGGGCGGCTTGAACAGCTCGGACCCAAGCCACTGACCACACGAAAACAAAAAAAGAAGTGGATAAATATTTAATTGTTTGCAAAAGTAGTAAAGATGATGATAAAATACAGTTTCGTCTCTTTGTTGACGTCGCGGAATGCTGTCTTATTGCATTCAATTGCACTGTGACGGCTCAGTTGGTGCAGTGGCTGATACAGTCGACTGCTGCGCCCTGGGTCAGGGGTTCGATTCCCGCACGGAACAAATATTTGTATGATCTGCAGATAGTTGTTCCGGGTCTGGGTGTATTGTGTGTGTTTGTGTCTGTAAACGCACCCACGACACAGGAGAAATAAAAAAGGGGGGCAACGTAAAAAAAGAAAACTGCAATTTTCTGAAAATAATTTAATATTTCATATAGTTAAAATATTATAATATTATCAGACGATCGATATCTTCTCTTCCCGTTGCTAAAAGCACAGCTTTTAAAGAAAATTAAAATGCATAACTTATCATATCTAATAAACATCAATATATCCGAAAGATGCCTCAACAACACATCCAATGCTAGCCAATGGCAGATCCAGAATTTGTTTTTGGAAGGAGTACTTATCTATATTTGAGGCTGAGTGGGTTTCCTTTCAAGAAAATGAAAAGGAAATACCTACAATCTTAAACGCTTAGATTTACGTATATCGTAGTACATACTGGAGGAAATATTCCAGGGATTTGAGGATCTATGTGAAATATAATATTTCTTGATTATTACATTTATTTATTGTTTAAAGTTGCTTTGATCGTAAAGATACGTAACTAAACAGTACCGTAAGAGATCATTATTTCTACTGCAACAGTTCAACGTTATTTCGTGTCATACGGAAATTGAACGATACCGAACTAATCGAAGTAGGTAATTTTTATTGAATACATCACGAACACATTCAATATTAGTTAACTGTTTTTGATTTATTTGCCTTTGGCTGTACGTGCTGTTATGGGCGAGTGTGCATTGCAAAAGAAGTAGAGTAGAACAAATGGAATATAGAATAATTAAAAATATCTTTGTTAAGAATACTGATTCTTTAGCACTGGCATTAACATTTTCTTTTTTCGGCGCATAGGCGGCCGAGGATTTAAATTCATATAAATCTAAACATAATAATTGTTTTATTATAACATATAAATCTTATTGCGCTTTTTTTTCTTGGATTGACGTTTCTCCGTCGCTTGCTCATTTTAGTGAGTTATTTTTTGTAGTTAGTATGGGAAGGAATCTTAATTTATATAAAAACATTTCTCATATGTACCATCCACCAATGGGCCTTTAATATTAGGGACACCAAAATTACACTTCAATTTTTTAAAGAACAACCAAACCAAAAAAAACATCATAGCAGAATCTTTTTTAAATACTATTTGTTTTGGATTAAGCACAGTAGCTTGAAGAATAAAATAAATTTATATTATTTTATGAACGTTGTACATTGTATGCGTATTAGTCATGTAAGTTTATGGATTTTTTCCAAAACATATATCCGACAACAAAGTAATGTTTGACTTATTAAAAGCAATTAGGGTTTCTCCAAAAATGAGGTCAATACGGTACGAATAATCGAACATTTTTCGGTTATAAAACAAATTATTTTCTCATAACAACAAACATCTTACCAATATATGAAATACGCAACGGTGCTACGGTATTTGCAACTGTAGCAGCAAATCTTATTAGCCCCATTCTATCAAGACCATGAGCTAGCCTACTATTTTTATTTTTTATATTAATTATAATAGGGTAATATAAAACTAGCTACAGCTTTGAGTGCGGTAAAGTACCATTTATAACTATAACAATATAGGAATATACAGCAGGTAGACACTGTATATGTGGAACAGGGAATCACATTTACTTTACCATCTCAGAACTTCAAACTTAGTGACGATATTATCTAATAATATCAGTCCAACAGGCTACTCGGGTTTTGATATAAGAATTGAGAGTTTAAATTTCATTTGACTAAGCATATTATTAAGAGCCTCACAACTAACGAAACTACATTATCTGAGAGTTCCTTTTATATCAGTCATGTGTTACAAGTATCTTTCAAGTTGGCTATACCGCCAATGAATATTTAACAGGTGCTCTTAGTGAAGAGCCTACGAAGAAACCAACAGCAGTGCCTGCTATCTATATCGTCAAGTATAACCGTTTCGTGGACAACATCTTGGAGAAGATGAACGATATACTGAGAACATCGTACGACCCCGTTAGCGTCAAGTTACAGCCGATCGATGCTAACAAGAAGAGCTCCAAGCCAAAGAAGGGTAGCAAGACTAAACCAAAAAGGTAACATAATTTGATTCGTAGCTTTTAAATATTCATAAAATAAGAAAGCAGGATATTGAGGTATTTTATATACCACGTGTTTAAAACGAACTATAAAGTATATAAATAATTTATCTTTAATGAAATATGAACTAAAAAGTACAAAATAATAATTAAATATAAAATAATATCTAATAAAAATAATAAATTGTCATGTATACTACTTACTACTGCTGCCTCTTATTAACTTTTATACCATTTTCAACCCTTTTTTTACTGGTGCCCAGTGGAAATTCTTCATGAACTTCCTTCGCCCCGGGGAAGGGCGAAGGGGTATGCCGGACTCCTACCGGCTAAAACCACTGGAGCGGTCATCTTCGGCACCTAAGGGAGGCTCCAGGTCCTCGTATGATCACACTAGAGCCGCCCACTGGTGCCACGCCTATAGGCACATCCCTGAGAGGGTGACTGTAAGGCGGTCACCGCCCCGGGGGATTGTAAAGGATCCCCCAAAGTGTCCCACGGCAGCACGTGACCACATGCGTGCTACCATCTTCTCTTGGGTCGCTCGGTGTGGGCACGCAGATTCCCCAATCTACGCACCCGCGGACCCAGAGGTCCCCCGCCGTATAGCTACGGCAGGGGGTTTTAGGCGTATGGGAATTAGGCGCTAGGGCGGTTGTTACCCCGGCGCCGTCTCCTCCTTCTTCGAGCGGGATCGGCCCTCTCCCGGTCCCGCTCTGCGGTCTCCTTCTGGAACCATTTTCCATCCTAAGGTTGCCTGGAAGAGACCGCGGATAGCGATAAGGCCACCTATTGTAATTTTACTTAATTCAACACTACTGTGTTTTTTTTGGTGTACAATAAAGAGTATATAAATAAATAAATAAAAAATCGTGGGGTGCTCGATATGAAAGGTAGATTAACTATGAGAATGTAAGTAAAGAGAGCCCCACGCTTAGACATAAAAAATACTTTGTGCTTTTTAGTTCATTTTCCATTCAAGTGAAATTATTTGCATTTTTTTAGTGTTTAACAAACGTATTAAATAACAAATACCATTTCTTTCTTCTTACACTGTCATCCAATTCCGAGCTTTGTTCAAAGCTTCAAGTCCCTAGCTGGACAGTTAGTTTAAAATCAATTAGAGAATTCTACCCGTACAAACATACAGGAAACCGAGTTAGTAAAAAGTTGTAATAATTACTAAAATATTAAGCTCGTTACTTAATCACTCGGACCAGTAAAACCATAATCCAACGATACTTCGTCTAAATGTCATTCAAGCTGGCTAACGGCCGAAATCCAAAATCTTCAGATTAAACAAATTATACTCATCCGTTGTTGTGTTACGATCACATTTAACACAAAAATCAGACATATCCGTAATCCGAAATCCAAAGATTTTGGATTAGATTGATTATTAATTTCAGCCGTAACTCAACCAATCAAGACCCGGATAAATCTACATATCCTTAATATAATTTCACTTTTAGGAAAAGTTCAAACAAGAAAAAAACCTCTGCACGTGGTAGTGAAGCAAACAAAAACAATGAGAAAACAGTATCTGAAATCCCAGAAACAGTTAAAGAAGAGAATACTCAAATCAACGAAGTGAAACCTAATGAAGTGGTTGTTGAACAAACCCCCGTAACTGTTGAATCTAGAGCTATTAAAGAAAAGGCTGGTTCTGAAAAAGCTAAGCCTACACCGGTTAGGGCGAAGCCATCTACTAAGACAACGCCTAAACCCAAACCTAAGCCAACAAAGACTACAACGAAAAAACCAGCACCTAACAAGAATAAGACTAAGACTTCGCAGAAGAGCAAGCCCAGGGCTAAGGGAACGTTGTATGGTTTGTCATCGCTGAGGAGGACCGGTGACGTTGCAGTCAGCATTATGGCTGATCACACAACTGTTAAGAGCAACTTTGCAGTTGGACCGTTGATACTACGAGTTGAAAAAGAGGTGTGTGTAAAGATAGAACATTGCTTGAAAATAATAGCAAACAAAAATGACATTGCAGCACAAGAGGTTAAAAAACAATTTTTTACAACATGAATATTGTTTTGTTTAGGTCGGCCGTGGAGCTAAGAAAGACATCAGATCAGCTACAGCGACCACTGCTGAGATGCTCGGGAAGCTCACTCTAAGAGTAAACAACCAAGGCGTCGCTACACTACATACCATCAAAGTTCTTCAACCTAAACAGGTGCTAAAATCAATCTATAACTATTAAGATGCTAATGAGCACATGTCGCTGTGGCAATTTTTGGGGTAGCCTGTGTTCAGCAGTGAACTTTGTTCGGCTGAAATCATGATGACTGTATATATATCTGAATGAAAGTATAAAAAGAATACTGAAAGTATGACGAAATTGATGCGTCAAAATCATTTGTGAAATGTTACTTATTTAATTTAAATAGGTACCTAAGATGATTGAGTTGTTTGATTCGATTATTTGCTTGATTACATTTGAATTAAGTGAAAGCAGCTAATAAGACCCGTGGGATTACAGTACGAGAATCAAAACTTGCGTAGAACATGAGTCGCGATTGCGATAATAATGGGTCGATTCACGCACAGATTAGTAGGTATCAAAATTAAATTTTGACTAGCCTCTACGTTTCGTTTAAGTTGCGTTGAAAACCTATGGTTATTGGTCACGTGTAAACTACGCATGACCACGGGCCTTAGTAGTATAAGAGGTACGATTTCGTTGTAGTAACACTGTAGTAAACTGGGTTTTTTTTACTGTAGTTTCAATTTCCAATTTGACAGTGCATCTGGCATCCGGCGACTATGTAGGAATATTGCTTTATTTGCATGTGTGTTATCGTATATCCTCTATACACTGTCTTTATTTCTTGTCGTAAAACTCTCCTCTCGCGAGTCTCCTGGACGAGATTTCTTAAAGAAAAAAGTGTCTTTGTACTCTTCTTTCATATGTAATTATTTCTATGTGTACTTACATAAATAAATAGAATTTAGAGAATACATGAAAACGTTTTTCATTCGCAGGTACGAGTGGACAGCAACAACGAACGTACTCGCGAGCTCGTCTGGCAACGCAGCGCAAGAATAGCTCATGTCGTTTCTGAGAAACTTCTTTCAGCGTCTAAACCCATGTTCCACCAACAGACTGTCGTAAAACGATAGATTTTAAACCTTATCTAGCAGCTTTAAGGGACAATTTAACTTTATAGCAGCTATGGGTTTAAGGTGACGGGAAGTTATGTATATTCTATATAGCAGCCGACACGTCAGACGCGTAGTTTTGAAATAATTATACGGGAATTTTAACATTATCTTCAATACATAATTTTATGCATGACGATTCCATATTTTTTACTTTCTAATATAGGGATCTGCAATGAAAATAAGTTGTTCTAACATTACAAAACAGGCCTTTGAATTGTCGGTTCGTGTGATTGACTGATTGATAAATAGTATTTTTAATTTATTCCTATATTATTATGGGCTCTAGAGTTTATTTAGACATATGATACTCATTAATTTAAATAAATAAGTAGTCAGAATGCATTTACTATGTTGTAACGTAATGGTGCTAAGAATTATAGGATAGTACAGTTTATCTTTATACGATGTACGTTATTTACTTTGATTAAATATTAATTTATACCTGATCCTTTGTTTGCCTTGATTTTTCCTTTTAACATGCGCTAGCTAAAACCTAGCAATTTTCTTAAATGGATTCCCGTAGACAGGTCATGGACCTGTGACTGCTTGACCGGACAAACTTGGGGAGGCTAGGGATCTGGATCAGGAATGATTATCTATACCTATCCTATTTAAAGCTCAGCACGGGAGTGCTCCAGTCCAAAGACTACAATATTTGCTCCAGTCAGTGGAAAGAGTTGCGTGTTCGTATAAGCCGACAAAATAGGCATTTACATGCAATCTTCTACTAACGCATGAAGATACATTCTTTATACAAATCATCATCATCATATCAGCCACTGAACATCCACTGCTGAACAAAGGCCTCCCCCTCAGATTTCCACAACGAGCGGTCACATGCCGTTCTCATCCAACGACTCCCAGCGACCTTCACCAGATCGTCTGTCCACCTCGTTGGAGGTCGTCCCGCGCTGCGTTTTCCGGTGCGCGGTCTCCGTTCGAGAACCTTTTTGCCCCAACGGCCATCAGTTCTACGAGCAATGTGTCTTTATACAAATAAGGTGGTCAAACAAACATGGTTTTACAATAAGATTAATAAATAAAACGGCATAAGAATTGAGATTTGTCAGGGTATATTTTTTTTAATGGTGCATGGACTGGTATTTAGGTATTTGTATTATTTCACTGGTAACAAGTAATGTACATATAAAAGATTAACAAAATTGTGCTTCAGGATTCTTACTCAAAAAACAATAAACACACACTCTTTTATATTTAGGCATACAGTAAGGCAAACAACTGCAAAAAACATTGTATTAATTCTTACATAATAATTCAAAATCCATTATGACGTAGAAGACTAACAGCGACTTTGTTCTTATTTACAAGTATATATACAGAAACATAATACGAGAAATCATAATAGACTTCAATATCAAACGCAAGCCATAATACTTAATAACAGGTTTATATGTTTGTATAAGTAGTCAAACGATTATGAGCCAAATAGAAAATATAATTTCCACAACTCGATTATTTTGAGCGATGTAAATTGATTTTGCGTAGTTCTAAATATGTAATTGTATAAAATACTTTGGTACTTCGAGACGTATTGGGGCCGATGTTATAATAAAAACGATTTATAAAAAACAAAAAGGTTCCCAATTTTGATAACTTAATCTGACAATATTACCGAATAACGGGCATACTGAAATTATAACGTAAAAAAGTTCAAATATCTAAGATATTTATAATCGCAGTCACCTATTCTTGCAATCATGAAACTCTAATACACAATTACAAAATAAACTCTTTACTTATTAACTACTTTGCCTAATATTGCATTTTTAAAACACTTAATATTAGTCAATCACTATTTTAAGATACAAAGGAAAATATTTGTTGTTTTTATAAAAGGTTTACTCTAAGTCCGCCATTCAACTTTTGACTTCGATTTTCAGAAAATTATAAGCATGTAAAAGTTGCCAAAGAGATTTTTTTACTGTAGGGACTGCGACATTCATATTAGTTTTTTATTTATGTAATTATTCAACCTGGTGACTGGACTAGCACATTATTCGTTTGGGGGTAAGCGTCATGGCTGCCTATAATAATTGTAATGCTGGCACCACACTGCGCTCGTCACCATGAGACTATCGTTATTTAGTCTCACGCACCAGACCCAGTAATTTTACTAGCTACTGTGCCCTTCTACAAGGAGGCACGGTTGGTGCAGTGGCTGATAGTCGGCTGCTGCGCCCCGGGTCGCGGGTTCGATTCCCGCACGGAACAAATATTTGTATGATCTGCAGGTATTCTGGGTCTGGGTGTATAGTGTGTGGAATTTAGCGCACTCACGACACAGGAGTAATCCTAGAGAGGGGCAAAGTTAAAAAAAGAATGATACGAGATTTGTTTGGCGGCGAATATCTGGCCGGTAGCCGGATCCTTACAATAAGAGCAGCCACCAGTAAGAGCACTACCAGCTGCACAGACAATTGTTTGCCCACAATCTTTATTCTCTGAATGCTGAATGGCGGACTTCAGAATGAATGAGAATCTGATTAGCGTTCGACGCAGTTTATTTACATAACGATTTACGAGTAATTTCTCCATTTTATACTTATTCTAGTTCATTCATTATTTAAGACCTACATTAGAAAGTATTATTCTAATTGGAAAGCCTTGAAATGGGAGTCATGGTTTAGTTGGAGTCTACTCAATATTATAGCGAAGTTGAATTATACAGTTAAAGCTCTCCCGGGTACCTTTTTCTTGCATGGCTTCTTGCATGCATCACAGAGGTGGGGCTGCTTAACCAGCTACTAGGTACTTTTTTAAACTAATTTAAACTGACGGAGATTTCCCATCCAGAGCAAGAAACAACATTTCTTAAACACATTCTAATATTTGATGCGCTAATATCTGTGTATCTGAATAGCAGAAAAATCTGTATGGTGTAGATTTTTTGGAACAGAGACAGAAAAATATGTAGATATTTAATTTCGAACAGACTAGGCCAACGAACGCAGACGAATGGGGTTCCCTAGCGTTCGTGTGCACTATCTGGACGATTTAACGAACAACAGAGGCCAGCAAATGAGGTTTGTCGATGCGATGATGTCGTCTTTGAGATATAGCAACACTACTTTCTAGTATCGATGTACAAAAGCCGAGATTAAAAAATCTATGAAATATAATAAAAACATAGTTATAGCTTCGTTATGTTACCGCGTTTTTAACAAGCCTAATCTACGGATGCGATGTCGCCAATGCAGTCAGCTGACCTACATATTAATTTGTCGAACTTGAAAAAGTTTAACTTTTCGTTTGGACAAAATAAAACGTGGTGTAAACTATTGCAATCTATTCTATTACTGATTCTGAACGAACTGTTTTCAGGTTTCCTATAAGCTAAAAATAATGTTACGCAATTTAACGCAAACTTTAGACAGCACCGAAATTCGCATAAGTACCAATTCCACATAGTTTAAGTGAATTATTGTTTCGTGGCTTTTCCATACAAAATTATATTTCTCAAATCGCTAACCCGTTTGCCAAGCGTGGCGATTATGGTAAAACCCCCAATCAGCCCACAACACACGCATATCGGTCATTGTGGTGATCTTTGGGGGAGGCCTGTGTCCAGCAGTGGACTTCATTCGGCCGAAATGATGAAGTAAGTGATTATTTAAACAAATTCATATATAATAAATATAATTTTTTTCATTTCATTCATTATGTATGTTCCTTCTTTAAGCATGTACAGTCAGCATCAAATATAAAGTGGCAGCCACAGTAACCAAATATTTAGAAACATCCAAAGTGATCACTGATATCCTGTCAACCATGGTCGTCTAATTGTTCAGGTCACCAATCTTGAGCAAATATATCGGAACAACAAAAATGTCATTATATGAGCAAACCGTCATTATTATGGTAACAATCACAACGCCAGTAGTTTCCAAGCAGCCAAGGTATTCAAAAATATGAAACACGCTAGTGAACTGAACTTTATCTTTCGTACACAGGGTTCAATTTGCAATGATTTTAAATTAACACACCGAACCAGGTGCATATTGTAATCTAGGTATGTTTTGTGTAAAATCTACATGGTTTGTCTAGGCTAGAGATATCCTGCGTGTACATAGGTACCATCGTATTGAAATTAAAGTGTCTAGGATCGTAAAATAATATTGTTTACAATCCTGTTTCAGTTCACTGGACTAATTATAAATTTCTTTCATTCTTTTTAAAAACGATGCCCCACACTAGGATTTCTCCTGTGTCGTGGGTGCGTTTACAGACACAAATCCCACACACAATACACCCAGACCCGGAACAACTACCTGCAGATCGTACACATATTTGTTCCGTGCGGGAATCGAACCCACGACCCGGTGCGCAGCAGCCGACTGTATCAGCCACTGCACCAACCGTGCCGATATTGCCTAATTGCCGATTATTATGAATTCAGTTGGTGTTGTGTGAAAGGGGCTTTCGAACTATCAAACTAAAATTATTATAATAATGGAATAAAATCAATTCTTTTAACTAATTTTTTATTTTATCGAAACAGCAAATTACGAACTCTTTGCTTTTTATCTTGCTTCTTAGCAGGCATTCTATGGTGTAAACCATTTTCATGAAGTCGTCGTCGATCTCGTATTTAATATCTATTATCTATAATTCACACAGAACAAATTAAGGAATAAACACGGCACGGTTGGTGCAGTTCTGTGGAGTATCTTCCACAATTACACACTTAGCATCTAAAAATATGACGTAGACTTAAACTGGCTCGTATTAAGAAAGAGTTTTTATTTCTCATAAAAAAAAAACAATTGGGACTGATGGTAACAAGTCTTCATAGTCTTGCACGCATTTATTTACCAACTAGCTGGGACCCGCGGTTTCACCCGCGTTTAATTTAAAACAAATTTGGAGTAATTCAACACAGACACTTGACATAGAATATTGTATATTGGAATTCAAGGGTATTTTTTTTTGCGCGGAACCCTAATTATTTTTCTAAAATAAAAGTAGCCTAAGTTATTCCTTATAACATCAGCTATCTGCCAGTGAAAGTCCCGTCAAAATCGGTCCAGCCGTTTCGGAGATTACCCGGAACAAACAGACAGACAGACAGACAGAAAGAGAGACAAAAAATTTAAAAATTGTTTTTTTGTTATAGGTACCGTATATACTTTCATATGCATTTAGTAAAAAGCTGTTATTTTGACATTACAAACAGACACTTCAATTTTATTTATTTGTATAGATTTGAAAATATAATCATAAAACAAAACACATGCCAATGATGTCACACATGAAATGAAAGAGATAGGTAGTATAAGAAATATGTTTTATTCCTACAATATTGTCAAGTTCAATGTTGTGTTTAGATAAATGCGACGCTATAAGGTGGTTAAGATAAAGTTCATTTTAGTAGCGTGATACATATTTTTGAATAACCTTGGCTGCTTGGAAACTACTGGCGTTGTGCTTGTTACCATAATAATGACGGTTTGAATGACCTCTTATAATGATGTTTTTGTTGTTCCGATATATTTGATCATTATTGGTGACCTGAACAATTAGACCCCTTGGTTGACAGGATATTAGTGATCACTTTGGATGTTTCTAAATATTTGGTTACCGTGGCTGCCAGTTTATATATGATGCTGACTGTACTGTGGATTTGAGCAATATTATTTTGTATGTAGAAAAGAGTTTCCTACTCAAGTGTTTCCAACTTGCATAACCTACTTAAAATTAGGAACTATCCACAGTTTCTACTCAAAGGAAACGATTATTCGAGTTTGATATTATACCTACATTCATACATTATAAGGTATTGGAGCGGGGTACTTACAATGTACAATGAGTTTAATCGATATCTTAGGAAAGATCGAACTGAAAAAATACAATAAATATCAGTAGTAACATGTACATTAGGTTTTTAAACGTAAATAAGTTGTTCAGTTAATAACTCAATTTCTATTGAACTAAGAATATTTTGTAATATTTAATTTCCTTTTAGAGCCAGCCAATACAATAGATCAAATGTATCTCGTAATTGTTACTTGTGAATGGGCCCAGCAACGTGTATTGAGTTTTATAGTCTATGAATCAAAATGAGATTCAAAAAAGGAATTACCCGTATCATCAATGACCCCAAATTTACGTATAAAAATGCTTGCCTTACAAGTTCACTGTGTTTTATTGGCCGGACGGAAAAGAATATATTATGTAAATTAATGTGAATGCGATGAAAGCCTTGGACAAATTGCTTTTTTATTAGGTCTATACAAAAACTGGATTTTATTTTGGCTTCGCTTTTAATCGATAAAACTCCTTGTACAAGCAAGAACCTACCGCGTCTAAAACACAATAAAGTTATTCTGTACAACATTAAGCCTATAAACATACGAGTTACCGTCACGTGTCATTGACCTCAGTGTGGTGAGATCTTAATGTCCGATCCTTGCTGAGCAACGGGACGCTGTTTTGTTCAGCTATGACGATCTCTGTGACGTCACCGTCAGTTTGTTTCAACGAGTTGTAGTTCGGCGGCGGCGTGTGCTCCTTGCAATTTAATATTGGTAATGGGATTTGACCTGTTAGATCTGTAAATAGAAATGATTTATGTATCATGTTCAGATTACAGAGATTTTAGATGTAATATCATACATCATCATCATCGTGCCAGCCGAAGGCTGTCCACTGCTGAGCAAAGGCCTCCCCAGTAGATTTCCACAAAGACCGGTTAAAAGACACCCACATACAAAAACTCTCAGCTACTTTCACCAGGTTGTCTGTCACGCTCTGAATTCCGATACGCGGTCTGTCTCTTTTTCTTCTTTTCCAGGAGGACCCTGCATCTATCTCCTGATATCCATTCAGCAGAATCATCATATAAGGCAGTAGTCGTTCACTGTTAAACAAGAGCCTCTAGCTATAATCACAGCATATGGATTGGTGATCACATGAGTATGTGTATTCTTTGTGACAAGAAGGATGCTGCCGTCCATCTTCTGGATAAATCTCTAGTCTCGATGGCGCTCACAGGCGGAAAGGGCCTAATCTTTTGTAGGAGTCATATCGTCAATAAATATATTAAATATCAATCCGTGTGGTGTCCGGATTAAGAATATAGCACCACTCCATCTCCTCCCGTGGATGTCGTAAAAGGCGACTAAGGGACTAAACCAGAGGGTCCATCCTATCCCAGCAGCGTCCCTTCCATGGAATAGTAGCCATACTGCGTTCACCAACCCGACTACGAAGCGGATAAAGCTCTTTAAAAAAATGCCAATTTTTAAACGAAAAATTATGACACAATTGTGGAAATCGAGGAGGAGGGGAGGTTTTTGTTCAGCAGTGGACGTATAAACAGCTGATATGATGATACAACATGCTGAATTATTCGGAAACACTACATACTGTGCAGTGTAGAGTCTAGCTCCGCATTCGTCAGCACGACGACCACGTTGGAGCCGGCGCCGCTGAATACCGCGGCGACGCTGGCGCGCGGAGACAGCAGCACGAGCGGCTGGCCGCGGGAGGCCAGCGAGCTCGACAGCGCGCATATGCCCTTAGCGGCCGTGAAGTCTGCGCCTGGACAGTTCAATATAACATTTATATTTCGTTTATGTGGAAAGATGCTTTGGAGTCTTCTATCCAATACTGTGCCAAATGATACGATTTCTTATCGTCGGGGATAGTACAATTCCGCGTAACTTTTATTTTTATTTTTTATTGGGCTCAACGGAAATTCTTCATGAACTTCCTCCGCCCCGGGGAAAGACAAAGGAGCATTCCGGATTCCTACCGGCTAAAACCACTGGGGCGGTCATCTTCGGCACCTAAGGGGGGCTCCAGGTGCTCGTATGATTACACTAGAGTCGCCCACGGGTGCCACACCCATAGGCACATCTCGGAGGGTGACATTAAAGCAGTCACCCCTCTGGCGGGATTGTAAAGGATCTCCCGAAGCGTCCCTGTGCGCCGTGCTGTGCTGCACACACTGCGGCGAATACCGCGTAATTAGCGTTAGTAAATACTGCGTAAATGACGAACGAAGCCAAACTGCGATTTGGCGCCAGTGCACTGTAAACTCTGAAAAAAAAAAAACTGTATTTTTTGCCTCCTGAAAATAATGTATTTGACACTTATTTACATTTGCTACTTACGGCGCTATTGAACTATGCCTGACGTTATGCTGATTTTGTTGATTACATTAACAAGGGGAGGGCACGACTGAGGCGTCAGCGAGAACCAATACCCGAACCTCTGAGTGGCAAGCAGTTGTATCGGCAGTTGCTCCGATAGCTAGGACATTAACGCTGCCACAAGGCACTGTGCTGTCCCCAACATTGTTCTGGCTAAATGTCAACGACACGCTGTGTATCGACGGGTTTAATTGTTATGAGCATGACAGTACTGGGGACACTTAATTACACGGGCCGTGGGCCGTGCTAACGTCCCTCGTCCCGTAGTGGAGGAAATCTGCGACAACTTGATTGAAAGTAGCTTTCACGTCGCTAAAAGTTATTTTTATCGAATCTAGACCTATTTTGCCAAATCTATAATAAACGTACCTAGCACGTATCTGCAGTCGATAACTACTGGCATGCTGCAGCCGCCTTGCTTTTTAGCGGCCCGCTCAACATATTGTCTAATGTACTCCACGCCCGGGAAATAAAGGCTATTGCCCACTGTTACTAGCACGTAGCTGAAGTCTGATGCATTCTGTAATATAGAAATCGATGTTATAAGACTAGCAGTCGATGGTCAGATGATATTGTGCCGTGATAAGTCTGGGTACGGAGAAAACAGGACCGTTTAGAGTGGCGAACCAGAGATGACGCGTGTGCAGTGTATGTGGTTAAAGGCTGAAATAATGATGTTGCAAGATATTTTTTGTGCAGGTTAGGTAGTGCACGCACGCACGTACACATGAAGAAGAAGGCCATAAGCGGCGGGGTGCGCGGGAGCGGCTTTGACAACGGCCACCATCCCTACTTGAATGCCATTAATTACTTCATCATCTTTGTCACGATGGCTATGTTGCTAATTTTAATAAACCAACGCCTATTAAAACATTTCTTTGTTACAGATAGCGTGTTATATTAAATAGCTGACCTGACTAATCGCTTTAATTTGAACCTTATCTTCGAGTCATAAAAGTCACACGAAAACACAGTGGCTTGTGAGTTGGAATTACTATAGCGTACTTAGTTACGAGTCCCGGCGTGAAAAACATTTCATGGGGAGATAGGCATATTACATTACAACAATGTTATGTTCATGCTTTTAAATGGTGGGGAGAAGTAACGGTTGTTAAGGTACGGAGAGTAAGATACCTGGTACTTTGAAGTACTAGTACAAGTCGATACTAATTTTTTTAAAGCATTGCCAAATAAACTGGCAACTGAAACGCGAACACCACCTTATATCAAAATAATTCCAAGCATAGCTCTCTCCATAGCTTGCTGAGTGACCTTGAGCTTTCTTATGAGGCCCGTTGTGAGTGACCACGTCTCTGTTCCATACGTCATCACTGATAACACTCACTGGTTAAAGACTTTTGTCTTGAGGCATTGCGGTATTGTTGAACAATCCTCACCGTAACAATTTCCGCATCAAGCTGCGGTCTTGCACTCGGGTAAAGCAGAAGTATGACGTTGACCGCCACTCCGGCTAGAATGCCCAACTCCACGCCCACCGACAGACACAAGGCGAACGTTGCGAACGCCGGCACTAGGTCCGCGCGACGAGACCGCCACATTGGCTTCACTACCTAGAACAATATAGTGCTTTGGTAAATTAACAATGGTAGAAAAAATAATGAAGTATGTTTTTTTATGACTTAGTTGGCAAACGGGCATGTAGTTCACTTGGTTGGTGCAGTGGCTGATGCAGTCGGCTGATGCGCGCCGGGTCGTGGGTTTGATTCCCGCACGGAACAAATATTTGTATGAGCTGCAGGGAGTTGTTTCGGGTCTGGGTGTATTGTGTGCGGAATCTGTAAACGCACCCATGACACAGGAGAAAACCTACTGTGGGGCAAAGTATAAAAAAAAGTAAGATCGGCAACACTAGAGCAGTCGCTGATGCGTTGCCGGCCTTTTAGGGAGACATACTGTTATCTGAAGGCTCCCATGTCATATGTGTTCGGAAAATCCGCTGAAACTTGGTTCCACATTTTCGTCTTACGAGGAAAAAAGTGACGAGTAAATCTTACAGTGCTACACCGCCACTAATCAAGGTGATGAGGATGGAATTTTAATAAGTTAGGAATTAATTTTAAAATAAAAATTAAAGGATAATATACAATCCCGCAATTTAAAAAGGTGCTGTAATAAATAAAGGACTCAAATAAAACTGCCATGCACTGGTTTGAATTCGTTATTTAAGATAATATGACACATTTTTTTAGGTTTTATACACTAAAAAAAACGTTGCCCCACACTAGGATTTCTCCTGTGTCATTGATGCGTTATTTCCACACACAATACAGCCAGACCTGGTACAACTACCTGCAGATCATACAAATATTTGTTCCGTGCGGGAAACGAACCCGCGCCTGGAGCGCAGCAGCCGACTATATCAGCCACTGAACCAAACGTGCCGTCAAAAAATAAGATGTTCTTCCTCGGCTAGATATATACCAAATGTATTTTGACCAGAATGTAATATTACGCGTACACCTTACAGAGGGTAAGGCGGATACAGATCGAGTAATTATATTACCGATACAAGTGTCCAGTTTGATTTCAAGTGGAGGCTGGAAAATATATAATACGGGAATATACTGACAGTCTTTTGACCTGTCTTATCATGTTAAACAATTATCAGTAGGATTTTAATAGACTTAATCTTACATTCATATTGACATAAATTGACATTACGGCTTACCTCGTATTCTATCATAAATATCACAGCACAGATAACGACGGCGGCCAGCGCCGCCTTCGGAATAAAGTAGAAGTATGGAGTCAGAAGACTTAGCGCCAATAGCACCAGAATACCTGGAATGATCGAAGGTGATTAATTAACCCGTCGTCTACTTGTATCATGGTGGCCCCGAGGCTTAAACAGTCACTTCTTAGACACTGGGTTGTGCATCTTGCATTTTACTGGTCATTGGACTTATAGCAAGAGTCCAGCATGGTATGTACCACCGCACTGCCAAGCAGAAGTGTTAAAAGTTTAGACATTACTATGTTCGGCATAAGAGACAAAATAACTAATGCCTCGGGGTGACGAGCGTAGTGTGTTGCCACGCAGGACAAGTCCTGGGTAGCATTACAATTAAATGTTATGTGCAGGCGTGACACTTAGAACCAGGCGAATGATTTGATCGGTAAACAAAAATCATATGTAAAGTACAGTTACAGTTAGTTAATAACATTAAGACACTACTGAATTTAATAGTGAACGAAAACATTGTGACGGAACCTGGATATGATGGTCTGAAATCGCCGACAGTGACGCCACAGAGTGCAAACGTGGTGATAAATGTACTTTCCTTCTCTTTATGAGAAGAGCCTCCTGCAGTGGGACAGTTACAGGCTGATATTATACATATGTGGTGTCCGGATTAAGAATATAGCACCGCTCCTCCCGTGGATGTCGTAAAAGGCGATTAAGGGACTTTAAACCAGGGGGATTGTAGGAACAGTAGCCATACGGCGGTCACCAACCCGCCTACCAAGCGTGGTGAGTATTGGCAAATCCTCCCCAGAATGACGACGCAGTCATGGGAGTCTGTGGGGGAGAAGCTTTTGTTCAGCAGTGGACATATAAATGGCTGATATGATGATTATACGTATTATTATTGTCTACTGGTGTGCCTAGTTGGACTTTGTTTGTCTTCCGATAGTGCTAGTGACTCCTGCAAGACAGTCAAAGTGATTGCAATGGTGCGTTAATTTTGCGTGTGATAAAAAAATATTGTAATTTTATAAAAAAAAACACACTTTTTAATTGTTTCTCTTAAACGGACACATCGAAAAATACGCAAACATATATTAGACAATACTTAGAGCTAATTTATAATATTGATATCCTTTTAGACGATATTATCTATAAAAGAAATTGGTTTTTGAATTAGGTACAAGGAAGTTAGGTCTAAGAAGATGCCAAAAATCGTTTACGGACATGGAAAATGTAGTTAGCCCAAAAGCTTCTTCCTTAGAAATGCATGACTAACGTTGCAAAGAAAAATGTAATAAATTCCGTAGGTTCTTTTTATAAAAATGCACCGAATACTTGGCATCTAAACTTCTTTTCTGAGGCCACCGTGCAGATTTCTCGTAACACGATAGCCATTTAAAGTTCCTGCTCTCAAACTAGGTGACGTGTTTTGAATCTTATATTAAACGTTGAAAGTGGTTACCGATGCGTGACTAGAGTTAATTATCGTACTTGGATTAACGGATAGGTATTTAAAATATACAATGTTTATCTGTTGCAGTAGGTCAATTATTATTGTTTCTGCATTTATAGGAAGGTTTAGGTAGAACGTTTCTTTTATAAACTATTCTTCGTATAATAAAAATATAGAAATCTATTATTTTATAGTCTTCGGCACTAATCTTTAGCACTCAGTGAAATAGTGGGAATCGGTTTGCGGAGTTGCATATCGCCAAAATGACACTTTCTTTTTGTCCTCATCCTCAGCTTTGGGAGGGGCGTATGGACTCTTACCGGCTACAACCTCACGGTGTTCGTTCCAATTACCTATGGCTAGGGGTGCGATGTTCTCCGGGTAGCCATTGGACCACACAAAAATATCACTTCTGCGCAGGTAGAGTCAGCCGCCCCCTGTCATCGTTACATAGCGGGGGGCCTAGGGGTCGCGAGCGCGTAGATTGGGGAATCTGAGTGCTCATACCGAGCGACGCCGGTGAAGACGGTGGCGCGCACGTAGTCACGTTCTACCGTGTGCGCAGCACAGCGCACGGCGAGGCTTCTGGGGGATCCTTTACAATCCCCCAAGATGTTCCTGAGGGGGCAGCCTCTTTACAGTCGCCTTCCCTCTACTAGAGGGTGTGACCGCTTTACAGTCATCCCCTCTGAGATGTAAGGCGTGGCACAAATGGATGGATCTAGGTGGTGATTTTTCGAGTTGCTACAGCCCCCCTTAGGTGCCGAAGATGATCACCCCGGTGGTGTTAGCCGGTAGGAGACCGGCATGCGTCTCCACACTTCCTCGGGCCGGAAGAAGTACATGACGTATTTCCACCGGGTAAAATAACAAAATAAATTAATAAAACTTAGGGTGTGAGGTGACGCCGGAGTGGGAGGTTGAAGTTGAGGTGTTGCCAGTTTTCATAGATACCTAGGTTACCGCTAAACCGCTTACCATCAGACGGGTCGTATACTTGCTTGCTACCTTAGTCGTATAAAGAAAGGTGAATACGGGAAAGTACAGCGTTCAAGATCTGTGCCGGCTAGTACATCCTCGACAGATGGGTTACCTTCGTGTAATTTTTCATGTCAATTTTGAACAGCTGTTTCTCATAGCTATTGAAATTTGTAAATCAAAAGCTATTTCTCTTTCGAACTAACCATGCATATAACAAAGTATGTGACTGACAGGCAAATATGGTCACAATGAGTGCTCTTGTACAGATATTTAATAAATATATTTATACAAAAAGTACTATTTGTCATAATACAAAACTATATCTGCTCAAAAGTCGCTTTATCACGGCAGACCTTGTAAAAATCCATTTATCTCTAATGGGTTTCTTCTAAAGGTAGGTAGAGTCTCGGTGAGCGATATGAACGGGTTCTCTGCCATATAAACATAGAAAAGATGTGTATAAGAGGAAGGCTTTTGGCCTATCATAGCAAATACCGGCTAAATGATATACATAACATAATATTTAGTCAGGTAAAGTGACGCAAATCATGTCTATTGATTTTTATGTCATTAGCCTAAAGTAAAACAAATAGCCTCTGTACTACTATACCCACGTTTGAACTTACTTCGTATGTAATTTAAAAAAACAATATTAATTATGGAAATTCATCTAATAATGCAAATATACTGTTTTACACGTTCACGACTTGCATAACACATCAATTATAAATATCAATTACTGGGTATCGTACTAGTGCCTTGGGCTCGTGTTACAGAACGAGAATCAATAAACTCGAACTTGAGTTGAAATTGCATCAATTGAACATAAACGCTGGCCCTATTACGTAGGGTTCATATTTGACTAACGCAATCTAGACTCAGGTTACAATATGGGCGTTGGTGAGTCGGTATATCTTACATGTTTTATTTTTGAGCACCTGATACTTCGACGCTGTGGCAAGCGCCATGATCGCGGGATTAATGTCATCGTCAATAATAATCACGGAAAATATCCCGTAACTGACAATTTATGTGTTATATAAATGCCTGATTCTCAAAAAAAATCGAAATTGATGTCCTTGATCATTTTTATAAGCCAGGATCGTTAATTATGAAAAGTTGTTTTTTTTAATAATACCACTGTGCTAGATCTACGAATGTATGAAACAAATTTATTTTTTATATGATAAACAACAAAGATATGTCCAAGAAAGTACCCTGAAAATCATTCCCTCACTGTGTCCCAAGTGCTAAATTTGAAGATAATTATTAACTTAAAACGTAAAATTCCTAAGAAATTGTTTATTATCATATTTTTTACTTATATAGGATAGTATTGACTATACCTATATGAGTTCATAGTTTCATAAATGCGAATGGAAATATTTTTAAATATAATTCAAAATTTATCCTTAAAAAAAGTATCATTCCCTCACCGTTTTGTAACAGTATGATTGGAGCAATACTCCAAGACCTACCAAGTCCCACTTTAATTTTTTTTTAAGTTGGCAACATTGCCTTTGAGAACATAAACTAGAGTGGACAATTGAAGAAAGGATGTTTTCTTAAAATCAATTTGACAATAATTTTTTTGAATATTACATTTTTTAATGTCATTTCCTCATGTAATGTTATCAAAAGGTAAGCATTTTTTTATTTAATAATTATATCATATTTTTATATGTTTTCGGTAGTAATAAAGTACTGTTTAAAATTCGTAAGAAAGTAAGGTTATGTTCCTAAGTTTGTAGCAATTTTGTTTCGTTTTGTCATTCCCTCAGCGTCATTCCGTCATAAAAAATTTTAATGAGGGAATGATCTCGGTGAGGGAATGATTTATTTTCTAATAAATTTAGAATACTTATGTTTGTTTGATTGGTTTCAGTACCCTGAACATCTATAATGTCGAGAAGTAGAAAATCAACTGCTGCAGAAGCAAAGCTAAAGAAAAAGGAGTATGACAGAAAGCGAAGAGAAAAATTAAAAAATTGTCCTGAAAGTTTGGAGAAACTTAGAGAGAAAGAAAGACTCGAGTATTTAAAGAAGAAGGAAAAAGGTCAGGTCAAGTCTGTAAGTGCTATGAGTTCAAGAGAAAGAAGGCAGAAACAGAAACAATGGCGATTAAACAGTTCAAAATACAGGGAGAAGAATCAAAATGTGCGTAAAAATCTAGAAAGGTTAATTGTTACAGTATGGATTTAATTATTATATTTTTTCAATAAAATTATTTAATTATTATAGTTTTCAATAAAATAAATGATTGGTGCATTATAAAGTTTTTAATTATTGTAGAATCATATTAAAAATCATTCCCTCACGAATCTGTCATTCCCTCACTTTCAAATTTTTGAAAAATTTTTATATCCGATTAAAACTCTAAACAGTTGGGGACCACTATAATATTTTTCTCAAACAAGGCATATACTACGACTTGAACAAAAAAAAATTCGATTATGAGTTAAAAAAAAACTGATCAACTCGATAAAGCCATTTTCGACTTTTTTTCAGAATCAGCCAAATATTAATATGAAGAAAAAATTTGGCAAGAAGTAATTGTTCTTACAAAGGTTACATCCATTCATAACTAGCGGTGTCATGTAAACTATGTATTCAAAAAACTTTTTTACAAGAAAAATACCGACCTCAAAAACCCTAAACGATGTAAAAATAATAAAACCACTGAACAGGAAAAAGAACTTTGTTTATGAAGTCGGGCGGGGACAGGTATAAAATATAACTTCTCGTTGGTCTGCATGAACCATGGTTGGGCCACACCCTGGCCCTACTGGACTCGAACCTTGACTTAGGGCGTTGCTAGGGGAACACGCTAAAGGGACAGCTATTATTCATTTTTTATTATGGTTTATTTAAAACTACTGGCTCGGCAAGGGCACGAGCAAGGGAGGAGATTGAATGGATAGTCGCGGCGACAGGCCTTCGCGACGTCGGTGACCGCCTCACCGACATCGGCGGAGAGGGCGGTTCAACGGTCTGCTGAGTGAACGAAACAGCACGAGTCTCTTTATGTGTGCTACGTGAGTTACGATTATTTCAACCGGATCGATGAGTACGTGCCCCGGGCGGCGTTGTTTGCTGATGCGGAAAGATCGGTATTGGGCGGCCAATACCACTAGGCGATTCAGGTGGAGAAGGGCAGAGTCGAAGAAGCGTTTAGATGCTGTTTTCATGAACAGCCTGACAGTCGGCAAATTCAAATTTCTATGGAGTTGGTTATTGTGAAAGAAACAGGGCGTTTCCGTGGCCTTGCGTATATATCGAATTTGCATGCGCCATAGACGTTGGTTGAGGTTTGGAGAATCTTAGTTGTATTTTCGGGGCTGTAGGCGGAGTAATATACCGCCTTGTCACCGGCAAAGAGTGCCAACTTGGACGATTGACTGTATTGCTTGCGAATGTCGCTGCCAGTGCCGCTGGCGGTGTCCAGCGAGAACAGTAATGGGGCTAGCACGGTTCCTTGTGGGACTCCGGACAAGATTCTTTCTTCCTAGATTACACCAATTAAATATGTACAAGTTATTTTATGTGTTTTATTATAAACTAGTATGGTAAATACATAATACCTTCTAATGTCATCAGGCAGAAGTACGAAAGAGCTGTATATATCTAATATTTTAATTTCTCGTGTCACGGTGTTTGTGGTCACACTCCTCCGAAATGGCTCGACCGATTTTAATGATTTTATTTTTTGTATATTTGGTAGGTATGAGTATAGGTCGTTAAGTATTTTTCACCCACCTACCCCCACCATCCATTTTTTTTATCGCGATTGTAGTATTTTTGTATGAGCAATATCCTCGATGTAGATTTCCAAATTCCACGTGTGCGAAACAGCGGGCAAAAGCTAGTATACACATATTATTTACGTACCTGTATATATGCTACCAAACTGCGTGGCAACCCCGCTGGCATGGTTCACAGCACTTCGGGAGAACGATCCCGTGATCGGCATAGCGCCGGCGAAAGCGCCGAATATATTCGATAGCGACAGAGTGATCAACTCCTGAGTCGCGTCCACTGACTCTCCGCTCGCTGGAAAATGAAAAATTAATATATAAAACAACAGTTCTTGATACATGATTTTAAGATAATACCGGGTCTATTCGCGCACAGACTAATATCAAAATAATATTTTGAGTCTACTCGTGACCACGGTCAATGCAACTTGATCGAAACGTTGCGGTTAGTTAAAATATTATTTTAACATTAATCTGTGCGTCAATAGACACGATACTGTCTTGAAATGATGTATTCAATTCACGAAAGTATAAGAATTACAACAGGAGGGCTAAAAAGGCCGCTTTAGGTGAATCATAATAATTATCTCAATACGATTCACATTAGAAATCACAAAATGGTTACCTACTTAATCATAACTGACCATTAACTTCGACGGCACGGTTGGTGCAGTGGCTAATACAGTCGAGGCCGAGGAGGTCGAGGATTTTTAGGACGATTTAGGCCCAGTGGACCCCTTTGTGATTTCTTATGTGAACCATATTATGATGCAACTAAACCGGCCAGAGAGTGTTCTTGATTTTTATGTAATTTTCGTAACTCTTGCCAAATAACATTTCCGGTAAGAGACATTCGAGCAGCGAGCATTGTGCGCGGTCAGCTGTATAACCTCAATTCTATCACGTGTAAATATTATTTAAACTCATTTTTGTTATTGTTTTAATTCACACGGGATTTATAGTGGGTCATGATTTATAGTGGGTCATTATCGCAAGTAAGGAACGAAAAAAAATCTACAAGATTATGCATCGTGCCGACAATTTAACTTAAATCATGTGATCATAGAATATAATAGAATAGAATAGAATATTCTTTATTGTACACCATTAGAATAGTAATTTGTAGGAAAATAGATCATAATACAAGTAATTGTACAATGGGCGGTCTTATCGCTACAAGCGATTTCTTACAGACAACCTTTGGATAGACAAGAAAAACAATATGGAAAAATACTATGTGGGTAGTCCGTGGTGTACATATTATACAAAAAAAATAATAATATCAAAAACCTTATCTAGGCAATCTAATATAGATGGTAATAATATATTCTTAAAATATTAATATAATACATACATCAAAATAAAATAAAATAAAATATACAACTATATATTAAACTTTATATAAATAATATAGGATCTATATAAAAATGTATCGTACGTAAATTTAATGAATAAAAATAAGAGTAAATACAACAAATATTTAAACAGACAGATAATGTTCCTTTACGAGATTTTTAAAAATAGCTAGTGACTGTGCTCTTCTTATTGACACAGGCAGTGCATTCCATAATCGGACAGCCTGGACTGTAAAGGATTTGTCAAAAAATGTTGTAGAATGCATTGGCATCTCAAGTCTCAGATTCTCCGATGATCTCAGGAATCTCGAATGTGCGTCAGTAAGGAACTTAAAACGTTCTTTAAGATAAGAAGGGGTTGCAGGATTAAACAAAATATTGTAAAGCAGGTTTAGAATATGAAAATTCCGGCGAAGGCGTATTGGAAGCCACTTGAGTTTTGTACGAAAATCTGAAACATGATCATATTTGCGTAAGCCAAATATAAATCTAATACAAACATTTTGGAGTCGCTCAAGTTTATCTAATTGTGCCTCAGTAAGATCGAGATAACTGGCATCAGCATAATCAAGGATAGGAAGAAGGAGGGATTGAGCAAGCGCAGCTTTAGTAGCAGTTGGGAGAAAATTGCGTATTCTCCTCAAAGAACCTGCTGATGCAAATAATTTTCGACTAACCTCTTGTAACTGTGGACCCCAAGAAAGATTTATATCAAAGTGTATCCCCAGATTCTTAAGCCTATTACTTATAGGTACCACAGTGCCATCGAAAATTACCTGAGGAAGCTGCGACCAGTTAATCCTAGAGGTAAGCCTAGGGCTGCCAACAACTAAAACTTGGGTCTTCGCAGGGTTAACCGATAATCCATATGCTTTGCTCCACTCGCATATTCGGGCTAAGTCTTTATTAATGATATTTATGACTTTCGGTAACTCTCCTAGGGGACCTTGTGAATAAATTTGCAAATCATCTGCATAAAGGTGGTAAGAAGAAAGAAGTTGATTAGAAATTGAATTAATAAATATTGCGAAGAGTAAAGGAGATAGAACGCCACCCTGTGGTACACCAACAGAAGTAGTACACCAAGAAGACAAAGTATCTTCGATGCAAATACGTTGCCGGCGGCCAGACAGGTAACTACGAAACCAGTCAATCGCCGTTGGAGATACGTTGAGAGAGCAGAGAATACCAAGCAGAACATCAAAATCGACGGTGTTAAAGGCGTTACTAAAATCGAGTAGGGAAAGAACCGTCAGATTACCATGTTCCATACCTGATCTAATATCGTCCGTAATATTGACTAAAGCAGTAACAGTACTATGACCAGGACGAAATCCGGACTGGAAAGGATTCAGGAGACGGTTTTTACAGAGGAAAGTACTGAGCTGGTTGTGGATAAGGCGTTCGAGGACTTTGGAAAGGAATGGTAGTATGGAAATGGGGCGATATTCTGAAAAAGATGTAGGTTTTGCCGTTTTGAGTAAGGGTATGACTTGGGCATCTTTCCATGTATATGGGAAGACGCCGCAAGATATGGAGTGATTGAGGATATGACAGATGGCTGGAAGGATCTCGTCAAGGACAGGGAGTACCATCTTACGGCTGACGCAGTCACTTCCAACCGCGTTGGACGTAATTGACACTATGCAATCATATTTAAGCAGACAAGTATTAAAGTCCCCCATGATAATTGTGTGACTGTAAGAAGGTGTTAGGTTTTCAATTATGATTTCAAAAGAGGAAAAGAAGTCTATTCGAGACGAAGGAATGTAATAAACACCAAGAAGGATTTTCGTGTGGTTAAGATTAACTTCTAAAAAGAGATGTTCGCCAGCATTTGGCAAAGGTGGCTGCGTTGATGTATCGATTATTGAGAAAGGAATGTATGCACGAAGATATATAGCAACGCCACCACCACCACCACCTGTGCGATCATTTCTAATTAGTTGATAACCGGGTAAAGAGTAAGAAGTCGAAGGTAGACAAGGCTTTAGCCAGGACTCGGAAACAAGGATGGCATGAATGTTCTTACAGTCGAAAATTGCCAGCATATCAGGGAAATGAGCCGGAATTTTTTTCTTTGGGCGTTAATATGGACTACATTAAAATTCTTTGGAACATCAGAAAATTGAGACTCAAGCGTCTCAGCTAATGACGGGATGCTGATAAAGCTGTCATTGCTACTATATGCAGATGCAAAGCGATGCAAAGTGACGGCACGGTTGGTGCAGTGGCTGATACAGTCGGCTGCTGCGCACCGGGTCGTGGGTTCGATTCCCGCACGGAACAAATATTTGTACGATCTGCAGGTAGTTGTTCCGGGTCTGGGTGTATTGTGTGTGGGATTTGTGTCTGTAAACGCACCCACGACACAGGAGAAATCCTAGTGTGGGGCATCGTTTAAAAAAAAAAAAAAAAAAAAAAAAAAAACAAAAAAAAAAAAAGCTTTCAGATTCACTATCATTATCAATAGACATTACTAATATAATTAATACGATACACTAAATAATTTAATATAAAATAAATATCAATAAAAAAAATATATAAAAACAAATAATTAGGTTAAATACCAACTATGTCCACCTGCCAGTCGAGTGTTTACAATAATATGTATATTCTACGGACATAACAACAATGAATTTTACACATTATCCGGGCAAGTCACAGACATACAACAACAATCTAATTATAGCCGGTTACTGTACAAAAAGAAACAAAATAGAGACCAGCTGGCGAATGCCATACATAATTCGATTAGGATTTGACTTCAGAGGCATTAGTATAAGTTGTATGGGATGTGTGCCACTAATGACTAGACTTTTTAAGAAGTTTAGACTCTTTCTTCCTGCATTGTCCTCACATTACCATAATTTCGAGAACATTGTACCAATATGATTTAAAAAGAGTAACCATGGAGTTTCTTGCCCGTTCTTCTCCATAGGAAATCTACACCTTGGAACGAGGCAACTAAAGTCTTGACTATTCATAAGTGCCTATAAATGGTTTTACATGAATAAAAATATTTTTATCTTTATCTTTATCTTTAATGCGTTGCATTTGCCAATAGCTTTGCCACTGCGCTAACCGTGCTGTTTTAATTCTGTGTGGTCTTTTTGTCAGTGAGACAACGAGATAAACCTTATCTACTCTATTATAAAGTTGAATTTTACAATTTAATCTCTCATTTAAGTTTTGTCCGATGCTCGATGATTGTATATGAAATGAAATAGTGTTTATTCAAAATAGACTACAAATAGTAAGGCAGAACAGACGCGCCACCGTCTCGGCCCTGTTTTTGTTTGGGCGACGGACTGCCTCTATTAATTCGTCACCCGTAGACTGAATTTCTGATGGTGGCCGGAGATCGTTCAGCGCCCTCCACCGGGGCCAGTGCCCGGTGCATTTTCTGCAGCGGGGATCCATGGTGGTCTCCTCCTGTCCCCGCTCTGCCACCTCCAGTGCTTGCATCACGTCCTCACAAAAGGACGCGACGGGATCCCACGTGCCCTCACTGGATGGACTGAACCACGGCCGGAAGCGAAAGGTCACCCACTTCGACCGCCGCGACGAGATCATGGCGCTGCGTTGCCCAAGCTGGACACTCCTCCAACGTGTGCTGCGCCGTGTCCTCCGGGTAGTCTCCGCAGTGATGACAATTGGGCGTCTCTTCTCGGCCTATTTGAAACAGGTACTTCCCGAAACTATCATGGTTCGAGAGCACCTGGGTCATCCGGAAGGTGAGGGCGCCATGCAGCCTCCCCAGCCATTCCTCCATGATGGGTTTTACCGCCACTATCGCAGTGGGCTGCACCAGTCGTTCCTTCCACTCTGCCACCAGGATCCGCCGAAGCTCGGGCCGTTGTACCTCGATATCACGAGTTACCGGCCGTTCACCCCGATTTAGCGCATTCTCACGCCACTGATGTAGCGATGCGAGGGTTCTCGCTTCCAGATCCCAGGGCGGTGATCCGGCAAGGATGCTACCAGCCTCATAGGCGACCGTCCTTAACACCCAAAGGGCCATCACTCACCCTTCACCACTTCCTAGTGTTTGGTTTGGTTTCTTTTTAAACATTGTCCCACACTAGGATTCCCCTGCGTCGCGGGTGCGTTTACAGACACACATTTCACACAATTTAAGCTGGGAGGAAGAAACGGTGAATCAAATTCTCATGAATCACGTCCACATGCTTCATATTAAATCAAAGAATAACAAAAGCTTTACTTGCAGTAGGTTTGTAAGTCATAGCTGCATATCAGCTCGCACACATCCTGATATATTTAAAAAATAAGAAAATAACAGTGCCGGCTTAGAATACCACCACCCCATCTCCTCCCGTGGGTGTCGTAAAAGTCAACTAAGGGATTAGCCGGAGGATGGGCAGCAGCGTCCTTAGAATACATTAACAACTCAACTGCGATCGCCAACCCGTTTGCCAAGCGTGGCGATTATGGCAACATCCCACAATGAGCCCACAACACACCCATATCGGTCGTCGTGGTGATCTTTGGGGGAGGCCTGTGTCCAGCAGTGGACTTCATTCGGCCGAAATGATGAAATACTCGAATATCCCAGCCGATATTAGAAAATAATTGTAGGCCTCTACATAAATCAGAAATAATATGGCGTGGGCATATCCGCCGATGCTGATGCATGCGTCATGCTCGTGAACGAGTGCCGTTTATTGGGACTGGTCAGCCGTTAACTGCCACGGCAAACAATTTATTATTATAATTTCATTGTGGTATGTTCCATCTTTACACATTGTCCTACATTTTTCTCGGTATATATATTACAATAATGTGTATCAATCAACATTGTAATCTCAATTATTTTAAAAGAGTATCCATGGAGTTTCTTGCCGGCTCTTCTCCATGAGATCAACTATTTGGAACCGTGCAACTTTGATTCTGACGTTTCATAAGTGCCAATATTTGGTTTATTTGAAATAAAAATTTTTGACTTTGACTTTGATATCTACAATAGTATAACGGGTGTAAGTGATATCGGAAGGAAAACTGGATGGATTCAGTACATGATTCTGGAACCCTCAGCGTTAGAATTTTGAGTCGGTCTTTTCATGAATTTCAGTTTTATTTATTAAACTGATTTCAGTATGAAATAATTGATATCGTCGATCCTAACGCTATTTTGAAGAAAAACACGACAACCTATTTGTGTTCACATAGAACTGTAATGTAAATAAAAAATCAAAGGCTGTTGTTTTGCTACAGTTCACGGATCATCGTCATCGCTCGCAGTTCATATAATTGTTTTTTTTTTTTACAAAATGATTGCAGGTTCGTCTGTACTTTTTCTAAGACTTAAAAATATGTATGCATTTTATTTATTCTATTATATATGTATGTATGTCTAGATTATGATTTATAAATTTATAAATTTATTCGTGTATATATTACAGACATTATGATGAACCTATTAGGTTTAGTTTCTTCTAGTTACTATTAGTTAGGTTTCTTACATTTCTATTGTTTTGAACATATTGCACCTGCCATGTTGTCTCTTCATCATCCTATGGTTCACTGGTAAAGAATTAAGTCCGCATATGTACCTACTATTGTTGTTGCATACAGTTTAAATAAATAAATATCATATCATAGTATAATAACCACGTAGCGTTTTGATCACATTGTTTACATTGAGTGCTCAACAGTAATTAACAAAATTACACTGAGTGCTCAACAGTAATTATAAAAACTGTAACCTATTATTTCGGAGATAAATGGTTTTCCTGTTTTGACTATAGGCATAGGGGTAACCTTTTTGGGGGGCTCTAGTGTGATCTTACGAGGACCTGGAGCCCCATTCGGTGTCAAAGATGACCGCTTCAGTGGTTGTAGCGGGTAGGAGGCCGGAATGCCCCTTCCCTCTTCCTTGGGGCAGAGGAAGTTCATGTAGAATTTCCACTGGAGAGCAATAAAAGAAAGGAGTAACCTCTTCCCAAAATTTTCGGTACGTTGACATTTACCCTCTGAATTTATGTGATTTTTCTTGATTGTTCAGTGGTCATGCATGTGTAACTAGGACATGAAGCCTCAAGGTTTCTAGTATATCAATTAATAAATCAGGATCGACAGGACGACTAGCCACCACAAGCACCACCCGTTCACAAGCATGATGCAAATGATAAATGCTTAACTCTATAGTATTAAGTATCACTTTTATCAAGAAAACTAACCGAAAGCCTTCGCGATGGCTACGTTGCCGAGTACGGCAATCACAGGAACTATAAATATTGAGGAGCCAAGATCGGAACACATCTCGATGAAGCCCACTTGCCGGCCGTCGTCCAACACTGTGCTGAAAGGCGGCAGTCTCAGCGATGGAAGGCCGTCTCTGAAAGGACATAAAGTAACTGTTGAAGAAATTTCAACTGTGTCATCAATTTGGGGGGAATTTGCCAGTACTCACCAGACTTAGCAAGCTGGTTCATATCGGTCATTTATACGTCCACTGCTGAACAAAGACCTCCCCCATAGATTTTCACAACTGTGTCATCATTTTGGGGGGTATTTGCCAATACTCACCACGCTTGTCAGGCAGCAAGCAAGCAAGCGCAATATGGCTACCGTTTCTCAGAAGGGACGCTGCTGCCCATTCTTCTGGTTTAGAATCCCTTAGTCGCCTTTTACGACATCCACGGGAGGAGATGGAGCGGTACTATATTCTTTATCCGGACACCACACGAAAAGGCTGGCTACACACCACGCTTGCACGCAGGCTGGTTGGTAGGCACACAATAGCTGCTGTTCCACAGAAGGGATGCTGCTGCCAATCCCTCTGGTTTAGAGTCCCTAACGGCCGACATTAATATCAATCTAATCCAAAATCTTTAGATTTAGGATTTTAAGATTCATTCGTTTTCGTGTTAGGTCACATTTAACAACAAAAAACAGACAAATCCTTAGTCCGAAATCGAATCGAATGGTGCCGTGCAATAAGAGAGCGTGCCAAGCGTACGCATACTACGCTAAAATATACTTATTAAATTTCCTAAGAATCATATAATGTGAGTACGACATTACACTTTCGTGAAAACACATGGTTTCAGCTTAAATACCGTAGACTACCAAGCAAGCCTTTGCATTAACACTTTAAAAAGCGGAATATGGCAAATACTAAGAAGACATTCTTACTTAACAGTCCCCGTGAGTTTGAAAGGCTGAGTGGAGTATTTCTCACAGAGGAATGCTGCTAAAGAGCATCCTACAACCACAATAGCGTTTCTTGACGTTGACAATAACCAAAGAGTTTTCTTTAAGCCTTTTTGACTTGGAGGCAAGCTGATGTCTTTGATTTTCTGAAAAAGAAGTATAATATTATAATATACATCATGATATTACTTGCTGTGTGGTGCCGGCTACGAATAGCACCAACCCATCTCATCCGACGGGTGTCGTAAAAGGCGACTATGGGATTAACCGGAGGATGGGCAGCAGCATCATTCGAGCACAATAAGAACTTAACTGCGATCGCCAACCCACCTGCCCAGCGTGGCGATTATGGCAAAACCCCCAATGAGCACACAACAGTACCAGAAAACTCGTTGTGGCGATATTTGGGGGAGGCCTGTGTCCAGCAGTGTACTTTATTCGGCCGAAATGATGATGATGAATGATGATATTACACACTTTCCGTATGATACCCGGACAAGAATAGAGCACCACTCCTTCTGTGGATTATGTAAAAAGCGACTAAGGCAATTTAAACTGGAGGGATAGGCATCAGCGTCTGTGTGCCTTCTGTGGAACAGTAGCCAGACTGCGCTGACCATTCCACCTGCCAAGCGTGGTCAATACTGGCAAACTTCCCGCTATAGAGGCGCAACTAAACAACTGCGCCTCAAACCCGGCGATCCCGCTATTACTGGTTTTGGCACCGGTTTTTGTGGAAATCTATGAGGGAGGCCTTTGTTTGACGATGATATCGTCCGTTCCAATTTCATATAAAACTAACGTCTCGCCTTTGCTTCCCTCACGTGATAAACATCCTATTTGCATCTGGAACTGCTTAGCATTCTAATGGTGAAACCGTTTTCAGAATTGGTTCTGTATACCCACCGATATTAATATAAAGACAAACTTGGACTCTCTTTATAATATACACGATTAGTCGGAATGTACCCATGATAATGAATAAGTGTTTAATACAACTTTTCCTAAAGAGAAATAAGTTAAAATTTGGCTGAGGCAACCCTATCCCCTAGTATTTAGATTTGAGTAATAATTAAGCTGCAAGAATATCCCAGCTAGCACTAGTACTTTAAAAAAAATAGAGCTGTAATTGCAAGAAATCTTTTTAATTTGTTTAGTAACTCATTATAACTTTATTTTATTATTTTGCACTATTTATTACTGCTGTACATTATTTATTACTCGCTCAGACTCAACCTCCTACCTTTTTTTTTTATTGGTGCCCAGTGGAAATTCATCATGAACTTCCTTCGCCCCGGGGAAGGACGAAGGGGTATGCCGGACTCCTACCGGCTAAAACCACTGGAGCGGTCATCTTCGGCACCTAAGGGAGGCTCCAGGTCCTCGTATGATCACACTAGAGAGAACCTCCTACCTGACTAACCTTGTATACGTAGATTTATGTCTAGAAAGCAGATTATCGTCCCAAATATACAGATATGCTAGTATCTACGAATTAGGACGAAACATACATTTTGGCTTGATTTATTATTCATTACATCGCCTTGCCTACATAACAAGACATTAGAAAGTTATGCACCTTCACACAATAAAATAATCACATCAACTATTGTCTAAAAGAAGAATCCAGAAACTAGTAATGTATTTATTTATACAGAGTGTGTACATTTTGAAAAGAAGAATCCAGAAACTAGTAATGTATTTATTTATACAGAGTGTGTACATTTTGTATTAATTATTAAAAACAATGAACAACTGCAATATTCACACGAAACTAAACAAACGAGAACAAGAGACGTAAACATGATAAAGCGTGAAAAGTTCCTGAAAGTTCTTCCGAATTAGCATAATGACTTGCTTGTTTCATACATAAAAAAACATACACCAAGAAATATATTTTGTATACACTTGCCAAAGTAAGAAGACAATATATACTTTTTAAGACGAGAGAACGCGCCTTGGTTGTAGGAAAACTAAAAATATTAAAATAAAAACGCGTTACCTACCTGAATAATTATGTTTTATTAGGTATTCTTTCATATTTATGGTCAATTTAATTTATATATTGATGTGTATCATATCATTTAGGAGATCAGTAGAAGAACTAAAGTTGCCGAGATAGCTGAAAGGATTAGTAAACTGAAGTGGCAATGGGCGGGGCACATAGCTCTACAAAAAGGTTCTCGAGTGGAGACCGCGCAGCGGAAAACGCAGCGTGGAACGTCCTCTAACGAGGTGGACAGACGAGCTGGTGCAGGTCGCTGGCAGTCGTTGGATGAGGGCAGCATGTGACCGCTCGTCGTGGAAATCTAAGGGGGAGGTCTTTGTTCAGCAGTGGACGTCCTGTCGCTGATGTGATGATGATGATGTGTATCATGTATCTAATTAAAACAACATTATCAAACATTCCTTGTGGTGGTGTCCAGATTACGAATATAGCGCGACTCCATAGAATAGAATAGAATATACTTCATTGTACACCATTGGGATCTTAAAATGAAAATTGATATATTAGTACAATGTACCATGGGCGGTCTTATCGCTAAAAGTGATCTTTTCTAGACAACCTTAGAATGGACAAGAAAGTCACGAAAAATAATAATGGGGTAGTTCGTGGTGTACGGATAAGTAGATGATAGTACTAAATATTTAAAACAAATCTCAATATAATATAATAGATACATACATTTTAGGTAATTATGAATACAGAAAAGTGATATAGTAAAATAAAACGCAACGTGATAACAATAAAATAGCATAGACAAATTACTCATTTAAGAGGACAGGTAATGTTCTTTTACTAAGTTTTTAAAGCAATCCATCTCCATCTCCCGTCGATGTCACAAACGGGACTCTAAACCAGAGGGATTGGCAGTAGCATCCCATGCCGAGTGTGGTGAGTACTGGCAAATTCCCCCCAGAATAATACAATTGTAGAAATCCATGGGGCTTTTGTGGCAGCAATGGCCGTCGTATGGCTGATATGTTGATGTTTCTAATACTCGTAAGTAGCTATTGATATATCGTTATTTCATCATGAATACAATAATTATTCTTTCATATGTTTATCTCAGAAACATGAACTTTGTGTGAATTGGAGATATGTGGAATAGGGGCAGATCAACAACACGTTTGCTGGATGAAACAATAGGCCTAAGTTCGCAGGCATCAAATTAAGTGCTATTGTGGAGTCCAAAAAGGAATGCAAATACAAAACGTACGTTCGGAAATTCCAGAGCGAATGTATTGATTAAATTAAACAATTTAAAACATCAGCTCTAGGTAATTAATAATAATAAAAAAAACTACTACTAAATTAGAAACATCTGGCCGAATAAAAAAATACATTAGTAAATAATTGTAGTGCGTGTGAAAAAGAGTCTAATTAGTAAACAGGTGTATACAAACAAGTTACAGCAAATATATTTTTACATCTGATTAAAAGATGAAAATTAATTGCCGACTATTTCCTTCGTGATTTTGCTCAATTTGAACGGAACTGTGTATCGAATGAAGGAGACGACTTAAATTACAATGTCTAATGAAATCAAACCTTTAGATTTTACGTTTACCTTCTTCATTTTAATTTTACTTACCCACGGCACTATCAAGCTACACTACCAGGAGTGTCGTGGGGAATAATTTTTGCGTTCTGCACTACTGAAAAGTAGTGGTTATTATATAATATTATATCTTCATTCCCCACAACACAAACTTATTTTTTATTGGTCTTCAGTGAAAATTCATCTTGAACTTCCTTTGCTCCGGGGAAGGGCGAAGGGGTATGCTGGACTCACACCAGCTAAAACCACCGGAGCAGTCATCTTCGGTATCGAAGGTGTGCTCCAGGTCCTCATCAGATCACACTAGAGCTGTCTGGATGACTGTAAAGCGGTCACCCCCTCTAGCGGAGGGAAGGCAGCTGTATTAAGGCCGCCCCCCCCCCCCGGGCACTTCTCGGCGAGGATTGTAAAGAATTCCTCCGAAGTCTCGCTGCGTGCTGTGCGCACACGGCGGCACGTGACCACGTGCGCAACACTTCCCGGGGTCGCCTGGTATGAGCTCGCAGACTCCCCAAACTGCATATTCGCGACCCCCGAGGCCCCTGCCGCCTGCCTGCTGCTCGCTTTTATTATTTCCCCACATGTACCTATTTGCTACATTGATTTACATTGCACTGTCATTTTTTTGTCACTGCATCTGTTCTAGTAATTGAATATTGTATTTTCTTTTTTATATATAAATTCATGCTAAGTACTACTTTTTATAGAATCCAAAAAGTTGTCCAGACGAACAAGTCGTTCGCCTGATACCCTAATCGTCACGCCGGCCAATAATAATTGTAATGCTACCCTACCTGCAGTCTCGATATAGATAGGAATCGCTTTTCGACGAAAATCGGTCGCAAAGTCCTAACGATCCTGTTATAACGATACTTGGTAGTCTCTACGGTCAAAGCTATCGATTGCTATCGGTAACTTAACGAACTTTTTCGCAAACTTTTATGACTTGACAGGTCGCAAAGAAGCCAACTTTTATTTCCTTACATAGTTAATCAATTAAATTTATCATTCTGAGAAACGTAAAATCTATTTATAAGTTTAAAAAAAGGTTTTGGATAAAGTCTAGATGGTTACTGTATATCTGCACTAATATTTGGCACTAGCTGGGACCCGCGGTTTCACCCGCGTTTAATTTAAAAGAAATTTAGAGTACTTCGACACATACACTTGACATAGAATATATATACACACCGGCACAATTAGCGGAACAGAAATAAAAGTGAGACTATGAGATAATAACGCATATATTTGACGAAAATGTAATTAGACACAAAATAACAAATTGATTAACATCTTTTAATAACGACTTTGAAAAGTCTTCGTTATTTTTTATTGAAAAATAAAGAAATTTGAAATAAGTGAAATTTTTTGATGATTATGAACCATCACAAAAAATAAAAACAAGTAAGCATTAAATGATTTACCAATACAATTAAAGCAAAATTAATAACGAGTGTTTCCCCCTCTTGCTCTGATTACGGTTTCCATTCGTCTGGGCATGCTACAGATTATGTTATCGATGATTTCTTGAGGCAACCGCTCCCACTCCTCGAGTAATGCGTTTCCAAGTTCATTCAGATTGTTAGGGGGTGGCATTTTTGATTTAACCCTTCTTTTTAGCAAGTCCCAGACATGCTCTATCGGATTCATATCGGGAGAACTTGCTGGCCACTGCATCACCGGTATACCTACGTGGCTCAGATATGCCTGTACCGATTGTGCACTATGAGCACGAGCATTATCTTGCATTAGAACAAAGTCGTCACCAATAAATGGGGCAAATGGTACAACATGTTCTTCTAAAATGTCTCTGATGTATCGATCTGCTGTCATGGTCCCTCCTGTGACTATCACTAACTCCGTGCGAGCTCCCAAACATATCCCTCCCCAAACCATAATCGAGCCGCCACCATAAGCCACTGTGTGTTCAAAATTAGACTGTATGTGGCGTTCTCCTTTGCGTCTCCATATTCGCTGTCTCCCATCGATCTGTTTTAAAAGAACTCTGCACTCATCAGTAAAGAGAACCTGCTGCCATTCGTTCAAATCCCAATGACGATGTTCTCGCGCATAGCTTAATCGGTTTACGCGGTGACGTCTCTCAAGTTTTGGGCCTTTGGCAGGTATATACGACCCTAAACCAACTTCTTCAAATCTCCTGCGAACTGTACGCTCACTTACTCGTACTCCTCGAACGTCTTCCAGTTCATTTCGAGCTTGTACAGCCGTTAATCGCGTATTCCTACGAACTCCAAGTTGTAAAAAACTGTCATCTCGCCTCGATGTACATCTTTTTCTACCTTGACCCCTCCTCCTCACAAGAGAATTAGACGATCTGTACCGCTGGATGCTGCGATGAATCGTTGATACTGGTCGACGAAGCCTTGAGGCAATCGATCTGTAGGTATGGCCATTTCTTCTCATTTCAGATCAGCCCTAATGATTTCCAGAGATGTTAAGTCAGGCATAATAAAGAGCTTTTAATAAACAAAATTGCCTGTAGAATAACAAATTTATAAAAAACCATTAAGTGCAATTTTTCAAAAAAATTACAATTACGTAGTTATTACTCGAACAAGTTGACAAAACGTATTGTTCGGTAAAATAAAACAAATGAATGAAAAAAGTGTATGTCATCTAATTTTCTATTTTCAAATTTGACATCAGCTATCTGCCAGTGAAAGTCCCGTCAAAATCGGTCCAGCCGTTTCAGAGATTACCCGGAACAAACAGACAGACAAAAAAAATTAAAATAGTTTTGTCGTTGTAGGTATCGTATATACTTTCATATGCATTTAGTAAAAAGCTGTTATTTTGACATTACAAACAGACACTTCAATTTTATTTATTTGTATAGATTAACACTAAAAATATTTTCGTGCCAGCCGCCGATTCCATCAGTTGCGGACTCGTTAGCGTACCGAGCCCGATGTCGTCGTCGGGAGCCGATTGCGTTCGGAGAAGGAGAGGGCGCGTCGGAATGTCAAAATAATGAACGATTTTGCTCAGTATCTCGGCTGTAGAGACTTGCATTTATCGTAAATAACGTTACGGCAACCGAATTTTTTCGTTATTATTTAGCGATGGTAGTTTGCGATGGTATCGTTATCTATGTGGAGACTGCAGGCCCAGGACTAGTTCTGCGTGGCACCACACAGCGCTTGTTACCTCGCGACATTAGTTTTTTTGTCTCTTATGGCAGTGGTAATAGCTATAGCTTATAGTATCCGGATATAACATACTCATAAATCTGTAGGCATACTTAAATATAGCTAGTGGTTACTTGCCGCTCTCATGCAACGGCTCCCAGCAACTTTCACCAGGTCTTCTGTCCACCTCGTTGGAGGTCGTCCCACGCTGCGTTTTCCGGTGCGCGGTCTCCACTCGAGAACCTTTTTTCTCCAACGGCCATCAGTTATACGAGCTATATGCCCCGTACATTGCCACTTCAGTTTACTAATCCTATCAGCTATGTCAGCAACTTAAGTTCTTCTACGGAGCTCCTAATTTCTGATTCGATCTCGTAGAGAAATACCAAGCATAGCTCTCTCCATAGCTCGCTTATGAGCTTTCTTATGAGGCCCAAAGTGAGTATGAGTTTTGTTCAGCAGTGGACGTCCTCTGGCTGATATGATGATGATGAAATATAGCTAGGACTAGTTGAATAAATATGTTCAAACTTACACGCATAATTAAAAGTATCACGATACACGATATACCTAACGAACTGTCAGCAATCCTTGCATTCGGTATATTTGTTATCACCTGAAACAAATGATTATGCAAATTGTATTGAATAACAAATGAGCTATGTGATATAGATGACATGTACGAGAAAATCGAAATACATTGCGTAATTGTGTTCAATCTCCCCGTAATAGATAAGCGGTCGGCCAGTGTCCTTCCGTGTCCTCGTCAAGAGCTTATCATCCACTGCTCCTCTTAGTAAAAGGTCTATCGAGGTAATCATTAATAATTAAGCTATGGATATATTTGTTTAGATGGTGTGTTATGCTGTCCAGAGGATGGGCAACAATTTCCTTGTGAGGTAAAATAGATATACTACTGTCACCAATCTGCCTGCCAAGCATACTGATTGTGGTATATGACCGATGATTGCACAGGTAATTAAGAGAGTGGGGGGATGATGGTGAAAGCATCAGCTACCATCCAATATCGCAGTTCTATCCTGGCAAATTATCCCAAGCATGTTAGCGTCAGTTGTCAACTTGTCAGTCAGATATCAATACTTTTCACGGAGCGATTGCTATACCTGATTTTAAGCAATATACCAAGGTTAGATTAGTCATCGGATATGCGTTCACAAACTTAATTAATCAGTTACATATTCGGGTGTTTACCTTTTTCACTGTGTCTAAAAATCCACCAGATTTGAACTGAAGACCTAGAAGGCCTTTGAGTTGTGACACAGCGATAATCACAGATGTGGCTGAAGTGAAACCAACGGTGACTGGCACTGATATGAAGTCTATTAATACACCTGCGTAAACAACAAAGAGGAAATGAGAAAAGCATCGGTTCAGCTGGTTTCAGAAATACGAAGCAGCAAACCGAGTTCAAACAAAATAGTACACGTAAATAAGAAACTCAATGTTGAGTTAAGCTCGCCTTTGTAGATTATGTTTTGTATTATTTAACAATGTTTTCTGTTTTATGTTGTACAATAAAGAATAAGAATAATAGAAAGATTGGTATGATGCACAAAAGATATTCTTACGGCCGAATACTGAAACACAGTATTGAAGACCCGCCTAAGTATTAGAGACGCCCACTTGTATAACGAATAAATAAAATAAAAAAACGATACGAAACAGTCTCAAAAATTATATTTATTCATGATATATCGTATCAGGCAAAAATCGTCCACTGCTGAACAAAGGCCTCCACCATAGACGAACGGTTATACGTCGTGTGTCGAAATTTTGAGGGGAAATTGCCAGTACTCACCATGCTTGGCAGAGTTAGTGAGCGCAGAATGGCGAATGTCCCTCAGAAGGTACGCTGCTGCCCATCCCTCTGGTTATAGTACCTAAGTCGCCTTTTACGGCATCATACGGGAGGAGATGGAGTGGCGCTATATTCTTAATGCGGACACGGAAAGGATTTTCTATTTATTATATAACATAAACTAAATTAATTGTGTCTGAGTGGCTTTCCGGTATTCGGTTACTAGTTATTTAGTGTATAACAATAAACAGGTTTTGCGGTATAAGCTTCTTGACAGACCGGTGTGGAAAATAATAACTTCGGAGTAGAGCTATGATCTATGGAAGGTTTCTTTGTAGGTGGTATGAGTGTTACACGTCGACTCGTAGAGGTAAGAGTACTAAACCACCGGAAGTCTGGAGCATGACGACTTACTGAATATTAAATTAACCATTTATTGAAGGTGAATTTTAGATTTCTATGTGACTGAATTATTTAAATCATTACACACATCTGCAAACAACAAATATTTACTTTGATAGGAGATACGTTTTTAAGATAACGCATGGGAAATCAATATATTATTAAGACATATAGATGATTACGCTATGCATGCATTTTAAATTTTTTTGTTTTACATTCTTCGCACCGGTTTGCACCCATTTGGGTGTAAGTATGAGGCAATTAATGCCGGAGGATGGGCAGCAGCGTCCTTCGAGTACATTAACAACTCAACTGCGATCGCCAACCCGTCTGCCAAGCGTGGCGATTATGGCAAAACCCCCCAATGAGCCCACAACACACCCATATCTGTCGTTGTGGTGTACTTTGGGGGAGGCCTGTGTCCAGCAGTGGACTTCATTCGGCCGAAATGATGATGATGATGATGATGAGGCAAATTGATGATTAAGGTGGTAAAATATTCAACACCAGTCACATAAATGCAGCGATTGTTCTTAAAGTACCTAAGCGTTACTCTTGTAGTGTTAATCAAACTAGGAATCTATTTTATCACACGTTTAACACACGACATAGGTCAAGTATTGTAGATTTAGCTAGCTTATCTAGTCTTAGCTTAGTACCTATGCTATGGCACTAATGCAATCCTATTTAATAGTTTATATTTTATATATCATAAACATTCCGTGTGGTGTCCGGATATTCCGTGTGGTGTCCGGATATTCCGTGTGGTGTCCGGATATTCCGTGTGGTGTCCGGATATTACGTGTGGTGTCCGGATATTCCGTGTGGTATCCCGTGGATGTCGTAAAAGGCGACTAAGGGAAACTAAACCAGAGGGATGGCCATGGCCGGACGTATAAATGGCCGATATGAAACCATGAACATGATCATATTGAGATTAATTACGCACATAAAAATATTGATTTAAACATGAATAATTAAACAACAAACGAAGTAAATTCTACAGAACAACTGAGTGACAATATAAAGGAAGGTTGTACCTCCCAGTTACAAAAGAGGAGATCAAATTAAGCGAACGCCAGTGAATAATGAAACAGATCCCATACCCGCCACTGAATGGAAATTGGATAATGATAGTGAGATAAGCTCACGAACTAAAGTATACACTAGTTATGAACTAGCTAGTGAGGATAATTGAGAAGGCATTGTAAATGTAACTACCACATATGGTATTGTGGTTCGAGGTTGCGAACTTCAATTTGGAGATAACAAAGGGAAAATTATTGAGCCAACTGAATACCAGCTCATAGAAATACATTGAAATAATAAATAATACGTTTATGATGTTATAGTATGGTGTGTATAGTATTAAATTTTGTTCTTATAGCTAGGCCGGAGTTCGTGCCAGTTTTAATTTATATGGCAATCGTGTAAGATAAAACCTTATTACAATTATGCGAATAGTAATAAAGGTTGGCTCTCACTTTTAGCGAAGTAGTATTTATTGCACTCTGGCCTTGGCCGGTACCGGAGTTCGTGCCAGTTTTAATTTATATGGCAATCGTGTAAGATAAAACCTTATTACAATTATGCGAATAGTAATAAAGGTTGGCTCTCACTTTTAGCGAAGTAGTATTTATTGCACTCTGGCCTTGGCCGGTACCTAGAGGATATAGTTATAAAGTACATAGCTAAACATAAAGCTATTCATGTATTGTTTCTTCTCTGCGAACAAAGCACTTCTGTTTGAAAAGATCATTGAAGATAAGGCTTCATGCATGTTAACAAATAAGCAGGCGTTCCAACTTCAACATTCAATTTAAAAGTATTTGGATTGTTTACTTATCAATAAAAAGCAAAAGGTCGGTACTCTTCAAAGCATAATAATACTTGCTGAGTAGAAGGCGGTTGTAGCAGGTTGCAACTCCATGAACGAGAGCTGCAGATTTCCTTTAAACCACATTCATACTTCACGGAAACTTAAAACAATTCATGTTTTACACCCAGTTGTATATAATATATTTGTACTGATAAATTATCACACAAAGATGTCAATTTGCATCACTTACCTAAATGTAATATGCCCATTACGAGTTGTACTACACCAGACAAAAAGCAGAGTAATACGGCATAGTCAGGGTTTCTACACTGTATTTGTTGGTACGTCATGAGCGCCAGCAATGCTGTCGGGCCCAAAGTTATGTCCTTGCAGGACCCGAACACTATGTAGACGAAACATCCCATAAACGAAGAGTAGAGACCGTCCTGAAAATTTTACGACTGTGAACACCTATTTCACTACTTTTTGGGTTACGGGTATGAAGCACTATTACTTTCATTTTCTTCACACTATATATAGTGAAGATGGATATGAGAATTTGAGGCACGTTGAACCAGAAAAAATAGGATTTACTCAATTAGCGCAAGGCTTAGCATTCGACTTTCCACGCAATTTTATGTCTGTAACTACATTAAAGATACAGGACTTCATTTCAGCCGAATAAAGTCCACTGCTGGACACAAGCCTCCCTCAAAGATCACCAACACGACCGATATCGGTGTGTTGTGCGCTCATTGGGGGTTTTGCCATTATCGCCACGCTTGGCAGGCGGGTTAGCGATCGCAGTTGAGTTGTTAATGTACTCGAAGGACGCCGCTGCCCACCCTCCGGCTAATCCCATAGTCGCCTTTTACGACACCCACGGGATGAGATGGGTTGGTGCTATTCGTAGCCGGCACCACACGGCATGTTCGTAGCCGGCACCCCACGGCACGGCAGGACTATAGAAGATTAAATAAATAATATTTTATTCTACCCTAAATAAAATAAAAAATTGCCAAGTTATGCTTTAGACTGCGATAGTAAATAATACTAACTGGTCAAAAGAAAAATCTAATACAATACAATCATAAACTATGAGCCAGGTATACAGTTTTTTTATATATTGTATCTTAATCATATATCCAGCTGTAGTTAGCGTCATAAGCCTACAGAGGCCTTATTATATCAACGAATTAAGAAAGTTAAAAAGTCCAAAAAGTAATTAGTCAACATTACATAACTATTAAATTCTTGATCGGACAGCTGTTTTTGATGTGCACCAAACCACCGTCTAGGGATTTGAAGAACACATTTAAATGGCATTTGGCACTAAAAGTTTAGTCCTAAAAATTTTATTCAATCCCGATACCGGTTTTCTCGGAACAAGCAAAATATTTACAACAAATAAAATAGATACAATATAAATATGACTTTACCTGCGGACTTAACCCAGCCAGTGTCGCATATGCCAGAGCTTGTGGTATAACCGTAAGTCCCACTGTGATGCCCGCAATTAAATCTGCTAGAGCTTTCTCTGAATTGTATTCTGGAAGCCATTTTGTTATGGGCAATCGTTTATGTAATATACGTTTGCATCGAGTCTGTCTTTTAGATCGATGTTTTGACGGTGACGACATTCTGGTATTTCATCGACCTAATAACAAAAAGAAAAACAATTTAGCACAAGAAATCTTATACATAACTGGTCAATAAATTACTGACCCAAATCATTTGGTTCCACGAGATTTAAAGAAAAAACACGCTGTAAATGGTTGATTCATAGATCGAGGTTGAAACAATAATTGATAAATTAAAAATAACAATGGTCAATGCCTGACCCTTTATATCTGAATAGAACGTAGACATGATTTAATAACGTAAAGTGAAGAAAATGATGTCACATACATATTTTGTACGTCAAGTAAGTGTCAAGAAAGTTTTACAAGATTTTTGTCAGATCTTTCCGGTCGCAATATTTATGTGTTTGTCTTGAAACTGAGTCTTAAGCGAAACATGGCGGAAATGGGAATGGTTCCGTGATACTGAATCAAACAATAATTAACACCAAGTCTCGACCTATGAAGAGAAAACTTTGTACTCCATTTTTAAGTACATTGTGCGCACGGAAGAGTATGAGATTTGGCATAGTTAAAGTTCATAAAATTAGAGTACAGTTAAAAACCGGTCGAGTTTCGGTCATTGAGCGACCATTATCAATAAATCAATAATATCCGAGTAGTAATGATAACAAATGGAGATACTATTAATTAGGTTTTTAAAATAATATCAGTTTACCGAGGTTGTATAAACAACTCCATGTGACGATAGTACTAAAAAAAATATCGTAAATATTTAGTGTTCTATAAACTAAACAAAAGTTTAAAAAAAACAAATTTATGTAGGGGTGCAAAGAAGCATTTTTAAAACACGATACAACAATAAAATGGGAGACCAACGGCAACATTGTTCATACTTTGAAATTAAACGAAGAACATTTTAAAAATAAGAGTAAAGTTAATTTTGCTCAGACCCAAATGTTCTATTCACATTTTGATAGTAAAACTAAAATAGTCCGGAGAAGTAAAGCGAACCGTCTATTTCATGTTTTATTTTATACTATCGAGCCAGACTTGGTCAATATAGAGTCGATAGGGCGGTGGTCAGGACGCCCTACACCGCCAGCCTATAAAGCACTCCTGCAGGGAATATTGGGGTAGTTGATTTAATTTAAGACCCTTTGTGTCGCACACTTCCAATTCCCTAATAAAGGCTGGCCACTAAATATGGCTGCCGAAAAACAAAGGACCACATGTAGTTTTTATATATAGAACGGCGACAATAATCAATGATCTGGTTATTATTGTTAAAATAACAAAATATTACGTATTGTTGCGAGAGATCACTGCGGGGCTGCTATTGTGTTTCGTGTTCGAGATAATGAAACGACCAGAAATTCGATGTTTTTATCATAGTTACTATTTCAGTAAAATTTATATTAGTTATGCTAAAAAGAAAATGAAGCTCTAAAAATGAGAAAACACGGCTGACAAGACCCGTTACTCTAGAAAAAGAAATCAACAATAGAATAATATAAACCCTGCCCGAATAGCGTAGTAACTATTTTACTACAAAAGAGTAAGAATGGGGAGGAAACAAATCTATTACTGTCAATTTACCTCTTGAGAGGTAGGTGCTGAGGGAAAATTAGCTATTAGTGTGAAGTGCGTTCGGACACAAGGCGGGTGGTCGTGTTCCTTGATAATATTGAGGTCGGCTGTGTTAATTTGCGATGGTATGTTACATCGGTTGCCAATAAAGCTTCGGTGAACAACGTCGCTGGTTCGCTTTGTTCTCAGCCAGGTGGGTCTAACCAATTATTCGGCCAGATTGGATTGAGGATTTCCATTAACCCTTGTGTTTGTTGTACATCTTTGACACTGTCGATTTTATGTCGGTTGTGATGGAAACGTTATCTCTGTAATATACTGTTTACGTAATACGCAATTTTAGATAATGCACGACGCTGGGTGCGTTATTATGGTACTTTACGCCTATAAACATCTAATCTACTTAATGACGACGTGTATACGCCGTACAAGTCAGTATATCTATCGCTTTTTTAAAGTTTTATGTTAAGTTATTTATTTTTGTGATGAAAATATAATACCTACCTCCTTGCTTAATTTACAGCCGAATACTGAAACGCCAGTTATTATAAAGTTCCGCTTTAACTATTCGAGAAACCTGTTTTCGGTAAGAAACCGGCCGGCTCAAATGGTTAGAGCGGGGACTTAATATTAACTGGCGTTTGTATTCGGCCGTTAGCACTTACATAATCTAATTGCGTAGCTTTGTGTTCATAAACGTACATAACAAATAGCAAATCAATTGGCCGGCCTTGAATCATTTCCTTATAATCGATAGATACCTCAGTATATTCGTTACAGCGAATTAATTATAAAATAACTCAATGTACGCTTTAATCATTTTGCACGAAACGATACGACTACGACACGACACAATAATATGAAGCCATGCCATAGTGGAACATAAATCAGAATATTATAAGGAGCTTTTTTATTTCCCGTCCGCGGTAAATACCTTGGCCGTGAAAGATAACCAGTTATCGGGAAACTTAAAGCATATTTTAACGATTTCATAAACTTAAATTGGTAGCTTGTTATGATAGCACGATTATGTATCGTTATCATGTCGTATCGTAAATTAACAACGTATGTTAAATGAAGATTATATTAGCAATATTTTTTAATGAAAACCATTTTTTTTTGTGCCAAACCTTGAGACTATATTGATTGTATTTTTGGACATTAAAACGTATTTAAACTACTGTAGCCGATTACTCAACAAAATTGCTTAGAGAGGATGGTTTTAAATAGCACAATCAGAAAGTAATGACATCCAGTAATAACAATATGAATGATTGACTGGATATTATGCATTCTGAGTACGTGGTTGTGATGTAAATAAAATATAAATAGCAGTGTTTTGTCGAAAATTGTTACGAGCCACACTAAAGCTATTGACCCTGAACTGATAACGAACAAATAACAGTAATTCATCAAATGGTGTGTACGCAGAATTAATGATTAGCGTTTTCGGCTAGAAAATTTTGCCACGCGCAATAATCTGTTTACATTGCAGATACCTACGCAATTTTACGTGGTGCTTGTGGCCAGGTAATAAAACATTTCCGAGAAAATGAGTGTTTATAAAAGTAAGGTGAAAATCTGAAAATTAAAAAAGAAGAGACGCGTTCACTACTTCCACTGCTGAACATGGACCTCCCAATGAGTGATCATAGGGTATATTACCATAATCACCACGCTTGGCAGGCGGATTGGTGATCGCGGTATGTTGTTATTACCATACGAGAGGATGTTACAGCCTATCCTGTTGATATCAACCTCTAGTCGCCTTTTACGACAGTGAGACCCGTACGGTACAGGTTATGTATGCCTTGTTACATATACCTTATTTTTTTATTAGTGTCTAGTGGCAATTTTACATGAACTTCTTTCGCTCCGGGGAAGGGCGAAGGGGTAGGACTTCTACCGGCTAAAACCACTGGAGCGGTCATCTTCGGCACCAAAGGGAGGCTCTAGGTCCTCGTACGATGGTTGAGAACTAACCACACGAAAAGAAGAAGTTGAGTAGATCATATTTCCTTTGAAGCTCATCGTATCAACAAAGGAACGCCCACTGCATAAAAGCTTCCCCCATCAACGACCGATTACATGCTGTCTCTTCAATTTAAGGGGAATTTACCCAGAGTCACCACGCTTGGCAAGCAGGTTAGTGAGGGCAGAATGGCTCAGTTCAACAGAAGGAACGTTGCTGGCCATCGCTCTGGTTTGGAGTCCCTTAGTCACCATTTACGACATCGACGGAATGAGATGGAGTCGTATTCTTAATCTTGACACTACACGAAAACGGCTGTTTGTATGATATTATTTACTTCTGTCAACTGTACCCACGTTATAAGAGGAATCCTATCCGGACACCACGCGGACGTAGTATTTGCAGTTATTGCCTTTGTAGTTATTTGCATAGTATCATGTTTCCGATCAGACTAAACAGAACCACAAAGGGGGCAAATGAGATCGCGATCGTGCTTATGAAGTGCCGAGACGCCTGTAACTGCGGTTTTAGCCTATCGTCTGTTTAACTATAATTATTTTGCTCACGCCGGATAAATCTGATGTTATTCTTCGAATGCCATAGTAGCGTGGATATGTTCGTCTGTCTACTGCAGCACAGACACAGCTCCTGCAAAGATTGCCACAACGACCGATCTGGATTTGTGTTGTGTGCACGTTGGGGGTATTGCCATAATTGTCCCCCTTGGCAGGCGGGTTGGCGATCGCAGTTCAGTTGTAATTAATGCACTCGAAAGATGCTGCTGGCCATCCTTTAGCTAATGGTACTATGCCTTTTACGACACCCACAGGGTGAGATATGGTGGTACTATTCTTAGCCGCAACACCCGGCTAATTTGTTACGACTTCTAAACTGCCAAACCGATTTTGATGGCATTGGACAGAAAGGTACACACCACTAGGTACACATCAAGCATATCTAAAATTGGATATATTTTATTTCCAAAAAGTTTATTCATTACGCTCATCCATACGCCATCTGACGGATCATGACGTGTAGTTTAAGCTGATATCCCATCGTAAGAAAAGCAATGCTAGATCAGCGTAAAGAAGCACATATGAAAGCAACTGCATAATTTTCCTCCAATAAAAAATATTTTAACACAGGCAGAGCCAACGCCGCAACTAGTTACATATATGGTATGACAGGTACCTTACCAACCATGCGATGAGGACATTCGTTGCTAATGCACTTTCAATATTATTTTAGACGTCCCAAAATGTAATATAACTATACTGATCATTCTTATCATTGAGTTCTGAAGTATATAAAGTACTAAAACGTAATGAAAGAGATAAGGTACAATTTATCTAACACAAACCCACATACCATCATACCAATATCGGAAGGCAGAACCTCAAAGATAGCACTATATTAGGGTCTCTATCGACGGCGTACGAGCATTGGAATCAACTATCGCACTAAACGCCTATCAGGGACCCAAGAATAATTCCCTATCCCAAGACGGTTATCAATCATTTTGGTGGATGTTAGCCACGTAATTTCTCGATCAATCCGTCGTCGACCCGTGAGCCGAGTGTAGGGCTGTCCCGACCTGGTTTAACCTCACAGTCTACGTTTGGCATATCTACGGGTTCTGGGCTTAAGCTTCATTTCAATGAGGGCTTATTATTTGTACACATCCGTCTCCGGATTTTCAGTTATATTGCGTTATCTAACGAACTAGTTATTTTTGTTAGACACAAATGTGTTAGTATTTCTAAGAGATTATAAAATGAATAGCTTATATCGGTACATCGCGGAATGAGCAAGGTTTAAAAAAATTGCAGATTTTACGTCAAACAAGATACGGCTACGCAGTACGCTTTTGTCTCATCATCATATCAGCCAAAGGACGCCCACTGCTGAACAAAGGCCTCCCCCATAGATATCCACAACGACCAGTTACACGCCGCCCACATCCAACGACTCCCAGCGACCTTCACCTTTCCTTTGACTTAAATATATTGATACACTGGGTTATAAATTGATTCGACATATCTAACGTTAATCCGCAATCGACCGATAGCATAACTGTTCTCTTATATGATATCGCTGTTTATAACTCGAGTTATTTGGGGCAGCCCTATGCGTCTGGTGTGATCCGTCAGACGCGACAAGACGTCGACGTGACGAATGCGAGGCTCTAGGTGCTCGCAGAAACGATATTCCAATGAACATTCCTATGGGAAGTACATATGATACCATGCGCCGTCTACTCTTATATTACATTCCATATAGCCGAGCGACTGCCGCATGTGAACGTTCCATCATGTAATAAAAAGTATTTATACACTATGTGATATGTGTATTTTTAAATAATACGACTATTTCCACGCTGATGTGGGAATACAAGAGATAACAGCATCTCATCATCATCATAATATCAGTCAAAAAACATCCACGGCTGGACAGAAGCCTCCTCCAAAAATTGCCATAACGACCGGTATGGGTTTGTGTTGTGTGCTCAGACGGATTGGCGATCGCAGTTGTGTTATAAATGTACTCGATGGGCGCTGCTGCCCGCCCTCCGACTAATCCCATAATTGCCTTTTACGACACCCACGAGATGAGATGGGGTGGTGGAATTCTTAGCCGGCACCACACGGCATCTATGTATGTATGAATTATTTATTTAATTATTAAAAATTGCACGTTATTATTAGAAAGATAAGCGCTGTGGAGAGCTCTACCGAGATCAGTTTGCAATATAAGCACTTATGTTGGTTGTGTAAACGTAAGTTTAGAACATGATTTTAAACTAGGTTTGTTAAAATTCACATGCTATATACGCATAATATTATGTATTTTTATTAAAAACAAAATGCTGTGGTTCCCTTATCGGTAGAAGAGGCGGGCTTCCTATCATGTGTGAAACAAAACCCTCAGCAGATAAGTTTAAAAATTGAAGTACTGAAGGGCTATACTTGGCAATTTTAAAACAACAGGTGAAGATAATACTTTATGATTTATTGAAATCCTAAAATGGATCCGTAAGGCACAGCCTTCCACACCATTAAGTTTCGTTTCGTAAACATTAACGTAACATGCGATGAAAATCTGTCGTTTCCGTTAGGGGCGTTCGGGTAGTCATTTTACAAATAACCATGCAAACGTTGTTTAAATTACATGAATACACATTGTAAGAAAATTCATCGTTTTGTAAGACTCAGCGTCCAAAAAGTAATAGTGATGAATCTTTTGCAGACATTTATGAATCGAATGATAAAAAATAATGGTCGTATATAGACGAGCCATGAAGAAACTCCATGGATATTCTTATTAAAATATTACAATCTTAGTATAGAAATATCCTTATTCCAATAATTATATAAAGGGAGATTACATGCCCTGTGGTGTCTGGATTTGGAATATAGCACCACTGCATCTCCTCCCATAGATGTCGTAAAAGGCGACTAAGGGACTCTAAAGCAGAGGGATGGGCCGCAGCATCCCTTATTGGGAACAGCAGCCATACTGCGCTCGCCAGCCCACTTGCCAAGCGTGATGAGTACTGGCAAATTCCCCCCAACATTATGACACAATTGTAGAAATCTATGGGGGAGGCTTTTTTAAGCAGTGGACGTCTTATGGCTGATATGGTGATGATGGTGACCACTCCATCTATTTAATTTAAATATAAGGATGGATGCGAAATAAACAATAGCTAAGAACATCACATCACAACACATTAACCGATAGAAGTCCATAGTTGAATATCGGCCTTCGCTGTCCGTATAGATTGAGGAGTCACTTTTGATATAATAAACGTTCTGAGTGCTCCTAAATTCATACGTTTGAATTAAGGAGCCACTTAGCACTGCAAAAGTATACCATAGATACTTTTAAAATTTAGTAGGATATAGTCTGGGGCTGCAAAAAAAAGTAAACTTTTCGAAGTGAAAACTTATTTTAGCGCGGTACGCATATTTTTAGATGAGACTCTGGACTCGCGACACCGTTACGAGACGCTAGATGTTTAGTTTGGCGTTTCGCCGTCGGGATCGCATTAGCCCTAGTACCCATCTAAAAAATGTCTAACGCGCCAAAATATGTTTTCACTTCTGTCGGCACTCCCGGAGTGCAAACTGTACTTTATTTCTTTTTTTATTACGTTGCCCCACACTAGGATTCTCCTGTGTCGTGAGTGCGTTTACAGACAAGAATTCCACATACAATAACATCCAGACCCGGAACAACTACCTGCAGATCATACAAGTATTTGTTCCGTGCGGGAATCGAACCCACGACCCGGAGCGCAGCAGCCGACTGTATCAGCCACTGCACCAACCGTGCCGTCATTGGTGCAATACATTAATTTTGGTTCTAATTAATTGAGGCATGATTTCGTGAAGTAATTGGCCAATTAATACATTATTGTACTATAATTGATAGATAAGTATACGTGTACGAAATTGTACAAAATAAAAAATAAAAATTATACGATACATTTTATCTAGCTCCTCAACACTGACCTGTCAATTGGAAAAATATGTCTGTAACTGCTAAAGCTGGTAATGGCATCGAAAAACGATAACACTGACATTTAGTAGGAAATTCTGCTAAATATACATGTAAACTTGCATTGAACCTAATCAGTATTTATGTTACTGTAAAAACGCGTTTTAGTTAGAACGAGTTTTCTCTAGTTAAAACTAGTTTATACTGAATGCCTTCGTTACAACTGAACAATTGAACATGGACCAGTTCCAATGATCAATGCAATGATTTATAAGCGATATTGCCACATTCACCACGCTTGGCAGGCGGACTGGTGATCCCAGTTTGTTGTTATTAGCATCCGGGATATTAATACTCTTGATATCAATACTTGGCCGGCTTTTACGACAGTCAGAGAGGTAGTTTATTCTTTGCAAGGAACCACACGCCACAGTTTATCTACGTACCTAATAAGTAGTATCATTTTTAACCGGTGTCAAAGTAATTAAATGTCCATATTGCTTGGTTTCAACTGATTCACATCACATCACATCAGCCACAGGACGTCCACTGCTGAACAAAGGCCTCCCCCTTAGATTTCCACAACGAGCGGTTACATGCCGCCCTCATCCAACGACTCCCAGCGACCTTTACCAGGTCGTTTGTCCACCTCGTTGGAGGTCGTCCCACGCTGCGTTTTCCGGTGCGCAACTGATTCCACTGATAAAATTATATCAAGATCTCCAAAAAGGTGAACAGACAACCTGGTGAGGGTCGCTGGGAGTCGTTGGATACGGGCGGCATGTGATCGCTCGTTGTGGAAATATGGTATGGTGGAGGCATTTGTTCAGCAGTGGACGTCTTTTGGCTGATATGATGATGATGATATCATGACTTTTTCCCAGTACACCTAACTAACCCTAACCTAACTGAATATCACGTGCGGCAACTGATAAATATTGCCTATGTTTTCTCCACATACACTTTTTCAATGCACGCCAGTTGCGTACTGCGCACTTGACCTTTCTTAAGTCGGCGTCAGTCCTAGAGCGTCCCTCCGAATGACGAATCCATCTAAGTATTACAACTTCCTCATTTTCACACGACTGCCCCAGAAGGAGGGTAATGTATATGTATGTATGTCTATTTTTGGCACGCTCTGCAGCCTAAACGGCTTGATATATTTTAACATATGAGGTGTCCTTTGAGTCGTCTTAGTAGTGGGGGTGATAAGGGATATATAACATTTTAAATATGGCGTATGCAATTTATTGCAGTTTCTTTTTTTACAATCGCGTTTCGCTTGTATACTTCATCTTTCAAACTCCAATGATCTCTTATGATATGACACAGTTCTACATTCTGCCAATCAGTCAAACCACACATTTTCTTTTATCGTGATGCAAATAATGATTTTAATATTAATATGTATCAATATCGTATTTGTATATTGTTGATAAACCGACCATGGCCCGTGGTCTTGACTCTACAAAAATATGTCACCGATAAATGTTAATACTTTTATCTATATGTATTGAAAATTGCCTATGATATAATTTTACTGCGACACCAACGAAGCAAAGAATGACATCGTTGTGTAAATTATCTGGATGGATAAATGATGCTTGTGTTTGAAATGTGTTATACAAGACCAGTATTTAGGTCTCTTATTGCAAGAGACCCGTAAAACCCACCCCAATGCCAGATAGTGAATATCTAAGCAAGAATAAACATAGACATTACTGGGTCCCAGTTAGAAGGGCACTGTAGCTAGTAAAATCTCTGGCTTATAAGACTAAGGGTGAGATTCAGAAACGAGTCTAAGCGTGAACTTACGCTTCCATATGTCAAAATTCACTACTTACGCCCTTAATTTTGACAGATGGAAGCGTGAACTTAGCTTAGACTCGTTTCTGAATCTCACCCTTAGTCTAAGCGTGAACTTACGCTTCCATCTGTCAAAATTAGGGGCGTAAGTAGTGCATTTTGACAGATGGAAGCGTAAGTTCATTACAATTGTTATGGGCAGGCATGACGCTTACCACCAGGCGAATGACTTGTTAGTCTCGGCACCATATTGTATAAAAACACTTAATTATCTACGTCATGTTGTTTTTGGATGATAACCAAAATTGTTAATCTGACTAATGAATAATGTTACATTGTTTGCATTGTATTCTAAATAAAAATTTGTAAGTTGGTAGGAGTGACGAAATCAAACTATACTAATAAACCATTAAAACAAACATCTGTTATTATATAGTAATGTCTTAGATTTTCGCGATTATTACACATTATAATAAAACACTTTTAAACGGATTCTATCGCGTATATTTTGATTTTTTGATTTTCCTGACGTTTCGAATACTTTGCAGCATTCGTGGTCGCAGGATGACTAAGGTGACAGGCGTCGTTACAGATTTTAAAAAGTTATTTTATTTTATCTACCGTACAATTTTAATCAAAAAATTAGTTTCGATGCACGCAGTAATCACTCACAGTGTCTTGATGTTTCTTAGTGCGGTATCTTGTTTGGGATTTTATTATTTTAATGACTGGATTCCAAACAGGTGGTACCTGCCAACCATCTTCTCTATTAAAATTAGACAACAATATTATCAATATGACATCAACAATATGACACATTTACCATCTTGCCTCACAATAGGGTCTCTGCATTCCTAAAACACCTAAATTCAATACACAGTAAAATTCTATTTACTATGGAATTGGAGGATAACAATTGCTTAGCCTTTCTTGACATACTTCTCATCCATAATCCAGATCATTCTGTTAGCCACACTGTGTATAGAAAGCCTACCCATACAAACAGGTACCTTAACGGTGAATCTCACCACCATCCTTGTCAGTTAGCTACTGTGGCCAAATCTTTGTTACAGAGAGCACACGGCATCTGCGACGCCGACCACCTGGCAGGGGAGCTTAACCATGTGAAGCAAGTTCTTCAAAATAACAATTTGAAAGCTCCACATCCCCGTCGCAGAAGCCGCCCGAAACCCACCACGGTTGATCGACGGCCCGCTGTTTTACCATTTATTAAGGGAGTCACGGACAGAATTGGTCATATCTTAAAGCGTGCTTCTATAAAAACCTATTTCAAGCCGCACAAGAAGATCAGCCAACTTCTCAAACCAGTGAAATGTCACATACCCTTACAAGATGCAGGGGTCTACAAGATTGACTGTGATTGTGGTTTATCATACATAGGGCAAACAAAGCGTAGCATAGCCACCCGAATAAAAGAACATATAGCTGACGTCAAGCATAGACGCTCCACAAAGTCTGCAGTGTGTGAACATGCCTTAGGCAAACCAAACCATTATCTTCGTTTTGATCAACCTCAAGTACTCGCGAAAGAGAACCGATATGTACCTAGAATGTTTCGTGAGGCTATTGAAATTAAAAAACATCCTAATTTTAATAGAGAAGATGGTTGGCAGGTACCACCTGTTTGGAATCCAGTCATTAAAATAATAAAATCCCAAACAAGATACCGCACTAAGAAACATCAAGACACTGTGAGTGATTACTGCGTGCATCGAAACTAATTTTTTGATTAAAATTGTACGGTAGATAAAATAAAATAACTTTTTAAAATCTGTAACGACGCCTGTCACCTTAGTCATCCTGCGACCACGAATGCTGCAAAGTATTCGAAACGTCAGGAAAATCAAAAAATCAAAATATACGCGATAGAATCCGTTTAAAAGTGTTTTATTATAATCTGTTATTATACCTGCGATACATCCGTGTGGTGCCGGCTATGCCGTGTGGTGCCGGCTCAGAATGCCACCACCCCATCTCCTCCCATGGGTGTCGTAAAAGTCGACTAAGGGATTAGCCGGAGGATGGGCAGCAGCGTCCTTCGAGTACATTAACAACTCAACTGCGATCGCCAACCCGCCTGCCAAGCGTGGCGATTATGGCAAAACCCCCCAATGAGCCCACAACACATCCATATCGGTGGTTGTGGTGATCTTTGGGGGAGGCCTGTGTCCAGCAGTGGACTTCGTTCGGCCGAAATGATGATACATCAGTGTGTTATAATATATTAAGAATGGCGACAATATTAAGAATGGCGACAGAGTTAACGCAGACGATTTTTTATTATTTAGCATTTTTGTGCCATTAAATGATTTTACATAATATTTTAAATCATTCGAAAGAGGATGTTTTGTCTTACCGGAATCTATGTTTTGTGTTTTTGTCCACATTAATACTAAATATATATACACTATTTATGATTTAATTAAATATTATAAAATGTATATATATATATATATATATATATATACATTATAGTATAGATATATACTATAAGGTATACTAGCTGCCCGCCTCAGCTTCGCACAGGCGCCACTTACCGGGTCCAATTGTGAATCTTAACCATCCAGGGACCCACTCAAACATACACACAACATTTCATCAAAATCGGTCCAGCTGTTTAGGAGGAGTTCAGTGACATACACACGTACAGAAGAATTATATATATAAAGAAGATATATATAAAAGTGGCACATGCACTTAGGCGTCAAAGTACTCCTCCTCATCGCTGTCAGCTGATAATGTTCCTAGAAGACTAGCAGAATTGCCACGTTGAATAGCAATGCGTATTCTTTGGTCAAAGAAAGGGCCAGCCATCTGATCACGTGAAGTATGTGGTGGTCATCGCAAGGATTTACGTAGAAAAATAGTGCGAGGCTTATTGGAGAATGGGAGAGGCTTACGTTCCGAGTTGCTATACTGCAGCTTGGGACATGATATTAGCTCATATATTTTGGACGCAGTCGATTGCTTTGTTCACCTTCATCATATGAGCCAAAAAGCGTCCACTGCTAAAAAAGGCCTCCCCTATAAATTTCCACAATTGTGTCACTATAGGGGGAAATTGCCAATACCTACTCACCACGCTAGGCAGGCGGGTAAGTTAGCGCAGTATGATTACTGTTCCACAGAAGATACGCTGCTGCCCGTCTCTCTGGTTGAGAATCCCTTATGACGTTTTACGACGTCCACGGGAGGAGATGGAGTGGCGCTACATTCTTAATCCGGATAACACACGGAATTTGTTATATTTAATTATTATTTGTATCATATGAGGCCCTAGCAGAATACCCACCATTAAAATTTTACAAGGACGTAAACGTTTTAATCTGGCGAATTATAAAAAAAGTAAACATGTTAGTGTTGTTATCAAAGACTTGGTAATATGTTTAATGAATGCGGCAACAATGAAAACGGTGATAAAATCGCATCTCGACACGTTCAACAGGGAATTAGGTGCTGTTGCGGTAGGTATCAACCAAATAGCATGGATAGAATAAGCAGACAAAACAAAGATTATACATGAATATTAACAGCGTTCGTTTACGTTGCTCTATTGTTTCAGATGGTTACAATCATCGTATAATTCAAGTGGAAATGTTAAAAACACAAACAAAAAGAATAAACTTCTTAACACCTAAGATTATACGTTCATAAGTATATAAGTAATTTCCGAGTGGTGTCCAGATTTCTTAATCTGCACCACTCCATCTCCTCCCGTGGATGTTGTAAAAGGCGACTAAGGGACTCTAAACCAGAGGGATGGCGTGCATTCTGTGGAACAGTAGCCATACTGCGCTCACTAACTCGCCTGTCGAACGTGAAGAAATTTCCAATTCCTCGCAAAATGATGACATGATAGTGAAGACCTAACGGGGAGGTCTTTGTTCAGTGGACGTCTTTTGGCTGATATGATGATGATGAACTAATTGTAAGTATTTAATCATGCTGTATACCCTGATTTAATAACTTTAGATTATTAGATAAGTATGTATGTTGTAACTTTATTAGTAGTAAACCTTTTTTTTTTTTTTTTTTTTTTTTTTTATTGGTGCCCAGTGGAAATTCTTCATGAACTTCCTTCGCCCCGGGGAAGGACGAAGGGGTATGCCGGACTCCTACCGGCTAAAACCACTGGGGCGGTCATCTTCGGCACCTAAGGGAGGCTCCAGGTCCTCGTATGATCACACTAGAGCCGCCCACTGGTGCCACGCCTATTGGCACATCTCGGAGAGGGTGACTGTAAAGCGGTCACCCCCCCAGGGGGATTGTAAAGGATCCCCCAAAGCGTCCCACGGCAGCGCGTGACCACATGCGTGCTACCGTCTTCTCTTGGGTCGCTTGGTGTGGGCACGCAGATTCCCCAATCTACGCACCCGCGAACCCAGAGGTCCCCCACCTTATAGCAATGGCAGGGGTTTTCAGGCGTATCGGAATTAGGCGCCAGAGCGGTTGTTACCCCGGCGCCGTCTCCTTCTTCTTCGAGCGGGATCGGCCCTCTCCCGATCCCGCTCTGCGTTCTCCTTCTGGAGCATGACGCTTTCACAGAAGGAGACCACTGCATTCCAGTTTTCGTGCTCTGCCAACATAGCCGACACTACAGCTGGCAGAGAGAGATCTTGCCCGATCCGATCGACCAGGATCCGCCGCTCGGCGGCCCACGCAGGGCACGCCTCGAGCGTGTGCTGTGCGGTGTCCTGGTCGCTATCACAATGGTGGCATTGTGCCGTGGCCTCGCGGCCTATCCTGTGCAGGTACGCACCGAAACAACCATGCCCGGTGAGCACCTGCGTCAGGCGATAGGTGACGCGCTCGCTCCTTCTGAGCCAGGCTCCGAAGAGCGGCAGGACGGCCTCGACGACGCGCTTGGTCGCAAATTGCATCCGCAGGCGGTGACGCCACTTTACAAGTGCGCGTCGCCGAGCCAGCCGCCTCAGCCTCTCCAACGCCCCTGGAGGCGCGTTTTCGCCGCTCTGGCGGAGGGAGCGTGTCTGATCGTAGACCCACGCATCCATCTCCGCCAGGATGTCAAAAGGCGGAAAACGCGCCAGGAGGGTTGCCGCCTCGTAGGAGACTGTTCGGTAACCTCGTGCGATCCGAATAGCCACTCTGCGCTGCAGACCGTGAATTTTGGTTCTGCAGCGCTGGGCGCCTGATAGTCGAGCTGACCATACAGGCGCCCCGTATAGGACCACGGACCGCACGACTCCTCCGTAGAGACGGCGAACTTCCTCACATGGTCCCCCGAGATTGGGCAGCAGCCGGTGTAGAGCACCCACTATCCTCTCAACTCGGGGGACGAGGCGCTGGAAGTGCTCTTCGAAGCCCCAACGACTATCCAGGGTGAGCCCCAGGTATTTCATGTACCGGCCCACCCCGATTTGCGCGTCACCAACGCGTATCCACGAACTGGGTGGTTCTCTGCTTCTCGGTAGTCTGTGGAACCATAGCGCCTCGGTTTTCTGAGGCGCTATCCGCAGACCCAGGGCGTGGATTTTGGCCACGACAATTGCCACCGCTTGCTCCGCAAGCCGGATGGTTCCCTCGAAGGACTCCCCGCTGGCCAACACCAGAGTGTCATCAGCGTAACAGACTAAGCTGACGCCAGCAGGGAGAACGACACGCAGGACCGCATCGTAGGCGAGGTTCCATAAGAGAGGGCCGAGAACTGACCCCTGCGGAACCCCGCACGTAATCTCCCTCCGCTTTACGCTACTGTCCCTGCCCACGTAGCGAATGTGCCTATCGCGCAGATAGGCCCCTATGATGCCCTGCAGGTAGGGCGGACACCGATGATAAACTAGTGCCGCCCTAATAGCGCCCCACGGGATGGAGTTGAAGGCGTTGACGATGTCTAGACTGACCGCCAACGCCACCCCACCCCGTCGGGACACTGCCTGTTCCGACAGCGAGCGGACGCGAAGAATCGCGTCGATGGTGGACCGCCGCTGCCGGAAGCCATACTGACTTTCGGCCAGGTCGGGGCCAACTCGCGACAGGTGCTCAACGAGTCTTCGGGTAATTATTCTAATCTGAATCGGGGGTCCGTTAGCACCTGCGTTCGGTGGCAGGGGGAGTCGGTCGTGGACCTGACATGGGCGGCTCCTTCTGTGGCCCGCATGGTGTCGGGTTGGCGAGTAGCGGAGGAAGTGGTCACACTTTCGGACCACCGCCACATAATGTTCGACGTGGCCCTCCGCACGCCTTGCCTGAGCCGTTCTAGTCCCAGCCCGCGGTCGCGGCGTTGGGCCCTCACACAGCTGGATCGAGAGTTGCTCGTCGCAGCTGCCAACGTCGCGGCCTGGCCAGAGGTAGATCAAGGGATCTTGCCCGATCCGGAAGAGGAAGCGTCGTGGTTCCGGAGGACGATGACGTCAATATGCGACGCATCCATGCCCCGGGCCAGGCGCTCCCGGCGTACGGCAGTGTACTGGTGGTCGGATGAGATCGCGCAGTTGCGCGCGGTCTGCCTGGCATCCCGCCGCCGGTACCAACGAAGCCGACGCCGGCACAGCGCTACAGCCGGAGAGACTGAAGAGGCCTATAGGGCCTACCGGGCGGCCACACTGGCGTTTCAGACCGCCATCAGTGAGGCGAAGGCTCGGTCCTGGAGCGAGCTCCTAGAGGGACTAGACAGGGATCCGTGGGGGAGACCCTACCGTATGGTAGTGGGCAAGTTGCGCCCGTATGTCCCCCCGGTGACCGAAACCATGGCCCCGGATTTGCTGGAGAGAGTACTTTCAACGCTCTTTCCGGCGGTTCGGGACCATCCTGGTCCCTCTCCACCCACAAATGCCTCGGACTGGGCCGAGGAGTTGGGGGTTTCGGATGGGGAGCTGGGCCGAGCCATTGGCCGCCTGAAGAGTCGCAACACCGCACCGGGTCCGGACGGCATTCCGGGCCGTGCGTGGGTGTATGCGCTACAGTCTCTTGGGGACCGCTTGAGGCGGCTGTTCACCAGTTGCCTCCGTAGTGGCGTGTTCCCGTCCGGCTGGAAGGAAGCCGGATTGGTTCTCTTGAAGAAGGAAGGAAGGGCTGCAGAGTCTCCCTCTGCATACCGTCCCATTTGCATTTAGTAGTAAACCTAATAAACGTTTCAGCCTGTGCTGAAGTGCCAACAGTTTTGATGCCACTGAAAGTGGTGAGTTCAAAGTTATTATACAAGTAAGTGGTGATGACAAGCTGTTAAAGACAGTACGTTATTATAGTATAACAAAATACTATTATTATAAGCGTATAGACATTTTCTTTCCTTACAACAATTATATAGTTAGGTCTGCAGCGTGGCTATTCTCTAGGAACTCACCATCGAGTTGACTTCTGAATCCGCAGTGAAATCTCTAATTTCGATTGGTTTTTACTACTTTTCACTGCGGATTCAGAAGTGAGTTTGCTAGTGAGTTCTTACAGAATAGCACTGCAGGACATTTTTTTCGTTTGTTTTATAAACCATGCCCAACACTAGGATGTTTCCTGTATCGTGGGTAAAGTTTACAGACATAAATGCACAAACACTCAGACCCGAAACAATCTGTAGATCTTACAAAATATTCCGTTTCGTGCGGGGATCATACCCGCAACACGTAGCACAGAAAGGCAATCGCTTAGCCGCAGTGCCAAGTAAGGTAAAATTAAGTAGGTCAGGTCAGGGGTATGTTCGTGCTAAGATAAAAGAAAGAAAGAAAACTCATTTATTTTGCTCTCCCACATTGACAGTAGGCAGAAGATATAATTGTGACAGTGAAAAAAATTTAATACAATTTTATAAAATTGGTGTAATGTTGAGCGGAGAGACAAGAATGGAACTTAGCTCAGCATTGTGCTACTTCGTGATGAAGCAGCGCTGGTATGGATGGTATACATTATGTACAATATGAAAGAGCAGACATACATACTTTCCCGTCTCTGCACCAAGACGTATGAGCGCATGCGAAAAACTCGGGCGACGAACCAGGGGCGGTCCGTCGCCCGAACAGAAACAGGTCCGGGATGGCGGCGCGCGTGTTGCGCGCGCGCCTCTCCGAAGGATAGGTGCGGCCAAAGAGGCCGCACACAGAAGGGGCCCGTCAATCATTGACGGGCCAATACCTGCCGGGGGAGCGGTCAAATGCAGAAAAGCGTACAACTCACCTCCGGCTAGAGGTAAGAAAGACACCGTGGGGTTTTAGCCGGTTTGATCCTGGCATCCCCTGGATCCCTTTCCAAGGCGGAGGAAGTCCAAGAGGATTTCCCCACGTTAAAAACAGGCTTAAATAAAGTTCAGCATATTAATTGATTTTTGTGTGCAATGAACAAACGCATTGCGTAATCCGCGGGTACGATTACTGTTGCGAAGTCATCACCAACCAGTGTAAAAAAACTGCGCGTGTAGTGACAGAAGTGAAACTAGCCCGCGCATGCGCACAGTCACGTTACCGTTACACATAAAACGTTGCACTTTTAAGTTTCATCGTACCTAAATAATATTCACAAAAAAATAAAAATAAATTGATTTCGACTCCTATTCCTTATCTGTACATGCGGTTAGGTTGTGGAATTCGCTAGCGCCTGACAAAAGAGATTGCAAAACAGTTTAGCTTAAAAAAGAGTTAAAGAGCACTATCTCTCTGTATCCACTTGATTGTTTATGTATGTATTAATATTTATGATAATGTATATATTAGTATGCATATATATACTATTATATATAGTATGTAAGTACACACACATGCATAAAGAGTACTACTCTTTATGTATGTTTATATGTATCGTAATATTCTATACACACCATGTCTATATTTCTTGTCTTTGAATTATTCGTTATCAGGGCTGCTGGATGAGATTTCTTAAAGCAATAAGCAGTGCCTTTGTACTTTTCTGTCCTATGTAATTATACTTTAAATATTTCTGTGGGTACATAAAAAAACAAAACTACCGCGGGCAATCATTTGGCCGAATTTCAGGCCTGCTCTATTAACGGCACATTATATGAGCTGTGTTAAATTACTAAGATAAATAACGAGCTAGTGTTGTAAAAAAGAAGTGATATTTCACTCGAACAAATTGCCCAAAATGCGAGTTCGTCGATTACGAGACATCGATTTGTTTCGCGCTCCGTCGCAAGTACGGCACGTTTTGCTCATTAATACAGGCCCTGCGAGCCGTTTTTCTAGCGTCTGCAGGGACCCAAAGACGAGGACAAAAGAGTCAGCGCTTACTTTGTTTCTCGAGTTAAAATACGGGACACAATCTCATACTACAAAATAATCATCATCTTCATCATGTCAGCCAGAGTACGTCCACTGCTGAACAAAGGTCTACCCCGTAGTTTTCCACAATTGTGTTGTCATTCTGGGGGGAATATGCCAGTACTCACCACACTTGGCAGGAGGATTGGTGAGCGCAGTAAGTATGGCTACTGTTCCACAGAAGAGACGCTGCTGGCCATCCCTCTGATTTGGAGCTCCTTAGTCGCCTATTATGGCATCCACGGCAGGAGATGGAGTGGTGCTATATTCTTAATCCCGACACTATCCGGACAAAATAGGAGAGACAAGTAAAAAATATGGCTTTGACGGATGCGTCTATAAATATTTATTTGTTATGATTCTATAGAGTTGAGGTACGAATCCTTAATATATATATAATATTTACTAGGTTAGAATTTACTATTCACAAAGAGATCACGATTTCGCTTGCAAAAAAAGAAATACAAAGTTAATACGACGGTCCATAAATAAACATGTCGCGTATTCGTTCACAATAGATGATAGTGCACATCTGCAGGACCCAGGACCCAATGAACTTACCCTTAACAAATTACGGTACCCGTGTTAGTCCAACGATTACAAGTCGCCGATTCATCACCCAGAGTTTCGGACGTAGCACGTACTTCTCTCATCTATTCCAGCCGTCCAACGTCCGATCCGTCAATGTTATCGGGAGTCAGAGACGACAGGTTCGCGCGCCTTCATTCAGCAACAAAATTAATTTCAGAAAGGGCTGAGGCGCCCATGTCTTGAAGAAATACTAGGTACCTTTATAAAAGCCAGTCTATAATTTGGGAATAAAATCCGTGAAGGATCAAAGGTTTCTTCTTCTTCTTAGACCTATTTTCGACACGGTTGCGATGCCGTGGTGCCGAGTATGTTAATTTTTCCTTTTTTTATTAGCAATTATTTGGCGTCACAGAAAGAGAATGTATCTATTATAGTGTGCCGACCTAGTTCCAAACGTCGACAGCGGATAACGCACTAAGGTTTTTGATACGAGTAACGGAAGTTGAATGGAGGTTGGCAGGACCCCTAGCCAAGTGTATTATAGTAGGTGGAGTAAGATTGTAGCCAAGGACCATATCGGCCATCCGACGGCGAAATGGACGGACGACATTGTTGTCGTCGCGGGTCTAACCTGGATGATGCTAGTCCAAGAGCATAGAGATTGGCTCAAGCAAAGAGAGGCCTTTACCCCGCAGTGAGTGGACTCGGATTGTGGATGATGTTGATGATGAAACCGTCATTTTTATTTTAGTTTTTAAAAACGTTGCCCCACATTAGGACTTCTCCTGTGTCGTGGAAAACACAAATTCCACACACAATACACCCAGACCCAGAACAACTACTTGCAGAACATACAAATATTTGTTCCGTGCGGGAATCGAACCCACGACCCAGTGCGTAGCAGCCGACTCTATCAGCCACTGCACCAACCGTGCCGTCGTGTGCATACTAAAATAACGTATAAATAAGACATAACCATGGTTTGCCAAATTAAAATTTGCTACCCGCTGCGCTTGCACCAAGACATGAATTGGACCTTTCGTATAGATTTTAGCGCGAAACTTAATATTGCGGAACTCGTAAAACTCGCTGAATGACTGCCGTTGAGTACCGTTGTCTCGACATATTACGCGATATCCTAGCGAATAGCCCGATCACGACAAATAAAAATGTTACTCGCAGTCTTGTCACGATTTAACACTCAGCGTTTGTCGCTACCGTAATTTTGAAGAAAAAAATTATGGCTTTATGGATAGTAAACTGTATGTTATCAAACTTAACGGTGTGCTGCAAAGTATACTATACTCGCCAGCTTCAATTCTTTAGCTATTCTATTGCATAAAATAACAGGGAAACGAAAGAAAGTCGAGTCTAATAGTGCTTCAACACAAACCGACTCTATTATATTCTGGAACTCAAAACGTTCAGTACAGAGCCGGTAAGTATTGAGAAAATCGTGTTCGAATATCATTGGACCAATTTCAGCGACAGCCGTGTTGTTGAGTATATTATTCCCTCATCCGTTTAGTATGTTTTTCTTTTATTCGCTATGATGTAGCGTCACAAAAGGAGAAAGTACCCATTGCTGTGTTTATCTACTTAATAAAACTAACACCGATTGACTGACAGACAACGCACAGCTTAAACCGGTGGGTCTAGAAGCGTGAAATTTTGCACACAAGTTTTTTTTTTTTTCTTTTTGTTGGGCTTCTCGCATACATTTCTGGGAAATGTGGTTGCTTAACCGGTCATTTGCTGGCGAAGCCAAAAGAGGCCTCCAGCCAGGCTTAAATTAAATATTAAAAACTAAGCAGCTTTCGCTAAGGGCGCCCCCTGCGGGACACGAACCTCGGCTTAGGGCGTTGCTGGGGACAACAAGCTATTGTTTTGGGGACTGCTGGATCGGTATTATTTAAGTTGTTTTAAGGGACATTTAAAGCTACAGGCTCGGCACGGGCCGGCGCGAGCAAGAGACGGGAGGGAGAAGTGCTAACTTGAACGGGAAGGTGACGCGGCGATAGGCCTCCGCGACGTCGGTGAGGCGGGCATCCTCGGCGGCGAGGGCGGTACAACGGTCGGGTGCACACAAGTTATATTATGGGCGATATAAATAGGGGGCTTATAACGGGCACATGGCTATATTTTATATAAAAATGTAATCGAGAGAGTTAAAAGGTAGTATATTAGGTAGAATCCAAATGTAAATTCCTGATAAAGATGCAAATAAATTGTCAATGTCTTTTATCGTTGTATCGTCAGTTTATACACAATACCGGAAATTTCGCCATGGAAATCCATAAGTAAAATCGGTAAGCCATATTTATTTTTTATTTTTAAGTCTATCTATGACTAGGACCTTATCCTGTTGCTAGAAGCCAACAACAAAATAGTTTGGTAAATATATAAGTACATATTAATCAAATATTAGATATTTATTTTCAGATTTCATACCCAACGATATTATCCATAATTATCAAACTGTAGCAGACATCATAACGTATTCTGAATAGGTAATCATGTAAGATGAACTAAATGTTAATGTCCTAAGCCTATCAGATTATCTGCGAGTTGTTTTGTACCCAGAGTTATGCTTACACACACCAAACTTTCTCCAGCACAAATATTAGTATTCCTCCTACGCTCCCTAAGAATAATGTCAGTGCTTAAATTCGTTGTGAGCATTTATGAAACACCGCAAATATTTTCTTCTTTCTTATTAACACGAGTTTATTGAGTTAAATCTAATTGGGATGCTGCAGACGCCTTGCGTTTACCGAAAACAAAAAAGCCATTTCACGTGTAGTGTATCTAAGTTTTGAAGGTAACATAGGTACAAATAATTACGTGACGCGATTTCAAAACGTACGCGGCCATTTATATTATTTATGAAAGAGAAAAATAAAGAAAATATTTCTTTGAAATGTTTACTCGTACTTTTATAACAAAAACCCTTTCATAAATTCGAATGTCGTAAGAAATATTGGCTTAAATAAAATGGCAACAAAGCGAGAAAGAATTTTTATTGTGGAACCACATTCTGTTGGTGTCGGTTTCTCTAGCCGAAGAACATTCCAGCGTTTGTCACTTGATACGCGACTCGTGAGTATCCCGATCTCGTTGTTGAACCAAAAACCGATGCTCAGCAATACCTCATATAAAACACGGTTCTTTGATTTTATATTATGTTATATTAAGTTTAAAGCCCATATTAAACAGATCCTTATTAAAAAAGCTTATTATAGGGCTAATGACTATGTTGACGACAGAGATCTCTGGTATTGATTCTTTCTGCACATGTGGCTTCCCTGGAACCTTATTGATGAAATATGGATTTATCTAATAACAAATCAAAATTTGATAGTGATAGTAATTATTTTTCGAATATATTAGCTTTTGATATATATTGTCTATATAATATATACTTTGACATATTAATTTTACTGACATATTCAATATGACATTTAAAGCTCTGGCGTTTAAAATGCCTTTCATTTTATATAATTTAGTTTCTTCTACATTTTGTAAATGTGTGAACTTCGTCGACTTTATTAGTGCTATACATTAATTGTTATCAGTTTTCTATTGTGTTAGAGGCAATTGTCTGTTTTGTTATTGTGTGTATTTTACATTTAATTAGTCTACTTTGTTCGCACATACATAGCTTATTACCATGTAATAACAAAATTGTAGTATAACTTTTTTTGAAAAGAGTATATCCATGGAGTTTCTTGCCGGCTCTTCTCCATAGGACCGACTTTTCCGAACCGTGCACTTAACTTGACTTTTCGTAAGAGCCTATTAGGGCCTATATGAAATAAAAAATTTGAGTTTGAGTTTTGAGTTTACCTTTTTAACAAATTGTCCTTAAAGTTTTTTTGCAATAATAGTATATTATAACGAAGTCAGTCTTTGCCAATGACATAGGTATAAATAATTAATAAAAGGTATCCTTCCGTGTGGTGTCCGGATTAAGAATATAACACCAGTCCATCTCCTCCCGTGGATGTCGTAACAGGCGACCGAGGGACAATACAAGAGGGATGGGCAGCAGCTCCGTTCTGTGGTACAGTAGCCACCTGCCTGCCAAGCATGGTGAGTACTGGCAAATTCCCCCCAAAATGGCGGCACTATTGTGGAAATCTATGGAGTGTCAGTGTTCAGCAGTGGAACGTCCACTGACTGATTTTCATCACCCTACAAAATAATATTACCTACTCAAGTACGCTACACATACAGGGTGTCCAGTAAATAGCACGACATACTGCAGGGGGTGAGAGCTTGGGTCAATACCTACCAAAAAAACACAATATTAGTTCAGCAAAATCTTACAGATTTACAGTAGTACAACATTTTCCGAAATATCGAAAAATCTCTAGCTTGACACAGATTTTTAAGCATCTCGTAATGAAAAATTCCTTTTCTAGTTTTTTTTTTACCCTTAAATTAAATTATTTGTGAATAATTACTTTACTCATTGATAAGTCTTTATTATATTAAAAAGTAAAATGTTTTCAAGAAATACAACTTTTATTTAAATTTTCACAGTACAATTTTCTTATCGAAAATTTTGTACTACTGTAAATCCGTAAGATTTTACTGAACATGTATTGTTTTTTTGGTAGGTATTGACCCAAGCTCTCACCCCCTGCAGTATGTCGTGCTATTTACTGGACACCCTGTATAAGAACCCATTCAACTATTTAATTATGAATTGACTATTGTAGATTTTTATACTACTTACATTTAAACCATAAACAGGTTTTTGTGTATATTTTTCTTTTCTACGGGGCTACGTTTCGTCTTCTCTTCAAAGATGCTACTCGAATCTCATTTCGTAGTACATGCCATTTAAAAAATGTATTGTTGTTGCATAGGCATGGGGAGCTCTAGGCTCTCGTGAACAATCGCACCGGAGCCACCCATTGATGTATCCACGCTTGTAGGCACATCTCGGAGTGGGTAACTACTAACTGTAAAGTAGTCAGACTCTAGCGGAGGGGTGGTGACTATAAAGAGGCCGCCTCCCAGGCACATCTCGGTGAGGGTGTAAAGAATTCTCTGTCTCAGGGTGTGTGTGTGTCTAAGCATCGGTGTGTGCTGCGCTGACCGCGACCACATGGGCGATGGCTGGTTGTTACTCCGGCGCTTTCTCCTTCTCCGAGCGGGATCGGCCCTCTCCCAGTCTCGCTCTGCAGTCTCCTTCTGGAGCATGACGCTCTCACGGGAGATCACTGCACTCCAATTTTCATGCTCTGCCAGCATCACCGACAGTACTGCTGGTAGAGATATTGTCCGATCGTATCAACCAGGATCCACAGCTCGGCAGCCCACGCAGGGCACGAGAATTAGAATTTAGCTTACATAAATACAATTACAAAAATATTTTGTCTTTTGTTTTGAGCAATTGTATTTTTGTTGAATATAGCACCACTCCATCGCCTCCCGTGGATGTCGCAAAAGGCGATTAGGGGCCTCTGAACTAGAGAGATGGGCAGCAGCGTCCTTTCTGCTTCCACTGGTAAATTCTACTAAAATGATACACGGCTTATTTCAGCAGTGGACGTTTTTTTCAGCAACATTTCTGCTCTCACCAACCAAGCGTGGTGGTGACTACCCCAAAATGACGACACGCGGCGCATGGCCGGTCGTTTATGGGGGAGCCCTTTGTTCAGTATGTCTTTTGGCTGATATGATGATAATCTTGATCTAGTAACGTATTTATGTAATAATTATATGTAAGTTTACACCATGATCGAAAGACCGAGCTTTACGGCGTTGCATAATTTTTCCAACGGTCATTACAAGATAAGGTGCTCAGTCATGATAAAAAAGCAAGCTAGCTTTTACGATTAAGATGCAAAGAAAGCGTTTGGCTTAGGCTCATTTTAAAATCTTTCAGTGCACAATAAAAACTAATTACATAGACTTCCGCTTTGACGTCAAACTTCAAAATTAGAAGCCACAGTACCATCTCACTAATCACAGCACTATCTAAGTAGCACAATGTATTTTAATGAGCTGTCTCAGAATATTTGACTTTTGGTTTAATTTAAGTTTTTTAATATCAAGTAAACTAAATTTAACTATCTTAACTTGTGGATTTGGTTTTTCTCGCGAACATAACTAATTACCTAAATAAATACCGTGCCTAAGAAATAGAACCACCCCATCTCATACCGTGGGTGTCGTAAAAGGCGACTTAGGCGGAGCGGATTAGCCGGAGAATAGGCAGCAGCGTCCTTCGAATGCGTTTAAAACTTAACTAAGATCGCCAACTCGCTTACCGTGTGGTGATCATGGCAAGACCCCCATGAGCACACACAACCCATACCCAGACCGTACGTTGTGGTGATTTTTCTCTATTTTTGTTTCCCGGTTCGAGTTTGGGCTCATTTAATTTGTTTCGAAGAGTCCCATATATTACAATTGGTAACGAGAGCTTGATGATAGCGCCAGAAGTATGAAAATGGGACTCTTCATTGGCTACTAGTAAACCCCTCCCTCATTTGGTATATTTTAACGAGTCCCATACATCACAGTTGATGCCGAGGGTCTGATGATAGATAGATGGTAGTGGAACTCCTAAACTGCTACTAAAAACCCTTTGAGTACCCGCATCTGATTGGTTTTGTAGAGTCCCATACATTACAATTCACGAGTTATATTAGCTTGACCTGTATGTATGTATGAATGTACTACGTAACTATATATTAACATAATGGAATCTTGCAATTCAATTTTCACCCCCTTTTAGAAGTCCGATTGACTTCGAATTTTGCAGACCTATCGAGAATTGATGACAATACATTAATTTGCTCACCAAACCGTCTGCCAAGCGTGGTGAGTACTTGCAATATGACGACACAATTGTAGAAATCTATGGGGGAGGCTTTTGTTCAGCAGTGGACCTTGCGTGGCCGATATGATAATGATGATGACATTAATTTGATATGACTATGATCCGGTACTGTCCCTAGGATAATCAGCTCATGATTCATCATCATTTCGGCCGAATGAAGTCCACTGCTGGACACAGGCCTCCCCCAATGATCACCACAGTGACCGATATGGGTGTATTGTGGGCTCATTGGAGGGTTTTGCCATAATTGCCACGCTTGGCAGACGAGTTGGCGATCGCAGTTGAGTTGTTAATGTACTGGAAGGACGCTGCTGCCCATCCTCCGGCTAATCCCTTAGTAGACTTTTACGACACCCACGGGAGGAGACGGGGTGGTGGTATTCTGAGCTCATGATTAAACAAATGTAATAGTATTATTTATTTGTAGACTAGACATTGTATAACTATTGTATTATATACATCTAGTGACACCTTAACGAAAACTAATACCACGGATTACATGATTCTGAAGCCGTTAGCCGCGTTAGAATTTTGCATCAGTCTTTTCATGAATTTTCTGATTGTTTTTTTTAGTTTATTTAACTGATTTCCTCTTGTCTAAAATCATTGTTTTCGTCTATCCTAACGCTATTTTGAATAAAAACACAGTTAACTTTTTATTTATACAACTGCAATGTAAATAATACTTAACTAAACGGCTGTCGTTTCGCTACAGTTTACTGATGAAGTCATCGCTTGCATAATGCATAATGTACCGTTTTGATCGCGTTGGTTACGATACATTGCGTGTTCAAAAATAGACAATAACTGTAACCTATTTTTTCCGAGACAAATGATTTTCCGATTTTCACGATAACCCTAAGTGTAACTTCTTATCAAAGTTTTCATTATCTTGTCATTTACACCATGTATAAATTTACTATATACGAGGAAATAATGAATTTTTTGGTTTAATTTTGCTTTAAAACTACATAATAAGATCAGAATATAGTTTCGGATATGGTTGGTTCAGTGGCTGATACAGTCGACAACTGCGCTCCGGGTCGCGGGTTCGATTCCCGCACGGAATAAGTATTTGTATGATCTGCAGGTGGTTAGTCCGGCTCTAGTGTGATCATACGAGGACCTAGAGCCCCCTTAGGTGCCTAAGATGACCGCCCCTGTGGTTTTAGCCGGTAGAAGTCCGGCATAACCCTCCGTCCTTCCCAGGGATGGACGAAGTTCCTGTGCTCGATAAAAAAAATAGCTGATCCGGGTCTGGGTGTACAATACAAATGAAATTAGTGTCTGTAAACGCACCCATGACACAGGAAATATGATAGGGTGGAGCAAAGTTTAAAAAAATAACTACCTTATCAACCCATTACTGTCCCGCTGCTGGACTCGGGCCTTTTCTCACGATGAGAAAGGTTAGGCCTTGCTCCACCACGCTGCGGCGCGGACTATACACACCATTAAGAACATTTTTTTAGAGCCCTCTCAGGTGCGCTTGTTTCCTCCCGATGTTTTCCTTCACCGTTAAAGCAAGTGATAATCAAATGCTGATAAGCACATGAATCCAACTAAAACCCACAAAATATTTACTTAATATAAAATACAATCGTGGTTCACATTTCATTAAAAGCATTTTTGATTAGTTAAATGTTTAATTTTATATATTCTGTAATATTATGTTATTAATTGGGATTATGTAGATATAGCGGGGCAGTTATTTCTACAGACATTTAAACAGTATCTATACTATACATATATTGAGGTTGAATAATTTGACCGGTGAGGTTGCATAAGAACGTGCGAATTTAAAACTATCACGCACTTAAAACGCACTACAATGACAATACATTTGTCTCGGATGTTGTAGTCTTGTGTGAGATATTGTCCTTAACTATGGAATGTGTTCGGGATGACTGAGAGATAACGCCATATGAAAAAGAAAACGAGAGCATTATTCACGGCACCGTCTGTCGTTTTGTCAAGTCCTTTGTGAGATAATATTTTGTATATTAGTATTAAGTTGTTAAAAAAAGCCCTACACTACTACATATATCTCGTTTCGTGGGTACAGTTTAAAGACAAAATCTCTCATGCACAAACAACCCAACATACAAACACTCGAAACAACTTAATGTAGGCCATACATACACTTGTTCCGTACCGGAACCCAACCCACGACACGTAGCGCAGAAAACCAAGCAACTAGCCTCTGCGTCAAACGCACCGTCAGAAAAAAGACCACAGAAAAATAATTTAATGTCCATTATTTATGTACGCACGTGTACGCACCATGGCTACATATCAAGCTATACATTTCCAGTATAAGCAGATCTCGTATTGTATAGACTTTCCTTACGATGAGAGATCCGCTCAAACTGGATTTGTATAGCTTAATGTGAATATTTGAACAAGTTTAAAATTTGAACGTTTGTAAGTAATGCAAATATTTATACAGTGGTTGAATATGAATGACTTAGCTGTACTTCTAGTGTGGTCATTGAACGTTTTATATTTTTATTAATTTCCGTATAATGCAAATACATCTATTCCAGTTTCACGGCCACGAATTCGTAAACGTACACAACAGAGTATATTAATGTAGGTCTTTCGTTTTTCAGATATCTGTTACATTTAACGTAAGCAGTTGCTTTTCATCATCTAAAATTTAATTTCAGTGCTTAATACTAAGGTTGTCACTTATAAATATTACAGAAAACCCCTAATATTTATCAAAAATAACGTAATATTGACCAAAGAAAAAGAACAGTTCTATTATTTAAAAAATCATTTCATATTTTTCGGTATAAGGATTAATTTTTTAATTATTAAAAAGCAGTGAATTGAATAGCTTTCTTAGGTTTTCGCGAGTATTACACGTTATAATAAAACACTTTTAAACGGATTCTATCGCGTATATGTTAGATGTTTGTTTTTCCTGACGTTTCGAATGCTTTGCGACCACGAATGCTGCATGAATGAATAGCTTTCGTTTTTGTAAAATACGTATGTATATATGAGATTTGAGGAATATATGTCATTTTATATAGTGTGAAAGTTTTAACGCTTCTTTTTGTCTATATTCAATAAACTTAAATTTTATAACGGTTCAATTACATATATAACTACTTGGGTGCCGAGGATGACCGCCCCAGTGGTTGTAAAAGCCCCTGAATGCCCCTTCGCCAATCCTCGGAGCAGAGGAATTTCATAACGAATTTCTACTGGGATCATCAATAAAACAATATTAAAATGGGGCTAATCCTGCATGGCACCACACGTAGCTCGTCACATCGAGATTTTATTTTCTGGTCTCTTATGCCCATTAATATCACTAGCTACAGTGCCCTTCAAACCGGAAAACAATGTTTAAACTGTGATTTAAACACTCCTGCTTGGCGGTAGAATATCTGGAATTACGGTGGTATCTAACTAGCTCGACTCTTGCAATAAGTGACCAGTAAAAGCTTGGTCTGAAAAAGTTTCATACGAGATGTAATAATATCAGCGTGTAATTAAAGGTAGGTAGTTCTACGAGGTAGATTTTTTTAAACGTTTCGCTCACTATGATTTATCCTGTGTGGAATTTGTGTTTGTACGCACTGTGGGTGCACGCAAATTCCACAGAATACAAAACCCAGACCCGGAACAACAAACTTTTTTTTCTTTTTTATTGGTTTCCAGTGGAAATTCTACATGGAACTTCCTTCACCCCGGGGAAGGGCGAAGGGGTATACCGGACTCCTACCGGCTAAAACCACTGGAGCGGTAATCTTCGGCACCGAAGGGGGGCTCCAGGTCCTCGTAAAATCACACTAGAGCCGCCCATTGGTGCCACGCCTTTAGGCACATCACGGAGGGGATTACTGTAAAGCGGTCACCCCTTCTAGCGGAGGGAAGGCGACTGTAAAACGGTCAACGTCAACGGTCACGGCAAAGTCCGTGTGGTGATTAATCCGGTTAAGAATATAGCAACACTCGATTTAATCCCGTGCATATTGTAAAAGGCGACTGAGGGACTCTAAACATGAGGGATGGGCAGCAGCGTTCTGTGGAACCGCAGCCATACTACGTTCACCAACCCGCCTGCCAAGCTTGGTGAGTACTGGCAAAGTCCCCCCAAAATGACGACGCAGTTGTGGGAATCTATGGGGGAGGCAATTGTTCAGCAGTGGACGTTCTTTGGCTGATATGATGAGGGCAAAGGCCTCTTCTCAAATAGAGAGAAGGAACGGGCATTGATCACCACACTTGCTATCTGCGTGTTGGCGATTTCACACCAATATTGATACAAACCAGGTTTAGAACCCGCCACATATTGCTTAAGAAGCAAGTACGTCAACTTCCGGGACACAACGACACAATGCGGGATTTAAAAAAAGCATTAATTTTGCTGGGGACAAATTTCGGGATTAATTTCGCACTGTTGATCGGTATTCGATAATGTTATATTTATCAATGTAGATATTAGTGGCGTTATTTGTACGTAGGTAATTAAAATCAATTTTGAATGAAAACTTATTAAATTATAATCACACAGTAATTGCATCAATTTTGAACAAGGTTTTCAGCGAATATGAAACACTCAACAAAAACGGCTATTCTCAGTTTCACAATTCTTGTCAATAAAACATCACAAAATCTTACCTCACCACGAAAAAAAATGTTACAACCACTATCACTTGCGTTAAAATTACGAAGAAGTAAATATTAAGATCATATTTTTTAACGTTTAAAATATTAAGTCATCCTTTAGTGCAAATAACTGCGTGAACACTCCACATTAACGTTCGATCACAGACTGGGCCGGCGCGGGCGCCGCGATACGATTGTCGATACGCGTTTGAGCACAGCTGCCTTGCCCCGTAACTTCTCTCACTACATATAAAAAATAAACTTGTCCGGAAATAAGCCTACCTACTGAAAAGAAAGGGAAGTCTTAGGACTTATAAACACGGATACTTCTTGCATCGAGGACATTTACAAAAGCGTAAGGGTGCAATGTCAATTAAAAAGGAACTGTAAGGTACCGTACAGTTTGCGGTAGTATTGAGTAAACATCTATAGGTCGTGTGGATAGGGCTTTAGTTTAAAACTAACATGAATAGTTCCGGTGAATGTACAGTAACGTTTGGGTGCAATGTATTTCCATGTCTTAAAATATACGAATTGGGAAGAGGAAGAATGTCTCAAAAAGTAGTAATTTCGAGAAAATTCAGAAACATTGTTTTACCCTATATATATATATATATATATATATATATATATATCTACTGGCTACGAATGTGCCGTGTGGTGCCGGCTACGAATAGCACCAACCCATATCATCCCGTGGGTGTCGTAAAAGGCGACTAAGCGATTAGCCGGAGGATGGGCAGCAGCGTCCTTCGAATAAATTAACAACTTGGCCGCGATCGCCAACACGCCTGCCAAGCGTGGCAATAATGGCAAAACCCCCCCAATGAGCACACAACACACCGATGTCGGTCTTTGTGGTGATCTTTGAGGGAGGCCTGTGTCCAGCAGTGGACTTTATTTGCCCGAAATGATGATGATATACTGAGCAGACTACTACATATCAAGCTATACAATTCCAGCTTAAGCTTACCTCTAATATACGGAACGCCTATACAATCGAGATCAGCTTATAATACGTAAAAGTATAAATTGATATGTAATTACTTTTTCACAAAAAAGAAAGTGACTTTCATACCATCAATACCGGGAGAAAACACAAACTTTTGTTTCTGCTACCAGGCTTTCAGAAGATTAGGAACTCATTTAAATCTCCGTTATTACAACAAAATATCAAGCCATATTAACGAATTGGCCATTATTGGCATATTAAGATTAAGGTAGGTAATATCACTAGGACGGACTAGCTAAAGAAAATGCTTCTTTAAGAAATTTTTCTTCAATTCTAAGCAAGCTAAGCAATCAAAGTAGTGTTTTGAGGGTTCATTATTTGGATTTACAATTACATACATAAAATACAACTAGCGTTTTTTTTATATTGAATAGGCTCGCGTTTGAACGCTATCTCACCTCATGTTAAGCGACGATGCGGTCGATGGAGGTACCTAGTATAAACCTGTTTACTCGTGACTCGAAGATTGGAAAAACAGACTGGCAATTAGTTCAACTTCTGAGCGGTTCGCCCGAAAAACGTGGAAGCAACACGCTTTATAACCTAACTCTGAAGCGGCCAAATTGGTATATGAGATGGTTGCTGTAACACTATATCCCTCTCCGTCACAATAACTTCTAAAATAACCGGGTAATTGGTGTAACTAGCAATAGTTTAGGGTATGATGAGGCTGACATACCTTTGTAAGGTAAAAGCCTCTAAATTAAAGGAGAATAAAAAAATAATAAAAAAACACGCTTTATAGGTGTGGGTGGAAAATCAGCCATGTAACAGTTGTCCGATGATTGAATGCATTAAATCGTGCAATTCCAATGCACACTCGCCGAAATGTATCCGATTAAAATCCGACAAGCTTGCAACTCTGCGTCAATGCTCTAGCTCTGGAGCCTTGCCTCGACCAGAGGATCGTTTTAATGAGCCTCTTAGCGCGTCTCTCAATCAGCTCTAGCACTTTAAGTTGGTACATGACGGTACCATCCCGAAGATGATGGCAGTATCCCACACACGAATGAATTTGCGCTTGGTATAAGTTGAGCAGCTGTTCCGGTGTGAAATACCGTCTCACCTTAGATAGAAAGCCAAGCTTTCTTGCAGCCAGTTGAGGTTTTGACTTGATATAGGAGCCAAAGTTGAGAATGGACGTGAAAGTAACGCCAAGATCGAGGTGTTCAGTATGGATACATCACGCAAAGTTTAGGAATCAGATGGAATTGACTCACCTTGGCGGAAAAATTACACCTAGGTCTTGACAGCATTTAACCTGACCAAATTGGCATCACCCCACTCGGAGTCTGCCGTCAGGGTCAAATTCAAGCGTTCGACCATGGACTCTTTAAGGCACTGGATCTGTGACGCACTTATTCGTGCATTGGATATGTATCTCTCAACAACGGTGCGGTCGTCTGCGTCTGGGACAGTCGAGAACATCTTTTTTAGAGAAGGATAACGGTGTGCAGGGTAGACACACAAAGTCCGTAGTTCTTTTTATTATTATTAAATACATGTTTTCATTGGAACATGAGAATTTTCTATACAAAATTGGCATACATTTAAAGTGTTTTCTTTTTTGATGAAATAATCGTATTTTTATTGTTTATAAAAAATATTTTGTGTATCTATCGCATGAAAAATCTTTGGTACTTTGATAGATTATGTATCTAAGCAGCAGTTAAGTTCTCAAGTTGATAGAAATAGCCGAGTTATTTTGTAAACTGTTTTTTTTTATAGAGAAATTCTTTACTAATTTATTATTCTAAAAGAAAATCTAACCTATCCTACTGTTCCCTTAAAATAAAGTTGACTATTTTTGTAGGACCCTATTAATATATAATTACCGACTGTATAACGGTACCACCTCCCCGCTGGCGTCAGCTTGGTCTGTTACGTTGATGACACTCTTGTGTTGGCCAGCGGGTAGTACTCCGAGGGAACCATCCAGCTTGCCGAGCAAGCGGTTGCAATTGTCGTGGCCAAAATCCACGCCCTGGGTCTGCGGATAGCACCTCGAAAAACCGAGGCGCTATGGTTCTACAAACTGCCAACGAGCAGAGAACCACCCACTTCGTGGATACGCGTTGGTGACGCGCGAATCGTGGTGGGCCCGTATTTGAAGTATATGGGGCTCACTCTGGTTAGTCGTTGGGGCTTCGAAGAGCACTTTCAGCGCCTTGTTCCCTGAGTCGAGAGGGTAGTGGGCGCACTACACCGGCTGCTGCCCAATCTCGGGGGACCATGTGCGGAAGTTCGCCGTGTCTACGGGGGGTCATGCGGTCCGTGGCCCTTTACGGGGCACCTGTATGATCAGCTCGACTGTCAGGTGCCTAGCGCTGCAGAACCAAACTTCACGGATACGGATCGCACGAGGATACCGAACGGTGTCCTTTGAGGCGGCAACTCTCCTGGCGCGTTTACCGCCGTTTGACATTCTGGCGGAGATGGATGCGTGGGTCTACGATCAGACACGCCCCCTCCGCCAGGGGCGTTCGAAAGGCTGAGGCGGCTAGCTCGGCGACGTGCGCTTGGAAACAGGTAGGTACCACCGCAGTGCCAGATATTCGCCGCTAAGCAGTAGTATTTAAACTTTAGAAATTACTATGCTTTTGTTTGAAGTTTGAAGGGCACCGTAGGAGGAGACGGAGAGAGAGAGGAGGACGAGAAATCGTCGAATCGAATCTCGAGATGACGAGCGCAGTGTGATGCCTCGCAGGATTAGTCCTGGGTAGCATTCTAATTGTTATGGGCAGGCATGTCGCTTACCACCGGGCGAATTACTGGTTCAACCAGTCACCAAGTTGTATTATTATATATAATTAATAAACTCCAAATTGTGGCGCGTGGCAGCACGGCATTTTCAAACGTTTCAGAGGGACTAAGGAATGATCGTTTCGAATTCCGTGTGGCGTCCGGATTAAGAATATAGCACCACTCCATCTCCTCCCGTGGATGTCGTAAAGGGCGACTAAGGAGGGAATCTAAACCAGAGGGATGGGCAGCAGCGTCCCTTCTGTGAAACGGTAGCCATACTGCGCTCACCAACCCGCCTGCCAAGCGTGGTGAGTATTGGCAAATACCCCCCAAAATGATGACACAGTTGTGAAGGTCTATGGGGGAGGCCTTTGTTCAGCAGTGGACGTATAAATGGCCGATATGATGATGATGAAGGAATGAGCTGCAACACTATTTAAAAAAAGCCGCTCATAAATATGACGACGTTTCAAGCCAATAAAATTAAATAATTTCTGAGTGAACCCCGTAGTAAATTTCAAGCCTTTAATTAGACAGACGAAAATACGTTAGATTAAGCCACTATAATGTCCTTTTTTATACACGGTTTATATATGAGCAAATATTTAAGATTCCACTCGACGTACATTTTAGGGCTAGCAAAAGTGTTCCATCGTATTATATTGTTACAACTTATTGACATACTAGACTTTGCCCACGGCTTCACCAGCGTATGATTCGGCTTATTACGGAAAGGTTCTTTTCTCCTGGGATAAAATCCGGGTTATGATACAGATGAAGTTTGGCATACAGCATTGTGCATCAGGTCGCGAAGCACCCTAAAATAGGGTTAATTTACACAATGTCTGATGCCTGTGTTAGGTTAGATTAGTCACATTGTATTAAGTCTGCTATGGCTAATTCATAATAAGGCCAATCTTGACTTTGCCCTAATTTCATAAACTTACAAACCGAATGTCTACACTCTAAAAGTGCTCCTGACATTTTAGTTTGTTTCTGTTTTATTCTATGGTACTTCACAACCAACCAGTTGCATTCTGATCCGTGAACGATCGGTGAGGTTAAGTTTGGTGTGGTGGCCGGATTAAGAATATAGCACCACTCCATCCCTCCCGTGGATGTCGTAAAAGGCAAATAAGGAAGTCTAAACAACAGGGACGGGCAGCAGCGGCCCTTCTGTGAAACAGCAGTCATACTGCGCTCATCATGCCAAGCATGGTGAGTTTTGGTAAATTCCATAACTGTTGACACAGTTGTGGAAATCTATGGGGGAGGCCTTTGTTCTGCAGTGGACGACATGATGATGATGAAGAGGTTAAGCAACGATGACGTGGTGTGTCTGGGTGACTACATAGTGATATTTGAGCTGAGCGGCATTGAACAATTCTGACACACCCACGGATATAGACACCACTAACCATACGATAAATAAATCAATCTATGATAGTCATATACAGGAAAATCCAGTGCCACTGAATCTAAAACAAATATTGCAAACGTGTACTTTGAAGAATTATTTCTGTTAATTTTTAGGCTATATTATTATATGCTACAATGTTTATTCATTGATAGTGAACTAAATAGCTACAATAATAAAGCATGCATTGAGTTTGAGAAATATATTTTGGATTTTATTTATTTATAATTTATGTTTATTCAGCGATAATTGATTAGAATGATTAAATCCTATGAAATTTCCGTTCTGCAGTACTGACCACTTCAATTTTTTCAAGCTATATGAGCTGGGGTAGGAGGCTCTCCGTCATCCGCCGTACTCACCAGACATTGCGCCTACAGACTGTTTTCAGAATTTAGATAACTTTATGGCGGGTAAAAAATTAAATAACCGAGAGGCAGTATAAAATGCCTTTGAAGAGTTTGTCGCGTCCCGTCCATATACTTTCGATAAACTGCCACCGCGTTGGCAAAGATACATCGATTGTATGGGTGATTACTTTGATTAAAAAAGAAAAAGAAAAAAATATATATTTATGCCTAATGTAATTGTACAAAGCATAAATAAATAGATAATTTAACTAGACTTTTTTCGTAAAAACCCCAATTTCATGAGCAAAGACCTAATTATATACCTACTATAGGTATGTACAGACACTTTTATACAAATAAATAATGGTTTGGTATGTATAGTCGATGAATTGCATCACCTTAATAAAGTTGGAAATTTTCAGTCCATGCCCATGGTTCTGCCACTAGTTCCTATGTGTATGAGATCAAAAGCTTGCTTGTGAAGTGTACATTTTAATAATTATAAAAAAATCCTGTTGGTGTCAACTAATTTTCATAGTTCTTATTGACGAGAGTAATAAAACAACTGAATTGTTTTCACACAAGTAAAGATAGGCGCAATAACTTGTTAAAATAATAAGTAACAATAAACATCTAAACGATTAGATTGCATCATGAGTTGCTCGTTACAATTGATTCGAGTATTTACTACGTACCATACATAGTACATGCGTAGGTACCAATGTGTATTTGTTGCGTTATCAGGGTATAAAGTATTCATTTTCGTTTGTCGAGCCAAAACTTTTACAATGCATTGTTTCTGTGCGAATTTATCTATAAGTACTTACATTATCGTTATTTCGTATATTTTATAACCGATCAGTAAGTGCAACTGGCTATGAGCGCCTGTTGCTCATTGGTGTCAACCCATACTACAAATTTCCCAATTAGTTTTTTCGTACAAAACGCAATTTCATAAGCAAAGACCTAATTATATACCTACTATAGGTATGTACAGACACTTTAATTCAAATTAATAATGGTTTTGTATGTACAGTCGATGAATTGCATCACCTTAATAAAGTTGGAAATTTTCCAGTCTATGCTACATACAGCTTAATGAAGCGCTTTGGCTTATCCGCAGGTGGCGGGTAAACCACCAACACTAGCGTACCCAAGGAGTGTTAGCGTCAGGTAGGCGGCCGCCTGTAAAACTCCTTTGCCAAAACCGTTGCACCATGACTAACATATTGCCCCGACCCCAAGTAACTAGGGGACCAAGGCAGGAAGAAGAAGCTATACATACAAGTACTAAAATAAAATTCTGTTTTAACATTTTAATTATATCGTCTTACATATTTGTATGAGTTTTTGTAATAAAATGGTGCGAAAAGTATTTTTTGTGCTCAAATAGGGTTTGTTATACAGGAAATATTCAATTTCATTGCATAAAGGAAATTATACATTACCATTATTACATTTACACGTTTATTACATATTATTTTTATAAATCCTATACTCTTAGCCTACATACTGATGGTTACTTTAAGTAAGGCGTCATTAGCTTTATTCATGAGAAAACAAAAATTGCGCATTTACATGTTTTTTCTGTTACTTGAGCAGAATTCGAACAGATTGCTTTTTCAAAATTATGACAAACTAGATTGTCATTTTATAGAAATTAAATGTATTAAAATATATATAAATTAAAAAAATGAGCCATTTACTTTCATTTCCAAAAATACAAACAAGTAAGTCCTTTGCAAGTCCTGATCCTTATTACTTAATCCGTTGGTGTAATAATACAGGCATAAGGGTAATAATTAAAAAAGCTATAGGAGCAATTTCCCTTTCGAGTAACAAAAAAAAAACATAAATATGCAATTCAAGCTTATGACTCCTAGCACCACTTTGCTATTTCTCATAGTTTCGGATTTGGCTATACAATCCCATCTCAAAAATCCACCCTGTAGCAACATATAAAATGGAATACAACTGAATTGTATTCAAACAATAAATATCGAATTTGATACTTAAATTGATACTTGATGAAAATATAAATTTTTGACATATTGAGATTTTAGGGGGAAATTTGCCAGTACTCACCACGCTTGGAGGTGGGTTGGTGAGCGCAGTATGGTTACTGTTTCACAGAAAGGATGCTGTGCCTATCCCTCTGGTTTAGAGTCAATTTGTTTTGTTTGTTCTATGACCTCTGGCTGGAGTGGTGTTATATTCTTAAACAGGACACCACACAATATATTTTGATATATCAACATATTTAGAGCTAGTCTCACTTCACTGAACCAGTCACCCAGAAACTAAATGCTTCCTCTCTTTGCTACAATATTCATAAATATTTCAGACCTCAATAAAATAGTCAATCAATTAATTATTATCTTTTTGTTATCTTGTTGTACACTCACTAATGAATTTTATAAAATGTTTGTATTATTTTTTTCATGGAAAAAAAATCTGCTGCTGTTCATTAACTTGGTTTTCATCAATCATTATTATGAAATGGAATTCTGTTTGGAAGTTTCTGTGCAGATAATAAGTGTTATCTAACAACCACATGAATGAACTTGTAGGGGAGGTCTTAGATAACATATCAAAGCATCAGAATAAATGGATTTTATCATACATGGCAAAATTTATTGTTGTTGTAAAACTTTATCATATAATAAGAGTTTGACTGATATCTTTAAGACTTAAATTACTTTGCCAGTTATTTTGATGATAGATATCATTTGGCACACATTGCTTCTAAGTTCCTATTTATCTTGTGAACTAGTGCTGTGACCCATCATAGCAGAAGTATAGTTTACAAGTTTAACTGGCTGCACAGAAATAACATCAGCTGTCTGCCAGTGAAAGCCCTGTAGAAATCAGTCCAGCCATTTCAGAGATTAGCCAAAACAAACAGACAGACCGACAGACAGACAGACAAAAAAATATGTTTTTTTTGTTGTAGGTACTGTATATACTTTCATATGCATTTAGTAAAAAGCTGTTATTTTGACATTACAAACAGACACTTATTTTTATTTATTTGTATAGATAGGTAGTAAAATTATAGTTACTTAAATTTATTTGTAATTACAGTATATAATAGGCATAATATAATAGTTACAATTAAACTAATGGTTGATATTGTTTCTAGATTACTATTACACAAGCGTAAACGTAAGTGATGACCCCTCCCCCGGGAAGACAGCAGTGCGCTCATGGTCAGATGCCACTGCACAGTGCAAAGCGAGGCTTGGGGGGATCCTTTACAATCCTCCCCGAGAAGTGCCTGAGGGGCGACCGTTTTACAGTCGACTTCCCTCCCTCCCTAGAGGGGGTGACCACTTTATCACTCATCCCCTCCGTGATGTGCCTAAAGGCGTGTGGCACCAATGGGCGGCTCTAGTGTGATCTTACGGGGGCCTGGAGCTCTTCATCGGTGCCAAAGATGACTGCTCCAGTGGTTTTAGCCGGTAGGAGTTCGGCTATACCCTTCCCCCGGGCGAAGGAAGTTCATGTAGAATGTTCACTGGACACCAATAAAAAAAAGCTTACTGACATAATATTGGCTTAAAACTGTATTAATCGTGCATCGCCATGGGTGCCTTATATCATACTACTAATATCCGTCAAAGCAATTATCTCACGCTTGACGTCCGAGTTAAGTATTTCTCCCAGATGTTGATAGCCTATATAAGAATTTGCAACGTATACCGTACTTGTTTTACATAAATTAAATGGCATTATTATTTAACTATAACAATAGTTTCATTGATCTTTATGATATAAAACTGTAATTCATATAATTGATTTAAAATAAACAAACTTACCGTACCGTTATGGCCTGCGGAATAATCTTGAATTGCTTTTCATTAAATTACGAACATTATCGATCACTTGCTTGGTTATTTTTAATTCAATATGGTACTCAACATTTTAATTTAAAATAAGACTTTCACATCCGTGCGATAGAAAGTAGTTTCGAAATTCGATGTGGAATCCGAATGTTGACAAAATCAGAGTTACGGTTTTGCTGTCAGTGTCAATTTGACTTTAGCAACTTAGCAACAGACTAGTCGTAGCTAGTAGATACACTTTTTCGTTGATAGTACGTTTAGTGAGTACTACCCTTCTCAATAATGAAAAACATGAGTCGTCTGAAACTTCATTAATTATGTCTTTTCTGTTAGTAGGTACATCCCTATTAAAAGTGGGACACAACACCAATAAACTAGTTGGTAGTCTGTGATAGAGGAGATTGCATCATCTTGCTGTTAGTCTGTTACTATGGTCACAGATATTATAATACACTAGTATAGATATCCAATCCCATACAAAGAAATGGTACCTCCTTAACTCTGGCTAGCGAACAACGCCATCTATGAGTTCGCTTAGGTACTAGGCGGCATCGATAATACTAGATGGCGCTGTTTTATCCTTGGACTAAGGCCAAGTAACTGTAGAGGGATAGTATTAAGCATTAGTGGTGGTTAATACAGCATCTAGCGCGATTAAATAGCGCGCTATGTGCACGCAACGTATAACGCACGCCATGCCGGCTCAAACTTGACGCTATAAAAATAGCGCCAGTAAAAATAACGAGTAGCGAGTATAATCGCGCGAGCAATGGCATAGCGAGGGCGTGGCGAGCCGGGTGGCAATCATCGCATGAATTCGCGCGCTGTCACTCATTATCTAATGCGTTGATTATAATATTTATTTATTTTAGATACACTAACAATGTACATACATTAAAATTTCAAAAAGTTAAAATATTATCATAAATGATTATATATATCATTTGATGACGTCAATAATATGTTATTGATATGACACATCAACAATTCCGTTCCATGAAAACTGCTGTAAGACATTAATAATAAAAGAAATATAACCCTATCTTATATTAATTAGTACAAAAAAATCTATTATCCTAAGCCTGGAAAGTATGTGGAAAAGTTCATTAACTTTTCTTTACTTCTCCATTTTATTTTGATAGATATTATTTTACGTATCGAATAAACTATAACGTATTCAAGATCAAGAATATAAAACAACGCGCTGTACATATAAAGCGAGCTGTCTTAACACAGTGCGCTATCTGTCCAACGACATTTAGCGTGATTCAAAAATATTCACCACATTTTCATCGCGTCAGTCGCGTACGCCAGTTCGTTATAACTATAGCATGTAAAATAGCGCGTTATTTTATAATAGCACATAGTCTATAGCGCGCTATTGCCATATAGCGTTTTTGAACACCACTATTAAGCATAAACAAAAAGTCTATTACCACCTATTACGAGTAAGGATGAGCTAAAGTGTTATAATTTTTCAATGAAGTATACTGCTGTGTTATATTTTTTAAACTGTTGTTTTAAAGTGTTATAATATTTATCAAAATGTTATATCTTAGAGTGATATATGCGTCGTTGTATGATAATTAAAGTGTTGTTTATTATAATTATAATGAGTTGTATTTTATTTTTGGTTAAAGCGTTGTTTGTTATAATTATAATGAGTTGTATGTTATTTAGTGTTACATTATATTGAAAGAGTTGTATTACATCGTAAAAGTTAAGATTACGATTCTATTTTATTTAGTCTTTTGAGTTTTATTTGGTACAAAATAAGTTGTGTTCATATCTAGAACACTAAAACCATTTACACTTTACACTAGACCTATATTTACACCTTATAGCATACGTAATCGAACTACGATGATGATGATGATGAAAACTAAATTATAATATTTACTAAACCAAACTACCTACTTGTTCCAAAATTTAGCAAAACCTAAACATTGTGTAGTTTGTCGGTAGCAACCGCAAATAAATATTCGCAATTTAAAACCAATGAAATATGTTCGGTGCAATGAACTCTAAACTGTTATAATGTAATTCTTGGAATTCATTATAATTTAATCATGCTATCTCATTATTTTTGGTTGTAGCAAGTCAAAGTAGCTCTTATTTCTAAATCCAGAGTGCTCATTTAACATTGAATAAGTAAAATAAACGCCATCTATTATAAGTTAGATTGAATTACTTAGTTCTTCGATATCGTACGTACATGTACTGTGACCTAAACAAAGCTAGATGGCGCTGTAACCAAAATATCGAAATTAAAATTAAAACAATGGCTATAATGTATATTATAACAGTCTTGTTAGATTTCTAATAATTTGTTATAATATATTTGAATATTTAATGTGCCCATTGCAGTGCACCAAACGCCCAACTTTAATTACGAGCACATGCGCAACGTCATATGAAAGAAAAAGATGACTATAGAGCATTGGTTACAGCAAAATACTCGAATGTACCGTTTCGTACTATACCTGAGCGTTCCCGAACAACACGCGTCAACAGGCAATTAGCAAATTTTTCGATAATTTGCGTTCCAGAAACCCGCAGATTGTGACGTTAACAGTCCGTCCAAAAATAGAATCAATTTATAACACTTTTTCTTTAACAGATTAATATTATACCTACCCATGTAATACATCCATGGTTACACCATGTATGTATGTGGGTAGGTATAACATTAATTTGGTAAAGAAAAAGTTCCATACTGCACGATTCTGTATAGGTAATACGTGCATGGTATATGGGTTATACCTATCACCTACTTTTTTTTTCATTACGATACAAGGCATATCCACCAATTTAACCAACCACCAAGTAGATTCCATATTATTTCATGGTACGCCTATGCGTAGCGCGCCATTTTTATAACATTACAAAAAAGATTTTTATGCGATTAGATAAAGTAGAGTCTAAAACTGGACATAACTAGGTATTAAAACACTCATGTGGTACTATAAAAACAAACATTCGTGTTTTAATACCCCTCTTTATGCAGTAACAGTTTCATACACTACTATTATATTGGGAAAATTTGTATACTGTTTTAAATACAACTGCCATCTATGCCGTATTGATTAAAACCTAGTATGAATGTGTCGACCGTTGGCAGGAGATGGCTTTAGCTTCTATGCAACTTTTCAGAGCCACCATATTTATTTTATTTTTATAAAACGATGTCCCATACTAGGATTTCTCCATGTCGTGGGTACAGTTTATAGACCTAAATCTCACATGCACAAACACCCAGACCCGGTACAACTATCCGTAAATGATACAAATATTTGTTCCGTGCGGGGATCAAACCCGCGACACGTAGCGTATCAAGCCAATTGCTTAGCCACTGCGCCAACCTTGCCGTCAAATTGTATGACTTTCACCCTCTGGGTACTAGTATAGTTTCAATCAGATTCTTCCTTTCTGGATTCTGGAACCTGGATCGTTATTGCAGAAATTAAAATAATATGACCTGCCTCATAAAAATACTAATTTAACAAAAATGTCTATCATGTTATTATCCAAACTTAAAGCCATAAAATATGTCTTAATATGCATTTAAAAATACCCGTTTGAACTTTATATAATGTCAAAAAAGTCACATGTTGTCTGAGTCCTTTCTGCTTTATCATATCAGCCAAAAAACGTCCACTGCTGAACAAAGACCTGCTACATAGGACGTCCGCATACTCATCACGCTTGGCAGGCGGGTCGGGGAGCTGCTACCCACCCCTCTGGTTATAGTCCTTTACGACATCTACGGAAGGAGAAGGAGTGGTGCTATATCCTCAATCCGGACACAACACGGATGTTCTGCTTATCTAAGCCCAATTTAAAACAAAACTTAAGTTGGTTTTATAATATTTCGCTTCAAATTATATAAACATTAAGCACATTACATATAATATTCGCCTTTTTACTTTCAGTATTTGACTCAAACTAGACTGCATATACCACCAATATGTCTCCCGTAAGTATCTTATCTTTTTCCTGCCCCCCAGCGTCACTCGTTTTAGGGCCCACCAGTACAATAGTTACAAACTTTCACGCTATTTCGTCACGTTCATGCGTTAAGGGCAATGTCAATAGTCACGCATGACCCTACTTTTTGAAAAGTATACCCCGTTACCGGTTCAGCAGTTCCCACAGTATTACGCATGACGAAACTTGCTAAACATGTGTCTACTTTGTTATTCATTGGACCGAATGCGCCAGATATAATTTATTTTGCTTGTTTTGTTACTCTTTGCTTCTTAATGTCACCGATTGTTTTACTTACACCTTTGTGCTATTCGATTTGTGTAGGAGCTATAAATTAAATAGGTGGTATCGTGTAAGGCTGTGGAAGTTGAATCTAATAAGGTACATTTCAACTACCTATTATTAGTTTGTATAGCTTTTAGTATTCAGCGTAGTTTTATTTTTATTATAATATAATATAACTTACCACCTGAAAGTTCTACTGGCGTTTTAAATGATTATTAACTCTATCGGTTTCTGTTCTAAAAAGCTGGTGTCCGAAAAATGGTTTCTCTGGTCTGGTAGCACTGGCGTTGTAAAACATCTCGCCTGGGGGCGGGGCGTGCGGTTGGCCGAAGCCGAACTGATTACTGCAAGACAGCTTGGCCAGTCTCGACTGTTGGTCCATGTTCAGCAGTGGATGTTTAGTGATAGAGATTCAGTCAGGTGCACAGATATCTAACCGTCTTAGGTGACCAATGTTGTCTATTCCATCATCTCATCATTATTCAAGGTGTCGTGTTCATTTTCAGACGGTTATCACCTCGAATTGTTTTGATAGACAATTCTAATGACTTAATATAGTTTATGAGCGGCCTAGATATTATATTCTAACAACATGTTTAAACACAATATTGATTTATTTTGTGACAGTATACTTCAGTTTTTTTTCTGGGATACTTTGTATTTTTTCCTCGTCATCCTCATTTCAGCCGAAGTCACAGAACCAGAACAGTCTTCTGCTGGACACAGGCCTTCTCGTAAAGTCTTACGACCCCAATACTTATTAGGCAGCTTATCTCAAGGTTTTACTAACAATATTACCTTATATTCCGTACGTACACTAGGTCATCTATTTTAATAAATAACACACCCAAATGAACAGTTGAATACTCTTTAATGACTACCTAAGTTTAGTACGAAATATATCTCAATGTGAGCAAGTTCCAGGAAAATGCAAGTTCATAATTTATCGAATCTTTAGATCATCTCCTTTGGGATATTGTTAACACTATCGTCTTTGAAAGCTTTTTCAAGATATTTTTGCGAAAAGCTTTGGAAATGAGGCTATTCATCGTTCGACTTCTGCTAACAATGGCTTATGAATAGATGGAAATACATGTTTCACTCATATCTATCCATACTACATCTTTATCTTTATATAATCGTTGGTAGTACGTCGAGTGATCGTGTAACTACTGGACGACTTGAATTATTGAGGTTTTGTCGATATGGTTCATAGCTGTGCTAGTCCGATGGGTGATGGGCGCTGTGGTCAAGTTATTAACAAGTTCTATATCCTGGAATAAAATAACTCAATAAAATGAATCATAATTATTAATCTGGACTCGATCGACCTTAACGCTACCTCGATTGTCAAAGTCTAATTTATTTCAAATAAACCAAATATTGGCACTTATGAAACGTCAGAATCTAAGTTGCACGGTTCCAAATAGTTGATCTCGGGGAGAAGAGACGGCAAGATACTCCGTGGATACTCTTAAAATAATTGAGATTACAGTGTTGATTGATACAATATATTGTAAAACATGTACCGAGAAAAATGTAGGTCAATGTGTAAACATGGAACATATCACAATAATATATTAATTTCCGTGGCAGTTTACGGCTGACCAGACCCAACAGACGGCACCCGTTCACGAGCATGACGCATGCATCAGCATCGCTTAGCTCAACCATATTGTAGGGAACCGAACGACCCGATACACAACGCCATCGCCAGCAAGACATTTTAGTGAGCATGACAGACCAATAAAGCCAGGCAAAGACAATCAATATAAGTACTAAAAATAACATGAATGGCTACATGATGCTCACACATATACAAGAACATTAATAACAAAAACTAATAGTCAATCAATGTCATATTAAATACTAGCTGGGACCCGCGGTTTCACCCGCGTTGAATTGAAAAGAAATTTAGAGTACTTCGACATATACACTTGACATAGAATATATATATTGGATTTCAAGGGTTTTATTTTTTTGCGTGGAACCCTAATTATTTTTCTAAAATAAAAGTAGCCTAAGTTATACCTTATAACATCAGCTATCTGCCAGTGAAAGTCCCGTCAAAATTGGTCCAGCCGTTTCGGAGATTACCCGGAACAAACAGACAGACAGACAGACAGACAGACAAAAAAATTAAAAATTGTTTTTTTGCTGTAGGTATCGTATATACTTTCATATGCATTTAGTAAAAAGCTGTTATTTTGACATTACAAACAGACACTTCAATTTTATTTATTTGTATAGATAAGAAAATAAGATAAAAAATATGAAATTTTAAATGAATTAGTTTAAGATTAGGTAAATGTCAAGTTATTAAATATAAGTAAATAACAGAAGTACCTATAAGTACCAGTGATGGTTTATCTATACAAATAAATAAAATTGAAGTGTCTGTTTGTAATGTCAAAATAACAGCTTTTTACTAAATGCATATGAAAGTATGTACGCTACATATAACAAAAATACTATTTTAAAAAAAAATGTCTGTCTGTCTGCCCGTCTGTCTGTCTGTTTGTTCCGGGTAGTCTCCGAAACGGCTGGACCGATTTTGACGGGACCTTCACTGGCAGATAGCTGATGTTACAAGGAATAACTAAGGCTACTTTTAGGCTTAGGGTTCCGCGTAAAAAAGTAAAACCCTTGAAATCCAATATATATATTCTGTGTCAAGTGTCTATGTCGAAGTACTCTAAATTTCTTTTAAATTAAACGCGGGTGAAACCGCGGGTCCCAGCTAGTTTGAAATAAAAAATACATATTTTTATTATTTGTTTCTATAAGCAAAAATATGAACTTATGTAGGTTTACAAAAAGTGAAATACAATTGGTTGTTTTCCGAAGTGTCGATTGAGATTTTCCACCGCCATGTGAACCAAGTATTTGCAAACCTATGTGTACATACAATATGTTTATCTTCAAGAACTACTTATTCTAGATATTATTTTTATTCGCTATGTGTACCTACCTACTACACATCTCTATTTTTCTTATCACTGTTATAGACTATTAAGTACGAAAGTATTGTAGTGCTATTTACACATTTGACATGTTATAGACATAAAGACAGTGTGACTTAGTTTATTTCTTTCTACGGGGGTAATCTCGTAAATTACTGGAACGATATTAAAAATGCTTTCACTATTGTGAACACCAATCAAGATGAATATACCTATTCTTTGTTTACAACTAAGAGATGTGGGTTAGGGTGGCTATCACATAATAATAAAAAAGGCGGTTGAAAGCTATTTTAATATTCATAATAATATGTTTATTATTGGCGGTAAAACCTTGTAGACAAATATCTTGCGATGGCACTGGATTCTGGAACAAAGACAAAACAGGAAAGTTTCACATAAATTCTGACATGAAAGAGGCACGTGACAATCCTATAGCGGTCCAAAACGGTTTGTTAAAATGTATGTGGTCATACATACATATGTATGTGGGTCGAATCTGAAACGAGATAAATCACAGAGCAGGCGTTATGCACATAACTCTCAGCTTCGGACTCGGACCACTTGACATTAGCAAGGTCTTGTCCCTTGCCAAAGAGTCTTGTTCCTTTATGTCTGGAAAGGTCGTGTTAAACTAAAGAAACTATTCATAAACAATGATGTCATAACATAATAACAATATAGGTATTCTGGGTGTAAATAAAATAAATCATCATCATCATATCAGCCAAAGGACTTCTACTACTAAACAAGGCCTCTGCCATAGATTTCCACAATTGTGTCGTCATAGGGGAATTTGCTAGTACTCTCCACGCTTGGCAGGCGGGATGGTGAGCCGTCTCTACAACGGGGGTCCGTGGCCCTCTACGGGGCGCCTGTATGGTCAGCCCGACTGTCAGGTGCCCAGCGCTGTAGAAGCAAGCTTCACAGTCTGCAGCGCAGAGTGGCTTTACGGATCGCACGAGGATAGCGAACAGTGTCCTATGAGGCGGCAACTATCCTGGCGCGTTTTCCGCCTTTCGACATACTGATGGAGATGGATGCGTGGGATCAGACACGCTCCCTCCGCCAGAGCGGCGAAGGCGCGCCTCCGGGGGCGTTAAACAGGCTGAGGCGGCTAGCCCGGCGGCGCGCACTTGGAAAATGGCGTCACCGCCTGCGGATGCAGTTTGCGACCAAGCTCGTCGCCGAGGCCGTCCTGCCGCCCTTCGGAGCTTGGCCCAGAAGAAGCGAGTGCATCACGTACCACCTGACGCAGGTATTCACCGAGCACGGTTGTTTCGGTGCGTACCTGCAAAGGATAGGACGCGAGGCCACGGCACAATGCCACCATTGTGATAGCGACCAGGATACCGCACAGCACACGCTCGAGGCGTCCTCTGCCGAGCGGCGGATTCTGGTCGATCGGATCGTGCAAGATCTCTCTCTGCCAGCAGTAGTGTTTGTGGCTATGTTGGCAGAGCATGAAAACTGGAATACAGCGGTCTTCTTCTGACACTCTCACAGAAGGAGACCACTGTATTCCAGTTTTCATCAATGACGCGGGATCGGGAGAGGGCCAATCCTGCTCGAAGACGGAGGAGACGATGCCGGGGTAACAACCGCCCTGGTGTTTAATTCCTATACGCCTGAAACCCCTGTTGTCCCTATAAGGCGGAGGGGGCCTCTGGGTTCACGGGTGCGTAGATTGGGGAATCTGCGTACCCACACAGAGCGCGACCCACGAGAAGACGGTGGCGCGCAGGTGGTCACGCGCCGCCGTGTGCGCAGCACAGCACAGCGCACAGGGACGTTTCGGGGGATCCTTTACAATCCCTCCGGGGGGGGTGACCGCTTTACAGTCACCCTCTCCGAGATGTGCCTATGGGCGGGGCACTAGTGGGTGGCTCTGTGATCATACGAGGACCTGCCCTGACCCGCTTTGGTGCCTAAGACGACCACCCCAGTGGTTTTAGCCGGTAGGAGTCCGGCATGCCCCTTCATCCTACCCCGGGGCGGAGGAAGTTCATGAAGAATTTCCACTGGCCCCAATTATAAAAAAAGGCGGGATGGTGAGTACAGTATACATTACAGTTAGCGCTACCGTTCCACATAAGGGACACCGCTGCCCATCCCTCTGGTTTAGAGTCCCTTAGTGAGTCGCCTTCAACGACATCCAGCGAAATAAATGGATCGAACAGAATAAAACGCGACCAACGCGCGACGAGGTGATATTTGTCTAAGCACGGATCTAGAGAAAAGATTGCGTCATTGGGTTGTCAACTTTCAAATTTCCATTTTGAAATGTGATGAGTATGATTTGTATGTTGAGTTCTATACTCGTATATCACAGGATTGACCCCGCCGCCGGGGCCAGCTTCTACACCGTCGCGACCACCAGATTAAAGTTAATATTCCCCGTGCTCCATGGGCGAGAAGGCCAGCATAAAACAAAACAAAAATCACAGGACTTAGGACCGAAAAAAAAAGCAAAAGCGGAGTGTAAAGAATTGGTCAAAAAACACCATGTACCAAAGCTGGTATTACTTCCTGGTACAAAAAACGATTATCATCATCAAACGGCTATATAGCCTACCTAGGTTTTTAATAAAGCTATACATTTCCAGTATAAGTTGACCTCTCATTGAACGGAAAGCTTATAGAATGCGAGATTAGATTATACTGGAATCGAATTGGTTAATACGTAGCCATCTGTACATAATTAAAGCTTGAAATTATTTACTAAGTTACCAACAAAAACATACGGAACTAGAAACTTAATTAGTTTTGATTTGAAAATACACAATCTTTGAATGTTTTTGTAAACGTGCACCTACCCAATGACATTCATAAAAACATCTAGCACCTACCTAGTTATTTAGTTTGTACGAGATCAGACGCAGTATGTCGTGATTCGTTAAAAAGTTGTAGAATTGCTTGATCTTGAATTTGTTTTTGTTCATATTTATGCTCATATTCACAATAATTATAATGACCCTTACTATTATTATTATAAGCCACTGTTTTTATTATCTGTGTGATGTCCAGTTTAAGAATATAACACCACTCCATCCAGGGCAAAGGGTTGCCGATGTCGTAAAAAGAGCAAACCCGGCTGCCAAGTATGGTGAGTACTGGCAAATTCCCCGCAAAAAGACGACACAATTGTGTGTGAATGTGTAAAAAATTTAAAGCGATCAGTAAAGAACTTTAGGAGATTTACGATTTTGAACAAACGAACATATTTTTTTTAGATATATAGATAGACAGATAGATTATGAGTCTCCTGATTAAATAAAAACATGCGCGTGTATATCAATACAGCGACGTGTAAAAATTTCAAAACAATCGGTAGATTTTTATTATATATATATTATATTATATGTACTGTTACTCGAGGGCACGACGCCGGAAGCGTGGAACAGAGGTGAGGTGGTGCTCTTCTTCAAAAAGGGTGATAACACCCTATGGGGAACAAGGTGCGGTGTTCCTCCATAGAAAAGGGAGGATCCTCCAGCCAGGCGGATGGTATGCCTGGCGGGCCGAAGCCCCAACGGTTGATGTTGGGCGACTGTATATATGCTACGTTTCGCGAATACTTTAATAGCGTGATTCAGGATTCTTTGACGTCATCGCAGAGTTGCATTTGATAGTCGAGTAGATGTCGTTGTAAGTCGTAGTTATATTGCTGGCGATGTAGGTGTCGCCACATCACTCCCCCCCGAAGACCGGAGCCGACCGTGGTTGATGAGTCAGCTGTTCTTGCGTCTTGTGAATGTTCCCAATGTGCCAGTGAATGGTTCCAGTGCGTCGGAATTGAATGCCGTGCAGTCCCGGTGAGTCGGGGCTGATGCTGCGTATACTCCAGTGAGTCGGAGTGGTTCAGTGAAGCGTAGTGGCTGACTGCTGCATAGACCAGGAGAAGTTGCTCTGCTTTGACCGGCCGTAGGTGCAGTGTGCGGTGCCATGCTTGAAGAGAAGGGGCTGAGAATGTGGTTAGGGACCAGGCTAGCATTTGCCGCAGCGTTTGGTGTAACCTTGTAGCCGAGATTGCTGGCTGGCAGTGTGACTTGCTGCTTGCTTCTTCTTGGGATTGGATGGGGAGTGATAGCGATGATGCGAAGTGATTGTTTCTCTGCATCGTGAAGGCTGCTCTGATATTCATGGTCAGGGATCACCAGTATGGTGAACATGGTGATCACATCGGGGTCACCAATATGAGGAACAAGTGTGGTGTTCCTCCATAGAAAAGGGAGGATCCTCCAACCAGGCGGATGGTATGCCTGGCGGGCCGAAGCCCCAACGGTTGATGTTGGGCGACTGTATATATGCTACGTTTCGCGAATACTTTAATAGCGTGATTCAGGATTCTTTGACGTCATCGCAGAGTTGCATTTGATAGTCGAGTAGATGTCGTTGTAAGTCGTAGTTATATTGCTGGCGATGTAGGTGTCGCCACAACCCTATTGAAGAATTATAGACCCATCTCACTTCTGAGCCATGTTTATAAGCTGTTTTCAAGGGTCATCACGAATCGTCTCGAGCGCAGGTTTGATGACTTCCAGCCTCCCGAACAAGCCGGTTTCCGAAAAGGTTTTAGTACCATAGACCACATCCATACGCTGCGGCAGGTTATACAGAAGACCGAGGAGTATAATCTGCCACTATGCTTGGCGTTTGTGGACTATGAGAAAGCCTTCGATTCGATCGAAACCTGGGCAGTGCTGCAATCTCTGCAGCGGTGCCAGATTGACTATCGGTACATCGAAGTGTTGAAGTGCTTATACAGAAACGCCACCATGTCGGTCCGAGTACATGAACAGAGCACGGGGGCAATTCCATTGCAGAGAGGTGTGAGACAGGGGGACGTCATTTCCCCGAAACTGTTCACCGCTGCAATGGAGGATGCCTTCAAGCTACTGGAGTGGAAAGGATTCGGCATTAACATCAATGGCGAGTGTATCACTCACCTTCGATTTGCCGATGACATCGTAGTCATGGCAGAATCGCTGCAAGAGCTCAGCACAATGCTCGATGATCTCAACAGAGTTTCCCAACAGGTGGGCCTTAAAATTAACATGGGCACGACGAAAGTCATGTGAAATGTCCATGTCGTGCCCATCCCAATATCCGTTGGGAGCTCTGTTCTCGAAGTTGTTGACGAGTATGTCTACCTAGGACAAACTGTACAGTTAGGTAGGTCCAACTTCGAGAAAGAGGTCAATCGTCGAATCCGACTCGGCTGGGCAGCGTTCGGGAAACTTCGCAACGTCTTTTCGTCAACAATACCGCAATGCCTCAAGACGCAAGTCTTTAACCAGTGTGTGTTACCAGTGATGACATATGGAACAGAGACGTGGTCACTCACAATAGGCCTCATAAGAAAGCTCAAGGTCACTCAGCGAGCTATGGAGAGAGCTATGCTTGGTATTTCTCTACGAGATCGAATCAGAAATGAGGAGATCCGTAGAAGAACTAAAGTTGTCGACATAGCTGAAAGGATTAGTAAACTGAAGTGGCAATGGGCAGGGCACATTGCTCGTAGAACTGATGGCCGTTGGGGCACAAAGGTTCTCGAATGGAGACCGCGCACCGGAAAACGCAGCGTGGGACGACCTCGAACGAGGTGGACAGACGATCTGGTGAAGGTCGCTGGGAGTCGTTGGATGAGAGCGGCATGTGACCGCTCGTTGTGGAAATCTAAGGGGGAGGCCTTTGTTCAGCAGTGGACGTCCTGTGGCTGATATGATGATATACTATTTTATAAATATATATATATATATATATATATTCTGATTCTCCTGATTCTCTCTCTTCTCCTTAACAAAACCATGCGCGTATGTGAGTACTACGATGTGTAAAAATTTCAAAACGATCGGTAAAGAACTTTAGGAGATTTGCGATTTTGACAAACGATTTTTTTTTAAATAAATATAATATATAGATAGATATATAGATTATGAGTCCTTTGTTCAGCAGTGGACGTCCTGTGGCTGATATGATGATATATTATTTTATAAATATATATATATATATATATTCTGATTCTCCTGATTTAATAAAAACATGCGCGTATATGAGCTCTAAGATGTGTAAAAATGTCAAAACGATCGGTAAAGAACTTTACAAGATTTCCGATTTTAAACAAACGAACATATTTTTTTCATTTAAATAGATTATGAGTCTACTGATTTAATAAAAACACACGTGTATGTGAGTACTACGATGTATGACAATTTCAGAACGATTGGTAAAGAACTTCAGGAGATTTACGATTTTGAACAAACGATCATTTCATTTTTATATATATAGATTTTTATGAATATAGATATATTGTCTCCTGATCTAATAAAAACATGCGCGTATGTGAAAACTAAGATGTGTAATAATTTCAAAACGATCGGTAAAGTACTGTAGAATATTTGTGATTTTGAACAAACGAACATAACATGTTTATAAATATAGATTAGCTGTTGCCCGTGTTGTAAATAGAAATTATTATATAGATCTAACTTCAAAACTGACGGATTTTAATACAAATTGTTGCTTCCTCTATTATTATTATTAAGGGTAGAATTTAGAAAAACACTGAAACACGTATTTCTTCATTTTCAACCAAAAAGCCTAATACCATTTTCATGGATTAAGCTCATAAAATGACGGATTTTCATACAACATTTCAACCTCTATTTTACCACCTTATCATCATTATATGATCATCATCAACAAGGTGGATAGACGACCTTGTGAATGTCGCTGAGAGCCATTGGATGCGGGTAGCATGTAACAGCTCGTTGTGGAAATCTGTGGGGAGGCCTTTGTTCAAAAGTGGACGTCTTTTGGCTGATATGATGTCCTTTCACCTTAGGGGTAGAATTTTAAAATGCCTTCCTTAGGGCATGCCCTTTTTTATATAGTCCAGTGGAAATTCTACATGAACTACAGCGGAGGGCAGGCGGCTGTATAAAGGCTGCCCCCGAGCAAACCAGATGGTTCCCTCGAAGGACTCCCCGCTGGCCAACACAAGAATGTCGTCAGCGTAACAGACCAAGCTGACGCCAGCGGGGAGAGCAACACGCAGGACCGCGTTGTAGGCGAGGTTCCATAAGAGGGGGCCGAGAATCGATCCGTGCGGAACCCTGCACGCAATCTCCCTCCGCTTTACGCTACCGTCCCTGCCCACGTAGCGAATGTGCCTATCGCGCAGATAGGCCCCTCTGATGCTCTGCAGGCAGGGGGGGCATCGATGATGGACTAGTGCCCCCTAATTGCGCCCCACGGGATGGAGCTGAAAGCGTTAACGATGTCTAGACTGACAGCCAATGACACCCCACCCCTCCGGGACACTGCCTGTTCTGACAGCGAGCGTACGCGTAGAATCGCGTCTATGGTGGACCGCCGCTGCCGGAAGCCATAATGACTTTTAATTAATATTAAAGAATTTTAATAATTTAATACTAAAATAAGCGTCTATTTTTAATTATACTTTTGAATAGCTTCGAAGCCTGTTATTCTTTCGAATAGCTTTGAAGCCTCGTCGAGCAGGCGAATGGGATGGCACGCAGAAGAAAATTCCGCTGGCCTGGGGTGACCCCTCGCTTCCGGCCGTAGTCAGTCCATCGTGCGGAAGTCAGTCTCAGTATAAATTTAATAAAATCAATCATCATCATCAATAAAACCCACTAATGGACACAGACCTCCCCCAACGAAGACTTCGCTGTATGTGCTGTGTGCTCATTGGGGGCAGGGTTTTGCCACAATCGCCACGTTTGGCAGGCGGGTTGGCGATCGCAGTTGAGTTGTTAATGTACTCGATGGACGCTGCTTCCCGTCCCGGTAATCTCACAGTCGCCTTTTAAGACACCCACGGGATGAGAGGGGTTGGTGTTTGGTACTATTAGTAGCGGGCAACACACGGCCTTTGGAATAAATTGATTGATTTAAATTACAAATAAATTGCTTTTCCAGTGTCTATACATCTTTTTGCTTTGTCCCTAGTCCCAGTCCCAAAATTGTGCGGAGAGGTTATCAGTGGGACCTAATTTAATTCATTATGCCCGCCTTGTGTCGACCCTTCCACGACAAGGCGAAAATGTCCCTATGCAAAATTCTTTGACCGGGATTATTAATGTGACCAAATTTAACAGCCCCTTTAATTCTACGAATATATGCTTTTTGCATTAAATGAATATTTAAGGTATTAAAAACGCATGATGTCTTGTTGAGACTTGTTCATTTACACGCCACTTTGTTCGTAATTGAGTTACATCCTATAGCCATGCCGCTGTGTAATATTATAATAGTCTAGTTATGTAGTATATTTTGAATAATCTATATAGGTATGACATGGTAGGTTATCTCTAACCAGAGGGATGGGCAGCAGCGACTCTTCTGTAAAACAGTAGCCATACTGCGCTCACCAATCCGTCTGCCAAACGTGGTGAGTACCGGCAAATTTCCCCCAAAACGATGACACAATTGTAAAAATCTGTGGGCCTTTGTTCAGCAGTGAACGTCCTTTGACTGACATGATGATGATATAGGTATGCGCGATCTCCACTTGAGAACCGTTTTACCCCAATGGCCATCAGTTCTACGAGCACTGTGCCCCGCCCATTGCTACCTCAGTTTACTAATCCTTTCAGCTATGTCGGCAACTTTAGTGTTTCTACGGATAACTTAAAAGAAACGAAAGCGTCGATCGACCTTCAATGAGGTGGACAGACGACCTGTTGAAGGTCGCTGGGAGTCGTTGGAAGCGCGCGGTATGTTACTGGGCGTTGTGGAAATCTATGGAGGAGGCCTTTGTTCAGCAGAGGACGTCCTTTGGCTGATATGATATGAGGTATGCGCATTCTGATTTTGGAAACCTTTTTTTCACGTGGTGGTAATTCTCATGGACTTCCACTGCCCTGGAGAAGGATGGATGGTTGTGCCTGATTTTTACCGGCTAAAACCGTCTGGGCGGTCATCTTCAGCACCGAAGGGGGTTCTAGGTTCTCATGAATGAACGCACTGGAGCCACCCGTTGGTGCCACACACCTTTAGGCATATTTCGGCGGCGTCGATTTTAAAGCAGTCATCCCTTCTAGCGGAGGGTAAGCGAATGTTATGAGGCCACCCAAGGCACATCTTGGGGGATTGTAAAGGATGCACCCGAAGCCTCACTGACGACTCACGTGCCGCTGTCTTCACGGAGATGCTTGGTACGAGCGAGCAGAGGCCACAGTCTGCAAGCTCGCGACCCCCGATGGAAACCCAGCCAAAACTGCATTAAATTTGATTTACGATTTTGAAACTCGTACACACATAAAATAGACAAATCTTTAATTCCAAAACATTTTTTTTTTAATTAGATTGATTATTCATTTCGGCCGTTAATGAATGGCTCGAATATCCGAAGATATGGTTTCTATTAGGAGGTGCGTTAGTCTCTGTGCGCGTTTCTACGATAGTCGAATACACATGCTAAATACTGCACAAGATTAAGAATTTCTCGTTTATAATTACAGCCAACCTTAGTTTTTATTGAAGAAGATCTCTTCAATAAAAACTGAGGTTGGCTGTAATTATAAACGAGAAATTCTTGTTAGTTTCTGTCAACTATAATTTTAGTAACCCGTTCAACGGCTACTGACCGTACTTGTAGCGTTATTGCTACCTTTTTTTACTATCCCGGTGGGAATACATCATGTGCTTCCTCCATCCCGGGGAAGGGCGGAGGGGCATGCCGGACTCCTACCGGTTAAAACTACCGGATCGATCATCTTCGGCACCGCAGGGGAGCTCCAGGTCCTCGTACGATCACACTAGAGCTGCCCATTGGTGCCACGCCTATAGGCACATCTCGGAGGAGATGACTGTAAGGCGGTCACTTCCTCTAGCAGAGCGGAGCGACTGTAAAAAGGCCGCCCCCCAGTCACTTCTCGGGGGATTGTAAACGATCCCCCGGAGTCTCCCTGTGCGCGGTGCTGCGGCACGTGATTGACGACACACGGCGGCACGTGATCATGTGCGCACCGCCGTCTTCCCGGAGGTCACTCGGTATGAGCACGTGGACTCCCAATCCACGCACCCATGACCCTCGAGGTCACCCGCCATAAAACGACAGCGGGGCGGTTGTTACCCGGCGCCGTCTAGTCCTTCTCCGTGTCGGTCGGCCCTCTCGCGATCCCGCTCTGCGGTCTCCTTATGCAGCATGACGCACTGACAGAAGGAGACCACTGCACTCCAATTTTCATGCTCTGCCAGCATAGCCGACACTACTGTTGGCAGAGAGAGATCTTGCCCGATCCGATCAACCAGGATATGCCGCTCGGCAGCCCACGCAGAGCACTCCTCGAGCGTGTGTGGTGCGGTATCCTAGAAACCACCGTGACCGGTGAATATCAGGTGGTAGGTGACGCGCTCGCTTCTTTTGAGCCAGGCTCCGAGATTGCAGGACGGTTTAGCGTTATTGCTACCTAACCTGTTTCAAATAATGTTTTAGGTTCCCATACCGGCCAATTAGAGAGCAAACAGTTATATATTCGCAAAAGGTAAAACAATGCAACAATGTCGATCCAATTCAGTAGATAAACAAAGTTAATACAACAAAAACTATTAAACCGGTTATGGAAACTTTGGAAGCTTTGTTATAATTAAATCGAAGGACTGCAACTTTACATCCTGTTTAATATGTTATGTATAAATATTTATATTTTATCCATCCAAACAAAAATCTTTTTAAGAAAAGATAATAACGTCTTCTACTGTACACATTTATTACATCTATGACTCTGTACATACTAGAACCTTCCCATAAGTATATAAATTGACAGTACATTGGCGCAGCGGCTAAGCAATTGGCTTTCTGGCGCTACGTGTCGCAGGTTCGATCCCTGCACGGAACTAATATTACTAATATTGTATGTGTATGTGAGATTTATGTATGTAAACTGTATTCACGATACAGGAGAAATCAGAGTGGAGCAACGAAAAAAATACCTCGGTACTCACAGTAAAAAAATAAATCGGTCGTTTAGTTTTTGTAAAATCGCACATATGCAAACACAGGGACAGATACAGTACATGTTTCAAAAAACAATCTCGATCAAGACTCACCTATGAACGACTTAAAAATTCTCCGAAACTCCGAAGAGGGTCTGTCTTTCTTCAGGTGAATAGTCTGAAAACAGGTTAATGTCAGACGTAGAACTGTATTCCTTATCACTGTTTATTCTGTTGATTTCCTTCAAGTTCTCCACAAAGTACTGGTAATGCGTTTCATAATCTTTGTCATCCTTATATTTCTTGTTATATTGTCTGATGAATGATTTGAACAGATTCGGGGCATCTTTTAAATCATAAATTGGCTTTATCGTCTCCACTTCCTTGTCGTCTCCTGCATAAGAAAACAATCCTGCATCGTCACCGTAGTCTACTATTTCATCATCCTCCTGACAGTTCGTCAACTGAACTAAAGCTAATGTCAAAGTGATTATAATAAAATACTTCATTTTATTGTGTAACACGATAAAAACACACGATGACCAAAGCACGTCTGAGCGTTTTTCTTAAGTGATAAGTTTATATGCCTGACCTCGAAAACTTGTCCTATAAGTGAATAAAGTTTTTGCAATGTTATTGAAACATCCGCTTAACTATGAAATACTTTTTTTAACTGTAGTTATTATTTCGTGATGAAGTCCAAGGGAAAGTATTTGGCATAAATGTTTTGGCTGCTTCTAAGGTCAAGGTTAGTTTATAATGTTTTATTATGTAATATTTTTTGAAGACACAGGAAGTACAAATGGACAGACTATATATACTTTTATAATCTCACAGAATGAAAAACCTAAGAATAATAATATTGTTAAACATTATAATATTGTTAGGCATCGAAGTATCTACTCCTTCGCTGCTATCAGGTAACGTGGATAGAAGAAGATTGTTAGTATTGTCTTATTGAATGGCAATGTAACAATTTGACCCAAGAACAGGGAAGCCCCGAACTGGTCATGTCTAGGTTCAACAGATGTTTAGAAATTACTTAGTAAGATGATGAGTATTCGGACCTCATAACCCGAGAAACCCGTTTCAACCATAGAAATAGGAAATAAGGAAAAGTGCTACGGGGGCGTAACCGCACCACCGCGACATGCACAATCCGGGCCATCCGGAAAAATGGCGGTTTTATAACATCAGTTGAGATTCGATCGCGTAAGTGAAACTTTGTTAAAGTGTCGTATTGTTCGGGGATAACATGCAAAAACCAAAGCGAAAAGAATAACTTTATCAATATGTAAGTGAAAGAATTTTCTTGTATTTGTCTTTAAAAATAATAAATAGTAAATTATTGTTTTCTTTATTATGTTACATTTGGATTGATGAAGCAGAACGACATTATTATTTTTGTACAAAATACAATGTTTCTTATCTACCACTTTTAACTAGCAATCGGTGAATAACAAACGCAGTGAATAGAAAGGCGAATGGTACTCTCAGTTGCTCCCAGTACTAACTTACGCGTTGCGTGGTACGGTTACCATGTGCAGTTTGTAAGCTCGGCATGGAACTTTCTTTACCCCGGGGAAGAGCGAAGGGGTATGCCGGACTCCTACTGGCTAAGACCAATGGAGCGGTCATCTTCAGCACCGAAGGGGGGCTCCAGGTCCTCATAAGATCACCCTAGAGCAGCCCATTGGTGCCACGCCTTTAGGCACATCCCGAAGGGGATGACTGTAAAGCGGTCACCCCTTCTGGCGGAGGCACGGTGACTGTAAAAGGTCGCCCCCCAGGCACTTCTCGGGGAGGATTGTAAAGGATCCTCCCAATGATTGGCTACCTACAAAGTCGTTGGTGTGTTTTAGTATGAGTAGCCAATTAAAATATTGTGTTCATTCAGTTAATTGGATGAGAACGTATAACAGTGTACATTAGTTTGTTTTTATGAAGAATGGTAGAGGAAATCTAGATTTCTAGGCTCGCATACATTGAAATGTTTTTTTATTTTTTTACTTTTTTACGGATTATTTCGCGTATATAATAGATTTTTGTTTTTCCTAACGTTTCGAACATTTTACGGCGTTCGTGGTCGCAAGCAATATAATTAAGGTTACAGGCGTTGTTACCGATTTTAAAATGTTTTTATTTTAATAAGAAATAATCGTGAAAACCTTTTTTTAAATATTGTTGTGGAAATTATTCATGAACTTTCTTCGCCCCGGGGAACGGCGAAGGGGTATGTATGGTGTCCTACCGGCTAAAGCCACTGGAGCGGTCATCTTCGGCACCTAAGGGAGACCCCAGGTCCTCGTATGATCACACTAGACCGGCCCACTGGTGCCAAACCTATAGGCACATCTCGAAAGTAAAGATCGTCGATTGTAAAGGATCAAAGCGTCCCACGGCAGCGCGTGACCACATGCGTGCTACCGTCTTATCTTGGGTCGCTCGGTGTGAGCACGCAGATGCCCGAATCTACGCAAACTCAGAGGTCCCCCCGCCTTATAGTAACGACAGGGGATAATCGTGAAAACCTATAATACTGAAAACCAAGGTATATAATTATAATATAAATAAGAACAGAGGAAGATCTGTCCGTGTGGTTTCTGGATTAAGAATATAGCACCACTCCATCTCCTCTCGTGGATGTCGTAAAAGGCGCCTAAGGGACTCTAAGAGGGATGGGCAGCAGTGTCTCTTCTGTGGAACAGTAGCCATACTGCGCTCACCGACCCGCCTGCCAAGTGTGGTGAGTATTGGCAAATTCTCCTCAAAATGACGACACAATTGTGGAAATTTATGGAGGAGGCCTTAGAACATGCTATTTGATTGATGTAAAATATATAATCCTGTTTATAGTACTAACTGCCACAGCAATTAAATTATTAACATATTATTGTGATATGTTCCATGTTAACACATTGACCTACATTTTTCTCGGTATATGTTTTACAATAATTTGTATCAATCAACACTGTAATCTCAATTATTTTAAAAGAGTATCCATGCAGTCTCTTGCCAGCTCTTCTCCACGAGATCAACTATTTGGAACTGTGCCACTTCGATTCTGACGTTTCATAAGTGCCAATATTTGGTGTATTTGAAATAAAGAAGGAAAGAAAATTTGTTTATTTTTAGGTCCTCATTCATACATACGTTGCAAATTGTATATAAAAAGTAAATAAAATAAGATAGCACGTGGTTGTGAATGCGTGAGGCCAAAATTGGTACCTAACTCAGCTAGTGCTACAGCAAAGAAAATCCTCCAGCGCTGATATTCTGATAGGCCCGTGTGACGATGTCACGAATATCAAGTTGGATAATAGAGAAGAAATATATATATATATATATATATATTTATAATATGTGTATGTATAATTATAATATATTTGTATATGTATGATTCAATTCATTAATATATAAATAGGTGTCTCTAATAAATAAAGATTTGAATACTAGTTTTTGCATGAAAATGTAAAAATACATTAAAGGTAAAAACAATTATAGAACCGTCGATGGTGCGTTTCGTTCTACGGGTATATCCATAACCTATCCATAGCCTATTGATTACAATTTAAATAATTATTTGACTTTGAGTTTGATAGTCATCCAATTAAACAAACAATAATATAAGGTCACGGGCTAAATAGGAAGAAATATTACCATATTATTTCTAAGAAGCACATTGATTAGATGTTGTTTATGTCTGTAGACGGTGGTTACACCGGTTTAGGCTAATAATTGTATCGCAACAATGTTCTGATTCAAGACGTCATCACCATAAATATACTAACAGCACTGCATTTTGTAAAGTATACGAGTAATAGGTAAGAACATGCACGTAAAGTGTGTAAGTGTGCGTACTAAGGAGATAAGTAGGTAAAAATACCAGCAGCCAGGTTTTTTTATTTGTATGGGTTATTCTTTTTATTGTAGTAATGACACTCGTCCCCGTGTTTTCTATTTATGATTATTAAAGAACATTTAAAAGGCATGCGGATACCACCTTTTTTTATTGGTGTCCAGTGGATATTCTACGTGATCTTCCATCGCCCCGGGGTAGGGCGAAGGGGTATGCCGGACTGCTACCGGCTAAAACCACTGGAGCGGTCATCTTCGGCACCAAAGAGGTGCTCCAGGTCCTCGAAAGATCACACTAGAGCCGCCCATTGGTGCCACGCCTTTAGGCACATCACTCTAGAGGAGGGAAGGTGACTCTAAAAAGGTCACCCCCCAGGCACTTCTCAGGGAGGATTGTAAAGGATCCCCCCAAGCCTTGCTGTGCGCTGTGCTACGCACACGGCGGCACGTAACCACGTGCGCGCCACCGTCTTTCCGGGAGTCGCTCGGTGTAAGTACGCAACCTCCCCAATCTGCGCGCCCGCGACCCCTGGGATGCGGATACCACCTAAAGCAGCCATGATTCTTTATTTGTATTGGTCATCCTTTTTTATTGTAGTGAGACTTGTCCCCTTGAGTTCTATTTATGTCTCGATAATTTTGAAAAGTTTGGTTTAAAGTAGCACGCTGATTATAGGTTAATAATATTATGATCATCTCTTTTTTTTACCTATTTTTAGAAACGTCGTAATTTACTGTACAGCGGCCGAGAGAATGCGTTTCTGATACCTGTAAGTTGGACTGGTTACTGAAGGTATCCTACGAACTACGTCGTTTTATCATTTGTTAACTTCATTTAGAAGTCTATGTGCAGACGCTTCTGCAGTCATCTCCATCTCAACTGGAGGCAAAAGAATATGAAAATACTTTGCCTTTTGTCTACTAGAATATTCGTGCACGGATTGGTACGAGCGACCTGTTTATTTGAAGTTGGTCTTGAGAAGGATACAGTAAATGGGATCGTTGATTTCTCAAACTTCAAGCAGTTGGTGGCTTATAATTTTTTAAATGCTCTTAAATTTTTGTCTGTTCTCGAAATGTGATACTTATCGAAATGGTATTTGCCTGTACCTGGAACGATGCGATTTCGCCTACTTAGTGAAAACTGATCATTATAGTAGTACCGTATATTAAGTCGCTTCTACAAAAGTGGCTTCTCTGATTGCCTTGTCCTGTACGTACAAAGCCAAAGAAGATGAGGATTTGCTACTCTGAATCTGCCGTCATACGAAGAATAGCAATTGCGTCAACTGCCATTAAAAAATATTTACCATAGTTTTGGAATCAGCAAGCAACAAACTATCTTTGTGTCTATATAATAGTGTTTTATTATAAACCATTCTTAAATCAAAAGATTCTTCTTTATTCTTGAATCAAAAGAAATAATTTCCAAATTACTTCTTTCCATCAAGACTCTTTTTACAGGTATCGTTGCATCTATCGATCAGTTGCACCACCCGAGAGGTTAAGCCTCCAAGAGGATCACATCTCCAGGCAAAAGCCACGAAGCTGCAGCTGATCTTTAAGTGATTATCAATAAGTTTAATAGTTTGGCTATTAGTTGTTTATCTACTAGATTATCTTGAAAATGATTGTGCCACAAAGAAATGAAATTATAACATCAGTGTGAAATTTGAAAACCATTGCGAACGTTGCTCCCTCGCTACAGATAAATATCCCACCCCGAGATGTGCCTGGTGGGAGCGGCCTTTTCACAGTCGCTTCCCATAGTTATTTTTTCTGTTGGGTTTGTCAAGAGAGATGTGGATGCTTAATAGGGCAATTGGCGAAGCTTGAACAACCTCCAGCCAGGCAAAAACTAAAACTAATTAACTGATCCTGAGGGAGCCCCTATGGGACACGGACCTCGGCACAGGGTCGTTACTGGGATACAACAACACAAAGGGACTGCTGGATCTATAATATTGGATTTTTAAAATTGATCTTTTCTTACTTACTCGTTTTCTCGGCTCGGGCCGCCGCGAATAAGAGTTGGGGGGTACTACCCACCACTAGAGTGGTTGACCGATTTAGAGTCATCCCGTCTGAGATGTGCCTAAAGGCGTGGCACCAATGGGCGGCTTTAGTGTGCTTGTACCGAGGATCTGGAGCCTCCCTTCTTTGCCGAAGATGACCAGTGGTTTTAGCCAGACTCCTAGTCCAGCATGCCCCTCTATCCTTCCCCGGGGCAGAGGAAGTACATGATGTATTGTACCGGATGAAATAATAAAATATAAAAAGGCTATAAGACCTGTTATGGAGAGGTGGCACGGTATCCTCATGGGAGTTTCAGAATATTTCTGTCGTATAAGATGGGAACAGAAGTTCTTCAGTACGTAGACTGCCCAGAGGATAAGGCGTAAATACTGAAAGTTTGGCTTGCTTAGGTGATGCAGACGCCGTGGCCTGATCGCGGTGGTCGAAGATGGTGACCTAGCCGCTTTGAGCTATAGATCAGTTCATAGTCAGGAGAAAGAGCGCTTGAGATGCCGTCTCCCTCTTTTACGAGGAAGTGATGCACGCAAAGGAGGCGATGAAATGGGAGCGGCAGCCGACCACTTCTATTCCCCTCCGCAAAAAACGTCCGGGCGCTGATAGATCTCCAGCCTCCATGAAATTGGGGCGGGCGCTGAAATTGGGGGAAATCGTCACCCGAACAGAAGCAAGCTCGAGGTGGTGGCGCGCATTGTTCAGCACACTCTTCTCAGAGATGGATGTGCAGCTGGCCAGGCCGCACTTGAACGGGATCCGTCAGACCAAGTGGCAAATCGAGACCTGCCATTGGTGGAGTTTTAGTCCTTCCCCAGGGCAGTGGTAGTCTGTTAGGTTTTCACAACATGCATACACAAAAAATGCCTATTACATATCTGATCATATTATGAGTTAAGCTTGCCGCTATTTTGGTCAGAAAGAAAGTGCATTTAAAGATATTCGGTATTTCAATTAATACGTGAAAATAGATAATTGTAGTACTTACCTTTTTTAATATTAATTATAAAAAGAAAGGGTATGAAAATTATGTATTTTAAAAGACAAACACACATTTTTTGTGTTCATCTTCTTAGACATAAATCTAGACATATGAATTCAATGCACATCTAGAGCTTCCCAAAGAGTTCTAAATTTGAAAATTAAATAAAATTTTCCTCGGCCACTTTTCTTACTGGCCAATAGGGTAAAATACATACTACAAACAAAAGAAAGGTAGCGTTGTTTTCATTTCTTTCAAATTGTATTACCATTTATATTTATTTATTCGTTATATTTATTCGACCGTTTAATAATTGAATTGTATACTTCTAAGGCATTTAATACGTTTACGAAAGTTTATTATTAATTCCCACACGCTTCCTCTTTCCCACTATTTTCTAGTATCAAGGTAAGAAATAAAGAATTTTCATTTAAATAAATTCCAATTAAATATATAAAAACAACTTGAATTTCGTTACTAAAGTAATGACATTGTCAACACAACTTGTCGAATTCCGACCAAAAGTGGTACTAGTTATCATAAAATTGTGAAAGTTTGAATATTTCGAGGCTCCATCACGCCCATAGTTGCGCGGATGACAGGTAGATTATGACGTGGCATCATAATATCGGCCATTCAACGTACACTACTGGACAAAGGCCTCCCCCATGGAATTCAACAATTATGTCATCATATTGGGGGGAATTTGCCAGTACTCATCACGCTTGGCAGGCGGATTAGTGAGCGCAGAATGTACTACTGTTCCACAAAAGGGACACGGCTGCACATTCCTTTGGTTTGGTCTCTTAGTCGCCTTTTACGACCTCCACGGGAGGAGATGGAGTGCTGCCATATGCTTAATCCGGACACCATACGGACTGTCGTGGCATACGATATACGATACTATTTATTTTAGTAATTTGTGTATTTTTTTTTTTAAACGTTGCCCCACACTAGGATTTCTCCTGTGTCGTGGGTGGGCAGCAGCCGACTGTGTCAACCACTGCACCAACCGTGCCGTCATACATACATATTCTTTCTTATTTACTAAACATTTACAATTCTCAATGAGATCTAAAGGATTACGATCATAAAAGACACTATCGCCCGAATACTGAAACGCCAGTTAATTTTAATTCCCGTTTTGATTATTTGAGCCGCCCGGTTAAAGAGGGATTTAAAATTAACTGGCGTTTCGGTATTCCGCCGTATGTTTTTTATTGAATTATATAAAGGCTTGGTCAAACAATAGAACAAACGAATATTAACCAATATGAAAATTATATGCACAAATATTAATATCTAGACATGAAACCAATATTTGTAGAACATACAAATTATAGTTCTTGGGTATTGAATACTTTTAACTTCTATTTGGATATTTGCACAATAAATTTCCCATTCAAGATGTGTTGCGAACTATTTTATAAATATTATTTCTAAAAACATTATTTATTTATATACTCTTTATTGTACACGAAAAAAATATTCACAGAAGTTTAGAATTAAGTAAAATTACAATATAGCCTTATCGCTATCCGCGATCTCTTCCAGGCAACCATTGGATGGAAAATCGTAGATAAAAGTAATTATGAAGCAGTCTGTGGTGTAACTATATATACTAACATAATTAAATATTATTATTTACTTACTATACTAAATACATATAATTTTATAAATAATAACTATTTAAACTATACTATGATTTATGCAGATCATTTTGTATTGGAATTTGATATACAACTATCTACAAAGGCAGTTGCTGGAACCACAATGAATACAGACACCAGATACAGGTTTCTATCCAATAGATATAATTCAGGTGTGACGTCGGCGAAGACATGCGACTGTTGGGCAGAGATAAGTTGAAAACAATGGTTTATCAGAGGCCAGCTGTAGGCACGTACAACGCAAAGCCGGTGAATTACGTGGCCTAGCGCAGACTTGGCTCGGGCTTATCTGTCAACAAAAAAGCTAGCTGGTATCTTTAGCCAAGATTGAAAATACTACGGCTTAGTGAAATTATATTTGCTAGTAGAAATTACAAAGAACCAGTAAGTTAAAGCTACATATGTTTTTGAAGACTTTGATCTTTGTTTAGCTGTAATAAATAATAGTACAGACAAAAGAATCATGGGACGAACGGAACACGGTGCCAGACAAACTTGGTTTTTATGGGTTTCTAAAGCTCTCTGCGTTTATTTTCACCCGATTGACTACCATAGTTGCAGACAATATATTGTGATCTATATATTCGGTTGCTGTCGGGGAGCTGCATCTAAATGTATTATTATCTCTAGAGGAATTGCGCTGGATATGTATAAAATATAAAATAGTTTTATTGCGCCTTACAAATTTTGTCAATTAGAAGTGGTTTTTTATCAGGATCACATTGACATACAAACGAATATCAGGGTCATCATCATCATTATAATATCAGCCAAAGGACATCCTCTGCGGAACAACGGCCTCCTCCATAGATATTCACATGGTCCGGTTACATGCCGCCCGCATTTACGACTCTCAGCAACCTTTTTACGTCTTTTCGTCAGCAATACCACAGTGCCTCAAGACAAAAGTCTTTAAACAGTGTGTGTTACCAGCGATGACATATGGCACAGAGACTATGGCTCAAGGTCACTCATCGAGGTATGGAGAGAACTATGCTTGGTACTTCTCTACAAATCAGAAATGAGAAAATCCTTAGAAGAACTAAAGTTACCGACATCGCTGAAAGGATTTGTAAGCTGAAGTGGCAATGGGCGGGGTAGATAGCTCGTAAAACTGTTAGCCGTTCGGGCAGAAAGGTTCTCGAGTGGAGACGACGCACCGGAAAACGCAACGCGGCCTCCAACGAGTTATCAAGAGTAGATAATTTATTTTTAAAACCCGGTAGTGATTGAATAAGGAAGTATGAGTTTATTGACGAATAAGATTTTATTATGTTACAATTAGAATCCGCGGCGTAATATTTCGACGGTAAGCGAGCACATTTTAGCATTGTGTGTAGGGTTAAGTTAGTTAAAAAGATAAAAAAATATATTCATGTAAAACCATTTATGAATAGTCAAGACTTTAGTTGCCGCGTTCCAAGTTGTAGATTTCCTATGGAGAAGAATGGGCAAGAAACTCCATGGTTACTCTTTTTAAATCACATATCTTGGCTAGTATTTTTTTTTTTCCATCCTAAGGTTGCCTGGAAGAAATCGCCGTGTGCGATAAGGCCGCCCATTGTACTCTATATTCAAAGTGTTACTTTGTATTTTACTTTTTAATAACTGGTGTACAATAAAGAATATAATAAATAAATAAATAAATAAATACAATGTTTTTTTTTACTACAATGTTCTCTAAATAAGGGTAATGTGAGGACAATGCAGGAGAAAAGTGTCTAAACTTCTTTAGAAATCAAGCCTGCTAAACAAGCCTGATTTTAATATTTACTAATATTTGATTAAATTGTCATGACAGCATTAAGATGACCAATTCCAACAGATGGCACTCATTTACGAGTATGACGCATGCATCAGCGTCACTCAGCTCAACCATATTGTACGTAAGGAAACTTAGCCACGCCACCATAAGCACTTCACTTGAGTGAGCATGACATACCTGAACTGCCTGTCAAATATGACGTCAATAAAACAAAATAATTGAACAGCCCACATGGTACTCGCACTATTACAATATCAAATCTAAATGTATAAAATGAACATTAAAATACACACATATTGAACTACATGGCATATCTCCTTTCTTCCAATATCTTTGGGTCCTACTAATGGTGAACTTTATTCTAAGGAGACAGTCATTATGCTATAAGGTTCGCGTTTATGTAAAAACAAGTTATTGTGTTTTATCGAATTATTGTTACATTAATGAACAAAGTTGCTATTCGAGCACAGTATTCATTTGAATATTTTATTCCGACATACCCCGCGCCTCTGTAACAATTAGTTTTAGTTTAGATTAGTGTTTTTTTATATAGAATTACAAAGAACATTGTTAAAAACGGCCCATGTATCAACACGTATGCAACCTAAACAGTAATTTATAGGTTTCTATATACTTTAAATATCAATAACTATTACAATAAAATAGATACTTTAGAATCTCGTAAAGAATTAAAAATGAAATTAATGACATGCAAAGTGAAATCGTTTACTTCCAGATATTGAATCCATAACAAAACACAATGACAAAGGATAAAAAACAAATGGAACAATAAATAATATGTAGTTATATATAATATGTGAACGCTACGATTTACGGTAATCGGCGTATGGTAGGATTGCCTTTGATCAGTCTCTTGGGGACTGCTTGAGACGGCTATTCACCAGCTGCCTCCGTCGCAGCGTGTTCCCGTTCGGCTGGAAGGAAGCCGGATTGGTTCTCTTAAAGAAGGAAGGAAGGGCCGCGGAGTCGCCCTCTGCGTACCGTACCTTTTGCCTGCTCGACGAGGCTTCAAAACTATTCGAATGAATAATTTCCCGAAGACTCGTTGAGCACTTGTCGCGTGTTGGGCCCAGACCTGGCCGACAGCCAGTATGGCTTCCCGCAACGGTGGTCCACTATCGACGCGATTCATTGCATCCGCTCGCTGTCGGAACAAGCAGTGTCCCGACGGGGTGGAGTGGCGTTGGCTGACAGCCATTGACATAGTCAACGCCTGTAACTCTATCCCGTTGGGTGCAATTAGGGGGGCGCTAGTCCACCATCAGTGCCCCCCCTATCTGCAGGGTATCATCGGGGCATATCTGCGCGACAGGCATGTTCGCTACGTGGGCAGGGACGGTAGCGTAAAGCGGAGGGAGATCACGTGCGGGGTTCCACAGGGGTCGGTTCTCGGTCCCCTCTTGTGGAACCTCGCTTACGATACGTAGTTCTCCCCGCTGGCGTCAGCTTAGTCTGTTACGCTGATGACACTCTTGTGTTGGCCGGCGGGGAGTCCTTCGAGGGAACCATCCGGCTTGCCGAGCAAGCGGTTTCAAATGTCGTGGCCGAAATCCACGCTCTGGGTTTGCGGATAGCGCCTCACAAAACCGAGGCGCTATGGTTTCACAAACTGCCGTGGAGCAGGGAGTCTCCCAGTTCGTGGATACGCGTTGGTGACGCGCAAATCAGGGTGGGCCGGTACATGAAGTACCTGGGGCTCACCCTGGACAGTTATTGGGTATTGGGCGGGTTGATAGTGGGTGGAAGATCCACGGTCTGCAGCGTAGAGCGGCTATACGGATCGCACGAGGATACCGAACGGTGTCCTTTGACGCGGCAACTCTGTTGGCGCACTTTCCGCCTTTTGATATCTTGGCGGAGATGGATGCGTGGGTGTATCACCAAACATGCTCCCTCTGCTAGAGCGGTGAAGGCGTGCCTTCAGGGAGGCTTGAAAGTTTGAGGCGGCAGGCTCGGCGGCGTGCACTCGAGCTATGGCGCGAGCGGCTCATACTGCCACAGAACGCGCAAAAGCGCGTCGTCGAGGCTGTCTTGCCGCTTGGCTCCAAAGGAGCAAGCGCGTCACATTCCGCCTGACGCAGGTATTCACCATTTATTTTACTATTTTTATGTTACTTGTACTTAATATACTACTAAACTGATAAAAAAATAGATAAACTCCACGGAAAAAATAATTGTAGACTGCACATTATCGTCCAAAGGATCAAAATTATTTACGCGATCATTACGCCCGATTTGTAGCCGTGTGTGCGTGAACGGTGCACACAAACATAACATGCGTGAATTTATCTAAACTCGAGGGAGTAAATTTTGTGCACGGCCTCTTAATATAGAAATCACTTCAAAAATACTTTTTGGCTATGTGCAAGAACAAGAATTATTCTATTAAAATCACAGACAATTTCAATTAAATTCTCTTTTGTGTTCTCACAATCAGAGAACAAAATTGTCGAAAATAAGTGAATTGGCAGGACGGCCTCTTAAGTGTATAGCTTCTTCAATAAAAATATCAAAGTATTGGATTTTAAATGTTTTTATATGAATTTAAACTTCGTTTTAAACTATTCAATTAATCGAATGTCAGGTCGTCGTTCAGAACTCGCTGTTCTGTTCTGAACAGTAACGTGGGCTCTTTTATTTTAAGTATATAAAATGTTAAAACCTCTTTCATTAGTAGTTCAATATTAATTAATATCGCGAATGATAGATGGCGGTACTCATAAACACTCCGTCAGCTTAGGGTATTAGGGCATCCTACGTCACGCTAAAGAAATTCGCAAATAAGTGAAATCATATTTGAAAAAAAAAAAACAATTGAAAACCGTACGACGTGGCCCACATATTTTATAGATTTCTTCATTTTTGAGAAGTATTGTATGTATATGTAAAGATTCATTATTTTAAACACCGTATGACATTGCGTTATACTTGACATTGGCGAAGAAGAAGAAGAAGTCATATTTAATTACGTTAATAGATAAATCATACGATGTTTACTTTCAAAATCCAATGAAGCCATGACATAGCTACATTGTATGATCATGATTACACTTAATAATTCAAGTCATGGCCAACTTTGGTAAATTAGACTTACGAATGTTTGCAAACAGTATAATCTATAAAAATTAATAAAATAAATAAAAATTAAAAAAATATATAAATTAAAAAAATTAAATTAAACAGAGTCCATTCGTTACAGGTAATAATTCGGTTCAAAATTCCTTCGTTTCTGTGAGAACTTTTGAGAAGCGCAAGGTAAGCCTCGACGCGCACGTTGTGCTGATGATCGGGCATGATCATGGGGTTTTAAATGTTTTTGATCGAAATTTCCAGAACGGAAGAGGGCAAACCAATACTGGGTTGTTCGTTTGTTTCTATTGTTGGCCTTTAAGCTTCGTTATTGTTGCATGCCACTTGTGCCGCGTTACCGCCATGACGGTACTCATATTCCATCATATCGTATCGGCCATTTATACGTCCACTGCTGAACAAAGGCCTCCCCCACAGATTCCACAACTGCATTATCATTTTGGGGGGCACTTGCCAATATTCACCACGCTTGGCAGGCGGGTTGGTGAGCGCAGGTTCGCTACCGCTTCACAGAAAAAAAAGGACGCTGCTGCCCATCCCTCTGGTTAAGATTCCCTTAGTCGCCTTTTACGGCATCCACGGGAGGAGATGGAGTGGTGCTATATTCTAAATCCGGACACCACACGGAATTGTAACACAACAGATGTAATTTGTAATATGTTCGTAAACAAAACTACTTTCATACATTTTAACGACTACGATACACGTGCCGTCGCCGTTGAAATATGTCAAAGTTTTATAAATAACAAACTGAGAGTAGTTGATGTTCCCAAACAAACAATATACACCCCAAAACTTTAAAATGTCACTATTTCTGATCGGTACCTTCGATAGCACTCAGGACCCACGTTTCTCCAAACGTCACTGATTCCGGCCATGTTTAAACAAGTCGTAAGTTAACGTTGTTTTAGGACTAATGAGCTCTTTGAATTTTCGTCACGATACCCCATCGATACTGTGGGCCTGCTAAGAAAACACAAATCAAGAACTTTGAAATTTCGAAGGTTTGATTGTGTTCTTCGCCAGCTTCTGTGATTTCACTGAACACAATTGGAAATTTTAAACAGAAGTAAAATTAACAAGTATTGTCACGAAAAACTACAACGAAACATACACTGTTAACGAATAAAAACATACGAATATTATATGTTATTAGTTCTGAGATCACATTTTATAAAAAACTATAGCGCATATATATACATATAGTATAGCGGTGCCACATTGACTACCGGAACAACGAGGTGTGTTTTACAAAAATGCCACCATTTTCTGTCCGACTATATGCACAGAACACGGATGCAAATCCAATAAAGAGAGGTGTGAGAGGGTGGGACGTTATATCCTTAAAACTGTTCACTGCTGCAATGGAGGATGCCTTCAAGCTACTGGAGCGGAAATAATTCGACATTAACATTAATGGCGAGTATATCACCAAGAGCTCAGCATCATGCTCGATGATCTCAACAGAGTTTCCGAACAAGTGGGATACACCAGCTCGACAACTGCTCTTCTCCCCGGATGTATCAAGAGGACCAGCAGCCACCGAGCGCACGTGGAGGTCTACTTACCTAAAACCCCAAGCCGGGTCACCTGGCGGCAGCGTATTCAGTTGCACCTCATTGCCCAGTGTGGGAGGCTGCACTATTACGAGCCGACCATGTGCGACCATATGTCGGGGGAGGGCTGCAAACCTAGAAGTAAAAGGCTATGATCGCAGACTAATGGAAGATAGAAATGGACAAGAATGGTGACCCTGAGTCTCCGTTTGAAGAACACTGCCCCAGGACCGGATGATGACGCTCCAGCTAACTCCGCCAGACAGACAATCGAATATTTGCATCGAATCGAATGCGACGGTGTTTCGAAAAGAACGGAGACTACTCCCTAACAATAAAAATATCAACAGATTCCTACATCATTCCATTTTTGATTGTCTAAAAACTTTTAGTGTGACCCTTGTACGTACGAATATACGTAAAGACTACATTGCGTGGCGTTTACAGTCTCTTGATAGGCTACACTATTCCTTTGAACGATGGTTCAGGTAAAAATAATTTACTCTCTAAAAGATGGTAATAAATGAGCTAATGAACTGTGAGTGAATTTGATATCGACTGAGAAGGCATGGCTTTCTTGACGGCTCAACGCGAACTGAAACTGAATTAAATGAAACATACGTATCGCGTAAATGTGCTGACTTGAGAAATGTGCGGTTGCACCGTACAATGAGTATTAATTACATCTAGCATTATATGTATGATTTATATATAGCAGTGATAGCCTATTGGTTGAACGCTTGCCTTCCATACAGGAGAGTCAGAGTTCGAAACCGGCTCGCACCTCAGACTTTTCGAATTTATGTGCGGATCAGAATGTTATGAATTTGAACTTGCGTTAACGGTGAAGGAAAACATCGTGGGGAAACCTAGACGCATGAGAGGGCTCCAAAATGTTCTCAATTACGTGTAGCCCACTATCTCGCACTAGGCCAGCGTGGTGGACTAACGTCTAACCATTCTCAGCGTGAGAAAAGGTTCGTGCCCGGCAGTGGAACAGTAATGGGCTGATTATGTATGTAAGTATTAATTTATTAAATTTTACCTACACGTTTGTACCTACATCAATCCTTGATAGTCGATGTAGGAGTATCTCTCAAACAGAATAAACAAAGTTTAGTTCTCATTTTACCCACATGTGATATAAAATGCATCTCATACCGTGTTTCTCTGGATACTACGTTCGTTTCGTTCCATCGGTGTATGCAGTCAGTCCCAGGGGTTGTTGATTCCAATCCTGGATAAGTCACGTACTCCAGTACTTTAAAGTGTTGAGATTTATAATAACACATAGTTTATATAAAATCTTTTAAAAGTTACTTGCTTTGCAGTCCCACTTCATCCAAGCAAATAAAAAAGTTGTAGTAAAATATATTTTCAAGAATATGCATATTCTGTTTTAATAAACTGTGGTTCTCAGGTGTTAAATGGCAACCTTAGAATGACAACTTGAGAATGGCAACTTTGGAATGCAAACTTTTGAATACCAAGTTTTAAATGCCACCTTTGGAATGCCAACTTTGAAATGTCATGCCAACTTTGCAATGCCATCTTCGGAATCATCATTTCAGCCGAATGAAGTCCACTGTTGGCCACTGGCCTCCCGCAAAGATCGCCACCACGACCGGTCAGGGTGTGTTGTGTGCTCATATGGGGTTATACTATACTCGCCATGCTTGGCAAACGGGTTGGCGATCGCAGTAGTAGTTGTTAACGTACTCGAAGGACTCAGTTGCTCATCTTCCGGCTAATTCCATAGTCGCCTTTACGACACCCACGGAATGAGATGGGTTGATGCTATTCGTAGCCGGCACTACACGCCAAATGTTTGGAATGCCAACTGTGAAATGCCAACTTTGGAATGCCAACTTTGGTTAGCCAACCTTGGAATGGCAATTTCGATAATCGTAAAATCGCGCCCACATGCCACTTTGATAATCATTATTGATTTCTGTATAAAGGAAAAAGCGCTTCAACTCAAAAACATTTATCTTCTACACTAAAGTAAATGTAAAGTTCCGTGTATCACTCGGACAAAATCAACATTGAACAGAGTCGTAAAACATTTTGGGTCCGTAACGAAACAAAACTTTGAACAATTCTCTAGTTCTACCGCATGCAATTGAAACATTTTTACCTCTTAGCAACTGCGTCTCGGGTGTATCGTTTAGACAGCACAATGTTTAGACATTCAAACGTGACCCTCAGCTATAAACGTGAAAGTTTTATGTAAATGCGACTCTCCGGTGGCAGGGCGTCCTTCCGTATTGCATAAGTTGACTAATAAATTAGTGAGTTGCTCTTGTTGTCGGAGATAAGTGGGGCGGACAAAGGATTACCTTGTGCCGGGCGTGCCGAGGCCCTAACTTCTGAAATAAACTGTGAAGTCGTTCGCTTCGGTGGGTTGGTCGGCCACGTCACCCTGTCAGATATAATCTGAGCAGAAGGGTGAAAAATAAGATAAAAGGATTGCCCGCTAATGGTTTGCTCGATGTAGGTACTCGTAAATAAATAAGGTAGAAAATATAATTGCGGTTGATAAGCTGATTTGTACGATTATTGTTGAAAACCTTTTGTTGTTTATTGAGTAAGTAGGTACCTATGCTAGTACAGAGCTTTTCATTAGGTAATTTGATTTCCACTGTCTCTGATTATACCGATTTTTTAAATCTTACAATTGAAGTTTACTTATATATAGTATGTTGGATTTCGAGACTAAAGTATTTTCTCTTTCTCGTGTAACAGAATTAAATTAATATTGAAACTATTCTGTTCTCAGAGTTTCCATTCAATTCTCTTTGTAATCAAAGGATTCGCAGTTTGATGACGAAGTTACAATCTCTATTGGTATTATGGCAAACTATTTCTTCGTACTGTACGACATTCAAAGATCGAGCGAACTTTTAAACTAATCAAGTAAACTTGTATCGAAATTGCAATAATATTAAACTTAAAATGAGAGTATTTATAAAGTTTATTATTAGCGAGCAGTTTTCAAGTTTCGATACCAAACTGCAATAACATGCGAGCATAAAATATTGAGGAGTCTTGTTTTAAATGAGTCAAGTAAATAACATAAGTGCGGTAGTATATTTATAACAGGCCACCGGGGAAATACGAGTAAATGGCCCGCGTAGCAGATGTTTTCCGAAACTCCCAACTATGATAACAGAGTGAAGGACAATTTTTTTATAACTCTCTTTCACAATGGCCGCGGGTAAATAATATACTAAGTGACAAACGTCTCATTCGTTTTTATTTCGGGTCACCCTTGAACCGAATAAATTGCTCGCAATTTTCGGGGTCGTTTGCCACGCTCCGGGATGCCGATGATACGCTTCTCAAACTTCGCGTTCGACTCATCCCGTACATATTTATATTTGGCGAATTTCTACAAATGGTTTGATATCACAATTTATTTAACGAATCACACGGAGCGTGGTTATGTGTATCGAACTCTTCCATTCTCTAGTGTAATTACTTTCATACATCACGAGTTCTTTTCGTGTTCATATTGTACTTTATGCACGGTTTGTTCTTATAGTTTAAACACTTGGATTTCTCCAAGTGGTTTGAATAGAACTCCCATCAAACTGTATAAATCTTTGGCTCACAGATGGAATAACTGAAAAGTTGAGGTAGAACCCAGATTTTTTTATATTTTTTGTTTATGACAAGCCCACCGCGTATTTCTAACCACTGCAATTCCCGTAAGCCAGGATCTACAATGGTGACCACTGAAAAGAACACCGACCTATGAAGCTCGGTGTGTCCCAGAGAAATAAATAACTGTCTTGGAACCGGCAACGAAATTAATCGGAAAAGAAAAAGGAGGAGTAGGAAAGAATATGCGTTCCACCTCCCTCCGTAGCAAGCAGGAGACGGAGAAAATACTATAGGCAATAGGCATAATGATTGGGAGTGTACGACTAGGATAAGCCCAGTTACCGAGCACCACGGGTACAACATTTTAATTACCTATGGGTCCGATGTTGCGAGCTATTATGACTGATTCCAATAGTAGTATGGCAAAAACGTCAGAACGCAATTTGACCTAGTTGCAATAAAGTCAGTATAGTAAACCACTCAGGATATAACTTGCGAGCTGTCAAACTCTTGTCAAATGCATTCATCTTGCTAAAGAAAACACTCCCACAGGATATGATGTGCATGTTGATCACGGCTTGTTGTGTCCGCATTTTTTATAGAATAATATTATCATTGGAACAATAAGCGATACGATAGTGCTTCGTTTAAGACAGCCTACATCAACCATGTAGTTTCGATTACCCGATCGCATCATTTGTTTGGAGTGGGACTTGTCTTAGTAGTTGATTGTTCTCTATTTGTATTTTTAGTCCCAATCGGGCCCGGGATTGTCTCGGCTCGAGTTTTTGTCAACAGTCACGTCGCGAACGGTTGCTTAATCATGAATGACACGTTTACGTATTCAGGAGGCTCGCCCCACGCTAACGAGAGACGAGATAAGTTTACAAACGTCGTAATCTTGAATTCCCGAAGGCGTTCAGTCTCAGCGTTGATTATCCAGGATTTGAAATTAACATATTAGGAATGTTCTGGGTTGAAGCCGATGTAAGAGATCTTTCACATAAGTGTTATGTACGGAAAGCGGTCGCGTTGTTTATTTACAGTGCGCCGATGTTTGTTTTCTTGGATGGATATGTGGTGAGCCGCGGTAGTGGAGCCGTCTTATGTCTTGTTCGTGTAATGATTAAATCTGCAAGAGTTTTGTAATGTTTTCGCTTTGGTTTGTGAATTTGATATAAGTCTAAGGAAACTGTGTCAATAGTTTGATAGGTTTTGTAAGACAGAGAAATCTGTATTTCAAATGTTTGAAGTACCCATTAGCCGAAAACTTGAGTAACTTTATGCTATATTTGTGTGCCATATTATTACTTCCGTGTGGTGCTGGAATTAAGAATTTTCATTACTCCATCTCTTGCCCGGGAATATCATAAAAGGAGACTTAGGGATACTGAACCAGAGGGATGAGTATCAGTATCCCTTCTATAGGTAGCACTGCGCTCACCAAATCGCCTGGCAAGCGTGGTGACTATTGGAAAGTTTCACGACACTATTGTGAAAATCTATGGGGGAGGCCTTTGTTCAGTAGTGGACGTCCTTTGGCTGATATAATGATGATGATGGTGGTACCATATTATATTAAATATATACATATATGTCTTCATTTCTAAAATAATATACATTCACATACTAGGAAGATTCAAATTAAATTATAACACTATACTTATCACAAAAAAAATATGATTACAATACGTACAATTAACGAGAAAGTAGCTCGCGTTTGCAAAAAAACAAAACACTACACAGCCAAAATTTTCCTTTAACACCCAGATTATTACAGAAACAAGCAAATACACTTCCCGAAAACATTTAGGACACATAATAACCAAACAAAACTGGCACATGTAGCAACATTTAATTTTATCTCCGCGAGGCGAGAGTTACAAAACTTTAACTAAAACAATATCATGTGTAAGTGCTCTAAAGCAGAACTGTACATGTTTGTTTGAATAGCGGATTGAGCTCGAACCATCCTCCTTGGTTGGTTCATAAACAATGGGCGTATATATCGCTCGCATGTATTCCAAACTCTTTATGAATAGCATTAGGGCACCGTAAAGGAAGGATATCCGCGGTTAACATTTTCGCGGTTTGGAGGATGCATGCTTTAAAACGTATTTATTGTGCCAGTGTCCATCGCTGAATTAAGACCTTCTTAAAGACCGCTGTAAGGACTGATCACGAGGGATTATTGTCATAATCACTAAGTATAATACAGATCCGTCGTTGAGGCCATCCTGCCGCTCTTCGGAGCCTGGCTCGGAAGGAGTGAGCGCGTCACCTACTGCCTGACGCAGGTGTTCACCGGTCACGGTTGTTTCGGTGCGTACCTGCACAGGATAAAACGCGAGGTCACGGCACAGTGCCACACCACTATGGCACTGTGCCATAGTGGTGGCACTGTGCCGTAGTCGAAGAGCCGAAGAAACCGAAGCGACCAGGATACCGCACAGCACACGCTCGAGAAGTTCCCTGCGTGGGCTGCCGAGCGGTGGATCCTGGTCGATCAGATCGGGCAAGATCTCTCTCTGCCGGCAGTAGTGTCGGCTATGTTGGCAGAGCATGCAAATTGGAGTGCAGTGGTCTTCTTCTGCGAGTGCGTTATGCTCCAGAAGGAGACTGCAGAGCGGGATCGGGAGAGAGCTGACCCCGCACGGAGAAGGACCAGACGGCGCCGAGGTAACAACCACCCCAGCACCCAGGTCCAACCTGCTTGAGCCCCCTGCCGTTAGTTCATGGTGGGGGGGGGCTCGGGGGTTGCGGGCGCGCAGATTGGGGAGTCTGCATGCTCATACCGAGCGTCACGTGCCGCCGTGTGCGCAGCACAGTGCTCAGCGAGACTTGGCTTGACTTGGGTGACTATGTTACATAGCATATGTAAGAAATCTATGTTACAGATAATACTTGGATATAAATATATAAAGAATAGAAATAAAAAAGATTGTCTTAATTCAGCTGCTATTCAGGTTTAGGTTTCAGGAGGTATAAATAAAAAACGACAATATTTATGTTGTGTTGTCAAGGTTGCTGCTAAAATTATCATATTCTAGTTTTATAATACTTGCGTGAAAAAGGGGATGCTTTCTTCTTGGAAGCACGCGGCAATAGGAAATATATATACGTATATCGGACACACAGTACAGTAATATAGGGGCGTGATCGTAAATAATACGCTTAAATAAGCGCAATAATAATTGTATAGAAATGAACTACGGACACATTCATCATCATATCAGTCAAAGGACATCCACTGCTGAACAAAGGCCTCGCCCATAGACTTCCACAACGACCGGTCTCATGTCGTCCAAGTCTAACGACTCCCAGTGACCTTCACCGAGTCGTTTGTTCACCTTGTTGGAGGTCGTCCCGTCCTACACTTCGTTTTCCGGGGCGCGGTCACCACTCAAATACCCTTTTACCCCAACGGCCATCAGTTCTACGAGAAATGGGCCCCGCCCATTGCCACTTCAGTTACAAACCCTTTCAGCTATGTCGGCAACCTTATCTCTTCTTCTGATCTCTCCATAGCATGCTGAGTGACCTCGTGCTTTCTTATAAGGCCCATAGTGAGTCACCACGTCTCAGGTGTACACGTGAAATGTCCGCACATGCGAATTATACAATTATTCAAACACTACCACTAATTTAATCAAAAATGTGTTTTACTGATAAAGTTAATATATGTTTTGCTAGACATTAGTGTTTTTTAATACGTTGGCCCAATCTAGAATTTCTCCTGTGTCGTGGGTGCGTTTACACATAAATTCTACACACGACACACCCAGACCCTTAACAACTATCTGCAGATCATACTGACAGTTGTTCCGTGCGGGAATTGAACCCGCAACAGGAGCGCAGCAGCCGACTGTATCAGCCACTGCGGCAGCCGTGCCGTCAAATTGTCAAACTGTTTCGAATTACTTTATTTTTAAATAATGTATCAGCCCATTGCTGTCCCACTACTGGGAACAGGCCTTTTCTCACGATGAGAAGCCTTAGTCCACCATGCCAGCCTAGTTCGGGTTGGCGGACTACACACACCATTGAGAACATTTTGGAGCCTTCTCAGCTGTGCAGGTTTCCTCACGCTGTTTTTATTCACCGTTACGGCAAGTGATAATCAAATTCAGAGGTGCAATTCTCTATTGCACCCCTGATCCGCACATGAATCCGAAAAGTCGAGATGCGGACCGGGATCGAACTCAGACCGTCATGTATGGAAGGCACGCATTCAACCACTGGACAGATTATAACACAGGTTGAATCCAAAAACTCCTTGAGTTCCTTACGGCCGAATACTGAAACGCCAGTTAATATTAAGCCCTGCTTTAATTATTTGAGCCACCCGGTTTCCGAACGGAAAACGGGTTTCTCGAATAGTTAAAGCGGGACTTAATATTAAGTAGCGTTTCAGTATTTTGCCGTTAAACTACCTCATTTACTACATTATAAGTTGTCAAACCTTGTTCGATTTTCTTTTATTATAATAACATATAATGTTAGATTAAACCATAGAGGTTGAAACCCAAAACTCCTTAAGTTCCTTAACAACTTCCTTTACTACTAGTACCTACCTGGTTACTGCTCGTGAACGGGTGCCGGGACCGGTCAGCTGTTTAGAGGCCCTATGTCACCATTTACGGCATCCACGGGAGGAGATGGAGTGGTGCTATATTCTTAAGCCGGACACTTTTATTTTAAAGAAATTATAGCTGTATAGTATGCTACATCTTTACGTATTAACCTACATATATATGTTTAACGATCATTTGTATTTCAATCAACATTGTAATCTCAATTATTTTAATTGTATATCCATGGAGTTTCTTGCCAGCTCTTCTTCAACATCAACATCAGGATCAACTAATTTCAACCGTGCAACTTAAAATCTGACGTTTTATAATTGGTTTATTAGAAATAAGAACGTTGTTATTTCGTTACAAACTGTTTTCCGGCTAGAGAATTAGTTCTCACCGTCGCAATATAACATTTTTGATATATGGAGACGTATTTTGATACTAATTTTGTGGCTCGTTACCTGGGTCAAATCTTTTAGAAATCTCTCGTCACCTAAGGGATGTGATGATATTAAATTAATTTGCGGCGTGAAAACTTATACAAATTTGTTGCTAATACCAATGGGAGAATGTTAATAATGTTGTATTGACAGTGTGCACCGCTATGACATCTGAACGTATTTGGGTGTTTGAAAGAATGGATAAAAGAACGAACGGTGCAAAGATAGAATATAAACTAGCCATAGAGTACTTTAATGCAAATACTTTTCACGCATGCTAAGCCGCAGGCACAAATAATATGTCAGTAATAGTATTAATATCAGCCTATTTAATAGACACTATGCAGGGCTTTTGCCATACAGAGAAGGAACTAGCATTGATCATCATGCATTCTCAAATGTCAAATTAGATCAAGGATTGACCATGATCACGCTATTTTTCTTTGGCCAATGCTTGTTAAGCATACATAAGCAAGCCTGGGAACTGGAGTATCTACTCTAGTGATGGCCGATTCGAATCATTCGATTCGAATAACTCGAGTTACTCTCTAAACCCCCCAATGAGCTCAAAACACATCCATATCGGTGGTTGTGATGATCTTTGGGGGAGGCCTGTGTCCAACAGTGGACTTCATTAGGCCGAAATGACTCTCTAAACTTGCTGATTCAAATCGCGTTTCTTCGAATCCGAATTGATTCGTTTTACGTATTCGGCGTGCGGACTCACGCAATCGTCATGATTCATGTACCCGAATCAACTCGATCGATCCCGACTAATCACATGACTCGCGCGTTTCGATGCCACTCGCTCACTCGAACGGTTCGCCAATTCTGTTTATTTTCATTAGTAAGTTATAGTTACCGTCCCAATTGAAAGTTTTGTTTATTGCAAACAATAATGATGGCCCCTCGTCGGTAAAAAGAGTGTAGTGTGGGAGATTTTTTGTAAAAGTGGTGATGGCTTTAGCTTTATTTTGCAAGTTATGTTCATGCAGCACAAATATATTTGTACCACAACCAATTGATTAAACCATAACCACGCGTCACTACAAAAATAGACTTAAAAAATTCGTGAATTCATATACTGTGCTCAGTTCGATGACACGGCTCATTCATATAAGGCACAATACAAATAATGAATTAACTCAATTCAACTCGTAAGTTGTACCGTAACCGTGCTCTACTCGGTGGCTCAAACCGGCGCTATACAGGTGAATGCGACGCTATCTCTGAATTGACTGACTGCTATTGACCGAATCGGATCAATTCGAATTACGTCAGTTCAAACAATTACGCCAATTTTAACCATTTGAGTTGAAAAAAATACGATTCGTCCCGGCGCTGACTCTACTCCCCGAAACTAGACGTGCAAATACACACCTGCGTGTTAGTGAATCGAATGATCGTCGAAGCCTCTAGGCTTACGGCCCGCTCTGCTGACGCTGTCGTCCCGCGTTGTGGTCACGTATATGTGCATGGCGCCTTATGATATCATTGGATAGCGTCTGCAGCGCGTACGCCGCGAGCGCGGCAGACACTTGCGCTTCGCAGACGATAGGTCGCGCAAGTGTGGCCGAATCTTTAAAGTGGTGTTAAGAAAGTACACAAATGACATTGAAAAACTCACATTGACACATTCCAGGTATTAAACCCGCAACCTAGTGATTAAGTCCGTAAACCTCCGGGCCACCAAGACTTTCGACGAATATTCAGTAAGTTAAATTAAAGCAATATTAAGTCATATAAAGGCCAGTGTTGCCAGTGAACTGTATGTGACTATAAGCAGAGCTTGGCACTGAAACTGTGTAATGTAGATTGTATAGTTGTTTCAGAAACAGTTAAACAACTGATATAATTCGCGTTATATTGCAAAACTTATGATGTCTATACTTACTGTGTTATAAATCTGCCGGGAGTTGTAGCTGTTTTGTACATATTATACGGAATTCTATATCAGTTTTTTTCATAAATTAGATAAAGTGCTACAACTGATGTAACCATTTTTTTATTGTGTATATCGTTGTTCGATATCGTATCGTCTATCGTATTGTATATCCTCATGAACATTCTATCTGGAGGGGTGTGCTAACTCTTACCGGTTAAAACACGAATCTTTGCGTTCCACTTATTTCCTTCACCACGTTAGACGTCCCCTTTAATTTCCACCTCCCTTGGGAGGGTGGAGGGGCATGTCGGACTCTTATCGACTACAGCCACCCGGACGATTAATTTCCTTCGCTCTCACAGGACACACCTCCAGTTTCCTGGCTCTCATCAGCACAGCCGATACTGTTGCAGGAAGAGAGAGATCCTGCCCGTTCCGTTCAACCGGTATCCGCCGCTCTCCTTCGACCTGTCTTACGCCTACGGTACCGGATACGCTCGAGCATTCACCACACAAACCGGTCTAGCCCAAGTATATCGGCATAACTCAGTAATTGAGTTGCGGCGGGCAGACACTCAGTCGCATCCGTGTTGAACTGTAAGCAAACTTACTTGATAATAATAGGTAGATAAAAATTTAACACAATTTACATTTTTGTGCGAAGGTGATTTAAAAACGATTGTTTATTATTTTAAGAACACTGTTTCTTATAACACGATCGAGTAAATTATTGGTCCCAGTATATATGGATTGAAAACGTTTAGTGTGCCCAGCCAATTAAATAATTAATTTATAAGATATTAAACAACTGGCAGTGACAGTCTTTTTTTTATCCGTTGGAAATCCCTCATTGACTTCCTTCGCCCTGGGAAAGGGCGAAGGGGCATGCCGGACTCCTACTGGCTAAAACCACCGGAGTGATCATCGTCGGCACCGAAGGGAGGCTCCAGGAACTCGAATAATCGCCATCTAGAGCCACCCGCTGGTGCCACGCCCTTAGGCACATCTTGGAGAGGATGACTGTAAAGTGGTTATCCCCTCTAGCGGAGGGAAGGCGACTGTAAAGAGGCCACCCCCCAGGCATCTCTCGAGGGGATTGTAAAAGATTCCCCCGAGGCCTCACTATGCGCTGTGCTGCGCACACAGCGGTACGTGACCACATGCGCACCGAAACAACCGTGTCCGGTGAATACCTGCGTCAGGCGGAATGTGACGCGCTTGCTCCTTTGGTGGCTCCAAAGAGCGACAAGACAGCCTCAACGACGCGCTTTGGCGCGTACTGTGGCAGCATGAGCTGCTCTAGCAGTGACAGCCTAGTGGTTAAACGTTTGCCTTCCAAACAGGTGGGTCCGTGTTCGATTTCAGTCCAATGTGTTTTCGTATTCATGTGCGGATCAAGAGTATATTTATCACTTGCACTTGAAGGAAAACATCGTGAGGACACCTGCGGGGGCACCATAAATGTTTCATTCTCATTGACACATTCTCAATAGTGTGTGTAGTCTATAAACCTGTGCACTTAGTGGCCTAACCCTTCTTATCTTGAGAAAAGCCTCGTGCCCAGCAGTGGGACATTATTGGGCTAATTATGTACAAAACTTCAAACTGATATAGAAACGGCGTCGTCTACGTGTAATTTTGCGGCTCCTATTCATATACTCTTAGTAGTACGAGTAAGATCGACCTCATCAGAGTTTTATGCGCGTGGTAACACTCTTTAAAATCAACATTTAAGCATTTCAAGTGTACAGAGAGAAAAAAGACAATCAAGTACGAGCAGTACTCTAACCCTTCAAAAATCGGGATCGCTAAGTCTGCATGCTTAAATGCCAAATTTCATTTTGTGGGCGCTCGCGCTGTGCACTATGAAATAAACCACGACTACAAGTATTTCTCATAATATTTCCACATGGGATTTTCTGATTTATTCCTTCACTTGTGCCTCCGTGCGAAATTTCAAGGTAGGTAGCCGGGAAGTATCCGTAAGTATAGTAGGGTTTTGATAATAATCAGTCAGCTATTGGAACTTACTGTATGAAAAAACTTTGCAAGGCTGTATCTTTTTATTAAGTTAAACTAGGTTTTTTTTATCATATCAGCCACAGTACGTCCACTACTGAACAAAGACCTCCCCCTTAGAATGCCACAACTGTGTCATCATTTCACATGCCGCTCTCATCCAACGACTCTCAGCGACCTCCACTAGGTCGTCTGTCCACCTCGTTGGAGGTCATTCCATGTTGCGTTTTCCGGTGCGCGGTCTCCACTCGAGAACGTTTTTGCCCCAACGGCTATCACTTCGAAGAGCTATATGCCTCGCCCATTGCCACTTCAGTTTACTAATCCTTTCGGTTATGTCGGCAACTTTAGTTCTTCTACGGATCTCTTCATTTCTGATTCAATCTCATAGAGAAATACCAAGCATAGCTCTCTCTATAGCTCGCAGAGTGACTTTGAGGTTGCTTATGAGGCCCATAGTGAGTGACCACGTCTCTGTCCCATATTTCATCACTGGTTTAAGCAATGTTCAAAGCTGAAAAGCTTGAGCATTGCGGCATTGTTTAAGAAAAAACGTAAAGGATATTCGGATGAGCACGACATGGGCATTTGACATGACTTTCACCTTGCCCATATTCATTTTAAGGGATTCCTGTTGGGAAACTCTGTTGAGATCATTGATCATGCTACCTTATCGGAAACCGGCTTGTTCGGGAGGCTGGAATTCATCAAACCTGTGGTCGAAACGATTCGTGATGACGTTTGAAAACAGCTAATAAACGGCTCAAAAGATGGCTCATTATGAGGTATGGAACCCCAATGTTTAAAGCATACGTAAAAATAATACTCTTTTAAAGACTATGTTGACGATAGGGACATACGGCGTCAGCTCTTTTCTGCACAAGTGGCTTCCCTGCTAATCAAAGATATCTGAAGTGTGTCTATACTAGTATCTATACTAGACTACCTGCCCGCCCCAGCTTTGCAGCGCCACCTGGCGGGTCCAATTGTGAATCTAAATTATCCAGACTATAATCTAAAGTAACCAGATATACATAACAAAAACATCAAAATCGGCCAACCGAGTTCAGTGACATGCACACGTACAGAAAAATTATATAGATTAGATAATAAAATCGTAGAGAGACAAAAACTGTACATTGAATATTTAAAAAAACACTACCGCGCCAGAAACTAGACTGATGCCAAAACTGCAATTTTTAGAATTATCTGTTTGTCTGTTTCTATGTTTGACGAGAACGCCAAAACGACAGTATAGAAATAGTTGAATTTTGGTAAAAATGTCCGTTACAGTTCAGGTCAGGTTTTAAAATACAAATCATCACGCTTTTGGGCCTGAGATGTGCGAAGTTTAATAAAAAGAGCACTCCTTCCGCTAGAGTGGTGTAAGCGCGCCTCCAGGGGCGTTTGACAGGCTGAGGTGGCTAACTCGGCGACTCGCACTTGGAAAGTGGCGTCACCACCTGCGAATGCAGTTTTTGACCACCATGTCCAAGCCATGCTCCAGAAGGAGATCGCAGAGCGGGATCGGGAGAGGGCCAATCTTGCCCGAAGAAGGAGGAGACGGCGCCGGGGTAGTGCAACCGCCCTGGCACCTAATTCATATACGCTTGAAACCCCCTGCCGTCGCTATAAGGTGGGGGGCTACTGGGCTCGCGGCTGCGTAGATTGGGGAATCTGCATGCCCACGCCGAGCGACCCACGAAGAGCGCGCGCATGTGGTCAGGCACCGCCATGTGCGCAGCAGCGAGCAGCGATCGACTAGGGTCCATCTTTATAACCGTATATATATATATATCCCTGTGTACCTATTGCACGTTCCAAATCAAAGTGCAGTCAATTTTTGCGTGTTTTCAACAACATGATGTAGATTTTCGTATTGCACGCGTGCGGATTCGCGGGCAAAAGCTAGTGTATTGATAAAGTTTTAAACACCTTGTATAAGTTATATCTTGTTCAATATATTCATTTAAGTTGCACGGTTCCTATTAGTTGATCATATGTAGAAGAGACTACATATGATCAACTAATAGGAACCGTGCAACTTAAATTCTGACTATTAATAAGTGCCAGTAATTGGTTTACTTAAAAATAAAAATATTTGACTTTGAGTGAATTGAAAAAGCGAAGAGCAATTAGTAAGTCGGATATGTTTGATACCCCAGCGATTTCGAGCTGGGATATCAAACATATCCGATTAACTCCTTCAAACCGTAACTAAAAGAGGGGAACTGTAATTCCAAGGAAGGCAGCGACTTTTAACAACTTTTTAATAGAATTATGAAAAATATATTTTGATGCATCTACTTTGTTTTATAACTTCTAAGTAGTCGATAAATCGTGCTATAGAAAAAGTAGGAGCGCGCAAATGTACTAATTTAGATCTACGTTTTTTTCAAGTTTTGTAACGCGTTCGTTTTTGAAGGTTTATAATAATGAAGGGTTGAAAATCTAAACGGTATTGGTATGTGTCTATAAAGTATTAAAGCAAATTGAGCCACAATAGACTTTAATTTATATTGAAAAAAAAAAAACATTTGGATTTTCAACGCTTCGATTATCTTTTAAAGTAATGAAATAATTGGCTGTGTCTAGCCAATATCGTTTCCGTATTAATATATAAATATCGTTTCCTTTCTGTAAACTGTTTTTAGTGCCCGAATAGCTTTTTATACAAATATATTTATATTGCTACTTTCGTGACCAATATTTTGAGTAATGATGGCGCACAAACTCAAGGTGTGAAGTTCACCTTTTGATTGTGGCTATGTTATTATTCCACAATGAGACAAAAATACTCAAAATATGCTCGTGAGTAGTACGAACACAACCCCGACTTTTTGTGTAAGCGTAAACTAGTCTGAAATATTTATTGTTTTAAGTGTACCGATAATAACATTTTGAGTTTGAGTTTGAGTATTTTTATGTCAGTTGTTAGATTTTATATTGTATTATGTAATAGTATTTTCCGTGTGGAGACAGGATTAAGAATATAGCACCACTTCCTCTCTTCCCGTGGATATCCTTAAAGGCGTCTAAGGTACACTTAAACAGAGGGATGGGTTACGACCTTCTGTGGAACAGACTGGCTATTCTGCGGTCACCAACCGCAGGCCGGTTGCAAGCGTGAAGAGTACGGGTAAATCCCTCCAAAATGACTACACACGGCGTGAACCGGTTGTTGTGCAAATCTATGGAGCCTCCTCCTCCTTTGGTCAGCAGTGGACGCACTTTTGGATGACATGATGATGGTGATTTTTACATGGGTTTTGATGCCTGATTACATAAATTAATTATTTAATTTAATCAAAATTCATCTGTAGAATTTACAATTCATTATTAAAGCTGTAATACAAAATTCAAGAAGAGTTTTTGAACTATCCTTATACTGAACACTTGAATGTGTAAAACCTACCGGAATGTTATGAATGGGGGACTATCATTGTAACAAACCTCGTAAAGGATGGAGTGTATTTTATCACACTAGAGGGCACCAGCTGAAAAGAATTTTAACGAAATCTACACAAGTTAAGCCCCTTTAACTTCATGAAAAGTTTCCAGAACTTTGATGTTATTGATATTTTTATTATTCACCGCTATTTTGAAGATTGACAATTTTGTTTCTGGCGTATATGTGAGTTCTATGACCCAACAATGTATGGCACTAAACAATTCCCTTGCTTACGTCATGAAGGGTTCAACAGCACTCACTCCTCGTATTTCATGTTTCTATGTTTCGAGTTTCGGGTTAGTCATTAATGTGCCTTTTGAGACAGCCGCTAATACATTATGTAGAACATAGTACCAACAACTTTGTCATAATTTGTATTTTATGGTTCGGGAAATTCATCTAATAGATTTTAATTAGTTAATGTTGCTTATTTTGACAGACTATTTATTCAATGAAATAAAACTAGCATGGATTTTAATCTTGACCGCAAGATGGGAACAAAGAGACCGCAAGTTTTGAAAAGGACTTGAAACGAGAAAATAACCTTTTGACAATAAACTCAAAGTACCCAATTAGTAAAATTACTAATTTCAACATGTAATTAGTTAATAGATTAGGTAAACCGTACGACTCTAGGATATTTTGTGCCTTAATATCGTAGCCTGGGAAAATGAAGAGCCGAATTGTATAGCCATTGTAGTACAAGTAATTCGAGCCGTGGCAAATGAATCATTAGTCCTAAACTAATATTAACCTGTGTTGTACAAACAAAGAGTTCGGGGTGTACCTCTAATATCATCAGTGGAGCGTCGGCTCGTGAGCTCTTGTTTCGTTTCAAGCAAATGTTCTTTCATTTTCTAATGGATCGGTACTGAGGGAATATTTGTTGGCAAACTTTCACCAGACACAGATATTTACATAACAAAGAAAAGGGGTAAGGGTTCCGAGTGTCCCCGAAAACGTATTCTTGTCAGGAATTCGGATTTTGTAAAGGATTTGTCGGTCAATTTCATGTCGGTACGTTTTTGTAGTAAATTTTGTGTATAATCAGAATACGGGGTTTCGTGAAGCGCAGGAACATGTTTTTAATAAACCTCAACATATACTTCACACCGGCAAGTTTACGGGAAAATTTATATTATACCGGAGGCGTGTTGTTCCTTCTGCTTATCAAGTTTGCTTTTACACCTACCCGAACACTTTGATACGTAAATGTTTTGAATATTAAGTTGAGATAGGTGCAAACTCGCGGCTAGGTAAATCTTTGATTACTTGTTCAAGCTAGTACTCTGGTACCAACGTAGGCGGTAGGAATGCTAATTAAATAAGTTTTAGATAATTAAATTAGATGAACAAAAGGATTGAACAAAGGGGACTGAGTCACTGCTTTTAATAACATTCTAGGTACATATCGGTTCTCTTTCACGAGTACTTGAGGTTGATCAAAACGAAGATAATGGTTTGGTTTGCCTAAGGCATGTTCACACACTGCAGTGTGTCAAAGTCAAAGTGTCAAATAATGTTTCGTGAGGCTATTGAAAATAAAAAACATCCTAATTTTAATAGAGAAGATGGTTGGCAGGTACCACCTGTTTGGAATCCAGTCATTAAAATAATAAAGTCCCAAACAAGATACCGCACTAAGAAACATCAAGACACTGTGAGTGATTACTGCGTGCATCGAAACTAATTTTTTGATTAAAATTGTACGGTAGATAAAATAAAATAACTTTTTAAAATCTGTAACGACGCCTGTCACCTTAGTCATCCTGCGACCACGAATGCTGCAAAATATTCGAAACGTCAGGAAAATCAAAAATCAAAATATACGCGATAGAATCCGTTTAAAAGTGTTTTATAATAATACCTTTACCTTCATCTATACTTCTCGTTGGAGGTCATCCCACACTGTGTTTACCGATAGGTGGTCTCCACACGAAAACATTCAATATTGAAAATTAAAACCTACAAAAAATCACATTGAATTTTTCTTTAATAAATGCATAACCTGTCACTGCACATTCATTAATTGGTTGTTTCATAACTATCAGTGCTACAACGCAATAATATTGTATACTGCCACACCGTAAAATTGGCCATGAATTCAGAAGAAAACATGTCGGGAACTGTACCCCGCAAAAATAGATTATATTTTATTGAACTTTGTTGTCATCATATCTCCGTAAACCCTCCGGGACAAAAGGGGGGATCCTTTGACAATGTTATCGACACAACACAAAAATACTGGCTAACAAACAAAGAGAATAAAGTTCAGAGTGTTTATTCTTACGCCTTTCCCAGATAAGTTTAAAGGTACCATTTTTAGGTAAAAGCATACCATTTTTATTGTTTATTTTGATCTTAAGAAACGTTTGACTTGCATATTAGAGTTGAAGCCCTGAAGAATATTTTAGCAAATAAATAGGTACTTACTACTTTAAATAAAGAAAAGAACAAAACAAATATGGTGAACATTTAACAAAACAATATAAATTGATTTCTCATAGCCGGAGGTACAACCGTGATGCACGAAGCAGTAACGATTCTCGGCCTTCGGCTTTTCACCATTGCCGTAGTAGGTAATTCGATTTTTAAATTTGTTTTATTTAAATTATTTTGAGGGTACGGTTCTTTGGTGGAAAGGAGATTTAGACGTATTAATTGGACCTTAAAAAAATATGTTTAATCTTATGTTAAGTTATAGGTAATCTATATATTCTTGGAATGTATCTACTTTTTAAGATTTCTCATCACTGAACAAGGTAATTAAAAAAATACATTGTTATCAGTTTCTATCTACTATGAACAGCCATATTGGATTATATATGACGTCACATAGCGTATTACCTGACGAATGGCACGACGGTTCCAAAGTTACTTCATTTGTCAAAATACGAAGAGTAGTTTAGGCGATCTGAGGGAACAGATAAAAATACTAAGTTATGCCAAAATCAGCCCTCGAAGCCAAGCCTTGTCGTACTCGTGTAAAAACCCAACACCACCTTGAATTCGTAGGCGCACAATGATGACATCGTCACTCTACAAAAATAACTTTTTAATTAATTTTTATAGTTGGCTTCGGTAATCCCTTTGCGCATCTTACCTAGCTATATGTACGTAAACTACGCGTCTACTATTATAAAGTGCTTACAAGTATTCTATAGCACCCCTATAGAAGAAAATACATGTTTCAGCAAAAGTAAAAATAAAAAATGCCTGACCAGCGAGGATTTTAAGTAACGCGTCTATTTTAAAGATGTAGCATCCTTTTACATCAGCGTCTAATACCTTGGCTATTCAAGAGATTTAGCTCGAATTTTAAAGCTACATTTTTTAATTTTGTCGTAAATTACTCGCTTTATTCGAGAGAGCAGCCTTATAAAACCCATTAGCGGAATTAGTTTATTTATTAATACATTTTTACAAAAACTATTTAATTATAGTAATGAAAAAAATAAAATCTTATGATAACGATGAGCTGTATTTTTTCGCACCAGCAGTACGCTCGAGCTACGAATTTAAAAGTAATTTTTACAGGTATGCTAATTTTATGTTTGGGATTATCTATCTCGAAATGAGACATTGTCAAAGCAACCAAAATATGTCCATTGTTGCACAAAGGCCTGCCACATTTGACGGCACGGTTGGTGCAGTGGCTGATACACTCGGCTGCTGCGCTCCGGGTCGTGGGTTCGATTCCCGCACGGAGCAAACATTTGTATGATCTGCAGGTAGTTGTACCGGGTCTGGGTGTATTGTATGTGGAGTTCATGTCTGTAAACTCACCCACGACACAGGATAAACCCTAGTGTAGGGCAACGTTTTAAAAAAAAAACATAAAACCCCTTAGTCGCCTTTTAATAGTAATACAAACAAACAAATTAAAAGGGCGTATTGAAACCACAACTATTGCAAACCAAACCGAAAACATCAAGTTGGGATAACACACTTAAAACCAAATGCTTTGTCAATAGTTAACACATCAACGCTACATATAAGTTTCCCCTATCTCACAGTAGTAATAGAACTGTGTCAAAATAAGATTCAACTCCCCCCAACTTGTAAACGCCCGGGGCTCGCTAAAACTTCCCCTGATATGATAAAGGTCTCATATCCATGTTGTGTTTCATTTAATGTACTGAGTTTGTTTCCGTTTTCTGGTTAATTATGCTGAAACTGTTTTATTATCCAGGCCATCATAGCTACAGGAAATAATTAAAGGTAATAATTTGATTTTTTTATTTATTGGCGTATGCTGCCGGCTACGAATAGCACCAACCCATTTCATCACGTGAGTGTCGCAAAAGGCAACTATGGGATTAACCAGAGGCAATAAGCCGGGCGCCTGCCAAGCGAGGCGATAATGGCAACCGCCCCCATTGAGTACTCAACACATCCACCCTGTCGCTGTGGCGATCTTTGGGGAGGCTTTTGTCCAGTAGTGGACTTTATTCGGCTGAAACGATAACGACGAATTATTTTAAGGAGACGGGCAGAAGTATCAGCTCTCTTTAAGCATACACACATCAAACCGTAAACGTTCCCTGCTGAACATGGGCCTCCCGATGATCAATGAACGGTCATGGGGGATATTGCCATTATCACCACGCTTGGCATGGATTAGCGACCGCAGTATGTTCTGTCTTTTCCTATGGTTAGTGGCCAGCCTTGTATAAGACTTGTGCAAGCTGCTCAAAGGCCTCCAACTTGGCTTAACGACTGCCATTGACAACAACCGGGACCGACAAGTTTACGTATCCACCGAAGCACGGAGACGCTCACTCCAAATATCACTATGCGGTCACCCATCCATAGACTGGCCGCGCCAAGCGTTGCTTAACCTCACAGATTGTTTACTGATCAGTGAGTGCAGCTATGAGCATGCTGTATGTTGTTATTAGTACACGAGAGGATGCTGCTGCCCATCCCATCCCTTAGTCGACTTTTACTACACCCATACACATACACCCACAGGAGAAGTGTGGTCTATTTACTGGAAACAACTCGGAATAAGGTTTTAGCATACGATCACCAATAACTTAGTGAATTGTAGTCTACTACGAGCATTCGCCCCCTAGTTTCCACTTCTAAAGTGGGGTGGTTGATGACCAGTCAGACTCCTCGTACCGGTGACGTTGTCGCACTTCTGCTACCTGGTACTTAAGATTTGTATAGTAATAATGTGAGTACCTGAGTAGGTTCGCTTAGGTCTATGCAAACGAAGCGCTGCACGCTCGTCGGTCGTGATAAAGTTAGCCGTAGATTCTTATTCTGTCATATGTCGGTCGACTGAGTTACATAAAATGGCAGCGTGAGGTTGATGTTTGGGAGATCTGGGGTGCAATTCCTTAATCTCAAACATCCAGTTGCAGTTACATCCTTGAATACAGAATCGAAATAGTGGTGTAAAACCAATTCGGTAAGACATGATTAAAGCTATTCAAGGACACGTTGCAGAAGGTACGCCATGAGGACCAGTCTTAACGAATACCAAATTGGGATATCACCGTTATTTCAATTCCAATTTCAAGGATGTATGGACGTTTCAGCTTAGAGAATTGCACCCCTGAATGTTGTAACGCTTTGTTACTATAAGATACAAAATATCAGACACCATTTTAAAAACACGTTAAATACGAACATTAATGATCAAGTATGGCCTTTATTAATAGTCTAGAGTTTCATACGGTATATCTGTCATTTTATTTATCCTATCTGGCTTCGAGGCGACTGAAAAACGTCGTTCGCTAGGTGGTAAGCGTCAGGTCTCCCAATTGTAATGCTACCTGGGACCAGTGGCACCACACTGCACTCTTCACCTCAGGACATTAGTTATATAGTCTTATGCTCAGTACATACATATTTATAAGCATATTCTGTTTCCCCTATCACACATGTACGTACAAAGGTATGGCGCTATAAGCATGTACTTTGGATTCAGATATTTCAAGACATTGTCAAATACATAACATGGGTCATATTGGTAGTTTATATTTTATCTAAGCTATATAGCTTAAAAAAGTAGATACTTTTTAATATTTTTATTGGTGCCCAATAGAAATTGCTCATGAACTTCCTCCGCCCCGGGGAAGGGCGAAGGGGCATGCCGGTCTCCTACCGGCTAAACTACTAAAGCAGTCATCTTCGGTACTGAAGGAGGTGCAGGTCCTCGTCAGATCACGCTAGAGACGATTGATGTCATGCCTTTAGGCAAATCTCGGAGGGGATGACTGTAAAACAATCGCCTCATCGCGGAGGGAAGGCGACTGTAAAAAGGTCACCCGCAGGCACTAATCTCGGGGAGGATTGTAAAGGATCTCCTCAAGACTCGCTGTGCACTGTGCTGCACGGTGGCACGTTACTACGTGCGCGCCACCATCTTCCCGGGGGTCGCTCGTTATGAGCACGCAGACTCCCCAAAAGGTGTTCATGTAACTTATCTGTTACGATGGGACTGATGTATATAATAATAAAAATAACAATTAAATATTTCCCAGTAATTTGTTAACAGTTAATTTGGCATCATAATCAACTAGTCACTGCTTTATCAGAGCAGTAGGTTTCTGTTCCGTATCAAAGTCAGTGTCTTGGTTATATACGTGAGCTTGCGGCTTGTCAATATACGCTCAGAATATATAGACAAGCTCTTCATAAATACGTTTACACTGAGTCCGTGCTATGAGAGTTGCACGCTGCGCGCTGTTAAGAGTCTATGTGCGATTATAGTCGGGGATCTAAAGCTGAATGAAATTAAATTGAGGTTATTGCTGAAAACCAGTGCTCGTGACATTAGGTCCATCCGATGTCACAGTATTATGCTGAACAATCACCTGTTTCTGCGCACATACGACGCACAGCACAGATATGTTTAACAGGATTTTATTTATTTCTTCTTCTTCTTCTCTTAGATTATGGCTTCTGTAGAGTATCTTCCATTTCCAATTTCGCCAACGTCAAGTATAAGGCAACGTCGTACGGTGTTTACATAAATAAATCTTTACATATCCATAAAATATTTCTCAAAAATGAAAATAATTCTAAAAAATATCTTTTATTTATTTTGTAACTTGTCTTCCATTGTACTGTTAAAATGACGTGGGTAACTCGATAAAGTGTTGTCGTGATGAAAATGATGATATCGGTCATAAATAATTTATATTATGTTCATATGAACAGGATCATACAAAGTCCATAGAGAACAATTATTGTAATCGAAAATATTTTTAAGGGTTAACTGCCTAAAAATAAATACATTAAGTATTTATTTTTACATTATTCTTTTGTTTGTGGAATAGTAACATTTTGCTTTTATTTAGTTCTAAATATGTCTCGCCTGTATTAATTGTTTTATGATGTGTGTAGTGTGTTGTCTGTGTGTCTGTGCGTAGAAATAACATTTTCTTTCTTTCTTTCTTTTCTTTCTAAATTTACTCCATTAATAGACTCCATTGGCTGGATATAAAATTGTGTGTTCAGTAAGTCACAGAGGTGAATAGGCGCTTTTATTGTATTACGCTTATAACAAAATTTATAAGAAAATAAAGGCTATACTCATACGTTAAAACCGATTCAAACGTAGTACCTATAATTGTATAACTTTTGTATATGTGAATATATATTTATTATGAATATGTCAGTCATATCATTATTATCATCATCATTCAGCCGAATTAAGTCCACTGCAGGCCACTTTTAGATTCTTATATACACCCCCAACGATCGCTGAAATTGTTGCGTGCTCATTGGGGGTTTTTGTCATAATCGCCACGCTTGGCAGGCGATCGCAGTTGAATTGTTATTAAACATGAAGGACGCTGCTGTCCAAACTCCGGATAATCCCATACTCTATTTTTACGATACCCACGGGATGAGATGGGTTGGTGCTACTCGTAGCCGGCACCACACGGCAAGTATACATACTGTATATATTATTGTTTTACTGTCGATTTTATTCCCGTTATTTCTGTTCTCTACACAAAAAATATTTATTACCGACATATGAACGTGTACCACAGTTATCTTACCGATAAAAATTCAGACGGGTCTCTTAGGAGGCTTCTGAACTTTCGAAATTATCCTCAAGTTTTACGCACTCGGTCTTCTTTTAATGAGATTTCTTCAAAAATTATATTTAGGACTCCCTTAGAACGAATACCCTATTAGAAAAGATTTCTTCTCTGCCGCTTTGCGGCATAAGTTTTGTATTACGATTTTATTTTGGGAATGAATGGAACGAAGTCTTAGGCGATTATGTAATATGCATGACAGTTTTGGTCTTATTTATATGTATTTAATATATTCCGTTGTTGCTCCGTGAAGCGAGTCGCTGGGTTGTCGTTCTCATACCTGGAAGGCAAATAAATTTTACATCAACAGTAGTTTATGGTGTGACGAGTCTCTCGTCACATATACCTAAAACAAAAGGCTTCAAACATTTGGTGCATCAGATATACGGTGCTGAGACATAGGCACCGGGTATCTGAAGTTGTCAATGAATTTAAAAACGTTAAGTGAGCTTTACTATAGATCGCTATATATGGTTGGAATTTACAAATAACAAGATCGGACAGAAAGGCCTTTTGTGGGGACTTTTTCATGGACATCCTATGCTATGCGGAAGGTGGAGGGATGTGCCGGATTCTTCCCGGCTAAAACCACCACGATATTTCTTCAACTTCTCTTGTGCTGGGGGTGCGGGATTCACTCGTGCATTTACTATTTCTCAATCAGGCAGGCAGAAATAGCTGGTAATGTCAAATCATTAATTTCTTTTTATGTTACATAAAGACAAACACTCTTCAGGATGGAAACTTACGGACTTAATAACCGTGGAAGATATCACGCAATTAGATTCATACGCACATACCAAATTCGCGCATTCGGTGTGGTATCTGGATTAAGAATATAGCATCTCTATATCTTCTCCCGTGGATGTCGCTCTTTACCAGAGGGATGGGCAGCAGCGTCGCTTCTATAGAACAGTAGCTATACTATATATACTGCGTTCATCAACCCGCCTACTCAGCGTGGTTAGTACTGGAAAATTCCCCCAAAAATTTGTTCCCCCACAATTGTGGAAATCTATGAGAGGCATGTTCATGTTCAGCAGTGGACGTCCTTTAGCATATATGATGATATCGCGCTATAGAATAATGATGGATGAGCCACATGTTTTTCTACGCCGTTTTCATATTATCTTTATGGGGATGTTAAGGGGTACAATGCAGATGAGCATACTTACTTACGTGTCCGGATAAAGAATATAGTACCAAACCATTTCCCTCTGTGGATGTCGTAAAGGCGAGTAAGGAATTCCAAATCAACCGGATGGGCAGCAGGATCCCTTCTGTGGAACAGCACCCTTTCTGCGTTCACCAACCGCGAAATTCGACATTTACGACCATTACGACATATATTCTGTCCTGCTTCTTTTCTGGTTAATTTCGTTGCGGGTTCCAACACATTCATTTCTCTGGGATACACCGAGCTTCATTGATCGGTGTTCTTTTCGGAGGTCGCCATTGTAAATCCTGGCTTACAGGAGTTGGGAATGTGTAGCGGGTTTGTTCCAAAAAAAAGAGGAAGTTCAACTGTGGACGTTTTTTTGGCTCATATGCTTATGATGATGATGATGCAGATGAGTTGTCATGTTCAATTCATTTATTTCATACATATCATTAATTTGACGGCACGGTCGGCGGAGTGGCTAAGCAATTGGCTTTCTGCGCAACGGGTCGCGGGGTCGAGCCCCGCACGGAGCAAATATTTGTATAATCTACGATAGTTATAATTGGAACAGAAAACGGGATATTTACCATGTTTTTATTTCTTCATTTTGTGTGCTCTTAAACATCCACCCGCAAAAACTTTAGTTTATCCGTGAACATGGCGCTTGCAACAGCGCCGAAATATCGGGAACTCAAATTTTTTTTAAAAACACGGTAAATATCCCGTTTTCTGTTCCAATAATAGTGTCACTGACCATGTCAGTTTAAAAAAATCTACGATAGTTGTTTCGGGTCTGGGTGATTGTGCATGTGAAAAGTATGTTTGTAAACTGTATCCCCGACACAGGAGCTATCTCAGTGCGGCATAGTTTGAAAAAAAAAAACTCACTCTGCGAGTTAGCCATGCACGTGTATGTAATTGCTTTTGAAAGCGTCATGAACGAGTCACCAAGTTCTTTCAAATATGGTGAGTAAGGGATGGTTGATTTGTGCGTCGTTCTGGTTAATGGGAGCTGCTGGATGAAACAGCTGTGACAGTGACTTGTTGACTGAGATCGTGTTATATAGGTTACTACTACTAAAGGTAGTGATAGCCGACTGTGCTACGCTTAACTATGTTGAACGCTTGCTTTATATACAGTAGGGTCTGATTTCGATTCCGGCCTGCATCTCTGACTTTTCGGATTCATGTGCGGACCAGAATTTGATTATATCTTGCATTAACGATGAAGGAAAACATCGTAAGTTTCATGCACATATGAGAGGGCACCAAAAAAAAAAATTGATTGGTGTGTAGTCCGCTAACCCGCACTAGGCCAGCGTATTGGTCTGAAGTCTAATCTTTCTCATCGTGAGAAAAGGCCCGTGCCCATCAGTTAAACAGTAATACGCTGATTATTTGTGTGTGTATGTAGATGTTTTGAAGTCTAAATGTTTATTCCCATTAATACAAAAATCTAATATTTTAAGACATAAAAATCACAACTTTCATACACTGAAAATATTTTGATATGCGAGGGTGCCATTAAACACTGGAATCGTTCCTTAACTTCTCGGAAAACTGCCACCGCAATGCAAAGAGTTTCAAAAGGTTTAATTCCCATTAGAGAACTGGCATTTTATAGGTAATGGAGTTACGGTCTTGGTTCCCGGTAAACGGGTGCTAGTAATTCCAGCAGCGAGTTTATGTCAACATAGCGATTAAAACGAAAACATTCCGGACGAAGTTTTCAAATCTATTGTAGGTGGAGATTGCCGAGTGTATTATTGTTGTAGAAGAGTTGTTTTGAATAGGATTTCACTTTTTGAACTTGAGTGGATAATAATACATTATTGCTCTGTAAGTGTCGAGAATTTTCAAATGTAATGTTTGTGTTTCCTGACCGTTATAACAAGATGAAGCGCTCATAGTCAGATACACTCACTGACCAGCAAATGATTGGTGAGATTAAACAACGCTTAACGTGGTCAGTGGATGGCTGACCGCATCGTGGTATTTGAACTGAGCATCTCCATGCTTCGGAGGGCACGTAAAATTGTCGGTCTCAGATGTCTCCCTTCTTATCTCATCTTATCAAACATATAATTTTATTTTCATACAAAAGTAAAATGATATTTTATTGTTTAAAAAATGCGCACCACAGTTTATACAACAATTCTGAAAATATAGGTGAAACCCAAATATGACGTTAAATATTAGACACAGCTGATGATAAGGTTGTGTCAACGTATTTTTCATGAAAAGTTTGAACAGCTATAATTCTGGAACTATTGACATTTTGGGGAACGTGCGTTCAAGCGTTATCGCTATACCTACCCTTTTTTATTACCACCCCAGGGTACGACGGAGGGGCATGCCGGACTCCTTCCGGCTAAAACCATCACAGCGACCATCTTCAGCACTGAACGGTCTTCGATACAATCACACTGAAGCCTCCCGCTGATGTCTATAAGGCAATCAACCCCTCTAGCGGTGGGGAGGCGACTGTAAATAGGTCAATAAAGGATGCCTCTTGATGGATTATGGCTGATATGATGATGATGATTATGAAGTGGATCATATCTTATTTTTCTTTTCTAAGTAATTTCGTTGCGGGTTCCGAGATACCTAGTTATTATTTGCCTAAGACACCGAGTTTCATGGAACGATGGTTTTCCGGCCTTAGCCTTAGAAATGTCTGGTTTAATATATTTTGATGGATTTTCCTGGTTTTATCTCGAAAGTTATAAGCCCAGACTTTTAATAGGCGTATTTTGAAGACGGCCACCAACAGAATTATAGTTAACTAAGTTACATCCAAGTGAATTCTTACTTTGTTTAATTTATTTTTATAAGGAGTATGATAATACCATTAACGGAACCTTCTCTGGGCGCCAGCCTGCTCACACTTAATCGTCTTTTATTTATGTAGTATTTTTTACAAATCTGTTTTTAATAAAGTATTTAAATCAGTTTCCTATATAGTATAGATAGAAATATATTAGCAGCTATAAGCTATACAATATTTTGCTGAACATATATTGTGTTTTTTGGGTAGGTTGACCCAAGCTCTCACCCCCTGCAGTATGTCATGCTATTTACTGGACATCCTGTATATCTAGTCTTTAATAGGAGCCGAAAGACATTGATGTAAATACGCACATCAGAACATTAACACTCTCTAATGTATATATACGATATCGATATATCTATACGAGGACCTGACGCCAAAGATGACCGCCCCAGTAGTTTTAGCCAGTAGGAGTCCGGCATGCCCCTCCGTCCTTCCCCGGGGCGGAGGAAGTTCATGTAGAATTTCCACTGGGCCCAATAAAAAAAGAACAATAACGCTCAATTAACTTATAACGCTATTTTATGTCGGTATAACTAAACTTCTCTAGTGAAATGAACACTTATAACGAAGGTTGATAACCTTTAGCTGATGCCAACGGAAATTCGTAAAAATTCGGTAGTAAATTTTTGAGTATTTTTTCCTTCTTTTATTCAGTGCTCGGCGATTCATGCCAGCAGTGAATTTCTGTGACACATTACTCTTGGTTCGCAGACGATTTGTAATCTTTCTCTCGATATTTTTCCTGTATTGCGCCAGTTTTTATTATTCGGAGATTATTTAGTGTGAACGAATGAATCAGTATATTTATGTTGGATATAGTTGCCGTCTCGTTTGAAGAAGTGGGTAAGCGATTAGCTTTTAAGCGCCACGTGTCGCGAGTTCAATTCCTGCACGGAACAAATATTGGTGTGATCGACGGATACTTGTTTCGGGTCTGGGTAGATGTGCGTGTAAAATGTGTCTGTAAACTGTACCCACGATACAGGAGAAAGCAAAGTGAGGGGTTCAAACATACTTGGTATAAAAAAAGATTTAACTTATATGACGGCACGGTTGCCGCAGTGCCTAAGCGATTGGCTTCCTGCGCTACGTATCACTAGTTCTATCTCCACATGGCATACATAAATAATGCATATACGTACGATCTACAAGGTGTCAGGTCTGGGTGTTGTGTATGTGAGATTTATGTTTGTAAACTGTTCCCACGACACAGGAGAAACCACGTGGTTCTCGGCAAAGAAAATACCTTACAAAGGGATGCACATTTATTCGGTCTTTGAGGAAGTTCCAAGAAGGTTACTTAGTTTTAATACAATGTTTCTAAAATGTCAAAACACACCCATACGCCATACACCCGACAAAGGCAAATTGACTTGATATCAAGATGACGGGCAAGAGCATTAGCCGTGTGATAATAACAATATACTACGATCATCAAACTGCCTTTCAAGCGTGTTGATGGCAAGATTCCCTATAACCAGTCATTGGGAGCCCCACGTTCAGTAGTGGACGTCTATGGGCTGATAGGTGTGTGTGTGTGTGTAATAGGCATTATCGTCGTCAATTTTCGCGTCAGCAGTTTTTTAATCGGGGCATTCGTCGACTGCCGAGAATGAAGAGCGAAGCGCGAGCAGTTTACGCCAGTTCTCTTTAGCCAAAGAGAGCGTAGTGAGTCCTTTGTCCATCACAACTCAATCTCGGTGCATCCCTACTTGAGAAAGTACTCGCTGAAGCCTAACCTCACGATTATGGAGGGTCGTGGCATTTAAAAAAGCAAAGCCTCGGCCCCCACATTTTCGTGGGATGTAAAGGCTCATTACCGATGACCGTGGCTGGATTCATTGTTGAACACAAATCGGATGCATATCCGATTTGTGTTCAACAATGAACGGACTCTTCCATCCAGAGCATTTATATTAACTACATGTCTATGTCTGTAAAAGCTCAAAAAGCTTAGCTCTAAAATTGAATTTATACAATAAATGTTAAAAAAAAATATTTAAATTTTATGTTCATAATTTATCATTCACCGTAGTATACATTTTTACGCTTCTATTTATTATAAAATTTAATTTGTGTAATTGCAAATAACTAACCGACAGGATGGGTTAATTTTATAATAACATGGTGGTTGTGGCGAGTGTTTTTATAAGAGCATCAGTAATGTAAATAAGATGCATATCTCATTTAATGTTTATTTTTTTATTTAAAAGTTTTAATGGGAATTATGTTGACAAGCCTGTGGTCAAACAACATGTGAGTTGAAAGATGGACTTGACATAATTATATGTGTTCACCTTAACGGAAATGCGTACTACCGCCTGTTGATGAATGCTGTGGATTGATTGTTACAAATTTTTATATATTAAATTATTTATTTTATTTGGATATTTAATGATTAATATTCTTATAATATAAACACGTAGGTAATTGCATTCTTCCGCGTGTCACTGCACAGGACTGAAAACCAGCGCTGGGTGCGCCGCGCCCAGCAAATGCTGAGTTGGTGTCCTTTTCGGCGTGGACGTGCTTGACAGTACTTTGTTTAGGTTATGTCTTGCTGGCGGTGGCGTCGATACACGACTCCACCGCCGTTCGTCGTTCGGTTCCCTACAATATGGTTGAGCTAAGCGATGCTGATGCATGCGTCATGCTCGGGAACGGGCGCCGTTTGTTGGGACTGGTCAGCCGTTAACTGCCACGGCAAATAAACTATTATTATTATATTATTGTCTTAACACATTGACCAAACATTTTCTGGGTATATGTTTAACGATATTTTGTGTTAATCAACATTGTATTCTCAATTATTTTAAAAGAGAGAGAGAGAGAGAGAAATAAATTACTTTAACTTTGAAATTGTATTTTGTGTTAGGTACATTTTTTTTAATTTTTTCTCGTTGTTGGAACATTATTGTTCTGTCACTATGTCACGTACTGAATAAAGAATATTTCTTTCTTTATTCTTCTTCCTTCTAATTCATGGGTTTATATCCCCTGTAAGAGGAAACCCGGACCACGCGAGGAGATGGAGTGGTGCTGTTCTTAATCCGGACACAACACGGAATAGCAGATAGTAACTGATAGCTGTTTGTTAAAAAAAACTAATTGTGATTGATTCCTTTCAATATTACCGGATTCTTTGGTAATAGAGATAATAAAAAGTATTTTTTCAGAATCTTATCTTTTGTATATAGTTTATAGCTATCGACACGAAGTTGTGAAAGAAATATTCTCAGAAAAGTATATCTTGACGTGTTAGAAATATTGTAGTAAAACAAAGTAACCATCTTGGGAGTTCCTCAGAGACCGAAGAAAAATGTACAAAGACATGTATTATTCACGATATATCCCATCCTAAATCTAGGATAGACGGCGGTTTTACTTGCGAGCTTAACACGAAAATTGTATGTTTTGTTGCGTAAACACAAATAACATAACCACTATCATCATCATCATGATATCAGCCAAAGCACTTCCACTGCTCATCAAAGGCCTCCCCCATAGATTTCCACAATTGTGTAGTCATTTTGGGAGGAATTTGCCAGTACTTACCACGCTTCGCAGGCGGGTTGGTGAGCGCAGTATGGATACTGTTCCACAGAAGGGATCCTGCTATCCATCGCCTTTTTCAACATCCATGTGAGGAGATGGAGTGGTGCTATATAGTGGTGCACCACACGGAAATCATTGTGATCATATCAACCGATGTGCGTCCACTGCTGAACAAAGGTCTAACTTATATCAAAAATAAATATTTCTACAACGACCGATTACATGCCACCCGCATCTAACGAGTCCCGGCTACCTTCACCAGGCTCTAGATGGAGATCTTTCGAGTTCCTGGAGCCTCCATTCGGTGCCGCCGATGATCACTCTGGTGGTTTTAACCGGTAGGAGTGCGGCATGCCCCTTCGCCCTTTCCCGGGGGCCAAGGAAGTACATGAGGTATTTCCACCGAATGAATTAAAAAAAACCTACCTTCACCAGGTCGTCGTCCCATCTCGTTGCAGGCTGTTCCACGATGCATTTACCGCTACGAATAACAGAATAATAATAAGTTTTTAGTCTATACAAGTAATCTTATCTATATACTGAACTTCAGTCTCAGAAAATAGGGAGGTATATATTCTGTAGCTCGCTACTCTTTAGATAGCGGCAATCCAAATAAAACTAGTAAACTACTATTAACAAAGTAATTTAAGCAAAATTTATATAAACTGTCGGAACAATCTAATTGTTATGGTAACGGCTGATCGGTTTTCACGAGTCATTGAGCCATTCACTTTCCGACAGCGTTGGGTCAGCGAATTAAATCGACCTTTCATATTATAACATCACATGAAATCGCACATAAATTGAACAACATTCAAAAGATCAAAATATATGCTTTGGAATATAACACGTAGGTATTTATATCAACGTAAAATGTGCTGTACAGTTTTAAAGCATTTTATAGAAAGTATTCACGGAATGTTGGAAGAATTTAGTCTAATATGAAATATTCTGAGAATACCACATGATTATTTTGCTTAATCGTGTGGTGACGGCTACTAATAGCACCAACCCATCTCATACCTTGCGTGCCGTAAAAGGTGACTATGGGATTAACCGGAGGATGGGCAGCAGCATCCTTCGAGTACAATAACGACACTTCTGCGATCGCCAACCCGCCTGCCAAGCGTGGCGATTATGGCAAAACCCCCAATGAGCACACAACACAACCGGAATGGTCTTTGTGGCGATCTTTGAGGGAAGCTTGTGTCCAGCATTGGACTTTATTCGACTGAAATGATGATGATTTTGCTTATCTTAATTGTTATCTTACTTATTTAACATCTGTTCTTTTATGTTACTTAGTTCTTTTACGATTTTCATATTAAGTTTACTGGGAAGCATTTTCTTCTACTTTCACAAATCTGCACGAAGTGTGCTTTAAATATAAATCGTTAACAGTATCATCAACTTCATTGTTCCAAACGTAAATAAATTATGTATCGCCTGTGTTAGTGTTCCTAATACAAAATGCATTTAAAATTCTAATTTGATATATCTAACAAATTAAATCTATGTATAAATATAATAATCATAATATCTACTTGTTAACAATGCTGTGACATGAAATAATACATTTAAGTTTATCAAAAGGGCTTACTTTCAGGGAGGGGTAGGTTCGCCTCGGCCCGCCGACGAAACGTTGAAATTTTGACAAATTACACTTGAGGATTACTCCGGGGGAATATGAAGAAAACCACGCATTCCCACAAATTACTGACTTGTGACAAATGTTCCCGCAGATGACCTGCAATTTATTCGGCTCGCTGAGAAATCTAGCTAATGTCGGAGCCCCGAAAAATAATAACACTGCAGCCGTTATGAACAACTAAACCTTAGGAAAGATGGGTAAATTATTTAGTAGCTTACTTTACTTCTGTATAATTTTAATAAGTAGTATTTTACTTTTATTATGTAAAACTAGTTAAATTAGTTGTAAAAGGCGCCTAAGCCGCCCGTAGAAATGATAACAAACAGTTTAATTGACACACACATATACCTACAAGAACATACATTTTTTCTTACAGCGTTATGGAGCCAGTCAATGAGTCAGCGATGAGCGCCAAAATTTTTGATATATTATTTGCGTTTGGATGAGTTTTTGTGTGAGAGAGCCTAGCTATAGTCATTTGTTGATTAGAGCTCGTAAATGGGTTGGTTCGACCGGGGAGGCCACTATACCACGCCGTCATAAAACCAGCGTGAAGTGGCAGCACTGTTGCTGCTTTCGGATGGAGGGTGACGCATTCTGGGACCTCTACCCCAAAACTTTGGGCACCATACGACATGTGGCCGTCAAAGTGTAGTCTACTCCAAAGATCGGCAACACATCTGTGACTTCCCTGGTATTTCAGATGTTTATGGTGATGGTGATTGCTTAGGAGATCTGCAAGCTCGTTTGCCCTCCTATATAATATATATAGAAATATAGAAAAGAGAGATATTTGTAGAAATACCTTAAAAAATAACTACTCCAATCCTAACGGGATCCTCTTTATTAAATAGTTAATAGTAGCTAAACATGCAGATTGTTATAGGCTAACGATGTCAGTGTTAGTACGGCGAAAGTACACCAGAATTTTTACCAAAAATCTTGCAATAATAATAACGCAATCGCTAATTCTTTCTGATTATGTTACAGTACATAGCGAGAAGGCCTCAATGGGGAAAACGAGTGGAAAACGTTTCGTGCTTGAGGTGGCTTGAGGGTGACCGTGTTGGGCAAAACATTTATTTAAATAGTCTGTGTTGTCTGGATTATGAATAGAACATCACTCCCATCTTCTCCCGTGGATGTAGTAAAAAGCGACGAGACTCTAAACCAGAGGGATGAATGGGCAGCGGCGTCCCTTTAATGGAACAGCTATGTCTGTGGGAGCAGAGCAGCCATTCTGCACTCCACAAACAAACTTTTTTTTAACGTGGCGACATCCTCTTGGACTTCCTCCGCCTTGGGAAGGGCGGAGGGGCATGCTGGGCTCAAACCGGCTAAACCCCCACGGTGTCCTTCTTCTTACCTTTTAGCCGGGGGTGAGGTGTACGCTTTATCTGCATTAAACCGCGCCCCCGGCAGGTATCGGCCCGTCAATTATTCACGGGCCCCTTCTCTGTGCGATATTGTTGGCCGCATGTACCCTTCAGAGAGGCACGCGCGGAACACGCGCGCCGCCATCTCGGGCCTGTTTCTGTTCTGCAGGCCGCTCCTTATGGTGGCCGAAGATCGTTCAGCGTCCTCCTCCAGCACCCACGCCCGGTGCGTCTTCTGCGGTGGCGATTAGAGATCTCCCTTCGTCCCCGCTCTATCGCCTCCTTTGCTTGTATCACTTCCTCGCAAAAGGAGGCAACGGCATCCCACGCGCTCTTGCACTGGACGATGGACTGAACCACGGCCAGAAACGAGAGGTCACCCCCTTCGACCACCGCGACGAGGTCACGGCGCTGCGCTGCCTAAGCTGGGCACTCGTCCAACATGTGCTACACCGTGTCCTCCGGGCAGTCTCCGCAGTGATGATAACCGGGCGTCTCTTCTCACCCTATTCAATGCAGGTACTTCCCGAAACACCCATGGTTCGAGAGTACCTGCGTCATCAGGTAGGTGAAGGTGCGGCCTTCGCAGCACGGTGACGTTGGCTATCCTCAGGGATTTTGCCCAGACTGGGGCCCCGTAAAGGGCCATGGATCACACGACCCCCATGTAGAGCCTCCAGCAATAGGCATTGTCACCCCTCAAATTGGGCAGCAGCCGTGAAAGTGCAGCCGCGACCGCCATCAGTTTGGGGGCCAGCCGCCTTAAATGCGACAAGAAGCTCCACCGGCTGTCTAGGACGAGTCCTAGGTACACTCCACAGCTCTTTGGAGCCTGGCTCAGAAGGAGTGAGTGAGAGTACATTCAAGTTAAAAAGAAATGTAGAAACATGAGAGCATAAAAGAAAACTTTATAAAACATTCGTTAGTACGAGAAAATACGTAGGCTTTCAAAACAAGTTGACTTTCCTACGTAGCTGGGGAATATTTTTATTTCCTAGATTAAAGGGAAGATCGACATTCGCGTGTAGGTATATAGTGTAGATACCCGGCCATTCCCGGCGGGCGAAACAAAATCATTTCATAACTGTGCCAGTGTCAGCGCTCACCCTTTTTATAGCTCGGATGAATTTATGACATAAAATATTTATCTCCTTTCGGGGATATGTAATGGTTGCGCTTCTTTTAAGATGATAATGCAGTAAATCCCTTTTTCATAATATAGTAGCGTTGGCAAGTCGTCGTTTTGAACTAAAATGAATGCTTATATAAAGGAACTAGCAAGGTTTCTGCTCGTTATTAATTTTAGTATTTCTGAGAGAAATTTGCTTTGACGCTCTTCAGGAAGGAGACGTAGACCTAGGATTCCACTTGTCGCAAATGAATGCTCTTTTGCAATATTCTATCAAAAGATAATTGACGCGTCTGGGTCTATATAATATATTTAACAACTATACACTACCAATAAGATGATTAATATATTTGTCGAAATTTAGTATAACATATCGTGAAGCCTTTCAGTGGCCTGATATAGATGGTGATACTTTTGGACACGACGCGCATCGTGAGAAGTATCTTCAACCTGGATTCTAGATCAACGTTTATCATCATCATTTCAGCCGAATAAAGTCCACTGCTAGACACAAGCCTCCCCCAAATATGGGATGGGTGTGGTGTGTGCTCATTGGGGGGTATTGCCATAATCGCCACGCTTAGCAGTCGGGTTGGCGATTGCAGTTAAGTTTTTAATGTACTCGAAGGACGCTGCTGCCCGTCCTCTAGTTAATCCCATAGTTACCTTATACGACACCCACGGGATGAGATGGGTTGGTACTATTCGTAGCTGGTACCACACGGCAAATCAAATCAACGTTTATATATTGAAAAATACCGCGCGAGTAACAAATACATTTTTTTTCAGGGTTCAGAAAATACTGCATATTTCAACGTTTACAGTGGCACTGGCGCCCAATCTCAATTTGGCTACTTTCATTACTTACGCGGTATTAACTAATGCTAGTTACGTGGTATTGTACTATTCCCGACGATATCTGAAGTTGTGCACGATTAAATAATATTGTTTTCCGTACTGCAAATACCTACTACCTAATTAGTTCGAATTTCAAGTTAAACCACGTGAATTTATGCCTAAGGGTACATAAATTATTTAAAACCGCCATCGTTGAACACGTACAAACTAAGATATTAACACCGTAATGTAATTTACAATGTTCGAAATATGCCGCTTTGAAGAAAATTAAATAAATGTATGTACCGTAAATACGTAGTTATGTTTTTCAATTACATTACACTTGTGTTGTTTGAATTGAGAAAACAGTTTGCAAAATGCACATTTCTTATCACCATCATAATGTATTTGTTACTCGCGCGGTATTTTTCAATGTATAAACGTTGATTTGATTTACCGTATGGTGCCAGCTACGAATAGCACCAAACCATCTCATCCCGTGGGTGTCGTATAAGGTGACTATGGGATTAACTGGAGGACGGGCAGCAGCGTCCTTCGAGTACATTAACAACTCAACTGCGATCGCCACCCCGCCTGCCAAGCGTGGCTATTATGGCAAAACCCCCCAATGAGCACACAAAACCCCCATATCGGTCGTTGTAGTGATCTTTGGGGGAGGCCTGTGTCCAGCAGTGGACTTTATTTGGCCGAAATGATGATTGATTAACATATTGAATTGCCTCCCTCATACATTTCCACAAAGACCGGTTACATGCCACCCGCAACCAACGACTCCCACAAACCTTCAACAGAGCGAGTACATTAAAAACTTGACTGCAATCGCCAACCAGACTGCTGAGCGTGGCGATTATGGCAAAAGCCCCCAATGAGTACACACCACACCCATCTCATGTTTGGGGGAGGCTTGTGTCCAGCAGTGGACTTTATTCGGCTGAAATGATGATGATAAACATTGATCTAGAATCCAGGGTGAAGATACTTCTCACGATGCGCATCTTGTCAAAAAGTATCACCATCTATATCAGGCCACTGAAAGGCTTCACGATATCTATACAAATAAATAAAATTGAAGTGTCTGTTTGTAATGTCAAAATAACAGCTTTTTGCTAAATGCATATGAAAATATATACGGGACATATAACAAAAAAACAATTTTTAACTTTTTTGTTTGTCTGTCTGTTTGTTCCGGGTAATCTCCGAAACGGCTGGACCGATTTTGATGGGACTCACTGGCAGATAGCTGATGTTCTAAGGAATAACTTAGGCTACTTTAGTTTTAGAAAAATAATTAGGGTTCCGCGCAAAAAAAAAACCCTTGAAATCCAATATATATATTCTACGTCAAGTGTCTATGTCGAAGTACTCTAAATTCCTTTTAAATTAAACGCGGGTGAAACCGCGGGTTCCAGCTAGTGTTTTACTAAATCTCGACAAAGATATTAATCATCTTATTGGTAGTGTATAGTTGTTAAATATATTATATAGACCCAAACGCGTCAATTATCTTTTGATAGAATATTGCAAAAGAGCATTAATTTGTGACAAGTTGATTCCTAGACGTTTCCTTCCTCAAGAGCGTCAAAGCAAATTTCTCTGAGAAATACTAAAATTAATAACGAGCAGAAACCTTACTAGTTCCTTTATATAAGCATTCATTTTAGTTCAAAACGACGACTTGCCAACGCTACTATATTATGAAAAAGGGATTTACTGCATTATCATCTTAAAAGAAGCGCAACCATTACATATCCCCGAAAGGAGATAAATATTTTATGTCATAAATTCATCCGAGCTATAAAAAGGGTGAGCGCAGACACTGGCACAGTTATGAAATGATTTTGTTTCGCCCGCCGGGAATAGCAGGGTATCTACACTATGTACCTACACGAGAATGTCGATCTTCCCTTTAATCTAGGAAATAAAAATATTCCCCAGCTACGTAGAAAACTCGACTTGTTTTGAACGCCTACGTATTTTCTCGTACTAACGAATGTTTTATAAAGTTTTCTTTCATGTTTCTACATTTCTTTTTAACTTGAATGTAGAACCGCAGGTTTCTTAAAAAAAAACATTTCTTCAACAGCCTGCATGTGCCTTTTAGAGTTTATTGCACAGTCTTCATAAAATAAGGTTTCTGAAATGCGTCATCTAAATATACGCGATCACGCTTAAAGATTTTATGTTATAAAGCTTCACGCAATATATTTTGAGTATTGTATCGCAAACGAATCTTAATGTATTCTTTTTAGTTTATTTATGGAATACAATTTACCACACAAATACTTTTTTTTGACATATGATTTAAATATATTTTTTTAGCTTTTTATTTATACCTACTTGCACTTTTATCATTGTGACATTTCATTTACATACATTTTTGACATTAACATTTGATTATTGGTATAATATTTTAAAATTATAGTGTACATGTACTTATTTTAAAATATTGTATATGACAGTGCTGTCTAATGTTGACGTTCAAATATAACTTTTTTAAATCTATTTTGAATGAATGATCATTTCATTTCATACATTATACGAGTACTATATGAAGGTATTCAAACTTTCTATGTGTGTGCCGGTAATCTACAGCCATTACCAGAAGTTTCATATATCTACACAGCCAAAGACTTCAACGAGAACGTAAACAAAAGTCATATATAAATGTAAACGAAGAGTCTCATAATGCGAGTAATTTTATGAATTTTCCATTAATTCAATAGTATAATTGGAAAAGTTTGTCCGCAAAACGAGGGGTGGCCACAGGAAGAACTATAAAATTGCAGTTAACGGAAACTGAACGACTTCTCGATACCATTATTCTGAAATACGATCTAATTGAGTGCCTTGCCCCTGTCTTTTGGAGACTATAATGGGAGCTAGGTCCCCAAGTTAAATTGCTCAGTGGTGATTGCTAATTTACTTATTACAAACGATCTTCTCTCTAATTTGCTATTCATTGGGTGAAAGTAACAATAAGTCTCAGACTTTATTTAAGTGGTACGGAATAGGAATTTATTTATATCTATCATATGGCCGAGTCAATCATATCGAATCTGACTCGGCTGAGCAGCGTTCGGAAAACTTCGCAACTTTTTTTCGTCAACAATACCGCAATGCCACAAGACGAAAGTCTTTAACCAGTGTGTGTACCAGTGATGACATATGGGACGAAGACGTGGTCACTCACTGTGGGCCTTATAGGAAAGCTCGAGGTTACTCAGCGAGCTATGGAGAGAGCTATGCTTGATATTTCTCTACGAGATCGAATCAGAAATGAGAAGATCCGTAGAAGAACTAAAGTTGCCGACATAGCTGAAAGGATTAGTAAACTGAAGTAGCAATGGGCGAGGTACATTGCTCGTACAACTGATGGCCGCTGTGGTAAAAATGTTCTCGAGTGGAAACCGCGGACCGGAAAACGCAGCGTGGGATGACCTCTACGAGGTGGACAGACGGCTTGGTGAAGGTCGTTGGGTGTCGTTGGATGTGGGCATCATATAACCGCCTGATGTGGAACCCCTTGTGGTAATAACAACATACTGCGATCACCAATCCACCTGCCAAGCGTGGTGATTATGTTCACACATTGTAGTGATCACTGGGAGGCCCAGCTCAGCAGTGGACGTTTATGGGCTGATGTGTGTGAGTGAGTGTATGTGTGGGCGTGTGTGTGTAATATGAGAACTGAGAGATAAACTAGAAATGGCGCTAAGTTTTCGAAACGGATAATACGGACCTAACAGATACTAGTATTACGGAAAATAACTGTGGTATGGTTTCGGTACCTTAAAGCCCACTAGCAACTGAAACGCCTCAGGGTGAAAATTCAAATGACTCTTCTATGTATCTAAAATGTACGTTTATATCTTGAATCGGGAAAATAAAGGATATAATTTATTAGTTTACAATACATTTACAGTATTGTTTGTGATATATCAATTCTACACTTGCAAAGTTCATTTCTTGTATTGAAAAAAAAACGAAGAAAATAATGTCGCTCAAAGTGGCGGGTTTGACCTCGGCCCATCTTGTGAGAGACAAGTCACTGTCTGCCACAGATTTCAAATTAAAGTTTACAAGGCAGATGCCATTACTCCAGTTTGTTTCGTTAAGCTGTCAGTCTATATAACACTCACCACGATAGACCTTATCTTTGTACGTCCATCACATGCGAAGTCCCCGGGGATAGTCCGTGACTGTATTTTTATAGTGCAGCTATGGAGAGCCCCTGGATTACATTTTAGATAATAATTCTCTATAAAGCCTTTGTGCGGTAGATCCTTGTCCCCACGTATAACTCTGAAAAGACCGGGTACCTCCTTGTAGAAAATATTAACTCACGAAGAGAGAAAAATATACAATTTGTGTTCGGATTAAGAATATAGCACCACTCCATCTCCTCCCGTGGATGTCGTAAAAGGCAACTAACCGACTCTTAACCAGAGGGATAGGCAGCAGCGTTCCATCTGTGGAATAGCAGCCATTTTGCGCTAACTAACTCGCCTGCCAAGTGTGGTGAGTACTGGCAAATTCCCCCCAATATGATTCCACAAATATGAAAATCTATGGGGGAGGCCTTTTTTCAGCAGTGGACATCTTTTGATATGATGACTATAGTCATATTGTAAAATGGAACACTGGAGGATGCTGCTGGCCATTCTCTTGATATCAACCCTTGGTGACCGTTTATGACAGCAAGGAGAGGGTTGGTCTATTTTTACCGGGAACCATATGGACATTTTCTCGTAAACATACGGTTATTGTATGAAGAAAGTATGCTCATTTGTACTGGTTGTTATATTGTACCACACGAATAAATCCTACATAATTGCATTTATAAAAAATCACTTTATAAACGCGAGTTTATTTTTATCTATATAAATTCAAATATAACCTTTATTACTCAAGGATAGAATTTAATTTTAGAAATGTTACAGTAGTTCCAGAGATCACCCCTTACAAACATATCAAACCGCCTTATAATTTCAGTATAGATGAACAAATCTAATGATACGGCAAAACTGATGAATGTTAACGTGTAAATGACTATTACAGGCAAATTTTTTATTGCTTGGGTATTGCAATTTTCGTGGGTATCTTAACTTTTTGAAGATAAAATACAGCCCATGTTACTCGCTGATAATGTAGCTTTCAGTCAAGTAGTTTTTGAGTTTATCTATTACAAACAAACACAAAATATTAAATATTTTCTCTGTGTAATTTTTTTTTTTGTTTTTTTTTATTTTTTTTTTATAAAACATTGCCCCACACTAGGATTTCTCCTGTGTCGTGGGTGCGTTTACAGACATGAATTACACATACAATACACCCAGACCCGGAACAACTACCTGTAGATCATACAAATATTTGTTCCGTGCGGGAATCGAACCCACGACCCGGTGCGCAGCAGCCGACTGTATCAGCCACTGCACCAACCGTGCCGTCAATTATTAGTTTCAATAAACTATGAAAACATCAACGCATCGCTGACAGTGAGTTACATTTTTTATAGCAATTGTGATAACATTTATTTTTGCCAGTGTCAAGTTAAGGTGTGTTAATTTTTTTTGGTTGTTTGTTTTTGCTGTGTTTGTTGTAAGTTTTCAATTAGACATCCTAACCTATAGTATATTCAATAAAAGCCTATGTTAATGTTTTATATTGTATTAACTATGTTAATGTCTTATAATGTATTAACATTATTTATTACTTCAGAATGAATCGACAACAATTTAACGGTAAGTAAAATACAATTACATACATCAATTATTTACAAAAGAAAAAAATATGTAACGTTTATCGTAATCTCTATTCCGAGGACTGAAATTTATCATACTATCATAGTTATCATATCAAATTGTCATAGATTTATCATAGTCGATACATTTTTTTCTGTTAAGCATGCTTTACAATTTCCCTTAAAATACTGTTTAGCTCATAATGTATATATTTTTCTAGCAATTTATTTAATAAATTTTATCAAGTAGAAAAATATATTTATAAATTTATATATTTTGTTCCTAAGTACGATTTAGGAACCATCTGGAAGAATATGCTGTTTTATACCTTTTTTATCGACCCGGCGGAAATATGTCATGTATGGAAATAAGTATGTCATCCACGGTCCCGGGGAAGTACGGAGGGACATACTGGCCTCCTACCAACTAAAACTCTCCGAGGAGTCATCTTCGGTATCCTGGGGGTTCTAGGTCCTCGATACAATCACACTAGAGCCGTCATTTGGTGCCACGCCTTAAGGTACATGTCAGAGGCGATATCTGTAAAGCGGTCACTCCCTCTATCGGTGGGAAGGCGTCTGTAAAAAGGCTATCCATCCAAGCACATCTCGGAGGGTTTGTACAGGATTCCCACGAAGCGTCGCTGTGCACTATGCTGCGCACATGGTGGCACGTTACCACGAGGCGCGGCCGTCTTCCGCCTGCTTGGTATGAGCACGCAGACTCCCCAATCGGCACGCCCGCGACCTCAAGGCTCTCCGGCATATAACAAAAGCTAGGAGATCAGGCGTGTTGGACCTGGGTGGCGGGGTAGTTGTTACCCCAGCATCGGCACGCCCGCGACCTCAAGGCTCTCCGGCATATAACAAAAGCTAGGAGATCAGGCGTGTTGGACCTGGGTGGCGGGGTAGTTGTTACCCCAGCATCGTTTCGTCCTTCTTCGTGCCGGTTTGGCCCTCTATCGATTCCGGTCTGCGGTCTCCTTCTGGAGCATGATGCTCCCTGCCAACATAACCAACACAACTGCCGGAAGAAAGAGATTTAGCCCGATCCAATCGACCCGGATCCGCTGCTCGGCAGCTGACCCAGGGCATGTACTGTGCGGTATCCTGGTTGCTTTCAAAGCGGTGACACTTGCCGTGATCTCGCGTCCTATCTTGTGCAGGTATGCACCGAAACGACCTCGTGCCAGTAAATACATATGTTGGCCGTAGGTGACGCGCACACTCGACCCGAGCCAGGCTGCGAAGAGCGGTAGCACTGCGTCAACGACGCGCTTAGTCACGAACTCCAATCTAAAGCGCTCTCGCCACTTTGAGCGCGCGCTGCTGAACCAACCACCACAGCCTGTCAAACGCCCGTATCTGGTCGTAGAACCACGGATCCGTCTCCGCCAGGATGTACAAAGGCGGAAAGCATGCCATGAAAGTAGCTGCCTCGTGGGATACCATTTCGAAACCTCATACGATCTGTATAGCCACTCAGCGCTGCAAACCGTTAAGTTTGGCTCTGAAGCGCTGGATGTCTAATGGTCAAGATCAGGCCCGTAGAAGACCATGGACCTCCCCGTAGAGGCGGCAAACCTCCTCTCTGTGTCTCCCGAGATTGGGCAACAGCCGGTGCAAGGCACCCCACTACCCTCTGGATACCAGGGACAAGGAGCTAGAAGCCTTATTTCTTAGGTCCTGTGCTGATCGCATCCACATCAACCCTGCGATCCTCCTTACATAGTCAACCCACCACGCTGCGGGACGTCCTATGATCCGTTTTCTATATCTCAGTCTCCACTTTGTCAAGGCCCGGCTCCACCGGCCATCACTTCGCCTTGCCAAATGTCCTGTCCAGTTCCATTTGAGACTCATTACCCGGGCTCCTAACTTAGATGTATACCATGGGGTAAAAACATACACAAATGTAGGACTGCCGTCTACAACGGTTATGTTGGTTCAAAGTTTGTGTAAATACTGAATAAGTATTTGTATCGCTATTCGTATAATTATTCCGAGAAACTAAAACTGAAGTTGGTTTGTGGTAGCACAGACCACAATTCTGCCTTTGTTCTGCTATTGTTGAGTGTTTGTACTAATGGATGATCAACCGCGCGCGAAACGGTTTTTGTCAAACCGATTCTCTATGTAGTTGAAGTTTTTGATAATAGAAATACTGACTAAAGAAGTTATGATTTGAATAAACTTATGAGAATAAAATATTCTCAGTATATGTGTTGTAACGAAAAAGGTAGGAAAATATTTGCATTATGTTAGAAAAAGAATTGATAACGTCCGACATTGTCGACTTCCCATTTTTACTTTCCTTCCAAGTCCTCTCATTGCGTTACTCTTTACGGTAATCGTTTTCATTTTGGCGATTATACAATTGCATTTCAAGGGTTAAAAGAATACGGTTCAAACATTGTACTTACTAATTGCTGTGATAGCCTAGTGGTGAATGCTTACCTTCCATACAGAAGGATCTGAGTTCGATTCCGGCCCACACCTCTGACTATATGGATTTATGTACGGATCATCATTTGATTATCTCTTGAGTTAAAGGTGAAGGAAGATTTCGTGAGGAAACCTGCACACCTGATACCTGCTGGGCTCCAGAACTGATCTCAATGGTGTAGTCCGCCAATATGAACTAAGCCAGCGTAAGACTAAGGCTTAACCTTTCTCATCGCGAGAAAAGGCCGTGCTCACATTTTATTTTATTGTAATATCTTGAAATTCTCTTAATATTTGTATTAAATATTCTGGACTATTTAACATATTTACAGGCCAGCAGCAAAAAATGCTATCCTCATTGCCGATCTAAAATTTGCTAATCTATTTTTAGAAATGAAGGGATTGAATGAGAAAAATAGTATTTCACATACTGCCCTGCGCCACCGGTACCTATATGGAAAATATTCCACCAGCACGTACTCACCATTTAGCTTCCACATTTATTACCTATACCTACATAGTGCTAAGGAGTGTAATCCCTTGCCAGAGTCTGTGTTTCCTGATGTTAATCTATCTTCTGGGCAAGCGTGCTTTATCGTCGACCGCATTTTCACTTAACACACGAGATAATAGATGTAGAGGTGAAACGCAAGCCTACGTAGAAAAGAAATATACTGAGATGATTGCCAGATATGAAAATAAATATACTAAATAGAAAAATAAGCCCAAACGGGCATCCCTCTATATTTATCAAATTTAGATAAACAACGCACTCAAACCGTCTCCATTAAAGAAGACGTTATTCACTGCATTTGCAGTTTTTGTAATAAATCGCTCTTAACGGTTCAATTTAATGGAAGCTCGACAGGGTTGTCTTCACCGTAAATCTGTGTCGGCGAGGCTTGGAGACCGCACCGGGTCTTTTGTCACTTGTCCACAAGCGTCTTCTACTCCACCGCCTTATTAATAAGAATAGGGAACGCAGTAGTTTAGTCTATAGGTCGTACTTTGGGTTATTCGTTGAAGACTTTATCTAGGTTAAAGCAATAATCTTTGCTGTCCTTACTGTTTCATAATATCTGCTTAAAAAGAAGCCTTCTCATGTCAATTTTGTGACAATTGCACGAGGCATTAGTAAAGGCCAAGAATATCCAACATTTTGATTATCATTTGCGTTAACGGTGAAGAAAACATCGTGAGGGAACCTGCACACTTGAGAGGACTTCAAAATGTTCTCAATGAAGTATGTAGTCCGCCGACCCATCATAGGCCAGCGTAGTGGACTAAGGTCTAACCTTTCTCATCGTGAGAAAGGCCCGTGCCCAGCAGTGGAACAGTAATGGGCTGATTATGTATATCAAGATCACGCAACCTTAAAAAGAGTTAGTAAAACACTAATATCAAGTATCATTTGTAACAAGAAGATTCCCGTGTTACTGAAAAAAAAACTACCGTATAGATTGTATTACTAGCGTAATCTTCATCACTTAGATTTCTTCTGTGAGCACTGGGGTTATGAAAACGAGCTTTCTTTGTAGTTGGACTACTGTTTCGAATGCTTGTGCAATGTGAAGACAATGCGGCGTACGAAATGTTCGTTAATCACTGTGAATAGCGATCGAAGTTCCTTTAATACAGCATGAACTGGATTTAGTAGGAATTTATTGTTTATTCAAATTTCTGAGCTCTTAAATCCATTATTGCCTAATAGTAAAGCCTTTGAAAAATTAAGACAATTAGGCTTAGTTGTAAGTGAAAAGTGGTTATACATTTCTTTATGATTGCTTTTGAGTTTATCGCGTCTAGTAAGTTATTATTTATTAGTATTATTTAGCTACGATCCATTTGTTGGTTTTATCTTTTGTGAATTTAACTTTTGAGATACCTTTGTAAATCAATGTAAAATTTATGTGGCAACACAAATACATATTTTGTTTTGTATAAAACTAGATTTCCTAAAGTTACAGGATACACAACATCCAATTCGCAACTTACAACGCAACATTCGCATGTATGTAGGGTACGGCTGTATGCTCTGGTACGTGTGTCACCTTCAAAGTGGCACTTGCTGATCTGGACACCTATTTGGTGGAACCGTGAGATACATAACATTGTATTACTTTATTATTACCACTAGTAGTACCTAATCTAATAGTTGTGTCTCATGTTTTACAACAAATAAATATTTCTTTCTTTTTTCTTTCTCTATTTGTAATGTTTTCGCTTGGCTTTTATACATACATGACTTAGAGCGAGATGTATCAAGACATATTTGGTAAGTCAAAATTAAATTTATTCATTCATCACGCAGCCAACCCACGTGTTAAATCCTTGTTAAGGTAATGAATCTATTTATCAATAAATGTCACCCGTTACCGATTGACGTAAAATTTTCGCAATCAAACATATTTCTCGACAATAACGTGGTATTTTCAGCCACTCAGACAATCATGTAGGGCTGTCAATTTAAAATAACATGGTTCATTTATTTAGGACTTTTTTTATTATTATTCCAAATTGAGCGGTAGACATTTAGTAACTGTGTGAAATAATGTTTGAACAATTCTAGTGGTAGGAATTTTTTATTGTGGACATCGGTCATGGCAAATGACTGCTATGAATTTACAATAGACGAAGAATTTTTTGTTGTACACCATGTACAAAAACAAATAACTATGAAGAAAGACTACATGGTTTATCCAGTAGCTAAGCGATTTGCTTTCTACGCTACATGCCCCGGGTTCGATCCTCGTACAGAACAAATATTTGTATGATCTACAGATCGTTATTTCGGGTCTCGGTGTGTGTATGTAAGATGTAATGTAAAATGACTGTAAACTGTACCCACCATACAGAAAAAATCTTTATCTTATATCTCTATATTTTATTATCTTCAAATAAAATTAAATCAGAAACGTAACGAAAACTTTTAATTTCCTAACAAAACAAATTACACACACGCATGAGCGGCGGCCGCCATCACGAAAATCTTAACGTTTCGACTCAAACCATAGACAAAATTATAATACTTCCTGATTAAAAGGTTAAGCAAATTTAGTGCTTACTCTGTGAGTTTACGTATATGTGAACTAACCTAGCACACCACTGAGCGGTCATGTACGGATTATTCCCAATTTTCCCATATGAGCATGTCCCCCGGGGGCTGCCATCAAATGCCGCGACCAACAGCTGAATTATTTTCTGTTGCACTCGTAGACTCTAATTTGTCTATCTCTGACAAAATTCGCTTGAGGTTGGCTTGTTGACTGGAACATTGGGCATGAGCAAATCGAGACTAAATAATAGGAATGAAAGAAACGATGAGGCGTACGGAGTAAAGTTAATAAATTGTAGTATGAGCAGTTAAGCAGGGATTTATCAGCTTGTGTTGCTATTTAAAATTATAAGGTGTTATTACCTTAAAGCAAGTGTAAAAGTATAAAATATATAATATAGCTTTCCGTTTAAAAGTATAAAATGCCGTTGAAGTATTAATGAAACAATTCATTGGGGGAAACCGATGGGATTCGGGTTATACGGACTTTTCGCCACTAACAGGTAGGTGCTTATAGATGAAGAAAGTTGATTTGATATTACTAAAAGTTTTCTAATCACTATTAATTAATTCAAAGCACCAAATTACTGTGAGCTATTATGAATAGGCTTAACTATTATGTTGAGGATTCTAGTAATTGAGTTCTATGCTATTAATAATAATAGCTGGGATTTATTTAAGCTGATTGGAAATTATGTTATAGGAAACAAGGTAGTCGATAGGTCAAAGTTTATCTTAACAGTACGTCTTTAGGCACGTTTAATTTGCTTTCAAAGCAATATTCTTGAAGATCAGATATACATCGAATTAATAAACATTAATTAAAAAACAATAGTTTCATCCTAATAATAATAATCTTTATTGTCGCTAATGAATACATTCACAATCGATGCAGTTAGAGTGAGTTAGTTATTGATGTATTACGCTACAACTGATACTGACTCCCAAGCTAATGCCTGTGTTTTGGGAGACAGCGGTTCAGTCGTGGAAAATGGTATGATATTACGGTAGTAGTGAATGCAACTGATGTGCGGTTTGTTTATTATCTTAGCGTTACGGGTCAGTTTATTGTTTATAGTCTATATTCTATCTTTATCTTAATGTTGTAGTATTACAAGTGTAGCTTGTTCCGTTAGTGTATATGGTGTGGGTGTGTGGGTTGTAAAAGTGTTTGTGTGGATATGAGTGAGTGTGTGACACCCGTGTGTGTTTGTGCATGTGTGAGGGTGTGATTGTGGCTGTAGGATTACGCGATATGTGCAAGTAAAACTTGCAAGTGTTATTTTCTGTAACATCATACCAACTAAAGGACGTTCTCACCACCCTTAACAGGTGGGTTAGCTAGCGCAGAATTGCGGCTGTTCCACAGAAAGGAGGCTACTGCCCTCCCCCCTGGTATCGAGTCCTTTATCGCCTTTTACGAGATCTACGGGCGGAAATGAAGTGTTCTATATTCTTATTCCGGACACCACACGCTATATCTTTTAAAGTTAAAGATGTCCGCATATTAACATAAATATTATTTCCAGTTTCATCTTTTATTCTTAGCATATACTCGCATTATCTTAGCGAATGTAACTAAACCTTTACTGAAAATGTGAAATACTTTTACGAACTCGGCGAAAATTTATACCACTTGACGTAAGGATGTGTAATCCGAGACCCGCAATTTGCACTTAAATTACAATTTTTCGGGTATATGAGTTTCTATACTGGCAAAAATACGAGCGAACTTGAAAAAAGAATAGATACTCTTTTAAAGCTTTTTGAATTTAGTAGCGTCAAGTAGTTTTAGATTTATTTGGAATTAATTTTTTATAAAAGGTCTTCCTAAAAAGTTATTAAATTTTATGTTATATTGAAGTAGGTTAAAGAACTTTATTGTTGGGTTATGTACAGCCAGGACTGAGAAGACCTCTAGTGTGATCTTACGAGGACCTGGTGACCTGAGGACCCCTTCGGTGCCGAAGATGACCGCTCCAGTGGTTTTAGCCGGTAGGAGTCCGGCATAGCCCTTCCCCGGAGCGAAGGAAGTTCCATGTAGAATTTCCACTGGACGCCCAGGTACAGCTAGGACTATCTTATTAAAACTAGTTTTTACCTTATTTAAACTAGTGCTACACTGTAAAAGAATCACCATTGTAATATTTCTTGCGGCGCGAGCTTGGAGAATGTAAGTTTATTATTTTTCTTGGTTGCCGGTGTTATAATTTTCTTTTTTTTACCAACCATGGGTAATGTTTTGATCATAAGAGTGTAAAATTATTAGTAGTATACCAACAAATAACGTAGTATAATCAACTCAGCCTATTGCAGACCACTGCTGGATATAAGCCTGTTCCAAGCTGCACCATAACATCCATTCCTCTGCCTTCCGCATCTAATCAATCCCAGCAGCTTTTCTTGAGGTCATCGGTCCCTCTAGGTGACGTACCATATTACGTTTACCGAACCGTGGTGCCCGCTCAAGGACTCGTCTGCTCTAACGGCCATCGGGTGGTCAGCTCACTGCCACTTTAATTTGCTAATTCTGCAAGTTATGTAGGTGACGTCAGTTCTTTTCCGGATACGTGCATTCTGAACTTCTGATACAAGTCCATTAAAGAAACTCCGAGCATAATAACGCAGTATAGATTACCAAAAAAAAAGTGCTTGATGATGGGTGACGGTTTTGATCTGTCAAATCAGCATTAAAATTGTTAATGCGAACGTTTTTCAGGATCATTGCGATATCAGACATCACCATAATATACAAAGTCTAAAGTCATTGTAATATATATTATTATAATATTTATTTAAAATAAAAAATATAAATTCGAAATAACACGTTAACCAAAAGAGCGCTTGTCATGCATGTCAAGGGCGTTCTGATCAAATTTATTTTTCTAACAATTGACATTACTGAAAGCTATTCATTCTTCACTTGCACACTTTGTTTGTCTAGATATTCAATGTTTATGTATATAAACATTATATATAACAAGGTTTCCAGCCAGAGCCCGCTTTCATTATAGATCTGGTCGCGAGGGATTGAGGCACTTACATATTTAGTGCACCGCATGGTACACACACGAATGACGGTGAGGATTAATACTAGCGCACTAATACCTCACACACGAGCTCATAAAATTTCCGGGTGATCGACGACGGCTGACGATCCCGACTTCCAGCAATATCCCTTAATATGGCCTCAATCTAAGACCTTTCCTTTGGTACCAAAAATCTACATGGTGTTCTTACGTCTTACATTCAACAAGAAACAACACGGTATTCTTCACTTTAAACAGCTACCTCTCTAGCGGTAGGAACTAGATTGTAAAGAGGCCGCCATCCCAGGTTCATATGATTATAAAGGGTCCCTCCAAAGCCTTACTGTGCGCTGTGCTGCCACACGGTGGCACGTCACCACATGCATGCCGCTGTCTTTCCGGGCCGTGCCACCGTGTGCGCAGCACAACGCACAGCGAGGTTTCGGGGGGATCCTTTTTAATGCCCCCCGAGAAGTGCCTAGGAGGCGGCTCTGTACAGTAGCCTCCCCTGCCCTAGAAGGGATGACCGATAAATACAGTCATCCCCACTGAGATGTACCAAAAGACCTAAAAGCACCAATATGCGGCTCTAGACAGAGATATTTCGTGTTCCTGGAGCACCTGCGGTGCCGAAGATGATCGCTCCGGTAGTTTACATGAAGTATATCCATCGGGTAAAAAAACGTAAAATAGGTACCTATATAAAATTAATATTGATATATTCTATTCTATTTTGTTCTTATTATAATAAATAATAGATATTGTAATTTGTGTACAATAAATATAAACAGAGCTGCTATAAAATCTAGAACCATTTATTATTTATTTATGATTCAAATAGGGTAATACGGGTTGCTGTCGTTGAACAACTCACACAGTTGAAGGACAATACGCTAAGCAATTGTTGTATATACGGGGATCACACAAAAAGTTAAATAAAACTCAAAAACTGAATGGTGTATAATGAAATGCCAATCGAAGTCTATCATAACATAGTTGTCGTGTGCGTATGTGCCATTGAACAATGGCCAAAACTAATAATCGATCTAATCCAAAATATTCAGATTTAAGATTTTTAAATTTATTCTTTGTTGTATTACGATCACATTTAACACAAAAAAACAGACATCGGTAGTCCGAAATCCAAAGATTTTGGAATTAGATCGATTATTAATCTCGTAAGACCGCAACGAAAGTTGTATTATGAATTTATGAAGCAAACATTTTCTTTAGTCAAATTCAGTTCGACGCACGACACGCAGCTTATAATTGTTGTCGATTTGTAAAATCAATGACATATGAGTACAATGTACATCGACAGCTTCCCAAAGAGTTACTTATTCAAAATTTAAATACTTTTTACATTAAGTGTGACTCGTGCATATATATTTCTCGACTTAAAGTTAGATGTATGTAAATAACTCTTAATTGTTATAGAGGTAACAAATAATAGCCAACCCTATTTCCGAGGCATTCGCGAAATTCGTTAATCAGTGCCGAAGCCGGCCGAACGCCAATCAGAACACCCTCAATGCTGCTTGTCTGCGTTGTCGTTTTTCCCGACATCCCTTTTGTAACGCGCCTATTTTCAACTACCTATATACATTCCCGTCATAGTCGCTTAGCGGGTATTTGATTTGGGTAGTATTAACTTTATCTGGTTTCTCAGTTGTATTGTTATGACTGGGAGTACTAAGCGGCCCAGTCAAAGCACCGCCTGCAGCCTGCGCCTGCATGTAGCCCCAGCCGCAGGGTGTTTTGTTCCGCATGACCCTGCAATCTGCACTGCAGCGAACGTCAGAAAGGTGTCAACGTGTTTCCATGAGGTCTAAGTATATGTTTTAAAATGGTTTCAGCTTTAAATGAACATCAATAAGTAGCACTGGTTTCAATAGTTCTACGCTACATAAAAATAAGTACAAAGCATATTTACGTTTATAAATAAAATCAAAAAGATCTAACTCATTAAAAACTAAAATCACTGAAAAGTCTAAAATATGTAAATACATAAGTATAAAGTTTATTTATTAAAACAATTTAACAGTTTCTAGGTATTGGAAAAGAAGCAATATTTTAGGACGATGCGACACAATGGTTGATATTTTCTAATGGCTTATAAACAAACAAAATGGCGGGTCGCGGCCGATATCCTCCCGTTTGTATTACACACGCTTCTACTTGCAGTATGAGTGCTAGGAGATCTCGCAGAAAGACACTGCGGCCCTGCCGCAGGGACCAGATTATAAATGTCGGTTCTCCAAAAATTCACACTATACAGTCCGCTAGAGATACTACGTGTAGGGCAAGCACTGCTTTGAGTAGGCCGCTTTAATCTACTTCTTTAAGGGCTGCTACCGAATTTTTATACTATGCAGATGAATCGGTCTGTGAACGATACGCAATCTTCGCGAGTAACCGCGACCAAAACCCAACGAGTAAAAGCCGAGGTCTTCGCAGCCAGAATATTATACTTGTTTATTTTTGCACTCAGTATTTTATAACTTAGGTAGGAGGTACATAAAATGCTTTAAAAAGCTAATGTGTTTAGAATATGTATTATAACCCTTTTTTTATTGATGTCCAGTGGAAATTCTACATGGAACTTCCTTCACCCCGGGGAAGGGCGAAGGGGTAGAGATGTATTCAAACCCTGCTCGATCCGTGAAGGTGATTTTCAGTATCGATATTTTATCATCTATATAATAATTTTCTGAAATAAAGAAAATAAAAAAGAAGTTGAAATTCCAATGAAATGGACTTAAATATGTGAAATTCATATAATTCTGCTATATGGTATAGCACCAATAGCGCCACGCCACTAACCGCCGAGCGCGACACTGCAAACATGTTCAAATAAGCTGATTATATTTAGGCGAATTTATACGAAATGAGTACATTTTCGCTACTTGTTGTAAGTACTATAATTTTGGATATTTTCATAATGCGTATTTTTTACTTAAAGTTTAATGATGTACATACTTTCATTATAGAAATGAATACACGCTCCTTTTTGCTCAGATAGATTTCAAATGCAAATTGTAGATCCGCATACGGTACTGCGAGTTAAGGGAGTATAATACGATTTCAAATTCATTTTTGTCAAATAATAATAATAACTATTTATTTCGGACCGATATGGCCGTATAAGAGTTAGTAACAGTTTTCTTAATATCTATGTTAGTTCCTTATTCAAGATAAATAACTTATGTTTTACAATTTACCAGTAACAACTGTTTTACCACCCAGTGTGCTGTATGGAAGAATTACTACGGGATGCTGTTGATGTTACCGCAAAGACTTTGGGACAGGGACGCCACTTTCTTACGCATTATAGCGTGGAAACCAACACGCTTATTCGCAAATATTTGCGATGCAATGCAATGCCACGGCAATCCCTACAGCTGAAAGCATTAACTTATTGTACACGCAGGATAATCTAGGCTCGTTGCGTATACTGACCCTTAGGCTGCTAGAGTAAAAATATTGGCAATAGGCCCTAAAATAAGTTATCTTAACTTCGTTAGTACATCGAGCAAACCTGCGGGCCAGCATATTGATCCTTACCGGCAACGCCTTGCGTTCTCTTTCTTCTATATCAAGGTCATCTTTTAAGTCAAATAATAAAGAAGAATATTCTCTAATTATAGGAAAATAAACATGAGTAACAAAGTCGTATTTTTATAGAAAAAAACATAATCGAACTACTTCTGTTTGGAAAGTAATTCTAAATTGCCATGAATTTAATTTTAAAAAAGAATTGTGAGCTCTTTTATAATAGTACTAGCCATTTCTAAATCGTCTAGACACGTGGGATAATAATACAATTTCACTAAGAGGATTATTTACTTCAATTTCTATAGAAAATAAAATATTTGTGTGAAGAGGGTTAAAAAATCCCTAATTATTAAATTTACATCGTTCTCTCTTGGATTACAGTAAATAGAAAAAAAATACAGTGTGCTTTTTACTCTTTCCCAACTACATTTTCAGTTTACATTTAGCTATACAGATGCGCCAGAGAAGAATAAAATAAACGAATTCTGTATTTTAAATATGTCTACCTCCGTAAGTAAACATTAGCAGTATGGTAATACTAGTAACAAGTTAACATAATGCTATTAGAGAATTAGAACGTTCAACGTTAACTTGTATATTTTAAATATGTTTATTAGTTTGTATGGAATATTGCAGCTCTACGATAAGAATTACTACGCTGGGTACGGACATTGTTACTATCTAGCTACCGCAAAGTACTAACATCTCGGTACTCAAATTAGTAAAATTATAATTTAAACCAACAATGTAAGCATAAAAGGAAATTCTGTCCTCTATCATTTGGGCGTATTTATCTTTTGTGTAATGTGTATAATCATTGAAATGTTAGAATGAGAAAGGTTTGTTTGCTAATTAGAGCTCTAAACATAAACTAGCTTATCATTATTATTATCACTTAAGGCCGAATATGGAAATGCCACTCAATATTTAAGACTCTCTCAACTGTATTTTTTTTTTATTGATGTCCAGTGGTAATTATACATGGAACTTCCTTCACCCCGGAGAAGGGCGAAGGGGTATGCCGGACTCCTACCGGTTAAAACCACTGAAGCGGTCATCTTCGACACCGAATGGGGGCTCCAGGTCCTCGTTGATCACACTAGAGCAAGACGCCTGAAACCTACTAAAATGTTAGAAATATTGAGTGTAAGAAATATTGAAGAGATATAAAATATATTTTTTCAGATGAAATCGTTTGCAGGCTCTCATTAATAGTCAGACTTTAGTTGCCGCGTTCCAAGATGTAGATTTCCTATGGAGAAGAATAGGCAAGAAACTCCATGGTTACTCTTTTTAAATCAAAATGTATGTTAAAATATTTGACTACACTGTGCTTGAAATGAAGGTTATGTGAGGACAATGTAGGAGAAAAGAAGTTGCATCAAGTCTACACTAAATAAGTCAGATTTTAATACTTAATCGCCATGGCAATATTGAGCTGACCAGTCCCAGCAGACAGAACTCGTTCACGAGCATGACGCATGCATCAGCGTTGCTCAGCTCAACCATATTGTGGTTGTCATAGTTTTGGGGAGACTACTGTCCAGCAGTGGACGTTTTTCGGCTGAAAAGATGATTCACAGGCAAAACATGTTTATTTTTCATACCACTAACTTGGCAAAAAAGTAAAGCCCGCCTTATCAGTAAGCGGTTGCCGTAACCTATGAACGCTTGCAATACCAGAGGTATGATCGCGCGTTGCCAAACCTATAATAATTTATTTTCACGCGTTTTGGAAGAACCTCTCTGCTCTGAATCTCACCCCAAGGGTGACATGAACGTAAGACTGGCGAAAAACTGTCTAAGATAAGTACTGGCTAAGCGCATCTTCAAAATTCGTATTTAGAGACACAGTCCCTCTCAAACTTACGTCGGTCTTGGCTAAGTTTGGACTCTCTTCTCTATGGCCATTTTAATACGAGAAAGTGTATCGGTGAGATACGGTTTTTACAAAACTGTGTAGTCAGGCACAAAAAAAGGATAGCAATATATACAAAATTCCATTGGAGTCGGTGAAACAAAGTATCTGACACAAAACCTATCTACTTATGTTGTAAATCGCAGGAATATAATATGAAAATTTTACGAGTAAAAATGACTATTCCAACTTTCGAAACTCCACATCCACCATACTAGAAATAAAAATACTGACGCAGACTTGATTAAAAATAAATTTGGGGATGTGGACTGAAATAACAAGGTAATATAATAATCAGATAAGTTTATTATTCTATACATAATTATTCTTACATGCTGTATTACTGCGAGTAAGTAAGGACGACATTTTGTCAAATAGTTGAACATATTGGTCTAATGTAGCCTCCATAGTATAAAGCTAATTAGAATTATGACAATCAAAGTAAACAATTTTCTCATATATCCATAATTCATAGTTCCTATTGCAAGCACACCTTTGCCGGCTTAGTGGCGCTAGATTCGCCCAAAGTAGTCGATTTTCACTACTTGGCTTAGCTTAGTTTACGCTAAGCTTAAGTCCTGTTCCGATCGTCTGTAAATACAATTATGAGCATAAGTAGTGAGATGTGGTGATGAAATCAAGCAAATTATTGTATTGCGTTATCGTGCATGTGAATAAGAACTAAGGGTGAGATTCAGAAACCAGTCTAAGCGTGAACTTACGCTTCCATCTGTCAAAATGCACTACTTACGCCCCTAATTTTTATAGATGGAAGCGTAAGTTCACGCTTAGACTTGTTTCTGAATCTCACCCTTAGTTCTTATTCACATGCACCATAACGCAATACAAGAATTTGGTTGATTTCATTATGGATCATGTTGAGTAAATAGTGCGATATTTAAAAGCATAATACTTGATAACTTTGTACCGTACTCAAACCTATCGTAGAGCTCATAAAGCTTAATTGCTTACTTGTTATTTTAATGAATCCAGTTTTTACAACGTCAAAGCTTTGCCACCTCAAATATTTAAACAGTCCTGGTACTTAAATTTCGCTCGAATTATGAAAACATGCGTGTAATTTTTCAATAAATTTCATTTTTACTTTTTTAATATTATCCCTTGTTAATCCAATATTGAAAGATAAGCCTGATACTTTGTATCGCTCCATAGACAGCCAATTAAGTTTTAAAAAGATTAACTTGAACTTTATTTAAAGCCGAAATAGCGTTGTACGTTCTTTTTCTTTATTTTTATATTATAAGTACCTATATCATACTGCATTCGCGATTCCCCTCGGAATTCTTTCTCTTGGACGTTAGATACCATTTACCTAATATATAGTGTGTTAGAAATATATATCTTATATATAAAATGAATGTTTGTTTGTTTGTTCTCTATGCAGTCCTAGCCAATTCACCCGATTGAGTTGAAACTTTGCACTTGGGTCAAGGTATCTAAGAAGAAAAAACAGGCATTGCAGTGCATTAGCTAGTATATTATGATCATAAATAGCTGGTTTATTACAAAAAATACTGCCTGCCTTAGCATGATGTTATCATGGTCTACCTACATTATAAGTCTAGTTGACTTGAAAATTTTATTCCAAGTCATAAAGCGAGATGTTTTGTTATTAAAAGATCTCTGAATAGAACCAAAAAACTTCGAAACGACAAACTTGTTTATGTTTTTAGGGTTACAAAGATTCTAATTCATAAAATATGAAGTACACTTATAGTTTCAAGAAGATTTTCCTGCCAGAACGTTTCTGATAAATGCTAATCTCTATAAGTGAACAAGGACTCTTTTGGTGACCACTTTCAATAAATTATCGGAAAAATACGATCATAAAACAAAAGAGCAGTAAAACAGTATCTAATGGAGCGGGGTTTAATCCTATTGGGGCTGTTCGAGATATGGCTGCGACGAATAATGGATTGGCCGCTCTCCGGCAAAAACTGGTGAAACTTCTATACGTAATATTTGTTGCCATACTGGTCTGGAAATAAAAGAAAAACAGGTCTGACTTTTTATTAGGTATTAGATTTTTACGAATTGTATCGTGGTGCTTTGCTGCTAAGACCTAGCTGGTTCAGTTATAAATTGTAAAAGATAAAAATGATTCACCTATTATTTTACAGCGCCATCTTGTTCGGTTATAAATTAGTTCTCTTCTTACATAATCAATTATAATTATGTACTGATGACCTATGGAACTTTGGAGAGAACTATGCTTGGTGTTACTTTACGAGATCGAATCAGAACGAACAAATAACTTTATTTATGAAGTCGGGCGGGTCCTTTTATATTTCACCATTTTTATTCCAAACCGCACATAAGAGGACATACTGGTGCAATAAAATGGTGAAAAGAAGAAAGGAACCAGTAATTTTATAGGGCTCGAATAAAATTAAAATAATAAATTGCTTTACAGATAGAAAAGACAACTTGTTTTTAATAAACGATTCCTATACCCTACAGATTGTCCCTTTTTGTAGGTTGTGTCTTTTAGCAGTAGAAGACGCATAGAGACACAAATTTTCTTACAAACGCCTGTAGGTTCCAGTACCCTATCTAAGTATGTAAGGGGATACCTGGAATGTATTAAATGAAAGGTATAGCAAAGAAACTGTAAACTGGTATATTACAATAAAAAGGTGGATCGCGTGACGCGTACAAGATGTGTGTATCGGACCGTGAATAATGGCTGAATGCTGCCGTGAGCGAGCCGATGGCGCATTCGGCGCCGATCGCCGAAGTTGTCCGATCGTTGACGAAGAATCCCGAGTAGCGCCTCGCCGCCCTCAGACTTCCAGTCCCCCGCCGGCGCCTGCGCCGGTTTGTCGCGAACATACTCCCGGCGTTGAAGACTCGTCTTCAAGATGTATTGGCAGAGGGCAGATCGTGTTGTAAGCACGACGAATGACGCCCCTTTTCGTTTTAATGTCTGCCACCCTTGCGATGCCATCCCTCCCTGGCAGCAGACGAATTACCCTTCCAAGGAGCCATAGCAGTGGTGGTGCGGCCTTGTCCTTGATAAGCACCAAGTCGTTTTCCATGAGCTGCCCCTTGGAACTGCACCATTTGGATTTTTGCTGAAGCCAGAAAATGTATTCATTTGAGAATCGCGTCCAAAAATGATCCTTTAAAATCTCAATACGGTGAAAACGTTGCAAGCTGGATATGTTCTGACTTCTGGAGATCTGCGGATGAGGCAAAGAGATAAGTGGTCTTCCAATGAGGAAATGGGAAGGAGTAAGTGGCGTTAGGTCGGATGGGTCATTGGATAGAGGTGTGAGTGGTCGAGAGTTTAAAATCGCTTCGATCTGAATAAGACATGTGGCCATTTCCTCGTATGTGAGATGTGTGAGACCTAAAATACGTCTCAAGTGATATTTAACAGATTTCACGGCGGACTCCCATAGACCGCCAAAGTGTGGTGTGTACGCAGGAATAAAAGAAAAGGTTATACCTGTCTCAGCCATGTCAATTGCATTAAAATCTTGTTTAAGTAATTGAGAAAGTTCATTAAATGTACCAACAAAAGTAGATCCAGTATCTGAAAAGATAGATTTCGGTTTACCCCTACGAGCAGTAAATCGGCTAAGAGCTGCAATAAAGGCTTCCTTTGTCAGGTCCGAGACAAGCTCCAGATGGACCGCCCTTGTAGCTAGACAGACAAAAACACATATGTAAGATTTTAGTAGCCTACAACCTCTTCCCTTACGATCAGCAATCATAATAGGACCGGCGTAGTCTGTGCCTGTTTCTAGAAATGGATACTCTAGGTGCAGTCGTTCCTTTGGTAGGTTACCCATTATTGGCTGGATTGTTTTACCCTTAAACCTAGTGCATTTTATACAAGTTCTTACGATCTTTCTCGCCAGGTTCCTACCACCCAAAGGCCAATACTTGTGCCTTATAGAAGCTAGCAGTAGTTGAGGACCTGCATGAAAAAGACTAAAATGAAAATGATTAAAAATTAAAATAGTTAAATGATGTTTACTATCAAGGAGTATTGGATGTTTTGTATCATAATCGTAAAACGAGTTGTCAAGTCTACCGCCAATTCTTATGATATCTGAATCTAAATAAGGTGACAATGAAATAAGACGATTTTTCTTTGGTAACCCCTTTCCTGATTTTAGTAACTGATACTCCAATTGAAATGTATCTTGCTGTGACATTTTTATAAGGAACTCCGATGCAAAGGTGAGCTCTGTACCTTTAAGTGAGCCATTTACTCTTGTATGAAATTGTCTACAATTATAAATAAATCTGTGAATATAAGCTATGATACGCTGAAGTTTTGTATAATTAGATGAATTACTGATTAATGTTTGAAATAAATGGTTATGTTGTGAATTATTATCATTATCTTGTATGTGTAATGAATTTATTGTTTCGGGTAATGTATAGTTTTTATTGGAGTTAGGTTTAGTGGGCCACTGTGAGGAGTCGAGTTGTAAATATGATGGTCCTGACCACCAAAGAGCCATGTTTCCTATTTGATCCGCACTGATACCACGTGACACGAGATCAGCAGGGTTCTCCTTTGATGGCACGTATCGCCAGGCGTTGTCACCAAAACCTTCCAGTATCTCCGAAACTCGATTCCTAACAAATGGTTTAAGTATCGCACGAGATGATGTAAGCCACCCCAGGACAATCATGGAGTCGCACCAGAATACACAGTCGTCAGGTTGAAATGTAACAGAACTGAGTACCTTTGTACAAAGCCGTGTTCCTAATAAGGCGCCACACAGCTCGAGGCGAGGAATAGTCGTAACTTTAATCGGAGCTACCTTACTCTTAGCTGCGAAAAGGTGTACGCTAACTGAGCCATCCATGTTGATGGAGCGGACGTACAGACACGCACCATATGCCTTCTCAGACGCATCTGTAAAGATGTGAAATTGAATTGATATAGGTGAATCACACGTTATCCGCCTTGGGATATTTAAGTCGTTGAGATGGGGTAACGTTTGAGTGAAATTTTGCCACGACTTTTTGATCACTGCGACTACCTCCTCGTCCCATGAACTTTTGCTAATCCATAGATTTTGCATAATTAGTTTAGTCTCTATTATGCATGGAGAGACCAGACCCAAGGGATCAAATACCTGAGAGACTGTAGAAAGTATGACCCTTTTTGTTATGATTGCATTTGTGTTTATAAGACTGATTGAAAATTTGAGTTGATCGGCAGCACTATACCAATTAAGACCTAGTGTTTTTGAAGGCTCATTTGTACTTAATTCGACTGTGTTCGATGTTTGCTGTGTGTGTTTGAATTGTGGTTGTGTTAATGTATCAAGTATTTGTGTGTTGTTAGATTGCCATTTGCGAAGGTTCAGCTGTGCAGAATCTAACGTCTTCATGACATTATGGCAAAGTGAAATTGTGTCTGAAATTGTGTCTGCACCTGATAAATAATCGTCAACGTACAGATCATCAGCAATCGCTCGTCGTGTGGCTGGGTCTGACGTTTTTGAGGCTAATTGTTTTAGACCTCGTGTAGTTAAAAATGATGCTGATGCGGTACCATACGTAACTGTGTTTAATGTGTATGTTTTGAGTTTTTGTGATGAATCCGGCCTCCACAAAATTAATTGTAGGGGGCGCTGTGTGTCGGTTATTCGAAATTGACGAAAAAACTTTTCAATATCGGCAGAGACTACATATTTATGCTGCCGAAAACGCAGTAAAATTGACAGCAAGTCATTCTGTACTGTGGGTCCTACAAACTGGATGTCATTGAATGATTTCCCGGATGTCGTAATAGCCGAGGCGTCAAACACGACCCTGAGTTTGGTTGTCGTACTTGACTCCCGGATAACACCGTGATGAGGCATATAATAATATGATGGAAATAATCGAGGGCTGACAAATTCACTCATATGGCCCAGTGTCTCATATTCCTCCATAAACTGAACGTAACGCCGTTTATATGATGGATCTTTATCGAACTTACGTTCTAGTGACAGGAAGCGTCTTTTGGCTGCGTCATAAGAATTACCTAAATATTCTGGGGATTCTTTAAGTGGTATAGTGACTATAAAGCGCCCATCTTTGTCTCGCTTTGTGGTTTTTACAAATATTTGTTCACACTTGTTTTCTTCGGGTGTATATTTATGTTTAGATGATATACTGTCTAACTCCCAAAAACGAGTTAGGGCTGTATCTGTTTCATCTTGTATTGTCATACAAGATACTTCAGGCATACTAGGCTTGTGTAATGCGCCCGAAATGAGCCAACCAAACCTAGTTTCGAAGAGTACTGGATTGTGTTTGCCTAATTGTATACGGTTGGTACCAATTACACTCCAAAATACTTCAGCCCCAACAAGTATGTCAATGGATGAAGGGACATAAAATGTTGGGTCCGCTAAACATATTCCAGACGGTAATGGTACGTCATGTTTATTTATGTATGAGTGTGGAATGGAGGAAGTAATCTTTGGCAAGATTAAGCAATCAATATCCAACTCGAATCCACTATTCAGAGACTGAATTTGAATTTTACAAGATTGAGTTGGTTTGGATGTTTGATTGTTTATTCCGGTCACTCTAGAACTTACAGTACGAGTTGGCACATTAAGCTTACCAGACAAGTCCTGGGTTATAAAGTTCGCCGTGCTACCATTATCCAACAAGACTCGGGCTTGATAACCCAGGACTTCGATCCGGCTCGAAGGACCATATGTAGGTTCCAGTCCCTATCTAAGTATGTAAGGGGATACCTGGAATGTATTAAATGAAAGGTATAGCAAAGAAACTGTAAACTGGTATATTACAATAAAAAGGTGGATCGCGCGACGCGTACAAGATGTGTGTATCGGACCGTGAATAATGGCTGAATGCTGCCGTGAGCGAGCCGATGGCGCATTCGGCGCCGATCGCCGAAGTTGTCCGATCGTTGACGAAGAATCCCGAGTAGCGCCTCGCCGCCCTCAGACTTCCAGTCCCCCGCCGGCGCCTGCGCCGGTTTGTCGCGAACACGCCAGAGGATCGCTTTTGCAATTTCCTTAACGGATCTCTTGTATAAGAATTGAACAAAGGCAATAGATCCTCTAAATCGATTACATCCTGCTTTAACTTTAACTTAACCAACATAAACGCATATTGACGTGTACTAGTTAAATCTGTTTTGAAGGATATTTCCTGGCTAGGCAAAAGTCATATTAAATGGAGTGTCTTGAATAGTGATGTATGCTTCCTTGTAGTGTTTGATGGTTGCGCAAGACCAAAAGGCTATTAAATATGATGCTAAGCGCTTAGGAGGCGAGCAAAAATAAAAAAAGTTAGAAAGAACGCCACGTGAAAATGAAGTAATAGCGCGGGCGGGTGATGCGCCGCGATCAGTCGGGGCTGAGGGCGGCCGCCCACGAGTACCAAGTATTACCGAGAAGAGCCGAACTGTGCATGTCACTTCAACTGTCTATGCCGAAGTATATGCTGGTTATAGTATAAAATATGTCATTAGAATCCGTTCAGCCATTTGGGTGGCCATTGTTTATACTTAAAGACCTCTCCATGTTAAACTTTCAGTCCCGATAGTCATACTAATGCTGATGACAATCGTCAGGCAGCTCACGCAGGCAGATGCTCAAAAGTCTGGCAACCGATCTACCTTAAGATATCGTTTTGACTTTAGGGCTGGATTTAATGGTATGAAGGCCATGTTGCAACAAATGAGTGAAGTCCCCTCATTCATTTTTCAAATAATTAAAAACACTGTTTTCTTTCTAGTGTTCAATAGTTTATACGAGCGAATCAATCGTCTACAAAGATATATAGATACGTAATAAAACAATTTTATATGGATTACATTACGAATATTATAAATTATTCTTTTTCCTGACGTTTCGAACACTTTGTAGTTGTTTTAGTTAATAAGAGGATTTAAAACTAGGGGTACCTGCCAACCATTTTCTCTATTAAAATAAGGATGTTTTTTAAATTCAATCTCTATATACATCGATTACTTAATATTGATCAAAAAGAAGAAAAATGTTAGGTTCGTCTAAGGCATGTTCGCACTCTGCAGACCTTGTGCGTCTATGCTTGACGTCAGCTATAAGTTCTTTTATTCTGGTGGCTATGCTTTGTCTGCCCTATGTATGGCAACCCACAAGCACAGTCAATCCTATAGACCCAGCAGTTCATTGTGACAGAAAGTGTGTGCAAGATTACTGCGTGCATATATTTTTTTTTACTTTAAGTGTGTAATGCCACTACTACTTTCACTACGCATAAAACTCAAAAGTGATTGACACAATACTTTGTAATCTACAATAGACATTATAGGAGCTGTATGGACTATGTAAAAAGAGAAGTCGATAAAACATATTGAAAATATTATATATTAAAAATAAATCTAATATATTGCCCAGGGCCATTTAAGTAAACGCTCTTTGCCTGGTGCCTAGCTATAGTCATCAGTTGACTAGAGCTCGTGGCTCGATCAGCGAACTAACACGCCATCACACAAATCAACCAAATGTACAACCTATGCATTTATCAAAACTAGGAATGTGATATCACTACACTACGAAAAGAGTGTATGTACTACGTGCAGTACAAGGAGAATCAGAAATGAGACCAACGCTTGGGTAAAAACAAAAAAAGTTAACTTTATTTCCTCGCAGCAAAGGTAACTTAGAATAAGATTTATGCTATAGTGTGCTACATTGATTTATACTTTAGTGAAAAAGAAAAAATAATGTTAACTTAAGAAATCAGTATTATTCTCTGTGTGCTCTGGATTAAGAATATAGGACCACTCCATCTCCCATATATGTATGTCATAAAAGGCGACTAAGGGAACCATTGGGATGGACAGCAGCGTTCCTTCTGTGGAACAGTAGCCACACTGCTCTCGCCAACCTATCTGGCAAGCGTGGTGAGTACAGGAAAATTCCCCTCAAAACCACGACACAATTGTGAAATGTATGGGCTTTGTTGAACAGTGAACGTCCTTTATGATAACCATTATTGATTCTACGACATTTAATTAGATGATCAAACGAACTTACCTAAGTGAAGTTCGATCTAAATTATCTTGACTTCTTCGAAGAGATTTAAATTATTACCTTATGTAGTGTTCTGGCTACTTACGTATATGTCGCACCTAGTTTAGCGTCGTAGGATAGAAAGTGAAAGAAAATAACACTCCACGACGCCATGCTCGATCCGATTGTACCTCATTATTTTAGAGAACAGAATAATATTGCGAGATTCAAGGGTATTGAATAGGTATTTCCTGGGTGTGGTGGGACCTTAAATCTCTTCGAAGAAGTCAAGATAATTTAGATCGAACTTCACTTAGGTAAGTTCGTTTGATCATCTAATTATCTTGACTTCTTCCTCGAGATTTAAATTATTACCTTATGTAGATGTTTAGAGTGAGTCATGAGCAATATTATGTAGTCATGAAAAATAACATTATTATCATGTATGTATAGTATATAACATAAATATTTATTCTTCAAATAATTAATTTACCTAAATATATTTAATATAGGTCAAGCTAAATTATTCTCCATAATATTATCACGTTATTAGATAAGTTTGATCATAATCGTTGCTGATTAGGTTTTACAACTGGTATCTAATATATGCCTATTATAAAAATTTGCAAAAAACAGCTGATCGTTCGCTTCAGCCAGCGCATTTCCTAATAGTGTCAACGCTGAAGCCGGCTCGAGCAGCAGCTGATGTACTAGCGTGAGGAGTACTGAGGGCACTGAAAGTGTTTGTCGATACAAACCACCACTGTCACGAACAGTCTGCTTTAACCGACGTCCAATCGTTTGTGATGAAACAGCTTTATTTGGTCTTTTAAAGGTTACAATTAATTTATCACAATCAGGGTTTCTGATTTCAGTGGTAAAGTTTGTAAAGCTACAAAGTTTGAGCAGGACTGATATATTAGCATTGCGAAAGAAAGGCAAGTTGATAACAGGCTGTGCCTGACCGATCGCTGAAGTTAAAATAATATCTATGATTACAATAAAATTGTTGTATATTTTTATATAAGATATTTTTATTAAAGAAAATGTCTGGGTCCTTGGCCCGGAAGATAGCGTGATATTTTGCTTAGTCAACATTTCGAAATTTTTCGAACTGCAATCTATATTACTCAAATAGTCCATGACTATGTTAGGATCCTATACCGTAGTATATTTAGGGAAAACTGGTTTCATCCTAAATATCATCTTTAAAATATTCTTAATCCAACATCTGTGAAAATCTACAAGATGAGATCAGAGCTATAGCTGATCAATGATTACTAAGCGTGCCATACGGGGCGCCAGAATGAAAAGCTTTAACTTAAAAAATCTAGAAGATCATCATAAATTGTACATCATTACTCATTCAAGATTCCTGGAAATACTGCCACCATAATCGTAAACTACTTGAGTATTGAGCACGAGTATTTTTCGAGATCAAGTAAATCATTACTTGTATCACTGATACAGTAAAAAAAATTTTTTTTATTTTTATTTATTTTTTATTCTGATAACACTGCTGCTTCCAGGGAAAGGTGCCGTGCAGTGGGTCCCTCGACCTACATTCAGAAGAGAGGAGATTTTCATGAGAATGAAATAATATAGGTTTGGTAATGCAAAGAGATTTAAAAATAGGATACCATGATTGTGATGGCCAATGAGGGACAACCTTAGTACTGGTGGCCCTGTCGGAAATGATCTTGTTAAAATACTCACAATTTATGGTAAAAGAATCAATTTCATAGGCAAACTGATCTTTCTTCCAAGAAACATATTTCTCGCATTTAGTATTAATTCTCAATACGAAAAGATCAATATCAGGTTCGCCGAAACCTTTAGTAATTTTAATATATGCATCATATCCATGATCCATATCCAGTTGCCACTCAGTTTCTACATTCATCTTCCTTGATTCTTTATCAGCGTCTAGATTGAGAGATGATTTTATATAGGAAGCAAACATGAACAAGCCCTTGGCTTTACACCAGCCCCATATCAACCGAGTGATAGAAATAAGAGATGGTGGTTGTATTGTCTATACGTACAAGGATGGAAGAATGGGTAATATTTTTATCAAAGGATTTTAATCCAAAATATGCTGTAGCTAACTCAAGGTAGTTAATGATACCGGGAGTATCATTAACTCTTAATTATCTCATTGCCCACCAGATTTTTCAGTACCACAAGCGGCCCGCCCAACCCGTTGAAGAAACGTCTGTGTATATTTATAAAACAAAATCTTGCCGATTTAAAAATCTGGATAAACTAAAAATATTATTTTTCCACCATAATAAATTGATGATCCTTCAAAATTGATGGCAACGGCATATTTTTGTTATAATCACCATTATTCTATTATAATAAGGGCTAAGTACTTGGTTCTCTCTAATCTTTTTGTATATAACCATCCTTATGTTGTAGCTGGATAAGCAGCGGTGAGACAGCCTAAATAACGAGCAAAGTCCCTAATTGGTATAACTTTTGTTGTTATTAATTTATCGGACACATTGAAAATTAACTGCCGTTTTTATATGGTAATTCTAATAACATAGAACTTGAGTTTTAACAAAACCCAAAAACTTGCGAACTTGACTGGGAACCAAAGTGCTTTTAGTTCAATTCTGTATAAAACCATATTTTTATACTTCGCATAAAAAATGTTCAAGATACCGACCTAAATCCACGAGATCTTAAGATTGTGGTATGGTTGAAGTATTTTGGTAAAAAGTAAAAGGTTAAGAACATAGGCCAAATGGTAGGATTGTAAATTGATACAGAATATTTTTATAATAGAACCTTAAATATTTTCGATGTTCGTTATGAACAAATAATAAAAAATAGGCATCTTTCAGATCGATATTTGTCATGTATGGCAGTTCTATGTCCTCCATTTTGAAACGTTAATTGTGGACATATTTATTACATTTCATATGGTTTAGAATAAAGCGGGAACTACCGTCATTTTTAGGTATCAAGAAAATATCAGATACGCATTGGTTGAAACTGGCAAGCACGTCTCGATAGCACTTATTTTTTCTGAGCGTGAAATTTCTTTGCCCATAACCTTTAATTCTGTTTCAAGAAAAGATTGGATAGGATACTCAGACGTAAATTAATTAGGGATTTCAATTAACGGGATCTGATAACCTGTTATCGTAGATAACATAAAATCATCACTATTAATACACTTAGGTAACCTGTATGTACCTGTGGAACAATCAAAGGTACGGGATGTGTTCGCTGGCGGGCCTCGCAACGATGCCTGCGTGTGCGCGGTCTGGCACCGCAGCTGTGGCGGTGGTAGTGGTGGCTGCTCGGGGCCCACTCGCCAATGTGCGGAGACTGGGGGCGCACCCGTTTGTGGGTACCTACTACCACCAGCGTCCTCTCACTTGCTGCGCTTTTCCCGCCGCTACGGCTAGATTGATAAATATAGCACCGAGCCAGACGCGCTCGAGGCGGGGGGTCCTTCGAGTTTAAAATCATATTATATGTATTATATTGTATATAATACCTTGCATAAGGTTCCCAGTATTTTTGATACCCCTCGAACTTTTCACCAAATCGGCAAGATTACTTCTGAATAAAAAATCATCTCTTTTCCGTTCCTTTAAGGGAGTCGTCGTCGAGTAGCGACTTGTCTACTAAAGGCATGACGAGAGATCTGCGAGTATAGGTCTCATTGTATTGTGAATCGGCGATCAACTAACTGCAGTCGTTTAAGGCATAGACGATCTCTTGAACCTTAGGCGTTTTCAATAACAGGGCGGATATCCCGTCCCAATTGGTCTTGTTTAGTTTAAATAGTTTTAGCCCTGTTCTTATAATTATCACTTAGCATTGATGAGAGCTCAGGATTTAATATTTTGCCAGCGGATCATTTTTCGGAATTGGGTACCGCCTAATTAACTAGTCTTTTGGATCACTACTACGTGCGTTCCACGCAAGCGCGCGCAGAATAATGAGAGGTACAATCGGATCGAGCATGGCGTCGTGGAGTGTTATTTTCTTTCTCTTTCTATCCTACGACGCTAAACTAGGTGCGACATATACGTAAGTAGCCAGAACACTACATAAGGTAATAATTTAAATCTCGAGGAAGAAGTCAAGATAATTTGTTATTACATTGCTTTTGATAGTGTTCGAAAGTACTTACATTAGTAATCACTAAAACTTAAGCACTTCCGTGTGGTGTCCGGATTAAGAATATAGCACCACTCCATCTCCTCCCGTGGAGGTCGTAAAAGTCGACTAAGGGACTCTTAACCAAAGGGATGGGCAGCAGCGTCCCTTTGCTGAACAGAAGCATTACTGCGCTCACCAACACGCCTGCCAAGCGTGGTGAGTATCGGCAAATTCCCCCCAAAATGACGACACGACTAATGCACCGGCCCCCAGTTCCCGGCAGCCCCGCTATTCCTGGTCATGGTAGCGGCCACGGTAACGGCGGGGCAGGGGGTGCTAAGAATCACCGGACGGGATCCGGCTACCACCCCAAACGAAAACTGGCCCTGGTAACGTATAACACACGCACACTGAGGGCAGACGAAAAGATTGTTGAGCTGGAAGAAGAAATAGATAAGTTGCACTGGGATATCATGGGTCTATCAGAAGTCCGAAGAGAGGGCGAGGACACGATAACCCTGAAATCTGGCAACTTATTCTACTACCGGGAAGGCGAACATCTGTCTCAAGGTGGTGTCGGGTTTCTCGTCCGCAGGTCCCTCATTAACAGCATAGTGGCCATCGAAAGTGTGTCGAGCAGGGTAGCGTACCTTATACTCAGAATATCCAAGAGGTATTCGTTGAAGGTCATACAGGTCTACGCACCGACCTCGACACACCCAGATGATGAAGTAGAGAGTATGTATGAGGACGTAAGTAGGGCCATACATACCTCGAAGACACACTTCACTGTTGTGATGGGGGACTTCAACGCGAAGCTGGGCACTCGATGCGATGGTGAGTTGAGAGTGGGGCAATTTGGATATGGGCAACGGAACCCCAGGGGACAGAGGCTGGCCGACTTTTTGGAAAAGGAGGGACTCTTCGTGATGAACTCCTTTTTCCAAAAGCCGCCTCACAGGAAATGGACCTGGATGAGTCCCGATGGTTCCACGAGGAATGAGATTGACTTCATCATGACCAATAGGAGGCAAATATTCAATGATGTCTCTGTGATCCACAGGGTGAAAACCGGTAGTGATCACCGAATGGTAAGAGGCACATTGAATATTAATCTTAAAGTTGAGAGGTCTCGTCTGATGAGGTCTACGCTCCGGCCCTCTAGTGCTCATGTCCAAAACCCCGAGAGCTTTCAACTCGAACTCCAAAACCGCTTCGAGTGCCTAGAACATTGCGTATCTGTGGACGATTTAAATGGTAGGTTTGTAGAAACTGTCCAAACGGTTGGGTCTAAGTTCTTTAAGGCCCACCGTAAAGGTAGACCAAAAAAATTCTCCGATCACACTCTCGACCTCATGGCAGAAAGACGCGCCATGACGCTGCAGTCCTCCGGTGATGCTGAAGCATACCGACTGCTCAATAGACGGATATGGAAGTCCTTGCGTCACGATATCCGCACCTTTAACACCAACGGTGTTAAAGAGGCGATTGAGCGGAATCAAGGCTCCAAAGTGTTCGCAAGAGACAAGTCTATTGGGCAAAGTCGTATTATGAAGCTGAAGACCGAGGACGGCAGTGTAGCGTCGACTAAGCCAGAGGTTTTGAGAGAGATTGAGAAGTTCTACCGGCAGTTATACACCTCGGTAAGTATACCTACCATTGGCTCTGACAAAGACCCGCGAGCCAAACTAACCCGACAATATACCGAGGATATCCCGGACATCAGCCTGTACGAGATTAGGATGGCCTTGAAACAGCTTAAAAATAACAAGGCGCCGGGTGGAGACGGAATTACGACAGAGCTTCTGAAAGCGGGTGGAACACCGGTACTTAAAGTCCTTCAGAAGCTATTCAATTCCGTCTTACTCGAGGGCACAACGCCGGAAGCGTGGAACAGAGGTGAGGTGGTGCTCTTCTTCAAAAAGGGTGATAACACCCTATTGAAGAATTATAGACCCATCTCACTTCTGAGCCATGTTTATAAGCTGTTTTCAAGGGTCATCACGAATCGTCTCGAGCGCAGGTTTGATGACTTCCAGCCTCCCGAACAAGCCGGTTTCCGAAAAGGTTTCAGTACCATAGACCACATCCATACGCTGCGGCAGGTTATACAGAAGACCGAGGAGTATAATCTGCCACTATGCTTGGCGTTTGTGGACTATGAGAAAGCCTTCGATTCGATCGAAACCTGGGCAGTGCTGCAATCTCTGCAGCGGTGCCAGATTGACTATCGGTACATTGAAGTGTTGAAGTGCTTATACAGAAACGCCACCATGTCGGTCCGAGTACATGAACAGAGCACGGGGGCAATTCCATTGCAGAGAGGTGTGAGACAGGGGGACGTCATTTCCCCGAAACTGTTCACCGCTGCAATGGAGGATGCTTTCAAGCTACTGGAGTGGAAAGGATTCGGCATTAACATCAATGGCGAGTATATCACTCACCTTCGATTTGCCGATGACATCGTAGTCATGGCAGAATCGCTGCAAGAGCTCAGCACAATGCTCGATGATCTCAACAGAGTTTCCCAACAGGTGGGCCTTAAGATGAACATGGGCAAGACAAAAGTCATGTCAAATGCCCATGTCGTGCCCATCCCAATATCCGTTGGGAGCTCTGTTCTCGAAGTTGTTGACGAGTATGTCTACCTAGGACAAACTGTCCAGTTAGGTAGGTCCAACTTCGAGAAAGAGGTCAATCGTCGAATCCGACTCGGCTGGGCAGCGTTCGGGAAACTTCGCAACGTCTTTTCGTCAACAATACCGCAATGCCTCAAGACGCAAGTCTTTAACCAGTGTGTGTTACCAGTGATGACATATGGAACAGAGACGTGGTCACTCACAATGGGCCTCATAAGAAAGCTCAAGGTCACTCAGCGAGCTATGGAGAGAGCTATGCTTGGTATTTCTCTACGAGATCGAATCAGAAATGAGGAGATCCGTAGAAGAACTAAAGTTGTCGACATAGCTGAAAGGATTAGTAAACTGAAGTGGCAATGGGCAGGGCACATTGCTCGTAGAACTGATGGCCGTTGGGGCACAAAGGTTCTCGAATGGAGACCGCGCACCGGAAAACGCAGCGTGGGACGACCTCCAACGAGGTGGACAGACGACCTGGTGAAGGTCGCTGGGAGTCGTTGGATGAGAGCGGCATGTGACCGCTCGTTGTGGAAATCTAAGGGGGAGGCCTTTGTTCAGCAGTGGACGTCCTGTGGCTGATATGATATGATGATGAAAACTTAAGCATGTAAATTCATTAGCGAGCTACCTGTCGAAATAAAAGTATAGGAATCTTATTCAGGTTACAATTTAAACTTAAATATGAAAAGCAAATATTATAAAGGAATTTATATAACATAAAGTTAGTTGGAGTGTAGCTTTAATACTTGTATTTAAGTTAGGAAGCGTAGAAATATCAAATGTTGAAAACTTTTGGTCGCGGGAAACAGTTTCGTAAATTGCATGTAATTTGCTCGGCTGCCTGAAAAGGAATTCACTAATGGCCGCACGGAATTCCTCTTCATAAGTACAATTCTCAAAACAAGCAATTGCAATCAACTGAATGGCATTATATTATATAAAAGGGAAAGCGTTAAGTCGTGCCGATGTAGTTTTTAACCTTTGGCCTGCCTACAGACATACTTAAATACGTATAAAATTATAAAAGTACCAACTAAGTATTATAGTACGTACGTTCTGCCGTACTGGCATTGGTACATTTCAAATAGAAATAAATTCAAATTTCAAACTAATTTTATTTTATAAACATGGTTTTAATTATTTCTAAATCAGTCTTATGTGTATTGATTTGTGTTATATTTTCATCATGTTTGAATCTTTTTCGTCGTCATAGATACGTAAAATTCGAGTGATTATGGAATATGAGTACCGTCGTGGTAGCAACGCGGCACAAGCGGCATGCAACATCAACGACGATAATGGAGCGAACACTACAAACGAACGCACAACCCGTTATTGAAAGTCCACCCGTTATAGAAATTTAGAAAAGAAAAAAAATTGGTTGTCTGTAAAGTCGGTTTACTGACGATAGTTGAACGTGACAACGTCTTAAGAAAATACTGATGGAATGGTAGCATTTTGCAAAAGAAAATTTTAATTTCATTTGTTTAATAGATTTGTATGTATATAGAGAAGGAGGTAATTGGAAATCACAATGAAATTGATCAAGTTAGATTTATTTGTACGCATAAATACAATTATGTCAATTTTTTTTTTACAATTTAATAGTTTTTACAAGTATAAATTTGCGTTGAGCAATTGTTTTACAACTTTTAAACATGTGTATGTTATTCTGTTGAGAATAGGACGATGATAGGAAAAGGCATCGCTCACTCAAGTAGGAGAGAGACAGATGTCGAACGCTGCCGAACGCAAAGGCCCATTGTGCTTCTTTGTCGCTCGTTCCGTGCTCTCGCTTGCACTTCAAGCCTTACATGGAACGCCTCAGAGCGAGGTAACGCCGCATGAGTCATGTTTTTTCGTGCGTGCAGCCGGCTCTATCGAATTATAAGACGTTCTCACGTCAAAATGAACTCTGTGGTCGTTCGAAAACTTTGGTCGACAATGACAAATTAAAGGCGATTGTGGAAGCTGATGATACTCAGTCTACGACTGAATTAGCAGAAGCTTTCGACGTTAGCATCAAAACAATTTTGTTAGTTTACGTCAAATTGGCAAGGTAAAAAAGCTTGACAAATGGGTGCCACAGGAACTTTATCATCATCATCATCTTCATCATTCGATCATTGGCGCAACGTACGCGTCGAGGCTTCTCAGTAGACACAGAAAGGAAGGAATTTTGAACCACATTGTTATCTGCGAGGAAAAATGGATTTTGTTTGACAATCGCAAGCGCTCAGCAAGTTGGTTAGATCCTGATTCAGCACCTAACTAATACCCTAAACGAAAAATGACCCGAATCGCACCACCCCACCACTTCTCATGGATGTCGTAAAAGGCGACTAAGGTATTGTAAACCAGAGGGATGGGCAGCAGAGTACTTCAGGTACATTAACAACTCCATCGCCCATTGTAGTGATTATTGGGAGGCATATCGTCAGCAGTTAATTAATAATAATAAAATAAAGTCAACATCCACGAGCCGATCGGTTTGTATGTTTGCCACACAGCTGCAGTTGTGGTGCTGTATTTCATGCAGTGAGTGTAGAGTACCAGAGGTTCAACCCCTTTCCTCCACCTACTCCTTCTCTGTGTTGTCTAAACACGCTTTCTACCTTACAAGCCTCACCTTACGCCTCCAAGGTTACCAACACATCAGTGACTTTTTTGCAGATGATTGATTGATGATGATTTTGACTGAGTTGCAGTAGTAGCATGGTATGATGATCGCTTACCATCAAGTGATGAGTACGCTCGTTTGATCTTACCAATAAAAAAAAAATACTCTAGTTATCTTAGTTGGTCTATTAGCGACCCTTCACTAACACCAACTGAGCTAATTATTCCTACAATATAGAAAGCAACCGCTCTTTATCACTCCGTGGAAGTTGGAAGTCAAGTGAACGAAACTAGTTACTAACTTGGTCGTAGCGTACGGCTCCCGAGTAACATGTCACCCAGTAAGTATCTTCACGGTTAAGCAGGGACAATTAATCAAGTGTCAAACGTTCTTGAATGTTTGGTACTTGATGTGTTGGAACTACCATGAACATGTATGAAATCGACTGGTGTTATTGGCGTACTACTTACATATTGGATAAGTGTTTAATAAGTTAGAACTGGGTACTTTTATATTAATATTACCGTGTAGTGCCGGCTACGATTAACAATTCAACTGCGATCGCCAACCCGCTTGCCAAGCGTGGTGATTATGACAAACCCCAATGAGCCCGACGACGACATAGATAAGTAATAAATATGGAATTGGTCCGAATGTCGGCCATATGTTCGCCGTTATCTTTTATGAGTTGTATAAATGCTTCTATGGTGTCAACATAGGGAAATCGATAGTGATTATGTCTTGTTCACTCGTAAATATACGCATAATTTTGTAGCAAATATATCGCGGTTGATGTTTAGAGTGACGTAAGCTATTTCAGATTGCAACCCGCCATTTTATTTGTGATAGACCATAACCCATGACATGTTTGGCGCAGTGGGTGATCCCTTGGGTTTATGTGCTTCGTGCCGCGGGTTCAATCTTTCTATGCAAACAAATATTTGTATGGGCTACAGATAAATGTCCCAGGTCTGGGTTGTGGGGGTGCTAAGTCAGGAGTCAGGAGGTGGTCACCAACCCGTCTGCCAAGTGTGGTGAGTATTGGCGAATTCCCCCCAAAATGACTCCAGAATTGCGAAAACTCGCTTTGAGTAGTTTTAGTAGTAATCTACTCAAAGCTTTTATGGTACGTGAGTAATTCGATCGAATAACCACATGTACCCATATTAGATCAAAATCTCTTAGGTTCCGTTTATATACTTCTTTACACACATAAGCATGACCTCAGCAATAATGTAGGTTATCATTTTGGCTCAGTCTAAAATATTACTGAATACAAAAACACTAACACGCGCGGGCGATGACGTGGGTTGTTAGAGTGAATAAAATACATTTATGAGTCAAATTTTACTTTGATGGGACGTCACTTTTCTATTAAACGCGCGCACGGAAATGCAGAGAGCATAATAATATTCCTATTTTTATACATCGCTGCTTTGATATTATCGGGGCAATTTTTTCATTGGCTTCATTGAAATTATAACATAAAACGTTTCATAGTAACTTGTGGGTCATAGAACGTCTTGGTGACTCGGACGCTTACGGACAAATAATTTCAAAACCAGGCATTATAATTTTTTTAATGACATATGTACTTTCATGGTTAATATTAAACACCACTGACTTTAACGGTGAAGGAAAATTTGGGGAGGAGACCGCGATCTTATGATCCGAGATCGGCAACATGCAGGGAGCAAGCGTGGTGCTCGTTCCTTCTCTGTATGAGTAGAGGTCTTTGCCCAGCAGTGGGCTATAGAATCAATGTTTTTATGCCTATGATTTTCGAAGGGCTTGTTATAGTCACAGGTAACTCGTACTGTAGGGAGGTAATCCAATAGTTTGTTGATTGCTATTTTAGGTAGCATTTGACAAGGGTTAGTGTAGAGAATCACCTTTTAGCAAACAAAATTAACGCAAACGAACCCAATGACACATGAGTCTATTTCACTTGGTGGTGGTGGTCACTATGCCAATTAAAGATAATGATTTGCATAGGTAAAATATATTTTTCTTATATACTCTGTATAAAACTTTTTGCTAATAACTTTTGTAAGTCTAATTTACCATAGTTGGCCATGACTTGAATTATCAAGTGTAATCATGATTATACAATGTAGCTATGTCATGACGTGGCTTAATTGGATTTAGAAAGTAAAATTCGTACGACTTATCTATGAACGAAATTAACCATCACTTAAATTTATTTGCGTATTTTTTAGCGCGATGATATGCCCTCATATCCCAAGCGAACGGAGTGTTTATGAGTACCGCCAACTATCGCTCGCAATATTAAATTATATTTAACTTGTAATGAAAGAGGTCGCTTTAAGTTTGAATTACTTAAAATAAAGAAGCCATCGTTACTGTACAGAACAGAACAGCGAGTTTGGAACTTCTATTATTTTTTTCACGATCTGACATTCGATACTTAATTGAAAAGTTTAAAACGGCTGCTCAAGATACAAAGTGAAACCGACACTTTTCTAATTATAAACGCCAGGGATGCCTTGATTACTAAGTTTATTTTAAAAAATAATACTATATACGTAGATTGAAATAATACTGGAGAATTATTTATTTATTACTTGAATAATGTTATATACCATTTAAGATCCTCATATTGAGCACATTTCAGATAAATTGCGTGCAATTATTAGCAAAAAGGCTATTTTACGATGTAAAATACCAGCAAGTATGCTCAGAATACTTGTCTATGGCAGACTCGATAATAAATTACGGTTTGAGTACCTACGGTAGAGCAGATAAAACATATTTAATGAAAATTCATATACTACAGTCTCGTTTAATGAACATAATTGTACCAGAAAAAAATCGCAACAAACTGAACTTAGTAAATGATGAAGGTTTATTCCAACATTGTAAAATACTAAATGTTTTTGACAAGTTTAACATGCCAATACTAATGGATGAGTACTCAAATAGACATGAGCTTGTTAAGTCTGTTAGACCTGACCAACTGAGGCACCTGACCTACTTAAGTACTTATGATATGCCTGAGTATCGTAATATACATGGTACCAGAATGTGGCAATATTTGTTACCTAAAATTTTAAATGATTTACCCAAAGACCTACAAGAAATGTATTCTAATAATAAAAAAAATGTAAAATGTTTAGTAACAAAATACTATTTATCTAAACGTTGTCACCTAGCCAGGTAATTTATACTGTAAAAATTGTAATGTTTGTAACAGTGGCTGCGCCACGGAGTGTATAAACCAGCAATTGGATTGATTTCCGTGGTGATAATTATGTATAGATATAGTTTGTTAATACCAAATAAATATAAAAAATTGTTTTGACAATATATGTGCCTACGACATTAGTCATATACTTCAATAGTTCCTATTAAATACAAGTACCTACACCGAAGGGCTTGTGACAGTAACTTCACGAGATCTTGGAAATGTTCGAGATACGTTCATAAAAGTACTGCAGTGTTGCTATATTCTGGAATTCCTTCAAGTTATGTCCAGGCAAATACATTCATAGTATAAGGGCTAACCTACACTGTATGCTGATATGCTAAATGTATAACTGTATGCTTAAGTTTGATGCTGGTAATATGCTATGATAATGTTAGAGTGCGAAAAGGGTTGATGCTAAAAATACAACCGGTCAGGTTGCATGCTGTTCCGAGATGTGCGACGGTTCTAGTGTGATTATACGAGGACCTGGAGCCTCCCTTAGGCACCGATGATGACCGCCCCAGTGGTTTTAGCCGGTAGCAGTCCAGCATACCACTTCGCCGTTCCCCGGGGCGAAGGAAGTTCGTGAAGAATTTCCAACGGGCACCAATAAAAAAAATAAAAAAAGTTGCATGCTGTTAACACACTCAACTATATTTTACATTAAAAGTATTCATCATTTCGGCCGAGTGAAGTCCACTGCTGGACACAGGCCTCCCCCAAAGATCACGACCGATATGGGTGTGTTGTGTGCTCATTGGGGGGTGTTGCCATAATCGCCACGCTTGGCAGGCGGGTTGGCGATCGCAGTTGAGTTGTTAATGTACTCGAAGGACGCTGCTGCCCATCCTCCGGCTAATCCCGTAGTCGACTTTTACGACACCCATGGGAGGAGGTGGGGTGGTGGCATTCTGAGCCGGCACCACACGGCAAGTACATAGCAGCACAATAAAAGTATTATAAGTGAATAATTGGTTACGGTACATTCAACCACGAATCTGCTCACCTATTACAAATTAAATATAATAAACATGTACGGTTCCGTACACATACTATTGTAAGCAAGTTCGGCACAAAGCACGTGTGTAAAAAAAGTCTTACTTCCTCCTGTATATACGACCTAAACATAAATCTCACTTGCACAAATACTTAATTGCACAATGTTGACGATCGCCACTGAAATAGCATAGCCACTAAACGAAACAAAATACACAAAACCTTGAAGCACCGCTTAGCACATTGGAGTTGATGAAATCGCAGTATAAAGTGATTGGCTACCGGCCTACCTAAATTGCATGTTGCAATTTTCGCTAAGTCGGCTTTTGAAGCATCTGAGTAAAATCAGATTAAGCCATCTCCTTAGACTAGTGCTTACCAAACGCAGCTATGCGTGCCCTATCCCGACTACAGCACAATAATATCTTCATGCAATCCAAACATGCCGTGTGGTGCCGGCTCAGAATACCACCACCCCATTTCCTGTCGTGGGTGTCGTAAAAGTCGACTAAGGGCGTGAGGAAGGGCAGCAAGATCCTTTAAGTACATTAACAACTCAACTGCAATCGCCAACCCGTCTGCCAAGCGTTGTTATTATGGCAAAACCCCCCAATGAGCCCACAACACACCCATATCGATCTTTGTAGTGATCTTTGGGGGAGGCCTGTGTCCAGCAGTGGACTTCATTCGGCCGGAATAAAGAAAGCCAAACAAATGTTCCGTTTCCATGCAGCACTTACAACTGTACTTTTATGTGGATAAAAATAGCCTATACTTTAAGTTGAACACTAAAAATTATCCCAGCCGTCAAAAATCGCATACAAACCAGTCAAGTAGTTTTTGTGTCTTGTGAGTATTAACAGACAGAAATGCCTCCATCAACTGTTTTATTGTAAAGGTGATTTATTATAATTCATTTATTTGTGGTTCAGGAGTCACCAGTTCTGAACGATTGATCTTACAGCCAGCGCGACGATTTTGTCCAGCGATAAACTGCGGATGGTTAAGTGAGATATCCGTTATGTTATTCAATAACATATTATGAAATAGGTCCTAATATTCTAATCTTCTGGTTTACCGCATAGAAAAGGCCACCGTCTCTTTAACCACGCGAGTCGTAAAAATTCTAAGGGTCTATCCAAGAGACGGGCAGCAGCGTCCTACTGTCTTAAAAACAAACGTAGTGCGGTCAGTATTCCCTTTTCTTGACTTGGAGAAATCCTCATGGACTTCCTCCGCTATGGGAGGGGTGGAGGGATATGCCAGAATCTTACCGGTTAATACCCCATGGTGTTCCTTCCAATTTATTACCTATGGCTAGGGGTTCGCCGTGGAGCATACCCTGGCAGGTATCGCCCCAACCCCTCTGGGCAATCGTTATCTCACTATGGGATAAGGTAATCCTGGAGGGCAGATTAAAGTAGCTGCTTGATTTCTTCCTACCTTATGATAAAAAAAAGTATATCATAAGGTATCGGCCCGATACTTGGTCCCATTTGTGTGCAAGCAAACTTTAAAAAAAAAATATTGATCCGGTGGAAACACATCATGTACTTCCTCCGCCCTGGGAAAGAGCGAAGGGGTATGCCGGACTCCTACCGGCTAAAACCACTGGAGTGAGTGAGTGAGGTCATCTTCGGCACCGTAGGGAGGCTCCAGGAACTCGAAAAATCTCCATCTAGAGCCACCAACTGGTGCTACGCCTATAGGCACATCTCGGAGGGGATGACTGTAAAGCGGTCACCCCCTCTAGCAGAGGGAAGGCGACTGTAAAGTGGCCAGGCCAGGCCAGGCCTGGGGGGGCCCAGGCACTTCTCGGGGGATTGTAAAGGATTCCCCCGAAACCTGGCTATACGATGTGCTGCGCACACGGCGGCGCGTGACCACATGCGCACCACCGTCATCCCGGGGGTCGCTTAGTATGAGTACGCTGGCCGGCCGCACATTCCTTCGGAGATGTGCGCGCAGTACACTACGCACCAGCACACCGTCTTGGGCCTGTTTCTGTTCGGATGGCGGAGTGCCCCTCGTTCGTCGCCCGCAGGCTGCAACTCATGGAGGCGTGACTATTCTCCCTGCCAAGAATTGAGTTGAAATAGCTTACGGAAATATATCGGGTTTAATTCATTCTATATACTTAAGTACAGCATCTATACGTGCAACGTGCAGCCCTAGCATATACAAATATTATATTATTAATACACAAATAAATGCAAACATATAAAAAAAAAATCATACGTGTAATACACAATTAAGCAACACCTTTGTATAGTGGAACATTAAAGCATGCACGATAAACACACACATGAATACTTTGCAGCGTCCGTGGTCACGAGCAGACTGATTTGTTACCGCTTTGCCAAGATTGTGACAATGTCCCAGAACAATCAAATCATTGGAATATGTTCAGATCTGGTTATTTACGTGACATAATTATGTGATACCTTTTTTATTGTTTTTATTGGGCCCATTGGAAATTCTTCATGAACTTCCTCTGCCACGGTGAAGGAAAAAGGGGCCTGCTGGACTCCTACCGATTAAAACCACTGGGGCGGTCACCTAAGGGGGGCTCCAGGAATTATGTGATACCTACAGACTAATATGGAATTAGTGAAATGAAACTAAAAAGAATCTTCCTTCACATTGAATACCTACACGTCATCCAGTACAAAGTACGTGAAATCAGAAGCCTAGTTTATGTCTGCATAACTGAGCAGAGAAGATAAACATGCATAATGTAACGCCATGACAGATCGCTTGCACTAATTACTTCAGTTTCGTTTGTTTTGTACTAAGTTCGCTTCATACTACTCGACTTAGTACTTAGTTCAGAAACTGAGACTGACTAGTTCCCTCTATTTAGTTGATATTATGTGGGTATGTATTTTGTGAACAGTCATTATGTATAAGAAGCCTCGGATATATTAGAGGCACTCATAGCCAGTTTTACTCACTGATCGGTAAACGATCAGTGAGGTTAAGCAACGCTCACAGAGTCAGTCTATATATGGGTGGCCTCATGATGCTATTGAACTGATCGTCTCCATGCTTCAAAGGATACATAAAATCGTTGGCCCCGGTTATTGTCATTAGATGGCAGTCGTTAAGCAATGTCGAAGGTCAGCTTGAATAACTCTGACATGAGGTAAAGCCACTAACCATATGAAAAATAAGAAGAAGAATTGTTTTTATTAACATCCACTGCTGGATATGCTGGCACACTGAATTTGGACTTCCTCAGCCGAAAAACATCCACTGATGAATTGAAGCTTCCCCCAAAGATTGCCTAAACGACCGGTATGGGTTTGTGGCGTGTGCTCATAGGGGGTTCAGCCATAATTGCCACGCTTGGCAGACGGGTTAGCGATCGCAGTGCGAGTTCTAAATGTAGTGGAAGAACGCTGTTGTGCATGCTCCAGCTAATCCCATAGGCGCCTTTTACGACACCCAGGGGATAAGGTGAGGTGGTGGTATTTTTTGCTGGCACCACACGGGACGGGCTAGGCTTTATCAGTCACACACTACTGTCATCAAATTGACATCGACATTATTACGACCAAAGCTTTTATTATTATTTTTGGAAATAAAGCATTTTATATTTTTCTGGTATTTCTCGTATTTAAAAAAAAAACGTTGCCCAACACTAGGATTTACTGTGTCATATCGACGCGATTCTTCGAGTCCGCTCGCTGTCGGAACAGGCAGTGTCCCCGCGGGGTGGGGTGGCGTTGGCTGTCAGTCTTGACATAGTCAACGCCTTTAACTCTATCCCGTGGGGTGCGATTAGGGGGGCGCTAGTCCACCATCAGTGCCCCCCCTATCTGCAGGGTATCATCGGGGCATATCTGCGCGACAGGCATGTTCGCTACGTGGGCAGGACGGTAGCGTAAATCGGAGGGAGATCACGTGCGGGGTTCCACAGGGATCGGTTCTCCGTCCCCTCTTGTGGAACCTCGCTTACGATACGGTCCTGCGTGTCATTCTCCCCGCTGGCGTCAGCTTAGTCTGTTACGCTGATGACACTCTTGTGAAACACGCTCCCTCCGCCAGTGTGGTGAAGGCGTGCCTTCAGGGGCACTTGAAAGTTTGAGGCGTCAGGCTCGGCGGCGTGCACTCGAGCTGTGGCGCGAGCTGCTCATGCTGCCACAGTACGCGACAAAGCGCGTCGCTGAGGCTGTCTTGCCGCTCTTCGGAGCCTGGCTCCAAAGGAGCGAGCGCGTCACATTCCGCCTGACACAGGTATTCACCGGACATGGTTGTTTCGGTGCGTACTTGCACAGGATAGGACGCAAGGCACTGCGCTGGAACAGTGCCACCACTGTGGAAACGATCAGGATACCGCACAGCACATGCTCGAAGAGTGCCCTGCGTCGACTGCCGAGCGGTCCTGGTCGATCGGATAGGGCAAGATCTCTCTTTGCCAGCAGTAGTGTCGGCTATGCTGGCAAAGCAGGAAAATTGGAGTGCTGTGTTCTCCTTCTGTGAGAGCGTAATGCTCCAGAAGGAGGTCGCAGAGCGGGATCGGGAGAGGACAGATCCCGCTCGGAGGAGGAGGACACGGGGCCGGGGTCACAACCGCCGCGGCGTCCGTGTCCAACACGCCTGAGCCCCGTGTCGTCTTTATATGGCGGGGGGCCTTGGGGGTCGCGAGCGCGCTTATTGGGAAATCTGCGTGCTCATACCGAGCGACCCCCGGGAAGACAGCGGTGCGCATGTGGTCACGTACCACTGTGTGCGCAGCACAGCGCATAGTGAGGCCGGGGGAATCTTTTACAATCCCCTCGAGAGATGCCTGGGCGGTGGCGCTTTACTGTCGCCTTCCCTCCACTAGAGGGGATGACCACCTTACAGTCATTCCCTCCGAGATGTGCCTAAAGGCGTGGCACCGACGGTCGGCTCTAGATGGAGATTATTCGAGTTCCTGGATGATCACTCCGGTGGTTTTAGCCCGTAGGAGTCCGGCATGCCCCTCCGCCCTTTCCCGGGGCGAAGGAAGTACATGAGGTATTTCCACCCGATCAATAAAAATAAAAAAGGATTTACTGTGTCGTGGGTACGTTTACAGACATAAATTCCACTCACAATACACCCAGACCCGCAACAACTACCTGCAGATCATACAAATATTTGTTCCGTGTGGGAATCGAACCCATGACCCGGAGCGCAGCAGCCGACTGTATCAGCCACTGCACCAACCGTGCCGTCATATTTTAACATATGTTCATCGTATAACCTCTTCTTAGAATACCAATACCCCATCTCATCCCGTGGATGTCGTAAAAGGCGACTATGGGATTTGCCAGAGGATGGGCAGCAGCATCCTTCGAATACATTTAAACTTAACTGCGATCGCCAACCCGTCTGCCAAGCGTGGAGATTATGGCACAAACCCCCCAATGTGCACACAACACAAACCCATACTGGTCGTTGTGGCAATCTTCGGGGGAGGCTTCTGTCTAGAAGTGGACGATTTTAGGCTGAAATGGTATAGGACGTTAAAGTTCTAGTGTAATCTTACCTGGAGCACCGTTTCGGTGCCGAAGATGACCGCTCCAGTGGTTTTAGCCCGTAGGAATCCGGCATGCCCCTTCGCCCTACCCCGGGGCGGGGGAAGTTCATAATGAATTTCCACAGGAGGAGGATCAATGAAAAAAGGACGTAAAGGTAGCAATTACGTAGTAATGTCTTAATGTCTCCACGAATGCTGCAAAGTATTCGAAATGTTAGGAAAAACAACAATCTAAAATATACGCGATAGAATCCGTTTAAAAGTATCTCATTATAATAGCAATTACTTCTTAAAAAATATTCGAAGTACAGTTTTTGAACCGGTAAGATTTTATTATATGTATACATGATAATCTAACTAGTCGGACACGATTTCATTTGACACGGTCATTACACGTTGGCATTTAAATTAATATCAGAATAAAAACAAAACGTAAATAAATATACAGCAACAAAACGTAACCAAATACACAGCAACAAAAATAACAAAAAGAACTTATGAAATTAACCAGCGAGATTCCAACTAGTATGCAAATAAACAACGCTGCCCTTCAAACTTTAAATTAGTTTTCCCGACCAGAACTTTTAGAAGCATGCATCATTCTAGAACACTCTACAAACTAGTTTTATTTATCTAACTTACCTACCCCTAGCTCTGTTTCGAGACTCCACTGCAATGCTTCTTGTGTTGAACGTAAATCTGTTAGTGCTCACTTAACATTTAGTACCATCTTAGAGGAGTAAGTAAGGTTAAGTCATTTGCAAAATTGAGTGGAATTTGACTCACCAAAACACCGGAATACACGTCCTTTATAAACATTCCGTAAACATATATAAAATATATCACCGTGGATAGCTCAATAGCACGTAAGTAGCATTGGTAAATACCGCGTAAGTGTCAATTTTATTTTTCAGCTGTCAGAAAATACTGCATATATAGTGCGTTTACAGTGGCACTGGCGTTCAATCTCAGTTTGCCTACATTTATCACTTATTACGGTGTATATTGCTAGTTACGCGGTATTGTATCATCTCTGACGATATGCAATAGTTTAAGTATAGTTTATTATAGAGATTTTCGCGATTATTACAACACGTTTAAATGGGTTATACATCGTGTATATTATAGATTTATGTTTTTCCTGACGTTTCGCACACTTTGCAGCGTTCGTCGCTGGATGACTAAGGGCAAAGGCGTCGTTACAGATTTAAAAAATGAAATCGTAAAATCTGTTTTATTATAGAGTTTGAATTCATCAAAATATATTATTTTTATCGTTAACTTAAACTAGGATTTCTCCTGTGCTTAGGTAAGTAGATCGGCATGCCCTTTCACCCTTCCTTGGGGTGAAGGAAGTTTATGTAGAATTTCCACTGGAGACCAATAAAATAAAAGGTACTATACCCTGTCTTTACTGTACTTGCGTTGAAAATAGATTTCTGACGTAAAATATAGGTTATAATAAAACACTTTTAAACGGATTCTATCGCGTCATCTCATCATTCTATCAGGTCATCCTGCGACCACGAATGCTGCAAAGTATTCGAAACGTCAGGAAAAACATAAATCTATAATATACACGATAAAAATCAAAAATATACGCAATATATTTATAATGTGTAATAATCGCGAAAATCTAAGACATTACTATGTAAAATATAGGGTTTTACTTTAATAATGGAAAATATTTTAAGCGTAGGCTCTATGAATGGTATGTTGATGTTATGTTTATATTTTTGTTAAAACGGATCATTGCAACCTATAGATTTACGTCCTCAATTTTTTATTAATAAAGTAACAGCCTATATACCCTAAACAGGTAAATGTAAATATTTGTTTTTACTACAGCCCAATTAAATCTTTCCTTTGTCGTGGGTTCAGTTTACAGATATACATCTGATACGCATAAGCACCCACACCCAAAAAAACTATCTGTAGATCACAGAAATATTTGTTCTGTGCGGGTATCGAACCCGTGACACGTAGCGCAGTTAGCCAATCGTTTAGCCACTGCACTAATCATGCCGACGATATATATAAAGGTTGTAGAAGATAGGGTACATCTGAAAGGGGGTACTCATAAATACCGTGAATAAAAACAGCTTATCAAAGAAAATCATCAACGTTGCTCGACAACATGTATGGATCAATGATTTCGTTTTCGCGATTTCAGGGTTGGTTCCATAGTAAAAGTTGTTTATAATGATGAGTAGGTGTAATTACCAACTTTCAGATGTTTTTAAACCTTATACACTTTACGTTACACACTGTACATATAATGTGCAACAAAAATCTTTAGAATAGTATATACATAGATAGTTTTCATAAAATAACCAAAACAAATATAGAATAAGTCTTTTTTATTTATTGGTGCCAAGTGGAAATTCTTCATGAACTTCCTTCACCCCGGGGAAGGGCGAAGGGGTATTCCGGACTCCTACCGGCTAAAACCACTGGAGCGGTCATCTTCGGCACCTGAGGGAGGCTTCAGGTCCTCGTATGATCACACTAGAGCCGCCCAATGGTGCCACGCCTATAGGCACATCTCGGAGAGATAGAATAAGTCTGGTATTCTCAACCAGTTACTATGTTACAGAAGGCCAATTCTCGTAATTAAAAATGTTCAAAATATAGTTCCGATCTAGTCTCAATGTCGTAAATGTCCCAAATTGTATTCTACTAAATAAACTAACAACGTCAAAAGGGAACTTATATTATGATGGGATAGAAAATGGATCGAAAGTTGATCGAAGCCAAAACGGTATTCTGCAAACATTTTGACCTGACATACACACAAACGTCAAATTATCATTGAAATGAAACTGAATTGAGATCATAATGAACACCGACTGAACTTTAAGCGCAGGAGAATACCTATTTTGAGTCAATTCATAATTTAATCTCAGTTCGGTCAACTTTCAGTCATAATGTAAATTAATTACGAGAATTGGCCCTCTGATTAAAACCCGAAACGAAATCATATCCAAAATAAGCAAAACATTTTCTAATATCTGCGGAGCAATATATGAAAACCTAATGAAATTTATCGATTGATAAATGACATACGAACAATAGTGCTCCTCTTGTATGCTCCGCTTTATGAATGGGTTGCCGGCTGACCTAGTCCCAGGAATTTGGCATGTTTGACGTATGGCACAGTACTTACAGATGCCACTCAATCTGAAATGGTGAATTTAATATCAGGCCAACAGATCGCTATAAAACATGGGTAATGTTTTATTGTGTGAAAGTACATTTCAACATTTCTATTTCGTTTTTCATTGCTATGGCATTTCAGTTACCTCGTAATACGAATAAGCGGTAAGGATGCAATATCCATATTGAAAGTGCATCACTCATCCTACGGTGAGACACTGTCACCTGCATAGCGTTTTTACCCAAGTATGTTGGTAAACTTGCAATCTAAGGCTACGTTCATGGAGACGCGGAGTTAAGCACGACGCATGGTGCGGGGGTTTTATTTTTCGTTTGGATTCTCACTGGTATTTCAGGCAGCTGTCACTGCTTAACCGGGCGATCTTGCAAAGCCGAAAACTTCTTTAGCCAGGTATTTAAATACTTACAAGCAACTGCAGCTAAGGGCGCACCCGGTGGGACTCGAAGCCTCGGCTTAGGGTATTGCTAGGGGGACCAAACAAGGATACCTGGAACAGTATTATTTAATCAACTTTAGGGGTTATATAAACTACTGGCTTGGCACGGGCTGGCTCGAGCTAGGGTCGGATGGAAGATAGAATGGATTACAGTGATGGGCCTTGGAGATAGTTAGGTGGACCTTGGTGGTGAGGAGTTTATTTGAACGAGACCGCGCGAGTCTTTTTTGTGTTTTACTTGGCATATTTCATCATTCGAATCGATGAGTACGGGCCTCGGGTGGCGGTAGCGACGGTTCTTAATAATTCCGGGAGGGTCTGTATCGGGCGGCCGATACCAAGAGGGGATTCGGATTGGGCAAGGCTAAGTCGAAGTACTGTTGAGACGCTTGTTTCATGAACTGGTCGGCAAGTTTAGATCGATATGGTATTGTTAATTACGTACGAAGATACCGGGTTGCTCCCGTGGCCTTGTACATAAATTTAGTTGCTAATTGTAGAAGATTCGCAACACATGGAATATCCAGGAGACCGCGTGTGCCACCACAACGCTGGCGTAGGTCATGATTGGAGGTAGTATGGGGTGGAAATCAGATAATTTGAACATATATCATGATAATTAAATCGTTTATACAGACGCTTATTGCTTAAGTTTATTAAATACACTTAAGAACAGATAGCTACCCCATCGCTGTTTGTTCTTCGAGCTATGTGCCCACCCATTGCCACCACAGCTTACTAATCCTTTAAGCTATGGCGGCAACTTTAGTTCTTCTATGGACCTCTTCATTTCTAATTCGATCTCTTAGATAAATACCGAGCATAACTTTTTCCACAGCTCGCTGAGTAACCTTGAGCTTTCTTATGAGGCCCATAGCGAGTGACTACGTTTCTGTGCCATATCGTATCATCGCTGGTAACACACTATGGATAAACACTTTTATCTCGAGGTACTGGGATAATGCAAATTTTACTCTAATGAGTAAACATATTTTAATAATAATAAGAATAATTTATTTCAATACCAGCAGATTATTACATCGGGTTCTTCTTAATACTATGCACAAGCTGGAAATAATATTTTTGCACTTTCGTTTGAAATCGCTGCCTCCCAAACTAGGTAAAACATGTGTTTTGGGAGTCAGTATCCTTCCGTCCGTGACATACAAGATAAAGAAAGTATCCTTAGTTATTTGTAACAAATAGGTTGACACATTAAACTTATAATAGAAGTAGCATGAAGGTATTGAATTAAATACATAACATCATTCTTAAAAATCTTAAATGTCTATATGTGCCTGCGTGCGTGTGAGTGTGTGCGCGCGTGTATGCGTGTGTGTCTTTGTGTGCATATGCGTGTGTGGGGGGCTGTGTGTAAGTGTGTGTGAGGGAGCGCGCGCGCTTGTGTGGGTAAATAAGCAAATTTTATGTAATATAAGCAAATGAGACGAGGCCTTAAATGTAACAAGTCAATATTAGTAGTTGATTCAAGCTGAATCTAAATAGTACCAATATCTCTTCCTTTTCTATCCCGAAATTTCAAACCTATTGGTTACTGAAACTTTAAAAGTCAACATAGATATCTATCGAAAACTGCTGACTTTCAGAGTTACATTCAATTTTCGTATGTTCTTGTTTACCGTTCATACGTAGATCAAACTAAAACTGATATAACTTACTATAAAACTATTTTATGCATGAAAAGTTACGACAGTTTCATTTAGAATAGAATAGAATAGAATATAACTTTATTGTACACCAAAATAATATAAAGGATTATTTACAATAGTTAGCGTAGCACAATGGGCGGTCTTATCGCTAAAAGCGATCTTTTACAGACAACCTTTGGATGGATTTAAAAGTAGGGAAATAAAGAAATTCAGGTAGTCTGTGGTGTACTGAACCATGATGTAGATAATGATATCGATATATATACAAGAAAATACAGGTATTTGCATAAATAAATAATATAACTACACCAATTTGCATATTAATACATAAATACAAATATATAATATAATATTATACATATATATTTGCTGATACAATACTGGATATTTAAGTGAACTAAAGAGATAGATAATGCTCTTTTACCATTTTTTTAAATGCTCGTAATGATTGAGCTTGTTTAATTGTATCGGGTAAGGCATTCCAAAGTTGTGCTGCTTGTACTTTAAACGATTTGTCCAAAAAAACTGTGGAATGCATAGGGATCTTAAGCCTCAGGTTTTCCGACGATCTTAGATATCTGTTATGTGTGTCATGAAGGAACTGAAAACGTTCTTTAAGATAAGAGGGGGTTGAGGGATTAAACAGAACACTGTAAAGTAAGGACAATATATGAGAATTCCTGCGCAAGCGAATTGGAAGCCACTTGAGTTTTATGCGAAATTCTGATACATGGTCATATTTACGCAAGCCAAATATGAACCTTATACAGAAATTTTGAAGTCGCTCTAGTTTATTGAGTTGAGCCTCAGTTAGATCAAGGTAACTGATATCGGCATAGTCAAGGATGGGTAATAAAAGGGACTGGGCTAGCGCAATTTTAGTGGCAGTAGGCAAGAAGTTTCGTAATCTTCTCAGTGACCCGGCTGACGCAAACAATTTACGGCTCACTTCCTGATACTGAGAAAAGGGAAATTTTTTGTCTAAAAGAATCCCCAAATTTTTTACTTCTTCCCTTATGGGTATGATAGTCCCGTCGAAACTTATTGCCGGAATCCGCACCCAGTCAATTCTAGTAGTCAACCTGGGGCTGCCAACAACAATAACCTTCGTCTTTGTAGGAGTCCTTGAGTCCACACGCTTTACTCCATTCACTAATTGAAGCTAAATCCCTGTTGATGATGGCAATTGCATCTGGCAATTCTGTAGGTGAAGCCTGCTTGTAGATTTGCAAATCGTCTGCATAGAGGTGTTGGGATGAAAGAAGTCTAGAAGAAATGGAATTAATAAATAGAGCGAAGAGTAGAGGAGATAAAACGCCACCCTGAGGTACGCCAACATAAGTGTTGCACCAAGAAGAGGATTTCTCTTCTATGCATATACGTTGCCCGTGGCCAGTCAGGTAACTTCGAAACCATTCAATCACCGTTGGAGACATGTTAAGCGAGCTAAGTATGGCAAGTAGGATGTCGAAATCGACGGTGTTGAATGCATTGCTAAAATCCAGTAAGCAAATAACTGTAACGTGCCCACTTTCCATACCTGACCTTATATCATCAGTGATGTTAACTAGGGCTGTAGTGGTACTATGACCAGGACGAAAGCCAGATTGGAGAGGATTGAGGAGACTATTCTTACAAAGGAAAGCACTAAGCTGGTTGTGGACAAGACGTTCAAGGATTTTGGAAAGAAAAGGAAGAATGGATATTGGACGGTACTCTGAGAAAGTAGTTGGATTAGATTTTTTGGGTAGAGGAATAATTTGGGATTTTAGATTACTCTGATGGCAATAGTTACTATAACATTGCAATTTTTTATAATATTGTCTCATCTATATATATATATATATATATATTATACGGTTATATATATATATATATATATATAACCGTATAATTTCCACTTAGTATACAAGTGACCAAACTTGATGAGTCTTAAAACTACATAATAAGAACCAATAATTGTATGTATGTATCTGGTGCTTGAAATGAAATCACTTAACATACTTAGTGCGCACCCGATAAGGACTGCGGCGCGCGGTGGCGTGCGGTAGCATGTTGTTGTGATGGAGATGTGCGACACGCAGGCGCCGCCGTGAGCGAGATAGAGGTGCAACACAAGCACACAACACTAGCAGGGTTACTCATGATGTAAACACTGTCGCCTGAACGTAAGAACTCGCCACGTCTTTAATGAAAATCATGTCGTGGAAATTAAATACAGAAATGCAGAATTTGATAATTCATTACTGTGACACCGCCTACTTTTTGATCTTGTTTTAATAATTTGGTCGTCCGATCAATTATTATTTATATTAAAATGGATTGTTTGCTTTATTTTTCTTTTCTACACACATTTTATGCATCGCAACATTGATTTATTATTACTATCTTATATACCATACACTTATTATTATATTACATACCTACTAATTACATAATTACATTCATTCACTACATACACAATAGCTGATGGTGAATCAGTAATTATTGGGTAAAATAACTAACGGACTGTCTGCTCCTATCTTTTCTACGCCTATTTAATTCATCGTTACATGTATTTATTATTACTGTATACTAAACAAATATCATTACATTATGTACCTAATTATTATATCACATGCTGCTACATACATTATATACATACAGATTTTTAAAAATTTATTCTACTAGTTTCGTGCGTATGGCACTCGTGGTTTGCAGCTGAAAATCAGCGTTAGGTAGTGGTACTTGGTACTACCACCTGACATCATGTTGAGCTGTTGGCCCTTTTGGCACTTTTGTTTTAATATTATGTTTTTGTTTGCTGTGTAATTATTCGTGCCAATAAATACATTTCTTTCTCTTTCTTTAAAAAATATATCTAGCACAGCAGGCACACCAAAACTTTCTTTTGGCATAACAGTGACTCCCACGCATATTTTAAGCTACTTCAGTATAAAACTAAAACAAAATATAAAAGATAAATATCAAAGAGAAAAAGGAAATCGCCCGCAACCTATTAAGATAAAACTCACATAGGCAAAAAGGTGCATAAAAAGATCCCGCATTGTATTAAAATTAAAGATAATATGCTACCTGTGTTTTCAAAGGCGATGTACAATGTTTCATAAATACCCCTCCTGTTTATCTTTAGATGTAGTATAGGGAACCCTCTAGATGCCCGCATAAGGTCGTAAGAATATGATCTGTGATTTAAAAGCTATAAATCTCGACCCGGCTGTGAAAGGTTTTGTAAGTACCACTATCGTGCAAAGCCTTAATTACTCCGTTTGAGCAGTGACTCAAAATTTGGCTTCGCCTCTGATACTAGAGAACGCCACTTATGGCATGGCACAAATGGCAGCTTGTCGCTTGTAGCTTGGCAAAAAGCATTTTTCGAAGATCATATTTCACTGTATCGTTCCAGCGATATCTGCGTCAACCTTCGGGACGTCTCGCGTCACTTCGTCGGTCGGCCAAGATAGCCCCTTGATTTACTCCCATCCTCTCGATGTGGTTGAGCCAATGGTGTCTGTGAGCTTTTGTCTCCCCAATGAGCACACAACCTAAACCCAGACCAGTCGTCGCGATCTTTGAGGGGGGTCTTTTCACCGGCAGTGGACGTTTTTCGGCTGAAATAATAATTTAAAAACACTGTGTGACCATAGCAGCTGCAGATAAACCTTGCAGACTGACTGCTGTGCGTGGTAGATATAGTTATTTACTATGCACATCAGTGCATCTATGAGCCTCATAGTCTCAGGAAACATACCATAGTTTATCATCATTATATCAGCCAAAAGACGTCCACTGATGAACAAACGCCTCCCTATTAACGGCCTGTTACGGTGTCGTAATTTTGGGTGCAATTTGCCAGTACTCATTGCAGGTTTGGCAGGCGGGTTGGTGAGCGCAGAATGGCTGCTGTTCCACAGAAAGCACGGTGCTGCCCATCCCGGAAAAGGAATAGCACAGCAGTATGGCTTCTGAAAATGTAAATATAGATCAAGCGGAAAGTTCCATGTTAACATTTGCAAACATTTTTATTTTTCAAACAAAGGTTTTATGGTTTGTAAATTGAAATTACAAAAGAAAATTGACCTCGAAACATATTTTTTGATACAATAAGAAATGTTTTCTGTAGTTGAGCTCATGCGTTTATATGCGCCAGGATGAAAATACTCTGCTTATTACAGATGACTTAGAGACTGGCAACTGCGCTTGTCAATGAGTTCAATCGATCAGATCTTTATGCAGAGCGGATGCAGGCAATTAAGTAGGTCAGCGGGGCGGGATAACGCAAAAAAATGATTATGATACACTACAAATACTTTGAGAATGGAAAAATAAGGAACGCAAAAGAAAGTCAGTGAACATATTTTTGTTTTTGTTACCTTCAATATACTCTCAATATTTTTATGATACATATTATTTAAATCGTTCAATGTAGAAACACGTTAAAATAATAACAATTTATTACGTGCGTTAATGCTCATGAAAAATATCTATGCGTGACTATGGTAAATCCAGGGAGACTATTTCTACACATTAAATATGTTATAAACAAATATGTTTACATTGTTTTTACATTCATCGGTAGAGGCCAAAATATATATGCTTGGAAACATAGTCTATCCCTCTATGTGTGAGAGTATCACGTTAATTACAACGAATGGGTTATGATGTGACTCTAACTATATTATCCACGGTTGGTGCAGTGGCTGATACAGTCGGCTGCTGTGCACTGGGTCGCGGGTTCGATTCCCGCACGGAACAAATATTTGTATGATCTGCAGGTAGTTGTTCCGGGTCTGGGTGTATTGTATGTGGAATTCATGTCTGTAAACGCACCCACGACACAGGAGAAATCCTAGTGTGGGGAAACGTTTAAAAAAAAAAAAAAAATCATCATCATTATATCAGCCAAAGGACGTCCACTACTGAACAAAGGTTACCCTGTAGATTTCCACAACGACCGGTTACATGCCACCCTCATCCAACGACTCCCAGCGACCTTCACCAGGACGTCTGTCCACCTCGTTGGAGGTCTTCCCACGTTACGTTTTCCGGTGCGCGGTCTCCACTCGATTTTTTATATTTCGCCATTGAATTCAATTACATTTATTTCTGAACCTTAATTATCACTTGCGGGATATCTTTCATGAAAAGTCATCCCGCGATCATAGCGCTTGCAACAGCGTCTAAATATCGGGGGCTCAAAATCATAATCACGGAAGTTATCCCATAATTGATAATTTTAGTGTTATCCAAAATCGTGAAAGTTTAAATTAGTGCTTAATGCTGTAAATATGTTGATTAGTTATAATGTAAACGAACTATACTATATTACTGATGTTAAATACTTTAGAACTACCTTACTTTAGTTTAGCTTTACAATAGTTGCCATAATTGCCACGCTTGGCAGACGGGTTAGCGATCGCAGTTCGAGTTATAAATGTAGTGGAAGAACGCTGTTGTGCATCCTCCAGCTAATCCCATAGTCGCCTTTTACGACACCCAGGGGATAAGGTGAGGTGGTTGTATTTTTAACTGGCACCACACGGGACGGCTAGGCTTTATCAGTCACACATTACTGTCATCAAATTTACATCGACATTATTACGACCAAAGCTTTTATTACTATTTTTGGAAATAAAGCATTTCGTATTTTTCTGGTATTTCTCGTATTTTAAAAAAAACTTTGCCCCACACTAGGATTTCTCCTGTAACGTGGGTGCGTTTACAGACACCAATTTTACACATCATACACCCAGACCCGGAACAATTACTTGCAGATCATACAAATATTTGTTCCGTGCGGGAATCGAACCCACGACCCGCAGTGCAGCAGTCGACTGTATCAGCCACTGCACCAACCGTGCCGTCAACTATGTCAACAAAAACGATCGCGCGGACACGTTCTTTCATATTGGCGAATCTGTATGAAATCTAGCATAGAAGTCGTCTTTTCGAGCACGCGAAAACATACCAGGCGCATTACAGTAGTCGAAGACGCCCAATATCGCACTGAAGGCATTTTTATACTGTACTCGAAGTGCGTTGGGAGGCGCTGTGTATATTTCCCCCACAGGCTGCTAATGGTAATCATTTTATATCTGCAATAAAATGATTAGCAGTAGCTCATAAACAAAGTAATTTTTACACCATCTGTACAGCGTGAAGACGTGCGGACTATCATATTACACTGGTCGGCCAACACCCTACGCTCCCTCTCCAAGCTTACACCATCCTCAGTTACCACATGATGTTTTGTACGTAAATTGAGATACAGGTGAAGGGTACTTCATTAAATGTAATCTTTTTATTAAAACTATGTTCTCATTAAGACTTCTCCTGTGTCGTGGGTACAGCTTACAGTAATACATACACAAACACTCAGACCCGAAACAACTATCTGTAAATATTTGTCCCTTTGAAGGTCGAACCCACAACACTCAGTGTAGAAAGACAATTGCTTAACAACAGTACCAACCAAGCCGTTAAGTTCCGGTGATGCTCTGTTTCTCTCTTGAAATAAAAAGAACTTCCTATTTTGCTATTTTATATAAGTCCGTAAGAGACTGCATATGATTCGCAGAGATTAATTTCCTTACAGCGTTGATTGATGGTCCCAGCAGTACTATGTCGTCCGTGTAACTCAAATTGTTGACCCATAATCTGTCAATGAACCAACCGACATTCGTACTGCTGGGTTCATCGATCAACTGATTAATGTATGTTAAACAAAATGGGTGATGTTAGGAGACCCTGTTTGACATCACATTCCAGCTACCTAACCAGGCTATTTTGGTTATTATACTAAAATTGCAGTAGGTACAATTACGGAATACCGCAAAATTGCCGAATTTTCATTGCAAATCTACTATAAATCTATAGTTGATACTTAGAAAGAAACTTCTCTATAACTATATATCTATAGTAATGTCTTAGATTTTCGCGATTATTACACATTATAATAAAACACTTTTAAACGGATTCTATCGCGTATATTTTGATTTTTGATTTTCCTGACGTTTCGAATACTTTGCAGCATTCGTGGTCGCAGGATGACTAAGGTGACAGGCGTCGTTACAGATTTTAAAAAGTTATTTTATTTTATCTACCGTACAATTTTAATCAAAAAATTTGTTTCGATGCACGCAGTAATCACTCACAGTGTCTTGATGTTTCTTAGTGCGGTATCTTGTTTGGGACTTTATTATTTTAATGACTGGATTCCAAGCAGGTGGTACCTGCCAACCATCTTCTCTATTAAAATTAGGATGTTTTTTAATTTCAATAGCCTCACGAAACATTCTAGGTACATATCGGTTCTCTTTCGCGAGTACTTGAGGTTGATCAAAACGAAGATAATGGTTTGGTTTGCCTGAGGCATGTTCACACACTGCAGACTTTGTGGAGCGTCTATGCTTGACGTCAGCTATATGTTCTTTTATTCGGGTGGCTATGCTACGCTTTGTTTGCCCTATGTATGATAAACCACAATCACAGTCAATCTTGTAGACCCCTGCATCTTGTAAGGGTATGTGACATTTCACTGGTTTGAGAAGTTGGCTGATCTTCTTGTGCGGCTTGAAAAATCAAAATATACGCGATAGAATCCGTTTAAAAGTGTTTTATTATAACTATATATCTGGCAGCAAATTTGATTATAAAGTGTCCAACAATCCTGTAACGCTCAGGTTGTGGAATCAGTTCCATACCGACGTTTTCCCAAGAGACTGTAGCATGGGGCTCTTCAAAAAGGGCGAGAGACGAATTTGTAGGGTCTGCAACGCTCGAGTGATACCTCTGGTGTTGCAAGCGTTCATAGGTTGTGGTAACTGCTTACCATCAGGCAGGCCATATGCTTGTTTGCTACCTTAGTGGTATAAAAAAAGAAAGTGCGCCAAATAGGTGCCCAATTCAGTATTTACCAGACAAGAGCCTGGCGCTGGTTTTCAACTGGACCCTTTTGGGACTCACGGTTGTAAAAACAATTATTATAAAATATACTAATATACCCACAAATACATAACAATGAATAAATATAAAAAGTAAAAATATTATGACTGGCATTGAATTGGTAATGTAAGTAGTTACATTTTATTGTGTGCTGAAGACCGCACTTATTTATGTAATATAATTATTGCCTTGTAAATATTATATTTGTGTAAATATTATTGAACTATTTTATCTAAAGGCCTCGCGTGTAGACTGAGATAAAATATTTCACGAACGGTGATAGCTTTACTTTATACCTGCACGGAACTACGAGCAAATATGCGGGCGATATTTGTCCTTATCGGCAATACCCTCCGGTCCTGCTCCATGTCAATTTATAACATAGAATATATATTAACATTATAAGACAAAGAAAACAGCTGGAGCCAAACTTACTGTTTTTCTTCCGTTCTTATATCAACACCGAAAATCGATTACCTCTCGTCTTAATTGATCACATCATATGCTGCAATTAATTAGGTGCTCTACTTACACACTACAACATTCCATTACAATTTTTGAAAGTCCACCTCAAGCCGCGTAGAGTATTTGTTGACCATTTAATGGAACCTTTGGTATAGGGTAACATAAGGATTCGGAACAACTCGAGTGTTGCCGGGTGTTTCCGTGGGTCGGGAATGTATTTGCGAAGGTTAACTGATGCGAATATGAGATTGTGTAAACATTAAAGGTGCGGAAAAAGAGACGTTTGTTTGTAATATTACCCGTTATTATGCACTTACACTGTGAAGGTTTTGCTGTTTTCTCTGTTATCTTGTAATACTTAACGGATAAATTCAACTACTTAATTTTTCGTGTGTCTTTGTTTAAGAGTATAGTGGTATTTTTTAATTATCTAGTATTCTTCTTAGTTTCTCTTGATACTAGTGTAACTGGCGGAAGGTCCTTTTTTGCATGAGTCTGATTAGGTTAGTTTTAGCACCACCGCAGATATCGAGGTGAGGAGCGCAGTGTGGTGCTACGCAGGACTAGTTCTGGGTGGCATAACAAATTTTATGGCTTACCTATAAGTCTCGTCATTGGATTAAACAAAAAAAAAATAGAAAGCTGTTTTGTAACCGCATGTATGCGCGGATTAAGAATATAGCACCACTCCATGTACCGATGGATGTTGTAAAAAGCAACTAAGGGACTATAACCGCGATATCTCAAGACGAAAGTATTTTAACCAGTGATGACATATGGGACAGAGACGTGTTCTTTTTTTATGTTGGGCTTCTCGCTACACACACACACACACACACACAAACACAGTTCTGGGAAGTGTGGTTGCTTAACGGGTAGTTTCTGGCGGAGCCAAAAGAGGCCTCCAGCCAGAATTTTTTTTAATTTAAAATTTATATTAAAAACTAAGCAATCTGCGCTAAGGGCGCCCCCTTCGGGATACGGACCTCGGCTTAGAGCGTTGCTGAGTATAATAAGCTATTGTTTTGGAGACAGCTGGATTGGTATTCTTTCAAATGTATTTTAGGGGACATTTAAAACTACAGGCTCGGCACGGGCCGGTGCGAGCAAGATACGGGGGGGAGAAGTAGTAACTTGAACTAGAAGGCGACGCGGCTGTAGGCCTCCGCGACGTCGGTGAGGCGGGCATCCTCGGCGGCGAGGGCGGTAAAACGGAAGTTAAGTGAATGAGACAACGCGAGTCTCTTTATGTGATCTAACGTGATTTTATCGGCGGCGTACTCTATTATTACTACGAGCGTCCAAACGCGGCGTACGGCGTACTAATACGGGAGGGATGGTAATCGGCGGTTGATATCACAAGGTGATTTGAATCGAAATAGCGTTTGGACGCTCGTTTCATAAATTGCCTGATGGTCGGCAAATTAAGATCGAATTGGAGTAGAGATTGGTTCACTCACCATGAGCCTTATAAGAAAGCTCGAGGTTACTCAGCGAGCTATAGAGAGAGAAAACGAAAATGAGGACATCCGTAGAAGAACTAAAGTTGCCGATATAGCTGAAAAGATTAGTAAACTGAAGTGGCAATGGGCGGGGCACATTGCTCGTGGAACTGATGACCGTTAGAATAAAAACGTTTTCGAGTGGAATCGCAGCTTGAGACGACTTCCAACGAGGTGAATAGACGACCCGGAGAAGGTCGCTGGGAGACATTGGAAGTGGGCAGCATGTGACCACTTGTTGTGGAAATCTATGGCTTTAGTTCAGCAATGGACGTCTTTTGGCTTGTCACATGTCTTACGCGATCGCGTTATTGGTAAATATTCGCCCTCTTATTACTTGCGTTATCATGCTACTATCTCTACCTCTACTACGGCACACTACCTCTACTAAGGCACTGTTACATTTTTTTATTGGGCCCAGTTGAAATTCTACGTGAACTTCCTCCGCCCTGGAGAAGGACGGAGGGGCATGCTGGACTCCTACCGGCTAAAACCACTGGGGTGGTCATCTTTTGATCGTTCTCATATGATCTGATGATGACTGTAAGGCGGTCAACCCCTCTAGTGGAGGGAAGGCGACTATAAAAAGGTTACCCTCCAGGCACCTCTTGGGGAGGATTGTAAAGGACCCCCCCAAGCCTCACTGTGCGCTGTGCAAGGCACACGGCGGCACGTAACCATATGCGCGTCACCCGGGGGTCACTCGGTGTGAGCACACAGGCTCCCCAATTTATGCGCCCATGACCTGTAATGACGGTAGGGGGCTCAGGCGTGTTGGACATGGCGGGGCGGTTGTTACCCCGGTGACGTTTCGTGCTTCTCCGTGCGGGATCGGCACTCTCCTTCTGGAGCATGACGTTCTCGCAGAAGGACACCACTGCACTCCAATTTTCATGCTCTGCCAACATAGCTGGCACTACTGCCGGTAGAGAGAGATCTTGCCCGATCCGATCGACCACGATCCGCCGCTCGGCAGCCCATGCAGGGCATTCCTCGAGCGTATGCTTTGCGGTATCCTGGTCGCTTCCACAATGATGGCACTGTGCCGTAACCTCACGTCCTATTCTGTGCAGGTACGTACCGAAACAACCGTGACCGGTGAATACCTGCGTCAGACGGTAGGTGATGCGGTCGCTCCTCCTGAACCAGGCTCCGAAGAGCAAGCTTTATGACCTGGGGTATCACCTGGGGTATCACCTGGAGTACGCCTGCCATGTAAAGGCTAAGTAAGGACAGCGCGCATTGCATTTTTCACGCGGTAATGAAAAAGATCCCCTAACATTACCAAGTAACTTATTATTCTATTCAAGTATTTCAACAATTATTTCAAGAAATTATTCATCAAGTAACTTAGTTACTATGTTTGCCTGGCATAGCAATCGAATCGTAGAGGCGAAAGAGGGGCAGATGGCGATCACTACACAACCACTTCCATCAATATTATTGACGAGGGAAAATCTACAACTGCGCTAATGGCTCCGGCGAACAAATCCACTACCCGTGTTAAGGATGCTACTCTCCCGGGCAAAGAAAAGTGCAAAAAACGGGGTAAAAAGAAGTGCAATCCCCACCCATCTACTACTAAAGATGAGAGTCAGACAGAGGCGACCGAGCCCCTCACCCGCAATTGACTGAACCCTACACCAAAACACATGACTAGCCATGCAGACCGACATACGCGTGTACCCCAGGCAATTACAAATGCCAATTCGATGTTAGTCAAACAACTGACTTTAATGACTACAGGGACTTTTTATTCAGAACCACGATAAGTGCACTCCGACCACTAAGGTACTCAATGCCCTCAATGTAGAGGCGAGAGGACCCTGTCGCGGTCATCATTAAGGGATAACTTGCCCTAATAAGAATCAACGGCTAATCAAAATAAAAACTAAACAATTATCTACTGGAACACGCACAGATTTAAAAACAATGTTGCCCTCCTACACACTGGAGGATGCCGCTGCCCTTCCTCTTAATATTTACCCTTAGTCGCCTTTTACGAGACCCATGGATGGAGTAGGGTGGTCTATTCTTGGTCGGGAACCACACGTAAACACAAGAAATGCTAGATTATTTACATATCTTTTGACGATTTCTTAGTTCTTCAGGACTGTACTCACCTTAAAATATTTCAGGCATCTTATTTTACCTAGTTGAATATTACGTGTTGAAGTTGCGTGAGGAACTGAAACGTCGAACTTCAACCAACACGCAGTAGCATGTTGGGTAAAGTTTAGCGTCGTCGGTTGAAGTGCTCGTCTCATGCTCTGTTTGCGTTAAGAAAGATTACGGCGAATGATACATTAATTTATGTTTACGACTTGTGACGCAAGTCTAAATTAGGAACAAAAGGTCAAATTTTGTACAAGTCATGTTCGCCTAAATATTTTATTCATTATTGACGCACAACCGTAGATGCGCCTCATTGACATCAATATTCGATGTCATCATATCAGCCAAAGGACGTCCACTGCTGAAAAAGGCATCACACATTAACAAACCAATTTGAAAGTGTCGTCATTTTGGAAGGGAATTTGCCAGTACTCAACAAGCTTGGCAGGCGGGTTGGTAAGCGTAGAATGGCTACTGTTCTACAAGAGGGACGCTGTTGCCCATTCCTCTGGTTTAGTCTTTTACTCGCCTTGTAAAGCATCCATAGGAGAAAATTAAGTCATGTAACTTTATTCTTAATTTCCTGATAAAAAAAAGAACAAAAAAGAAAATTACTAATCATTTCATACATGCTCGAACACTTATTTTGTATTATTGGACATAACGTTAATTCTATCGAAGATAGTAGCATCCGTGTAGGTAAACATAAAAATCTTTTGATCTATCTTTTAAATATTTTTTTGGTAAATGAATCAATTGATATAATGTTCAATATGGGTTTGTTATATAATACATACTTACGTTTACTCTAATTACCATCAAATAAAGGCTCCATTCCTACTAATTCAACAAGGTATTTGGTGACTGTAATTTTCTTTATCCTTTATTTTTATTTTTTATTGGGCCCCGTGGAAATTCTTCATAAACTTCCTCCGCCCCAGGGAAGGAGGAAGGGGCATGCCGGTCTCCTACTGGCTAAAACCAATGGGGTGGTCATCTTCGCGCCTAAGGGGAGCTCCAGGTCCTCGTATGATCACACTAGAGCCGCCCACTGGTGCCACGCCCATAGGCACATTTAAGAGTGACTGTAGAGCGGTCACCACTCCAGGGTGATTGTAAAGGATCCCCCGAAGCGTCCCTGTGCGTTTTGCTGTGCTGCGCACACGGCGGCGCGTGACCACCTGCGCGCCACCGTCTGCTCGTGGGTTGTTCGGTGTGGGTACGCAGATTCCCCAATTTACGTGGCGTTAACCATTGTTAAACCAGAAAAAGCTTTGTTTCACAAAATGTTGGCCTTGACGTACGCTACAAAATATCGATTACGGCCGGCTGTTAAAAAAGATTTATAAAAAAATGATAATATAAAATTATAAATAAAAAATATATCTATAGTTTATTATATCTACGGATCGTTATAAAACATAAAGTAATTGATTAGAGATTAGATTACACAAACATGTTATTTCCTTCATAATACATTGTTTTAGTTCTTGAGTAAATTTTTGATGTCAAATTATAATATTTATATATGTTTCTTTATGAGTAACGTTAAGTCATGGCTAAAATTGCTATCATGAATTTTCGGTAGTTCACAAATGACTTACAACGCCTAACGATTTATTTTTAGCGCGTCATCTCAATCTGTTGTCCCAAACGCGTCATTTATTTTAGGTGTCATTGCTTAGTAATAGAGTGACCGTAATATTAACGAATGAACTAGACCAAGATTTTGCGATTTACAAAAATAACATCAAATCCAGTCTCATAAAATAAAGTTAAGTGTCTAAACATTTCCATACATTAAATCGCGAAAAGTAAATATTAGAGCTTACGAAGCCAATCTAAGTTACGTTTTTTTTTCTACGTTGATTAGAGCCCCGTATAGTGTCAGCGTTATTGAAGCCATCCAAAGGCATCCAACTTGGCTTGACGACTGCCATCTAATGACAATAACCAGGACCGTTGATTTTACGTACTCTCCAAAGTACTGGGATCGCAGTTTGAATATAACTATGCGGTCGTCCATCCCATATACTGAACGTATTGCGAAGTTTCATGAACGCTACCCAGCCGAGTCGAATTCAATGATCGACCTTTTTCTTGAAATTGGACCTGCCTATCTGGACGGTTGGACCCGGGTAGATATACTCGTTGAAAACTTCGAGAACAGATTTCCCAACGGATATTGAGATGGGCATGGTGCCCCATTGGCGTTTGACATGATTTTCGTCTTGCCTTTACATTTTAAGGCCATCCTATTAGGAAACTCTGTTGAGATCATAGAGCAGTGTGCTGAGTTCTTGCAGCAATTCTGCCATGACTTCGATGTGGGCGCAAATCAAAAATTAGTGGTATATTCGCCATTGATATTACTGCCAAATCCTTTCTCCACTCCAGTAGTTAGTTTGGTTCATATGCCATTACACCGGTTAACACACACCTGTCTGCATTGAAATTGCCCTCGTGCTTCATTCATGTCCTCGAAGCGGAGTGGTGGCGTTTCTGTATCAGAATTTTAACACTGGCATGTATCGATAGTTAATTTGGCACCGCTGCATATATTGCAGAAACGCCAAGATTTCGATTGAATCGAAGACTTTCAGATATTTCTTAAACCCTAAGTAATGGCAGATTAATACTCTTCGGTCTTCTGTAAAACATGCCACAACACATGCATGTGGTCAATGATACTAAAATGTTTTCGAAAACTGACATGTTCCGGAGGTTGGAAGTCATCAAACGAGATGGGCCTATAATTCTTCGACAGGGTTGTGCTTACGAGTAAGACAGAATCAAGTAGCTTCTGAAGGACTTTAAATACCAGTTCTACCTGCTATTAGAAGCTCTGTTGAAATTCCGTCATCACTCAACGCCTTGTTAGTTTTTAGCTGTGTGAAGGCCTGATATCCAGGATATCTTCAGTATAGTATTGAGTTAATTTGGCTCGTGGGTCTGTGTTAGAGCCAATCGTAGGTGCAGTTACCCAGATTTATATCTGTCGGTAAAACTTCTGGAACTTTCTCAAAATCTCTGGCTTAGTTGACCTACGCTAAGGTCCCCGGTCTCCAGCTTCATAAAAAAAACTGGATTTGCCCAATAGACAATATGTCTCTCCTAAACATATTGGAACCTTGTTTTCACTCAATCGTCTGTTTAATACCGGTGGTATTGAACCTAAGCACATCGTATCTCAAAGACTTGAATATTAGTTTATTGAGCAGCTAGTATGCTTCAGCATCCCCGAGGGCTGGAACATCATAACACGTTTTTCTGACATGATGTTGAGGATATGATCAGAGACCTTATTAGGTCTGCCTTTAGGTTGAGTTTTAATGTACTTAGACCTAACCAGTTGGACAGTTTCTACAAAGCTACTGGTTATGTCCTCAGCCTATTACGCGATGCGAACACGCAATGTTCTAAGCACCTCGAAGGGGTTTTGGATTTCGAGTAGAAAGCTCTCGCGGTTTTGGATATGAGCACTAGTGTACCAGAGCGTAGACTTCATTAGACGACACCTCTCTAGTTTGAGGTTAATATTTAATGTGGCTCTTACCATTCAGCCACTCCTCACTACTGGTTTTCACCCTGTGGATTACGGAGATATAATTGAATATTTGTCTTTTATTACTCATGATGAAGTCAATATTATTCTTTGTGGAGCCATCGGGACTAATTCAGGTTTATTTCCTTTGAGATGGCATCTGAAAAAAAGAATTTATCATGAAAATTCTCTCCATTTCCAAAAAGTCTGCCAGCCTAGTACTCACCACGCTTGGCAGGCGGGTTAGTGATCACTGTACGACTGCTGTTCCACAGAAGGGACGCTGCTGCCCATCCCTCTGGTTGACAGTCCCCTAGAGTTCTGTTGCCCATACCCAAATTGCACCACTCTCAACTCACCATCTTTGCATTGTAATTCCCCATCACAACAGTGAACTGTATCTTGGAGATACGGATGGCCCTACTTACGTCCTCACACAAACTTTCTCCTTCATCTGCCGAGGTCAGTGTGTAACCTATACTATGAGCTTCAAGGAATACCTCTTGGATATTCTAAGTATAAGGTACGCTACCCGGCTTGATACACTTTCGATGGTAGTTATGTTGTTACTGTTAGGTCTGCAGAAGAAGAACCCGACACAACCATAAGACAGATAGTCGCCTTCCCGGTAGTAGAATAGGTTACCGCATTTCAGGGTTATCGTGTTCTTGCTCTCTATTCGGACTTCTGATAAACCCATGAATGACATCCCAGTGCAACTTATCTATTTCTTCTTCCAGCTCAACGATCTTTCCGTTTGCCTTCACTCAGTGTGTCTGCTTTGTAGATAATATTATTTTTATTACCAATATTAATTATTACATTATTACCAATATTATTACCAAGGCCAGTTTACATTTGGAGTTGTAGCACAATCTATTTTGGAGATTCTTAACACATTTTAAAATTCACAAGTTCGCATCTCGACAGCATTTCCCTACAAGATAATGCCGCACGACATTGCGCTATGAGAATGACGAAAGTACAGTAATCGCGCTTTTATTTGTTGAATTATGAATTTTCATAACTACGTATGTGTGGGGTCCACTGCAGCTTTAAGTCTAAAGTAATACCTAAAAAATATGTGGTGTCTACAAGGCGAAGATACGACTCTGCACTATTCATTAGTATACTGGTTTTTATTTTCAGAACATAGGATGTTGTGAATTTCATGCATTTCGTTTTCCTCATATAAATTAAATTGCTAGCATTAAACCAGTTGGACAAGTCTTGAGATAGTGCTAATTACATCGTAGATCATTTCATGCATAGTCCTTGATACTATAGTGAAGTGGTCTCCTGATCAATATTTCGTGACGAACAAAATCACAGAAGATGCCCAGGACATCGTGTGAATCCTACTTAGCACCGAAGATTTGTCCTTGAAGTTCAACACTGGGCATTTGTTGTTGAACAACCCTTTATAAATCCAAACTCTTCGGAATGTAGTAATTGATACTCGTTAAATAATTCTGCTCAAAATTAGCTCTAAATATCTAATGATCTGCTAAAAGAATATAGCACCACTCTATCTCCTCCCGTGAATGTTGTATTAGGCGACTATGAAACTCTGAACCAGATGGATGGGCAGCAACGTCCCTTCTGTGGAACAGCAGCCAAACTGCGCTCATCACCGCGCCTGCCAAGCGTGGCAAATTCCCCCAAAATGAAGACACATGGCATGTAGCACAAGTTGGAGAAATTCTGGTAGGCTCCAAAAACAAATTAACAAATCGTATGACTGAAAAAGGCATTGAACTTACACACTTAAATTTAAACTTTCTAATAAATTAATATTACAGTCACCGCATGTGAAAATGGTTTTGTTTAAATTATACATTCTATGCAATACTTCCATCTATGACTATTTTAAACAATCATACAACGCCGAAGGAGGTCTGTATACTCGTACACTTAATACAATGAACCGCTCCAATTCTACGCAGGCTATTTCTATTGTTCGTTCAACAGAGTAGCCCACAATATCTTACCTTCTTTAAATTTAAACTAGTTGTTTATTTTATTTATTAGGATACAAGTATAGGATTTTCTCTGCCGAATGAAACCTGAATGATGAACTACCAACCTGTCAGTTATTAAAATGGAACATAAGCTCTCTGGCCAATGCTCAGTAATACCAATCATATATATATCGGCCATTTATACGTCCACTGTTGAACGAATTAGTAATATTAATAATAGTAATCTAATACAAAGAATATTAATGTTGTTGCAGGTCATGAATAATTCAACTTCTTCTATAATGCCTATTATGCCTTGAATATTTTAATGCACCAAGTTATCTGAGTTCTTATGTAAATATTTATTTAGTTTATAAAATATTGGGCTTCCATGTTGTTTATATTTATAATTGCAAGAGGTTGCCTCTGTTGTCTTAATTTCTAATCTTTATTAATAAGCGTCATTATGTACAGCCAAATTTTTGGTTAAGTTAAAGTTGAGTGTAGCTTTACCTCACATATCATTTACCAATTAATGAGTGCAACTAATAAGCACTGCCTTCTCCATCTACAGCTACATATATTACAATAAGTTATTAAAAAAACCTTATCCGTGTGGTGCCCTGATTAAAAATATAGCACCACTCCATCTCCTCCCATGTCGTAAATTATGACTAAGGGATTCTAAACCAAAGTGATGGGCAGCAGCGTCCCTTCTTTGGAACATTAGCCATACTGTGCTCACCAACCCGCCTGGCAAGCATGGTGAGTACTGGCAAATTCCCTCCAAAATTATGACACTATTGTTGATATCTATGGAGGAGGCCTTTGTTTAGCAGTGGATGTCTTATGACTGATATGATGATGTTGATTAAAAAGCCCGTTAACAAATTTGACCGTAACAGAAACAAAGTTGGGAGGTACCTTTTTCAGTAACAACCAAATTAAGTGAAGCAATTTTTTTTAATTTCCATCCATGTTATATTCCGGGCGCTAGTCGGAAAGTTCGAGAATACAGTTCGTTAAAATTGTGCATATGCCTGTTCCTGATGTTATATACTTATAACACGTAATATTGCGCTTTTGATCCTTAAGCAGGCTAAGTAGAGTAGTGTGTTTCATCGTCTCACCATACAAATTATTATTGAAGTGAAACTTCTTTTGGGACGGTGTGAATTAGATTTTATTCTTCAAATATTAATAGTAACAAAAAGCTAGTCAACTCCCAATTTATGAATTAATATTTTCGTACGAGTATATTGGTATTATAGGCAAAAAACCGGATAAGTGTGAGTTTAACTCGCGTGGAGGGGGTTCCATACGATGAATATGTCATCAACTATTTTAATTTTATTTTACCCTATGTTTGGGGGTAACTAAAAAAGTGAGGTAGTACCGGTTTGTAGATTAAAATCGCCAAAGAACCAATTTCCATATTTTTATTCAACATTTTAGGCTCAGTAGTTTCGAAGATAGGCCCCTCTCCACCCCTATATGATATATTACATGGAATGGTCATTGATACGTATTGGGTTGCCATAATCGCTACGCTTGGCAAACGCGATTACAGTTGAGTTGTTAAATGTCCTCGAAATACGCTACAGCCCATCCTCTGGCTAATTCCATATCGCCTTTTACGACACCCGCAGGATGAAATCAGGCGGTGCTATTCTTAACTGGCACCAAACGGAAAATATAGAAAATATAATACCATCCATAAAAACAAGAACACCAGTGTTTGAAGTAGAATTTACATAAATACGTTTTTAGAGCTTGTCTTCGTCCCGGAAATTAATATTCATAATTATTTCGTGTTCCTAGATGAAACATTTTGTTTAAGAAGCCTTCATTGTTAGACCCTGCCATAGCTACTCTACTTGTAAATACTTCTACCTCGATATAATATTATTAACTAATTTCAAAAGCTTGTATATTTAGAATTTCTTAGAAAACAATTAATTTATTGACTGTAGTACATTCTTTCATTATCCGAATCAGCGGTGCATGGTCTTTCATGATTTGATGTAATTAGTAAATAATTTTATTGACACGTGTTTCTCAGAATGTGATAACGAAAGATGATTAAATCATAAATGCATAATCATTTGTTATTCGGTAATAATCTTCGTGTGATATCCGGATCAAGAATATAGCACCACACCATCTTCAGTGGATGTAGTACAAGGCGACTAACGGACTCTAAACCCAAGGGACGTGCAGCAGCCTTTCTGTGGATCGGTAGCTATACTGCGCTCACCAACCCGCCTGCCAAGCGTGGTGAGTACTGGAAAATTCCCCGTAAGTGATGACAGATTGTGGAAATCTATAGGGGAGGCCTTTGTTCAGCAGAGGACGTACTTTGGCTAACATGATGATGATGATGATAAATATCTATCTATAATATGTAGCTACAGCAAGCGTACAAGTTATACCAATCAGAGTAATAAATAACGCCGTATTGAAACATTTTATAGTGGACGTTAACAGTACTATCAATAAACCCCTTGAACATTGTTTCTTTTACAAGATAACCTCTTTGCCGACATTTCAGCCAGCATTGTGTTACACATTTTTCTTAATTAAAAGCTAAGCACGGTTCATTAATCAACGCCTAGTTCAAACCGCTGAGGCTCTAACCGTGATATTTAGTACGTACCCTTATCGTAGGTTTTGCCTGTGGATAAGTAGGGATTTTACGTATCTCGAAAATTTTAGACGTCCAAGGTTGTAAAGCCCTTATTAAGTTTAATATGGACCTACGTAATGACTGAGTAATGAAACTTAATATTCATTACATTGTATTCACATTTTATTTTGTAGCTGTGGCTTATACTTTTTTTTATACAACGTGGTGACGAGGCGAGTCTTCATTCGCCTGGTGGCTAGTATCACGCCTGCCTATCATAATGTAATGCTACCCAGGCTAGTCCTGCCATGTCGTGATTTTTGTTATTTAGCCACTTATGTCCAATAACTTCATCAACACTACTGCTTGGCATCACTACTGTCTGGCACTGCGGTGGTACTATAATGACTACATACGGGATGCGTAGACTAGGATCATTCAATAAAATAAGTTTTTGATTTAATTAATACATTGTATTCTAAGGATTTGACGGCACGGTTGGTGCAGCGGCTGATACAGTCGGCTGCTGCGCTCCGGGTCGTGGGTTTGCTTCCCACACGGAACAAATATTTGTATGATCTGCAGATAGTTGTTCCGGTCTGGGTGTATTGTATGTGGAATTCATGTATGTAAACGCACCCACGACACAGGAGAAATCCTAGTGTGGGGCAAAGTTTAAAAAAATTGACAACTAATACACCTGTAAAAAATCTTCTTCTTTTTCTTCTCTTAGATTATGGCTTCTGTAGAGTATTTTCCACAATTTCGCCAATGTCAAGTATAAGGCAACGTTGTACGGGTTCAGATTAATCAATCTTTACATATTACTCATAAATTATAGCTCAAAATGGAAAACATCACATGAGGCCTCTCAGCTTTAAGATTAATAATTCAATGTGAGTCTTAGTATTTGGCGATCACTACTAGTTTTCACCCTGTGGATCACAGAGACATATTCAATATTTGTGTTTTATTGGTCATGATGAAGTCAGTCTCATTCTTTGTGGAACCATCGGGTCTCGGCCAGGTCCATTTCGTGTGAGGTGACTTTTGGACAAAGGAGTTCATCACTAAGAGTCCCTCCTATTCCAAAAAGTCGGCCAGTCTCTGTCCCCTCGGGTTCCGTTGCCCATACCCAAATTGCCCCTTTCTCAACTCACCATCGCATCGTGTGCCCACCTTTATTTTGCCTTGTTTATTATTTAAGATACGCCAATGCCTTGTATAGTACGTTGAATCATCGGTTTCGGTTCTCATGATTTCGTTATGCGCAGTCTGAAGGCTGAAAGTCAGACAACTGGTTCATCCTAAGGATATCGGTCCAGTAATTGGTTTACGGAGGCCAGATGGCAGTCTTTCGTAAATTTTGATTTCAGACGATTCTAGTTGACTGAAAGCCGACCCCAACATGTAAGGGAAAGAATAGGCAGATGACCATGAGATGATAAATATAATAATCAATAATATGCAGTAAATAATAAGGCATCAAGATCAAATACCAAAATAAAAACAAATTCCTAGAAACTTTTCCTACAAAAAAAATCACGTACTCAATAAACATGGGTAAATTGGAAACACAAGGATTTCGGAGTCCTGGAGGATGAGGAAACATTGAGATCAACCACTAAATTCTCTACAGCGTGGCAGCGACGCTCATGGAATACAACGAGCCGCGGTCTCGAGCTTGTCTCTGATCGGGCGACGGACTGCCCCAACCGCCCGCAGGCCGCTACTCCAGTAAACCAGTGATTGCTAATGGCACTCCGAAGCCCGGTGTTTATGCTGCGGAAAGGGAGAGACCTGCCGTTGCTTCTCTCTCCCCTTCCATCACCTCCTTGGCCTTGGACAGAACCATGGCCGGGAGCGAGAGGTCACTGACTTCGTCGACCGCAATGAGGTGACGGCGCTACATAACTCAAGGTGTGCTTCCTCAGCGTGTGCTGCGCTTTGTCCATCGGGCAGTCTCTGCAGTGGCAACAACTGGGCGTCTGTTCTCGGTCTTTGCGATACAGATGCTACCGAAAGCACCAGTGTCGTGAGAGTATCTGCGTCGGCTGAAAGGTGAGTGCACTATGTCGCCTCTCTATTATCTCCTAGATGCTCCTTCATGAATGGTCTTACTGCCACTGCCTATTACCACGGCGTACCTATTACTTCCTTAACGAACTACTATGTAGCTGACAAAAAATGTGTTAAGAGTTAAAACAGAAGTTATTAATAACGAAACAATGTACGAATTCATTCTATAAATTACGAAAGTATCAACAACACAACATTTACATTATAAATTTGTTACTCTTAATATTTTTGCTAGCAATCTGTGACATCCTTCCGCATACATGAATTTAACATTAAATTTTCTAGGAAATCCGTACATACAAATGTACGAGTGGTGTATTCGTACTCCACAGTACCAATGAATGTAACACGAGTATGGAGTGAATTATTTGGATTGTATAACTTATTTATTACCACCACAATTATACTTACTGAATATCAAGAACAGAAGTGTTAAATATTAGTTAGGTACTGCTTAAATCTACCATCTATGTATGTTGCTGCAATAACATTGGGGTCACAAACGTTCGGTATATTTAGTTTAAATTTCCGATATCGTTAATTTCTAATATTGCCGTAAATGAAAACATCTACGGACTTTGCGTAACGTTTTTGTGTAAAATTATTTTATGAAGGCGATAACCAACAAGCGATTCCATTTCAGCAATCTTTGGGTCAATCACGTATCTTGCCGATGGTTTGCGCAAGGCGTAAATCTCGAAGTCACTGCTTTCTAGCCGTAATAATCCAAGAATGGTAACCGCAGACTCCCTGACATCATCATGCCAGCCAAAGAACGTCCACTGCTGAACAAACTCCTCCCCTATAGATTTCCGCATCGACCGGTTACATGTCGTGGGTCGTAATTTTGGGGAGAATTTGCCAGTACTCACAATACGTGGCAGGCGGGTTGATAAGCGCAGCATAACTGCTCTTCCCCAAAAGGGACGCTGCTGCCCATCCCTCAGGTTTAGAATCTCTTATTCGCCTTTTACGATGGCCACGGGAGAACATTGAGTGGTATTATATTTTTAATCCGGTCACCTCACGGCCTGCTTGTGACTGTTTGTTTGACCCTTCTTTTTTCTTATTTTTTTTTCTTATTACTAATTTACTGCTATAGACGCTATGAAAACCGTGTGCGCAGCGTAGTACAGCGTACAGTGAGGCTACGAGGCTTTACAGTCACCCTCTCCGAGATGTGTCTATAGGCGTGGCACCAGTGGGCGGCTCTAGTGGGATCATACGAGGTTATCACCTTTGTTGTTTCATAGTTAATCAAGGGCTGGGCATAGTTATTTAGAGCAATCGTTGCATTTTACGAGTGCCTCTGAATGATTGCAATTTAAACCTTAAACCACTGTCTTAAGAGGCATATGACGCGCAGTAGCGAATTAAAACTAATGACATTAAAACTGTCAGTTTGTTACAGAGATGATATTGACAGCGACGACAACGACGCCACCGTGGTGGGTCAGATAAATTGGTAACACTTAACAAAGGTACCACGTACGGACCAAACAGTTACATAAATTTTACATAGCTTGTATTGTAAACAATGCAATGCACAGAGTTTCTATCTAAACTAAGCAACTAACAAAAGCATTTAAAGCGAACTATTTGCGTTGTAGTTTAACTTTGTCTCATTTATTGGTAACCCTTATTAAATAGTTTGTCAAATTAGTCTTGCTTTGGAACTAAACTTTATTATAAAGGTGGTCTTGAATTCGGATAGGAAGAATTTGAATATTCAATGTTTTGTATTTTGAATTTGAATATATTTTTCCGATAGACTTGCAGATTTAGTTTTTCCTTTACCTAAATTTTTAAAAAAACATCTTATAAACCTAAACTAAAATATTGTCTCCAACAAATGACTTTAAACAACTTGGCCAGATTGAAAGTTTATATTTTATACAATAATTGCGTATTCTATTGTATAATAAACATGATATGCTCTTTGGCAGTATTCTTTGAGGTTTCCAGCAAAGAGTAGATCACCCCCCCACGGAGAATCTTAGTGGCCTTTAATAATAATAAATCATTTATTTCGATCAACAAAGGATCATACATGGAAAAATAAATCAAAAGTTACAAAACCTACAGTTTTTTATTACTCAGTGCATGAATCATATAGCAATGTTTCAAGTACTGGAAGTCAAACCTCTCAGCGAATAATCTAAGGATGATGTTGATGCTGGCCCGAACCCTGCGCACCAGGGCTACACATCGTTTCCGCACAGCTGTATAAAAACAATCTACTCGTGATTCAGCGAACATACCAGATGCGCTGCAAAATCGGGGCAACCCCATCAGCACCCTGAACGCATTATTATACTGCACACGCAGGGGTTGTATTGTTTGCGCGAGTATGAGACCCACAAGCTGCTCGTGTAAAAGGATGTACAATAAGCTGAATGAACAATGTCATTTTAACTTTTGTGGTGCAACGAGCGAACCTGCAGGCCAACATATTCGCTCTCACAGACAACGCCCTACGCTCGCGCTCTATGTCTGCATCATCCTTCAGGTCGATCATCAACATCGTTTAGTCGTCATCCTTTTACGACTAAATAAAATTTCATTAAAATCTGTCCTGCAGTTTTGGAGTCCATAACGAACATCGATTTTTATATGTTTATTAGAAAAATGTAAAAGGAATAAAAATATGTCATCCATTCAACGACCAATTGGCAGAGCGGGTAAAAGCTAGTTTTTATTAAAACCGTAAAATATTGCATATTATAAAATCATGTAGGAGACTACATGATTTTATAATATGCAATATTTTACATCATATGGCTCTTGTAGAATTATGGACGAAACATGTTTTAGTTCACCGATTTCGTTACTATATTCTAGGCCATCTGAATTCTTCATATAAAGGGGAACAGACCCGGCTTGTATCATTAAAAATAGACGTCTGCCTTGTGATGCTCCTACTTATTTATTATTCAGTGTACCGCAGAATGCCTGATTGACAGTGTGAAACAGATGACTCAAACAATGCTTGTAGTTAGGGCCAGAAACATTTCCGATTTCAGCTATTGTGGTATAATGAATGAGCGAGCGAAAAAAAAATTAGTACCTGAGTTTTGAGTATCTAGGAACTGTAGTTTACGCGTGTGGTTTGGTTGTACTAAACCTATTTACAAAATTATTTGCTACTTGTGATACATTTGTGATTATGTGATATCCATGTTAACTTATTGTTATCAGCCACATGACGTCAACTGCAGAACAAAGGCCTCCAGCTTAGATTTCCACAACGAGCAGTTATATGCCGCTCTCATCCAACGACCCCCAGCGACCTTCACGAGATCGTCTGCCCACCTCGCTGGAGGTCGTCCCACGCTGCGTTTTCCGGTGCGCGGTCTCCACTCGACAATCTTTTTGCCCCAGCGGCCATCAGTTCTACGAGCTATGTGCCCCGCCCATTGCCACATCAGTTTACTAATCCTTTCAGCTACGTCGGCAACTTTAGTTCTTCTACGGATCTCCTCATTTCTGATTCGATCTCGTAGAGAAATACCAAGCATAGCTCTCTCCATAGCTCGCTGAGTGACCTTGAGCTTTCTTATGAGGCCCACAGTGAGTGACCACGTCTCTGTTCCATATATCATCACTGGTAACACGCACTGGTTAAAGACTTTCGTCTTAAGGGACTGCGTTATTGTTGACGAAAAGGAGTTGCAAAGTTTCCCGAACGCTGCCCAGCCGAGTCGGATTCGATGATTGACCTCTTTCTCGAAGTTGGATCTACCTAACTGGACAGTTTGTCCCAGGTAGATATACTCGTCGAAAACTTCGACAGCAGATCTCCCAACGGATATTGGGATAAGCACGACATGGGCATTCGACATGAATTTCGTCTTGCCCATATTCATTTTAAGGCCCACCCGTCGAGTAACTCTGTTGAGATCATCGAGCATTGTGCTGAGCTCTTCCAGCGATTTTGCCATGACTACAATGTATCGTCGGCAAATCGATTCTTTCTATACGCTTAACGATTTTATGACAGGTAATTTTACTAATTAATGATTAATAATTTAAGTTATTGGATAGATAGATATTTTACTTGAATTATTTCCATAGCTTTTGGCTTATATTTATTTGAAATTTTGACCTTTGGCATACATTTTCATTCATTATATTTTTTTGGTGTAATTATTTAATTGTTGTAGTAGGTACTTATTTTATGCTATTTTTTATTTTATTTTTTGTGTTAAATTGTGGTTGATATTGTTTGACATTTCGATCCTTGACTAAATTTTCATGATTACCAATATCTTGTTTAAATTATTATATATCAGGACCGACTCATTAGAATCTGCTAATTTGGTAATGTTATTTTCTAAATTCATTATTACAGATTGCACGCTGAACTAAGTATGAACGATAAATGTGAACCAACCACCAACACCATCTGTAAATCTACCATGTGCGTCATTTGCATGAAGCAAATAATGATAATTATTATTATGTTAAAATACGACCATCTTTGACTCATTAACCTTTAAACACTAACATCCTTCAGTATTTCAATATACCTATTACCTATATTTCAATGTATATCTCGTTTTAATAAACGTTAAACACGTAAGCTTCTTAATTCAAAATAAAAATATTCTTTTTTCTTTTAAAAAAACGTTGCCCCACAGGACAGGATTTCTCGTCTGTCATTGGTGCGTTTACAGATACAAATTCCACACACAATACACCCAAACCCTACCTGTAGATCATACAAATATCTGTTCCGTGCGGGATCGAACCCGCGACCCGGTGCGCAGCAGCCGACTGTATGAGCCACTGCACCAACCGTACCGTCTAATATAAATATCCTGTACTCTTGTGTTTTATGTAGGTACACTAAATAATAATAATTAATAAATATTCACGTATTCACATTAGTTAACAGTGTGACCTGATGAATCTGATGAGAGAGCGAGAGATTTGAATGTGTGCATGTGGGGCTGAAATTGTTGTATGCAAGGAAAGTCGCCCGCATCCTGCGACGGAAGTTTCCACGACATGAAGTTAGTCGTCAAACAAACTGGTATATTGTTAAATAAATTGTGTCATCACGGTTTTATTTGTTGTGTACGCCTATGAGGTATAATTTCTAACGCGCGTACATGCATACACGTAACGACTTATGTCCTTGTGGTGTCCGGATTAAGAATATAACACCACTGTATCTTACTTACGTGGATATCTTAAAAGGCAACTATGGTTGTTGCTCAAGTATCGTCCCCCGCCTAAAAAGATGACCCACTTGTGGAAATCTGTGGGGAGGCCTTTGTTCCAATGGACGCCCATTGGCTTGCTACGATGGTAATGACCCACTTTTTACAATATGATAGTTACTTCAATACGAGCAACGCGCTATCTGACGATATGACCGATTCTATATACATCAGCAACCTAGTTTAGTTATTACTGATGCATAGCTGAACTAAAACTAAGTTGAAATACCTGGCGGGAGTGTCACTGATTGTTTCTATCCTTCACGCGGAACACAACTAATCTTCTTCAGTTGTGGCTGGTGATATACATAGATAGGCGGGTGGCCTCGGGGGTCTTCTGCGCGCAAATTATGTAAGTTTGCATGCTCATATCGAGTGACCCCTGGAAAGACGGTAGCGCACACGATGCACAGCACAGTGTGCTGCGAGGATTTAGGTCCTTTTATAATTTTTACAATTCCCCGAGATGTGCCCTGGGGTGGTTAGTCTTTTTACAATGGTCTCCCTTCAGCTAGAGAGGGTGATCATTTAAATCGTCCCCTCAGGGATGTGCTTAAAGACGTGACACCAATTGGCAAAACCTGTGTGATTGTTTGCGAGTTCCTGAAGCCTCCCGTCCGTGCAGAAGATAACCGCGTCCGTGGCTTTAGCCGGTAGGAGTTTGACATGCCTCTCCACCCTTCCCCAGGGTGAAGAGAGTATACCGTCCCAGTTAAAGGCAAGTCAGCACTTCAAGAAAGAACTCTACACTAAGAATGAAGACAGGACTTTCAAATAATGCATGTAGCATTGAAAGTCCTTTCTCCACTCTTGAATATCAACTTACCATCCATCATAAGTACAACAATTTTTTATCTGTTGAAGTGAACGTTTACACAAATTGATTTCCAAAAAGCGCCTAAATGCATCGGGCACATGGAGCGGGTTTCAAAAACGTCAGGTTTGCGCCGCGTATAGTTATTAAATTTCAATTTTAAGCTTTATGCTTCGGGCCGATAAGAGGATTTTGATTCGCGCGTTCCGTTTTTACGAATATATGCAGGGCTGTCGCTGTGTGAAGCTTACTAACGAGACTGACTTGGATTGGATGGATTATTTCATTTACTGTTTTTATTAAAAAACAGTAAACGAAATATGAATAACAACAAGACGTTGATAGTTTTACACGAAAAGTATCCATCCCACAAAAAATAAATTGCTTTTGAGATATAAACGTTTCAAGTGTTTTGTAATGTTGCATGGATATTAATATACTCGTACATTAATACTAATATACTCGTACATTAATACTTTTCATTATAGATGCGTTTGAGGAGACGAGCAAGCTATTCACCTGGCTATAAGCCCGCACATTATTATAATGCTACCCAGGACTAGTCCTGCGTGGCACGAAACTGCGCTCGTCACCTCAAGACATTAGTTATTTAATCTCCTATGCCTAGTAAATTCACTAGATACAGATCCTACTAATATTATAATTAATGTGAAAAATTGTAAAGTGTGATTGAGTAACAAAAGTCCAACTTTTGTTACTCAATCACGCTGAAACGGCTGATCAAGTTTGGATGAAATTTGGCACACGGATAGACCATAACCCGGAATAAATTATAGTTACTGAGGGATGCGCGATATACATTTCTGTGATAAACCGAATTATATGCGGAGGAAGCCGTGGGCAAAGTCTAGTTAACCACAAACCACTAAACATGTGTTTAAAATGAATTTAAGATGATCGTAGGATCTACTCGCATCCAGTGGCATTCCACCCAAACCTTCACCATGTAGTCGGTTCACCTTGTGAGCATTGGCACCTTGTGTCTGCCTTCACTGCGTTTTCCGGTACGCGTTCGCCACTCGAGAACTTTCGGTCCCATCGGCTATCCGTTACACGAGCTTATGTGCTGCTACTAAGTTTAGCAGTTCTTCAGGCTATGTCGGTTACCTTTTTTTTAACTTGGGGAAATCCTCTTGGACTTCCTCCGCCTTGGGAAGGGCGGAGGGGCATGCCGGGATCAAACCGGCTAAAACCCCACGGTGTCCTTCTTCTTACCTCTAGCTAGGGATGAGTTGTTTCTTTAGTGGATTTCCTCATTTTTTATTCGATCTCGCAGGGAAATAGCATAGGCCTTCCACTGCCCGTTGGGTGATCTTGAGCCTTCTTATGAGTGAGTACCACGTCTCAGTACCACAAGTCATCACTAGTAACACACACTGGTCAAATACCTTTGTCTTATTGCTTATGCTAATTATTTTATAATAATATGTATTTTTTATTGTCCTTCAACAATCCACTTCTTTGTCTAGTGCTTGGAGTATTCTTTTAAGCAATTGATGACTGTGTTAAGGGACTTAGGAATGTAGAACCATTCTTTATTCAAATGTGAGAATCCTTTTCATGTAACGTCCAACTATGAGTTAAGGGTTGGAGTTAAGTCCAAGAGCCATGCAAACATCCCAACGTATACTTAATCTATTTAGTAATTAGAAATTCCTAAATTCGAACTAAACATATATAAAATCTAAATATCATCACTCACATCCCTAATGCTAAATTTTATTTCATTTCATTCAGAGCGCGAGGGTAAGATTAAGATAATTCCTAATTTCTATGGACCATTTTATTGTTTAAAGTTCATAAATTATCTGAATTCAAATAAGACAGTTTCAGCATTATTCTGCGCTCACCAACCTACCTGTCAAGTGTGGTGAGTATTGGCAAATTACTTATTTATTCATCATCATCATCATAACGGCCATTTATACGTCCACTGCTGAACAAAGGCCTCCCCCATAGATTTTCACAACTGTGTCATCATTTTGGGGGGTATTTGCCAATACTCACCACGCTTGGCAGGCGGGTTGGTGAGCGCAGTATTGCTACCGTTTCACAGAAGGGACGCTGCTGCCCATCCCTCTGGTTTAGATTCCCTTAGTCGCCTTTTACGACATCCACGGGAGGAGATGGAGTTATTTATTAATTTACTATTAATATAATAAATAATAAAAAAAAAAAACATTTATTTCAGACAAGGTCCATAGTGTTAGTAACAATTTACTTAATTTATAGTGTTAGTAGGTACATACATTTTATAATTTTAACTCAGTGTGGAGTTGCATCCATCTCCGCAGTATCGGGGTGTCCAACCGATCGACAAAGACACTGAGGATAGTGTTGGTACTATCGCGGACACGCTTCATTAGTGAAGCACACCTGTTCCTAATAATGGCGGCGAAACTATTAATATTTGCATCTGCAAACATCCCCGATGCACTGCAGCGCCATGGCATCCTCAGCAGTACTCTCAATGCATTATTATATTGAACACGCAGGTCGCTGTATGTCCGCTGAGTAAAATTGACCCACAGGCTGCACGTGTAGAAGGACTGACAGTAAGCCTTGAATAGTGTTACTTTAACTGGTATCGTACATCGTGCAAACCTGCGGGCCAGCATGTTACAACGAACAGCCAGCGACCTACGTTCCCTCTCTATGTCACAATTGTCTTTAGAGTCTTCGGTGACCCAGTGGCCCAAATACATAAACTTGCTTACCCTTTGCAAGGACAATCCGCATAGGAAAACATTTGGAATGTCTGAATACGTCACATTGCCTGCTTTGAAGACCATTAACTCGCTCTTTGTAACGTTATATTTGAGCCCATGACTCACCGCGTACGATTCACAAACAGAAATTAGCTGCCTCAGAGCACCAATCGATGGACTCAGCAACACCATATCATCAGCATAACTAATATTGTTGATGCACACCCCGTCAACATGACAACCGATATTGGTGCTGCTGAGCTCAACGATCAGCTGATTTATGTAGAGGTTGAAGAGCCGGGGTGAGCTTATCCCCCCCTGCCTCACCCCGCAATGCAACCGGTACACATCTGAGTGCGAGTCAACCCACTTCACGCTATTACATTGACTATTATACCAGTACTTAAATATTGATACTATCTCTGGTGGTAAGCTGGTATCACATATTAGCTTACGCCACAAAACATCGTAATTTACGAGATCAAATGCCCTTGACAGATCCAAAAAACAGGCGAAAATAGGTGTTTTCCTATTTGTGTAGTATTGAACAGTCTGCTTGAGGCAGAAGATTGCAGTTTCAGTTGACAGCCCAGGCTTAAACCCGAACTGGGCATCATGCAACTCAAGGTGTTTAGCTAGTTTTTTATCAAGCAGACTGTCCAGGATCTTTGCTATGATCGTGGCCAGGGTAATGGGCCTGTAATTGGAAATGTCAGAGGCATCACCAGTTTTATTTTTAACAATAGGAACCACCATAGTATACATAAGGTCATCAGGTAAGTAACTGTGACTAACACACATATTGAAAAACAAAGCGAGAACACGTGGCATGTGTCCCCCCGCGTACTTCAGGTGCTCAATGCTGAGGCCATCATGGCCCGGGGATTTTCCCCTCTCCATTTTATTTACAATAGCCGCAATTTCCTGTGGTGTAAAAGTAATCGAAATGTCCCCGGAGTTGACCCCAGCATCGAAATCCTGCACAGCCCTGGTAAGGGGTGACTCAACCTTAAAATGAGTCTGGAATGCATTGGCTATGTTAGCTGGCTCATGCATGCCCGCTACACTCACCGAGGGACCCAACTTAGGATTCATCTTATTTGTTAATTTCCAAAATGAACCGAATTTCTTTTCAGAGTGATGTTTAGCTAAAATGTCCATTGTTATCTGCTGTTGGTTATCTTGGCAATATTTCAACTTATTCTTAAAACTTTTCCTGGTTTCACACATTTTATTATAGATATAACCACAGGCAGGTTTACCACATAAAAAAAAGTATTCATTAATATTACTTATTAAAATCATGTCACAATTGTGGAGTTCTATGAGGGAGGCCTTTGTTCAGCAGTGGACGTTCTTTGGCTGATATGAATATAAAGTCCACTGCTTGACAGGCCTCCCACAAAGATCACCACAATAACCGATATGGGTGTGTTGTGTGCTCAGTGGGGGGTCTTGCCATAATCGCCACGCTTGGCAGACGGGTTGGCGATCGCAGTTGAGTTGTTGTGTGCTCGAAGGACGCTGCTGCCCATCCTCCGGTTAATCCCTTTGTCGACTTGTACGACACCCACGGGATGAAATGGGGTGGTGGCATTCTGAGCCGGCACCACACGGCACATTAATCGATCTTAATTATCTGAAACGTTTCATCGCAGAGAATTAATCACAATGACGAAAACCATAAAACTCATTATCCAAAAACATTACCATCCCAAGCGAACCTTCGCAAAAAAAGTGTTAAACACATAATTTCACATGTTGGCCCCGTATTTGTAAACTCCGGAACTTAGCCACACGTCGTCAGGACGGTCGTAATATTATAAATTGGTGTCGTAATTTAGAGCCAGCCCTGCGCCACATCTGCTCGGCAAAGCGTAAAAACGGTCGTCCTACCCGGTACGGATTACCGTGTCAATGTAAACAAGATCAGTAGAAATATTTTTCATACGAGCGACGTAAATGGCAGTCGTTCCATCATTTCGCTTCATCTCGTATGCGATCCTAACATTTATTTTATCTCATTGTTTTGCCGTTGTACTGTGAACGTCGCTTAATATCCACATTTTCTTTGCTGTTGTCCTAGTTTCTAGAAGCTTCTTTGCGTGAATTTTATAATTGGTTATTTAAAGTTGCATGTTGTACTCTGGTTGGAGTGGTGAAAGTGCTTTCGTATTTTGTTGATTGCCGTAGTGATGTTTCAATTGTAAATACATTTTTCATTTCGCTGTAGTCCGGTTCACTTAATTGGGTTTTATTATACTCATCAAAAGCTTTATGCAACAAGTAACATTATCGTCTTATGTTTTTAATTTAAACTTGCTTTCATTTATTTAATAACATGGAAGTGTTACAGCATGGCGTGCTAGGACAACTCAAGTAGCTATGATAGTGTAAGGACATTAGGTTTATGTCTAGTTCCTAATTTGTCTAAGCATTGATTGTCTTCAAAATGTGAATAATTTTGTCGAGAATAATTATGCGTTAATTACTAGAGAAACTATAAACTCAAATTTACCTAACAGATTAAGTTTGCCCGACGTTATCTGTGCCTACATGTCAACTTAGACCACAGTGACTGGGTTTCGAAGCCGTTCTGACATAGCAAGTCAGGATGTGTTTATTATTGGTTGTAAACCTACTACTTCAACGAACAAGACTATCCACAAACAAAGGGTTTGTACTATTTTCTGGGGTTCAATAGTGATGAATCGTGTATCAATTGGTTATAGGAACACGTTGAAATAAAAAATAATCTTTTATATACGTATCTATACAATACTCATGAATGAATCCGTCTGGTGTCCGGATTAAGAATATAAGTAGCACCACTACATTACCTACCGTTGATGTCGTAAACGAGACTTCATAATTTCGGCCGAAAGGCTTAGAGATTATGAAGCAAAGGGATGAGCAGCATTACCCCTTTTGTAGAACAGCAGCTATTCTGCGCTCACAAACCTGCCTGCCAAGAGTGGTGAGTACTGGCAAATTCACCACGCAATTATGAAAATCGGCATGTAGCCGATCGTCTATGCCCTTGGTCAGCAGCGAACGTCTTTCGGCTCTAATGAAATACAATACTACTGGTTTTTCGCGAGATGGTCGGCAATATTTTATTCAAATGTAGGTACATGTTGCTCCTACTAAAATCTCAACATATCAGCGCATGAATGCCGCGGGCCGAACATGGAGTTCCTATTTATTGCGAGTCGCCTTTTAGAGAGGATGCAGCACTATTCTTCGGAAATAAACGACCACTCATAAAAATTTACAGACACACATCAGCCCTTCCAATTCCACTGCTGAACTCTTTTCAATGATAAAAGAGCGGACAAAGAGTAGTCATAGGCGATATTGCCTTATCACCACGCTTGGCAGGCGGATTGATGATCACCAGTATGTTGTTATTAGCAAGATTGCTGCTGCCGTCGATACCAACCCTTAGTTACCTTTTACGAGGCCCATGCGTGGGGAGGTGGCTGGATCTTTGACAGAAGTCACATGGGACCACACATCAAAATTAATGTTACGTCATTTAACGGAAATTTACATAAATATTAGCTCTTTATATATATTATACTTAGTAATCTAAATCGTATCTGACATAAAGGAGACAGCCGAAGATGGGCCTGACGTTACACTAATGAACCATTTATGAATAATCCTTTTCAATTTGTTCGTTCTTACTTGATATATATTTTGGACTTCTACAATGGGAAAAGGATTAAGTGCATAAATCAAAAGATTACTGATTTCCTACATTAATGTATGGCCTGCAATGTTGATAGATGCATAAAATAACACGCGAATAGTTAATGGCATTGATAAAACCGTTTTGTTTAGCACTGCCAACTCTTAAAGGTATTGACTGACAACAAAATCAAAATGTTAAATCAAACTGTATTAATCAATCTGGGCTCATGTTCGTAAATGTTTTTTCGTGTTGTGTTTTGTTTATCAATCAAATAGTTTCTATTTACGACTTTGGCTACATTTACAGGATTCTGACGGCTTCTGCTTCTTCTACTTGATTTAGAACACTCACCAAAATTCTCAAGGAACAATCAACACCATTGTATTAGCTACCTCGCATAAATCTGCTATAAAATGCACCTACTTAAAGACGAAAGCATTCTTTCTAATATCCATTAATAGATTGCTCCCCAAGTGGTAAGTGCATTTTTTTTCGAGCTTATCACTCGTGAGTACTCTGTGCCAGTGGTAATACTAAATGATTGTGTGTTCATGACTTTATTTATTCATGTCTTAGTATATTGGGGTGACAAATGTTTTTTTTATAAAACGTTGCCTCACTCTAGGATTTCTCCTGTGCCGTGGGTGCGTTTACAGACACAAATTCCACATACAATACACCCAGACCCGGAACAACTATCTGCAGATCATACAAATATTTGTTCCGTGCGGGAATCGAACCCGCGAACCGGAGCGCAGCAGCCGACTGTCTAAAATAAAAATTACCTACAATATACTTTACAAGTAGTTCAAGCTAATATCAGGGCTAGTATGATCTTATTATCAGGTATTATGAAATAATAAATAACATCCTATAGTTGTTTTCTCCCATAAAGCAGTCGTACAAATCATTTAAATTTAAAAATATTAACAATATTCCTATGAAATAAAACTGAAATCATTCTTGTAACACTGGGCCCAGTGTTTTGCCCTATGAATTTTCGCCCGTCTCCTTTGCTCAGAGTTTAACCAAATAAAATAAAACAATTCCATTCCGATTAACCGATGATGCTTCAAATGTAAAAAAAAAACATTGTGGATACTCCAACGAGAAAGATTGTGCGAACGTTGTAAAAAGGAACCTATTAATTGCTGTTGCCAATTACAAAGCTAATTTTGATTGTGCTAAAGAGGCACTTAATTGATTATTACGGAGCGCTGTTAATTAACATGTCGTCTCCACGTTCAGTTTGCCTTGTTTTAATTACTTCAGCTTTTTTCGAGGTTTTGCGTGCGCAGCAAAAACTGCCCTAAGGTTCTATCTTACTGTCTGTTGATCAAATGCAGGATTATTTTTACTATCTTATTGGACTGTGGATATTCTTTGATATTTTTGTTGAGTGATTTCTGAGACGAGCTTATTGACGTACCTCAAATACTTACCGTTGTCCGCGTGGTCCCAGGATTAAGAATATTGCAACACTGGATGTCGTGGAAGGAACTCCATACTAAAAAGAGGGGCAGCAGCGTCCCTTTTAATGGAACAGTAGCTATACTGCGCTCACCAACCCGCCTGCCAAGCGTGATGAGTACTGGCAAATTCCCCCCAAACGATGACACAAATATGGAAATCTATAGGGGAAACCTTTGTTGAGCAGTGCATGTACTTTGGCTGATATGATGTTGATGATGACGATGAAATACTATCGATTTGTAATGTACATGTTATCAAGTCAAGAAATTTAACGATGTCAATGAATTTTGAATACAGTATTAGATTTAAAACCACTCTAGAAGTCTAGACAATGTTAATGTAGTTTTGCGATGCTTTAATTACATTCAGATAACTGATATTCAGAAATGTATTTGTGTTTCAAATATTCTAACCAAAGCTACCAAGTTCAATTGGAACCTATACTATGTCCATGTGGGCTGTAATAAACGAGATTACGTGGCGACATGTATTTCTCATCGGACTAACCGAAACCGCATGAATCACATCACATCACAGTCATATATATATATATATATAATGTGATTAAATCAGACTAAGATGTGGGTTTCAATGTACTTAGCTACCTACAAAGCAGTGCAACATCTACATCTGGTAAAATAGCTTGTAGTATTCAATATCCATAACGTCTTTTAAATGTTCTTAGACAGAATTCATCAAAGTTATTGTTTTGTTGCGATCCATTCTGATTGGTTTTTACTTACGTTTCATTTATAGCTGACTCAATGACGAAAGATAGATAAATATAAATGTATTTAAAGGGTTTAGGCTGTGAGAGAATGAGATAAAACACGTTTCTAGATAGTTTCTCTATTCCCTATCGTAGATCAATCACTCCCCCCCTCTGGCTCTCTACCATCTTTATAGTGTATTTATCTCATTCTCTTACAAAGAAACCAAAATACAAAGTTTCACTTCTACCGCGTGTGAACTCACCGACTATGATTGACCGAGTATGATAGTATATTTTCTATGGAGAAGAATGGGCAAGACACTCCATGGTTACTCTTTAATCATAATAAGTTACAATATTTCTAAAAACTTACATTGTTATTGTAATTAATTCGTCTCATTAATCAAATCGTCGTCGTCTAATACTGCAAATAAGTATAATTGGTTGGCAATAACGAGAATAAAAAAGACACAAGCCAAAGCGTGTGGTGTCCGGATTAAGAATATAGCATCACTCCATGTCCTCCCGAGGAGGTCGTAAAAGGCGACTAAGAGACTCTAAACTAGAGGGATGGGTAGCAGCGCCCTTTCTGTGGAACAGTAGCCATTCTGCGCTTAACAACCCGCCTGCCAGGCGTGGTAAGTACTGGCAAATTCCCCTCAATATGATGACACAGTTGTGGAAATCAATAGGGAGGCCTTTGTTCAGTAGTGGACGTTCTATGGCTGATATGATGATGATGATGAAGCCAATCTGAATGTGAACTAAAATATTTATGTTCAGATGGATGGCGGGACGAAAACAACCGTTGATTTCAATATAATTAAACTCAATAAGCTTATCATCTCTTCCCAACAAATATAACAAAATATTTGTGTGTCAAAACATTTCTTAATCAATTAAACCTTCGGCCAGGCTTCACCCTAACTTTACGGACATCGACAAATTAGATCAGCAGTCAGCGGGTCTCGGGGGTGCAAAAATAAAGCCGTGTTCCATCAACCCTGTTACTGTTATTTTCTTTTTTGTTGGCTGTACTGGCCGAACAATTTTTGCAATGAATATCGCGTGCTTTATCGGGAAAACAAACAGACGTAGGTATACTTCAAGTATTCATAGTCCAGATTATTAAACAGTAGAAAATAAACAGCATTACTTTGTAACATAATAATATCATCATAATCAGCCCATTACTATCCCACTGCTGGGCACGGGCCTTTTCTAACGATGCGAATGGTTAGGCTTGAGTCCACCCTGCTGGCCTAGTGCAGGTTGGCTGCTACACACAGCCTACATACTTTATCAGTTCTTTATTGATTTTTCGAGTCGGGTGCAGGTGTCTTCACGATATTTTCCTTCACCGTTGACGCAAGTGATAATTAAATGCTAATCCGCAAACAACCCGAAAAGCAGAGGTGCGGGCCAGGATCGAACTCAGACTTTCCTGTTTAGAAGGCGATCCTTCAACCACTAGGCTATCACTGCTGTGATAGCATAGTGTAGCATAATAATAATTTAATAAAGTTTATTTCCTTTACTCTGTATTTGCTTCTAGACATAATTTATGAAGTTATTCACTACATATTTGAGTAATTCCTAATTAAATTAAATATTTATACGACACAGGCACACAGGTTCCATTAGTATAGAGGTTATTATCATTTAACAACAAGCGTTTCTCAAAACTTTAAGAATAAATTAAATAGCCCCGCGATTGGTATGATTTCCTGTGACGGTATTAATTTTTTCTAGGATAATAATGTAATAATTTAAAAATGCCTGGAGAAAGTGCAGTATGAAACTTAAAAAACGTTATTCCATTTGTTCCGTAAGTTTGTGTTGTTGTGACCAATGCTTGCTTTAAACATTCTTTTGTGTCCTATTTTATTATTTTGTTTGTTTTTCAGCCCCTCTCCACCCATGGGTGTCGATAATGTGACTAAGTGTTGATTCCAAAAGGATGGGAAGCAGCATCCACCCATGTGCTAATAACAACATATCGATCACTCATCCATCTGCCAAACGTGGTGATTACGGCAATATCCCTATGAGCGCTCATTGTAGTGATCATTGGGAGGCCCATGTTCAGCAGTGGACGTTTACGATCTGGTGTGTCTGTTCCATTTTACATAACATTTTTTGAGACTGTTGGCGTGTCTTAAAAAAAGTAAATGTATACACTGCCTTAAATGTACGTAATAGTTCCTCATATCATCATATCAGCTGAAATACGTCCACTGCTAAATAAAAGCCTACCCCCTAAAGACCGGCCGGTTACATGCCATGTGTCGTCATTTTGGGGGGAATTTTCCAGTACTCACCATGCTTGACAGACGGGTTGGTGAACGCAGAATGGCATGAATCCCTCTGGTTTAGAGTCGCCTTTTCCGACACTTACGGGAGGAGATCGAGTTGTGCTATATTCTTAATCCGGACACCACACGGATGCTTCCTCGTTAGGTACGTCTATAAATCTTGCACAAGAAAGGACGCGAAGTCATGGCTCAGTGCCACCATTGTGGAAGTGACCAGGATACCGCACAGCACACGCTCGAGGAGTGCCCTGCGTGGGCTGCCGAGCGGCGGATCCTGGTCGATCGGATCGGGCAAGATCTCTCTCTTTGCCAGCTATGTTGGCAGAGCATGGAAATTGAAGTGCAATGCCGATGCCGCTCTGCCTGTGTGCGTAGCACAGCGCAGATTGAGGCAGGGGGGGATCCTTTACAATCCTCCCCAAGAAGAGCCTGGAGGGCGGTCTTTTTACAGCCGCCATCCCTCCGCTAGAGTGGGTGACCGCTGTCAGTCAGTCATCCCCTCCGAGATGTGCCTAAAGGCGTGGCACCAATGGGTGGCTCTAGTGTCATCTTACGCGGACCTGAAGCCCCCCTTCGGTGCCGAAGATGATCGCTCCAGTGGTTTTAGCTAGTAGGAGTCCGGAAAACCCATTCGCCCTTCCCCGGGGCGGAGGAAGTTCATGTAGAATTTCCACTGGAGACCAAAAAGAAGTACGTCTATAAATACTCAATGATATACCTACATATGTATAATATCTAAATAGGTATAGTAAGACACTGTTATGGGCAAACAAGAGCTGTGTTTGCTATTTTACATTATATAGCACAAACTTGTACCGTAGTCAGTAACAAAGAAATACTATTGTGGAAATTCTCGCATGTACAAAACAAATTACGTTACTGTAGCCAAAATACTTTTGAAGAATATATGAGAAAACTGTTCTGCCGTCCGTTTATTATGTTGTCTTCACAGTGAATAGGTAACACGAATGAAGACTTTTAGCGTGTGGCGGCCGGATAAATGTATAGCACTCGTCCGGATAAATGTAAGTCTCCCGTGGATGTGGCAAAAAGTAACTATGGTACTCTAAACCAGTGGCATGCCCAGCCCACGGCACAGTTATGGAAATGTCTGGGGAAGATCTTTATTCAGCAGAGGACATCCTTTGACTCTTATGATGAAGTGAAGAATTAGAACGTATGTGTTACAAACAAACTTATCTATTTTAAAATGTTTATTCAGTGCCAAAACGTACCGTTGGTACACGCTGAGAAAAATAACATCGTTAAAAATGCTTCATATTACCATTTTTATTAGAAAATATACTTACGGGGTGTACACGAGATAGGATACCGCGAATAAATTGCACGACTTTCACGACGGCATTTGTCACCCTTAGACCCTTGGCACTTGTGAAATTGTGCTCATATTGTAAGGGCTAATCCTCGACGAGAATTCATCAGGTTCTAACGTTGGCCTTTATCGGGCCGACCCTCGCCTGCAACATCCATCCACATTATTTTTTGTCACACTATAAGTTTATAACGAAGTTAACGTGTCTCCCCTAAACTGTGTAATACAATTTTCCTCTTTTGACTACAACTTTGCCTTAAAATATAGGTGCGGTAGTGGGTCGTGTGTCTTGTTTATAAATCGACTTTTTAGTATCTTTTTATGTTGTGACAAGTACGAATATACGTTGGAAATAATAGATTTTTATAATTTCAACTGATTAAAGTCCGCAGCTGGACACCAGCCTGTCCCAAAGATCGCCACAACGACTGGTCTGGCTGTTTTGTATGCTTATGGGGAGTTTCACCATAATCGCACTGTTTAGCAAGTGGGTTAGCGATCACAGTTGTGTTATTAATGTACTCGAAGAATGCTGTTGCCCATCCTCCGGCTAATCTCAGAGTCGCCTTTTACAACACCTATCCGATGAAGCACCTACTGCTTCGTTACCAGCACCACGCGACTTGATAGATATTTTGACATATTGATTTGTTTATGTAATGCTGTTAATTCATAGTATGTTCTAATATACAGGCATGCCTACTATGGGGATCTAGTTGCTCACTACTACTGTATATATATATACTACTATACATCTATATATATATTATAAGCCTGTAGTCAAATCAAAATTAGTGACAACCGCTTCACATCGCATCACCCGAAAACGAATGCCTCACCTATTATTGGAAGGATGCGACCTATTTTATCATTTATTAATGTTTGAAGTACCAATATTCATATTTATTTATGTTAAAAAGTATTATTATAGATATTAGGTAAAGCAAGAATACAATACAATACTCTTTATTAGGATACACCAAAAATAATCTAATACAGAAAAATACATGTACAAAGGGCGGTCTTATCGCACACGGCGATTTCTGCCAGACAACCTTGTGATGGACTGATTTGTAAGCGAAAAAGAAAAGGGTAGTTCGCGGTGTAACAATATTTTAAGTTAATTCATAACATTACAATAAACATTATTATATTAGATACATATAAAAATACAAATATAAATACAAGTAGTAAAGAAGAAACTACAGTGATAGATAATGTTCCTTGATTAGTCTTTTAATATTTAAAAGGGATAGCTAGGGATTTAGCACGTTTAATTGTCACTGGCAACACATTCCATAAGTGAATGTAATAAAATAAGCGAAAGCTTGTAAAAGATTTTCGTAATTAGTGGAATGTATTGGCATTTTCAACGTCAAATTCTCTGATGACCTTAACGATCTCGAATGTGTGTTATGTAGGAACTTGAAACGTTCTTTAAGATAACAGGGAGTAGATGGATTGTACAGGATACTGTATAGAACATCATGAGAATTCCGACAAAGGCGTATAGGAAGCCACTTGAGCTAAGAATATTTATTTACTTATTTATAATAATTACTTATCTTCGTCCCTATGTCACTGCAGGATGCAAACTGAAAACCAGCGCTGGGTGTTCCACCCATCAAATGCTGAGTCGGTAATATTTTCCTATTATTGTATGTAAATGTGTTTTCGTTTATTTTTTATTAAGTGCTGTTGTAGCACGTGGACCTAAAGAGGTAGTGGACTGTATGAGGAACTTTTGAAGACTTTAGAATAACGATACTATGACTACAATTTAGATCCTTGTCTAGAATAAAGTAATCTCAACTCCACCAACCTTAAGCTTCTCCCTTATCCCGGATCGGATCAGGCTTACTGAGACAACTCGCTTCCTCGTGGATGGATGTGACGTCACTATAGGTTTCTAGAAAAGTCTCACGGAATCCAAATCGTAGGCACACACATTTGAATGTTATGTTTTGTTCTGATACGATCAGAAGGCACTATTCACTAGGTGAAGAAAAGTCAAGCTGTACAATGTGATTTCGGACACATAGGCGTGCACGGCACCGCAACACAGCTTTCTTCTCGGTAGTCGAACGTCGACTCGATCGTGCCAAAATGGCTGCTCATCTCCGTCACTTCACCAGAAGTGAGGGTAGAAGGCATAATATTAAATAGAGCTTAAAACTACCTTAAACTAGACAAGGATCGAACATACCTCCCACCGAAATTACTATGATAATTTCCCGTAAGAGAAAATAATAATAAATTATAACAGATTAACAAGTCTGGTTACGAGTCAGGCTTGGAATAAAATGGTTACGAACGTTTTTTTAAAAAGATATGAACAAAAGAGGGATAAATCCAACCTACTAATAAATACTAGGAAACAAAAAAATATATATAATTTACGTATGTAGTCTATAACTAACACCTAATTTGCGTATGGCAATGGGCAAATTTTATTGACTGGTCTTTTAAAAGTATTATTTTTTGTTCGTACAGTAACGACGCGAACAATATTGTCAACACCGGGATGAATTTTTTCAATTCTTCCTAGCGGCCATTCGGATGGGCGCGTGACATCAGATTTTACAAGAATTAAGTCTCCTTCCTTTATATTAGGCGGCGACGAAAACCACTTCGCTCTCTGTTGCAGAGTGTGCAGGTAATCATGCGACCAACGTTTCCAAAAAGATTGGGTAATTCTTTGTAGTGATTGCCAACGTGACAACCTACCAAAAGAAATATCCTCTATATTATACTCCGGTACCGATAGCATACTTTGACCAATTAAAAAATGACCAGCGGTGATCACATCAAATTCGTTTGGATTATCTGACATTGGACAGAGTGGACGTGAATTCATTACCATTTCAATTTTACAAAAAACTGTTGATAGTTCTTCAAATGTGAAGATCCTATCGCCGGCGGAACGAAAGAGGTGATGCTTTGCCGATTTAATTCCGGCTTCCCATAAGCCACCCATGGATGGGGCACTAGGTGGATTAAATTTCCAATTTACGGATCGTGATGTCAAACCATTAAGAATATCATCGCAATTTTTTTTACTGTTAAAAAATGTACAGACTTCTTTCAGATATTTAGAGGCCGCAACAAAGTTTGTGCCACAGTCAGAATATAAACTGCTGCATAATCCGCGGCGCGAAACAAATCTATCAAAGGCTGCTAGAAAACACTCGCATGACAAATCTGACAAAACCTCGAGGTGTACAGCTTTGGTCGAAAAGCAAATGAATAGGCATAAGTAGGCTTTATAGGTTTTAGCGTTACGTTTTTGACTTTCCTTTACAATGAACGGACCTCCAATATCGACACCCACATGATTAAATACTTTATTCGGTTGAAGTCTTGCTGCGGGTAACGTACCCATCATTGGTTGAAATGAAGTCGGTCTAAATTTAAAACATTTAGCGCACTTTGACAACACTGATCGTATAACATTTCGACCATTTATAATCCAGTATTTCCTTGATAATATTCCGTGTAATGTGCGCGGACCTACATGCATGTAAAGTTTGTGATAGTATTCAATTAAGATTAAAGTGGTATGACATGCCTTTGGCAAAAGTAAGGGATGCTTGACACCGTAAGGCAAGTCAGATTGTGATATTCTACCCCCCACCCTGAGGAATTTATCATCGTCGACGAAAGGTGAAAGTTTACGCAGGGAGACAACGTATCCTTTTTTAGAAAGGGTGGTTATCTCAGATTCAAAATGATTTGTTTGAATTACTCGAATTATAGAATCGTGAGCATTAGAAAGCTCAAAGGTTGTGAGAGGACCTTGGACTATTTGTTTTGATTTACAATAATTGATGAAACGGTGGTACCAGGCGATGAAACGTTGTAATCTATTAAAGGATGAAATTTTATTAAATATTAATTCTTCTATATTATGGTTATAATTTTTCGCGTTATTGTCAGTTACGCTAAAACAAAAAGTGTCATAATTTGATTTTAATTCAGGTACCTTGTTTTCGTCAAAAACTAAATGCGATTTTATAGGCCACAAATTGTGTTCTTGATATAACCACGAAGGACCACGGATCCACTCAGGAGCAAATTTCATAAACTGATCGGGCAAGGCTCCTCTAGAACAAATATCAGCAGCATTGTTCTCACTGCTGACATGATACCAACAGTTAGGCTGCACGATATCAGTTATTTGACTGACTCGATTTGCAATGAAAGTTTTTAGTTTATATGATGGCGTCTGGAGCCATGAAAGAACAACATTAGAATCACTGAGTGCAATAACCGAAGAATCTAATTCCTTTATATTTTTTCTAACAAAGCTAACCAACTTAGATAGCAGCACGGCCGCCATGAGTTCAAGTCTTGGGATCGACATTAATGGTTTCATTGGAGCAACCTTTGATTTGCTTGTTAGTAACCGAACCTTTATATTGCCTGCGTTGTCAGCGCTACGAACATAAATACAGGCTGCATAACCGAGGGATGACGCATCACAAAAGGCTACGAGTTGAAATGAATTGAAATTCGATAACAATAAATGTCGTTTAATTCGCAACTCTGACAGACAAGGCAAGGTTGAAAAGAATTTATGCCATTTTTCCTTTAATTCGGTTGGCAAAAAATCGTCCCATCCTAAACTTAATTTCCATAAATCTTGCATAATACACTTAGCAACAAAAGTGCATGGCGATATAAAACCTATAGGGTCAAAGATACTCGCAAGTAATTTAAGTACTGACCGCTTCGTTGAAAGCGAGTCGCTTAAATTATAATTAAAAGTAAAACAATCACAGCTAGGTAACCACGTCAACCCTAGCACTTTGATTGAGGATGATAACGTATCATCTTGAAAATTAATAGCAGTTACCTGCTCAGTTGTCATGCGTGTGAGCAGTTCTGAACGATTGCTAGCCCACTTGCGGAGGTCAAATCCTCCACTTTTAAGAAGTGAGGTTAATTCGTCTTGCAACGTGCAAGCTTCGTTTATCGTAGGACACGACCATAATACGTCATCCACAAAAAAACCTTGTAATAACAGACTTGAAGCCAAGGACTGCGGATTATCATGAGCCAATTGATGTAACGTGCGAATAGCTACAAACGGAGCACTTTTAAGACCGTATCCGTCTTATTACAAAACATGGTTTATCGATAGTCTCGGACTAAAAGTGTGGTTAAATAAAATTTCTTATTACAAAAAGTGGTTTAACTCTTAGTCTTGGACTATCTATGGTACTAAAGATAAACCTGATGGGGACCTAGTTTAACTCTATAAACCTTTGGTCTAAGTCACAAATATACGTCAAATTAATTGTTTTGAGGTTAGATTTGGTTTCTTTTTGTGTGTTATATTGTAATATTTCCTGAAATAATTTAAATTTGCGTTGTCCTAAAGATAGTAATGTGCCGTAATTACAATAATTGTGGGCAAGTACTAACTTTTTCTTCAGAATTCCAGTTTTCACTTCTTCGTTTTTTCTGTTGTTCTATTTTATTAATATTATTCCCTAACTTCTTATCAATAATCAGTAGGAAGAAACGTCCAAATCTCAGAATAGTTGTACCTATGTTTAAAGATTTCCGCGCGATATAGACATTCCGTTACGCATTAGTGTTGTTTGCAAGTACATATTTCGGACATGAAATAAATGTCATAAAAGTATTCCTCAGTCAGAAAATAAATGGCATTTATTGAAACAAGAACAACCATTAGTTTCTAATAGTTATCGTCATTAAATACCCTATTATATATGTTAAAATATCAATGCCATTAATATAAAAAATTTACAGAAATATTCAGCATTTGGGTAAACGGAACGATGTAACCGAATGCTATCTGATTGAAAGAATGTTTCCAAGGAATTCCGTGTATAATCTGTGGAAATAATTTAAGCCAGAACTAAAGTCAGGTACTATCTAGTCCTGACTTAATTTGATATTTGTATTAAATTTGGTTTAAACCACGGTACTAACGTTAGTTCCGTACTAAGTCCAGACTTCATAGTTCTGGTTTAAACCTGAGTCTAACAAGATTTTTGTAATAAGACTGTATGTGTTTGTTTTAAGCTCAAAAATCTGTACGGGGTCAGATGGTGAGTCACGCCAGAGAATATGTTGGTACTTTCTTTCTGATGGAATCGCGCCTATACATCTGTACATCTTAGAAACATCGGCGGTAAAACAAACTTCAAACAAACGGAACCGACTTAGGATTTTAAAAATGTCTTGAAAAAGTTTTCGGCCCGTCAAAAGAATGTCATTAAGTGACAACCCGTTAGTGGTAGTGGATGAACCATTAAAAACAACCCGCAAAGGCGTAGTTGTACTCGTGGGTCTTAACACACAATGATGCGGAATAACATATTTGGAAGGCTCAGTGCCTGAATAAGGCTCCATATGTCCCATCGATTCATACTCGGTCATAAAATCAGAGTAGGTTTTTTTTAATTCAGGTAATTTATCAAGTCTGCGTTCTAACTGAATCAACCGTTTAAAAGCTAAATTATAAGAATCGCCCAGAGGCTCGTGGTTTGGTTTTAACAATATTGGAGAAACGTATCGACCCGTTTCGTCCCTATAATAATTTTCAATAAATATTTTTTCAGCAAGAACGTCTTGCGGATTTAAATGCTGTATCTCGCACGGCAATGACTCAACTTCCCAAAAACGTTTGAGAGAGTCATTGAGGAGATTTTCTTTCACAGTAAACGTTACTGCATGCAGAGACGTAGTGGCAGTGGTTGCATGTAAGTCATTATTTTCCGACTGACACAGTCTTCCCGTAATCACATAACCAAAAATGCTACTTAACGCTACAGGAATATTAGATCCAAAGTTTAATTTCTTTCCATCATAAATGTATGGAAAAATATCAGCAGCTAAAATTACATCTATTTTTGAACGGTTATAAAACTGCGGGTCCGCTAGTATTAAATTTCTGTACTCGTCAATTACGCTTTGAGGTAATTTTACTGTAGGAAGATCACCAGTAATTTTTGTTAGTACGACAGCGTCAATATTAAAAAATGGTTCATTACTATGACGCGGTTTTATAGTAAACGAAGTCATACCATGATGTTTTACACCTTCACCTGCGAGCCCAAAAATATCGAAATTACATTTTCGCGACGATAACCCCAAACGTTGTAAACAATCAATAGAAATAAAGTTTGTTTGAGCGCCAGAATCTATCAAAACACGACAAGGCTGATAACAATCTGTTTGATCTAACACGTGCACTACGGCTGTGCCTAATATAACTGTACTAGCGTGTGTATGTATAGAAGCGGCATGGCAACTGTTACTTACACTCAGACCAGTGCCCGATGTCGCCTGTGTTGACGATAACTTCGCATGGGATGCAGTCAAGTCGCAGTGGCGCGAACCAAAACCCGGTTTGTTGTCGTCGACGTGCAATAACACGTGATGTGATTTTTGACAAACTATACATTTAAACTGACTTCTGCATTCATTAGCATTATGATTTGGTTTAAGGCAATTGTGACATAACTTAAGCGCATTAACACGGTTGATGCGCTTCTCAGTGGACAATTCACGGAATTTGTCACATCTGAAAATCATATGATTGCCGTCGCAATGTAAACATGAAAATTTGTTCTGGGAAGAAGACGTATGAGTAAATGACCTAGTTTTATCCTTGTTCAATGATTGCCGTTTATTTTGTTGTAAGTTCAAGGAACTTGAATTGTGAATGTAAGATACAGAGTGATCAAGCACTTTAATATGATTATGAATAAAAGTAATTAAATCATTAAAAGTTGGAACCGATCTTTGATCCAAACTTTGTTCAAATAATTTTCTTGTTTGTGAATCTAAGGCGCGAAGTGCAATATGACACATTACATAACTATTTAAGTTATCGATATTTAACGCTTGAATGGCTTTGTAAGAATGCTCAAAGGTTTCAATGAAAGTGTTTAATTGAGTTGAAGACTCCTTATAAATCGGTGTAAAACCTAACATTTTATCGAGATATCTACCTACCAACATACGATTATCTTGGTACTTGTCAAGAAGACCTTTCCAGACCAAATCATAATTACTTGCAGTGATCGGTAAACTCTTAACAATATTTAATGCACTGCCTTTAGTACAAGAAAGAAGGTAATGGAATTTATCTATGTCTGGTATGTGTGGTTGGCTGTGTACCAGTGAACAAAAAGTCTCATAAAATGTTGTAAAGTTTTCAATATCACCGTCAAATGTAAATAATTGTAGCTTGGGTAGACGAGGACGAGATTGGTTTGACGTTTGGGTTTCAACCTTCACACTACCCACTGTAGTATTCATTAATTTATTTGCAACTAATTTGACGGTGTAATAAATATCATCGAAAGTTTTTATTTCCTGGTTTCGAACGGTAGCATCTGGGTTCGATTCCAATTCCGTTTCACAAATTTTAAAGATTATTTTACTAAATCTAATACGCATCTCATCTATGTCCGAGACACGTAATAAAAATAATTCCTGTTTATCAGGTGTGGAAGTGTCCTTTGACATTTGATAGGCATACTGCAGTTGTTCAAAGAGTACTTCTTTTTCTTGGTTCAAGTATGCTATCGATTGCTGTGAAACATCTTTTTTAGGAGGCATGATAACGTTGAAACGTTCGACGTTGACAATATTAATTTTTAATGTAGGTGGATTCTAGAAGGTTCAAAGTGCAGATTAGTTACGTTAATTACTAAACCTGCAATTTGTATGATTGATATTAATTTGTATTTGCAATGGCTTAACAGATTTTATATTTTTTACGTACGACGTAAATAAATATTTATAGAATGGGAGACGAATATGTAGGTATAACTATTTTAATGAAATTAATAGAAATAGGAACTGATATCCGGCTCGAAGGCCAAAAAATGTAGCACGTGGACCTAAAGAGGTAGTGGACTGTATGAGGAACTTTTGAAGACTTTAGAATAACGATACTATGACTACAATTTAGATCCTTGTCTAGAATAAAGTAATCTCAACTCCACCAACCTTAAGCTTCTCCCTTATCCCGGATCGGATCAGGCTTACTGAGACAACTCGCTTCCTCGTGGATGGATGTGACGTCACTATAGGTTTCTAGAAAAGTCTCACGGAATCCAAATCGTAGGCACACACATTTGAATGTTATGTTTTGTTCTGATACGATCAGAAGGCACTATTCACTAGGTGAAGAAAAGTCAAGCTGTACAATGTGATTTCGGACACATAGGCGTGCACGGCACCGCAACACAGCTTTCTTCTCGGTAGTCGAACGTCGACTCGATCGTGCCAAAATGGCTGCTCATCTCCGTCACTTCACCAGAAGTGAGGGTAGAAGGCATAATATTAAATAGAGCTTAAAACTACCTTAAACTAGACAAGGATCGAACAGCTGTCAACTATGTCGTGTGACGAATAAAATGTTTTCTCTTTCTTTATCTTAATGATGACTGATGTAAGGAAAATGCATGTGCGGTGGTCAAGCAATCTTATATCAATAAAACAGGTTAATTCCTAGCACGGGTTTTGAGTCTTGTTGTGTGCACCACTGACGTTCAATAGTATCCATCATACATGATGTATTATTTAAGTTGCAGAGTCGCAGATATCCAAAACCATAGCAATTTAATATTTCTCATTGTTTTGGGGCAAATGTTTATTTATTTATGTTATATATAATCCCATTTTCGATTATTTGTGACTAACATATTTCATTAATCAATTTACTAAGCCCGTGTTGGTTAATTCTAATAAAACCAATATTGTTCTATTCAAGGCATTTGCAGTCTGCCTAATTCAATTGGTTTCACAGTGTATCTTATACAAATATTTTCAGGTACGAGAGCAAATTGGAATAATAAAATTAATGAATTTATATCTTTCTTAGAGCTTACAATATAATCACATTAGCTACTACATCAAACAGAGCGACTTGATATAGTTACTTTATTAAAAGGACTTGAATCCTTACATATAACAAATAAATCAAGTTAAAATCTTACAACATATACAATAGAATTCTGCACTTGTATTAGAATCAACCTTTCTGACGTCTTAGGTTTTCGCGATTGTTACTCATTATAATAAAACAGGTTTTAACGGATTCCATCGCATATGAAGATTTTTGTTTTTCTTTAGGTTTCAAAGAATTTGCAGCGTTCGTGGTTGCAGGTCATCCTATTCAAATAAAAATCGGTAATCCATTAAAAAGTGTTTTAATGTCATTCTATTGACGTTGTTATTGTTATTAGTCTCTCACTATCAAAACACTGTTTTCACAATAAGTGTGTTTTCACGTGGTATTTGAACAGAGCGTTCTCGTGGTTAGGTGGGCACGTAAAATTGTCGGTCGCAGTTGTTATTATTAGACGGCAGTCGTTTATGACTACGTTTAGGATTTCATTAATGATTAATTATAATTTTATTTATTTTTGTTAGTGATAATAATAATAACTTCTTTATTTTCAGGCTTCTTTGGCCCATAGATAAAATACCTTTCAAACTAACAGAGATATTATAATAATACATATTGCATTAGTATAAAAAAACTGAATTATATGTAAGTAAAAACTTCACTCGCACTACGTCACTGTGCGTTCTAGTGGCACTTGTCCACGGAATTGAAGGAACACCTCGCCTTGCGGCCAAAAGTTCTATTCTATGACGAGGTGCAGATAACACATTAGTGCTCGCACCACATACGCCTTGAAGTTGACGTTGCGGTGAGACTCCAGCAGCTGCACCCTCGGTGTGTACTTGGTCCTTGGACGCACGTACTCCATCCACGATGTCCTCCGGCTTACGCCGCGCTAACCGATTCACGAAAACTAAACATCAGCAAACACGTCCACATCAAAACGCTCCCCAAAACCCCAGGACACGTTAAGTAGTGAACATTTTATTGGAGGCAAAAAGTCTGATAAGCAAGTGAATCCACAACGCATTGGGTGCCAGCGGAGGCTGCTGAACATCACCAAGCCTCCATTCATTGCGGCCTGCGGACTATGAATTTGGGGGGTCCGTCGCCCGACCAGTAGTCTGTCTGAGATGACAGCGTGTTAAGTTCTGCTTGCCCCTCTCTGAAAAAATGTGTAGCAGATCAGGTCACACGGACACGGGACCCGACAGACCACGTGACGGGCCGATATCTGCCGAGAGTGCGGCCCAATGCTTAACGGGCACCGCAACTCCACACGAGTGAATTCAAATTACTTACAATTAAAGATGTTTTGTAGGGTGTTAATGTCAATGAAGTTTGCCCATTAAAATTCAACAACTGATGCCATTAATTCTCAGTTCTTTAACATATCTGTGATATTCTGCTTAACAAATTTTCTTCCTTTTGCCATGTCTATTCCTTTTTCATCAACATATCAGCCAAACGATATCCACTGCGGTACAAGAGCATCCCCAATAGATTTACACTATTGTGTCGTCATTGTGGATTAAGAATACTCTCCACTCCATCTCCTCCCGTGAATGTAAAAGGCGACTAAGGGACTCAAAATCAGAGGGATGGGCAGGGGTAGCCCTTTTGTGCAACAGTAGCTATTCTTGCGCTCACCAACTTGCCTGCCAAGCTTGGTGAGTATTGGCAAAAGCCTCCAATGAGCACACAACACAACTTTGGGGGAGTCGTCTGTTTAGCAGTGGACGTTTTTCGGCTGAAATTATGGTGATGATGAATTTTATCAAAACATTTCTTATTATCTAACATGTTGCCCTGTAGTCAGCCGATAACAAGAGCTAGACACTTCCACGCAACACAAAAACTAAGCTCTCCCACGCAGCAACTAAAGCTAGGATCTCTCACGCAACACTAATACTAGGCACTAAAGCAGTTACCGTCCCATTGTTGGGAAAAAGCTTATTATCATGCAGAGAAGGAACAAGAATTGATTATCACGCTTGGTCACAACTTGTTGGCGATTTCTGATCATTATTTAATCTTGGTGTCACTCAAGATATTTCCTGAAATCGGTAAGTCTTAGTTTAATTAATAAAGTACACAATTATTACCTATACATAAAAAAAAAAAATTGGCACATGTCAGATTTTGAACAGTGCCGTGTGGTTCCGGCTACGAATAACACCAACCCGGGATGGGGATCCCGTTGGTGTCGTAAAATACGACTGTGGGATTAGCCGGAGGATGGGCAGCAGCGCCTTACGAGTACATTAACAACTCAACTGCGATCGCCAGCCAGCCAATCGCAGCGATTATGTTAAACCTCCTCCATAAGCGCACATCACATTCAGAGCAGTCGTTGAGCCAATTTTTGGAGGAACCTGGTGTCCAGCAGTGAACTTCGTTCGGCTGAAATGATGATTATGATACGGTTTTGATCCCGCAACCTAGTCCTTAAGAAGCGAGTCTGTAAACCACCTATCACGTCTTTCTTGATAACGATGAAATTGAATCGAAGTAGCTTACAGATACTCCTATATCACGTTTGTTTAATTCATTCTATATACCTGCGTACAGCGTCTATACTGCTCCATATATAATGTGTAATGCGCAACCCATGCACACCTAACTAATAATGAAATAATATTTTACAGAATTCTCTTTCTACTTTGGAACTTTAACGACCTACATTTTCAACTGCCTATTCAGCATTTTAATCAACACCAAGAAGCCGAATTCAAGTGTCTAAATCCTCGTTAATATGCTATCCATTACGGGTAGCGACCAAAGTTTGCATTAGCATTATCGCGGCAGTGGACTCGTAAAAAGCAAAGTTATCAAAGGCGGGTGCTTTCACTTGGAAGTTAATGAGTCGACAGTGCGGTAATGTCGGAACGTAGGCATCTATTTTCATAGAACGGCTCATACTTGTGTTTTCCTTGGCTTTGTTTGTGAAATACTTCTACAAATAACAAATAACTAGCACGTGGAATCATTTAATTAGAAAGATTAAAGCTTGAAATAATCCTTATATTGATATATAGAAAATAACTTATCATGTTTTTTATAAATTGTACTAGGTCCCTAATTTTTATATATTTTGTATGCGAAACGTGATACTCAAGAAATAATTGAACTGTCAGTCAGTCTGTTAATATTTTTACGCGTCGAGCCATCCAAGTCCTTTCCCTGATGACGAGCGTTACGCCTGCCCATAATAATTGTATTTTTACCCAAGACTGGCCTTGCGTGGTACCACACTGCGCTCGTCACCTCAAGACCTTAGGTATTTGAAATAAAATAATAACTTATTCAAAATAGGCTAAAAAATTACTAGTTCTTTTTGAACGTCAACATTAGACAGCTTCCTAGTGGTTAAGCTGGGGAGAAGAAACGGCGCAACAAACACCCTGCTGGGGTTAGTTAGTATCATAGTAGTAGTAGTCATATACAATATTTATAAATACATGTACACAAAAAAATCAAAATTTATGACAATACTAAAATGTACTTAAATCTCAAAAGTGTATGTAAATTAAATGTCACAAATATAAATAAAACGTAAAAATAATAATATAAATCACATGTTGACAAACGGTATAAATACAATGTCAATAAAAAATATATAAAATAAAAGATGTCAGTTAATGCATAAAAAGTAAAAAAAAAAACAATGTTGACTGTACCTAGCGATCAGCTCTAGTCTAGCATTTAATCTCCTATGCCTATTAATTTCACTAGATACAGTGTCCTTCAATCTGGAACACAGTAACACGTTATTCCACCATAAACTAGTAGTAATAAAGTTGTAGGAAAATATTTTTCGTGCGCCTGCTAGCTAATCGTGTTCAATAGAGAATCGAACCATCGAAATTATACCCCACATTATTCCAACGAAACACATACTGACAGTACATTCTATTCCCATAGAATATAGACATATTTATGATGCACTTACGACCGCCGAATAAAAACATTTTCTCAATTTCTTTCGCCATTTTTAACGCACAAGGATTTCCCTTTATGTAAATAAGAACTGGTAACCCAAGAACGTGTGTAATGTCGTTGTGGCGCTTTACATTATTATTTCTAAGATGGAAGACGTAAAAATAAAGATAAGCTCCGTTAACTGTGTATATTACACGTCTATTAAAATTTAAGTGGATAAACTCGCGCAGAATTATGATATGCTGACTACGCAATTAGGTTTGTATAAAAATAGAGCCGGTCTCGTTATTTTTAGTAGATTTTGTATGCAATTTGCACACCCATGGAATATGAAGGACGCGGACACTATTTTCGAGGACATGGTCTCCAGGACCCTATACTTTGCCTGGAATGAAGAAGAAGGAAGAAGCATAAAAAGTAGCGGAATAGTATCATTCGCAGCTGTCTATAGACGTTGTCTTTGACTCGTTAACTGCTAATCATCGCTCTCTCAACTTGCTTTGGTCATGACAAGCCTGCTCAGCTGGTGAATTGGAGTCACCAGTATTACCATCAACCGCCTATAAGTGAGCGACTGGAAGCTTTCTCTTTTATTCATTTGACGGCACGTTGGCGCAGTAGCTAAGCATGTCGCGCGTTCGATTCCCGTACGAAACTAATGCTTATATGATCTACAGATGGTTGTTTCGAGTTTTGGTGTTTTTGCATGTTAGATAAGAAGATAATAAGATAATTTATTTTTTATTACCTTTAACGATTGGTGTACAATAAAGAGTATAATAAATAAATAAATAAAATAAGAAGATAATTGTCTGTAAACTGTACCCACATACATGAGAAATCATAGAGGGGCGTAATTGTTTTTATAAATCATATTTGATTGATTGATCGTCATTTTGGGGGAGTTTGCCAGTACTCATCACATTCGGCAGGCTTGTAGGTGAACACAGTATGGCTATTATTCCACAGATGGAGCACTACTGCCCATCTCTCCAGTTTCGCGGCCCTTATTCAAATTTTAACCCGGCGCTAATGACGCAGGGTCATACTGAACCGAGGCGATTTAAAACAAAAATTTGTTTCCGTGGACTGTACAATTTGAAAGTTTGTGTAGCTGGAGACAGACGACTTCTACCCGTACATTGGTGTTCGAAGTGCGACGCCACCTGAACAGCAAGATACGCGTACGTCAAGTCTAACGGGTACATATGACGCAGAGTCATCACTGGCGTAGTATTTTCGTAACTTACTTTAATTTGTTCATTGTGGTTGTTGTTAATTCATATTGTTCTTTTTGCTTTTTGGCGAAAATAACACTAAGCAACCACCCGGTGTTAGAGGAGTCAGAGTCTGACAACGTAGAGTCAAATACTGATTCGTACATCGACATTGAAGATTACTTATCCCAACGTAGTAAAAATAGCGACGCTGAACAATATGCAAGCGATACATGCATATGTATCGCTTGGATTCGGATTCATCACACAATCTTAATATTTTCGCCCTACAAAATTGTATGGCGGTCTATTTCGGCGGTTCTCTTGTGTCGTGTGTACAGTTTACGGACATATATCTTACATGAATACACACCCAGACCCAAAACAATTATCTGTAAATCATACAAATATTTGTTCAGTGCGGGTATTGAACCCGCGATACGTAGTGTAGTATTTTTATATTATTATAGATTGTGATGTTTATAGCCTACGCTTAACAAAACTGAATGATAACGTAGATTATCTGTATTGTGGTGGTCTTTAACCGCACTTTCAAACATACGTAGATAGGTATATTTTTCCGTGCTAGGGTCAGACCCCGAAACACAAAGTCCGTTGTACAACAAGCCAAGCGTTTAGTCATCCAATCAAGTCCCAATAAAAGGAAATTCCTTTTTATTACTTAAGAATTCAAAGAGATATCATCCCATTTTTTTCTAACAGCTTACTGTCATGTTGCTTAGCCTCTTTCTTAACACGCTTATATCATGCTTCATTGTAACCATGTAAACAAACCTTCATAGTCCACTAACTTTTTAACTGTCATATCTAGTTGAAACTTTGCAACTATGGGTGTCTAATCCAGATGACAATACAATAATTTAGTACAATCGAACTGATTTGACGATGGAATGGAAGTGGATAGTGGATTCGATGGCTACTAGTGAACCCCTTGAGTTTGTGTTTTTTAGTTCAAATTTAACTAAAAACGTGTTTTATTAGGTTTAACCATACATCCATTACATATAATCCTAATCATCCATTACATAATTATATGTACTGGATCTATAGTTGTCCGAAAGAATTATTAAACTACATTTTTTCACTTATTAAATACAGAAAAGTCTAACCATGTTTTTTTATGGATTCTTGCAGGCTGATTTGGGAGCTGTTGCTGCTTTACTGGAAGACTGACAATGTTGAAAGGACCTCTAGCCAGGCGATAACTTATACCATAAGCAACATGGCTAAGGGCGCCACCTAATGGGGTGCGGGCTTCAGCTGAGGACGTGCTGGGGGGTTAACCTCGGGAAATAGATCAGAATGATTATTTAGGTTTTGAGGGGCATTTTAAGTTGGCATTGGCACGGGCCGGCTCGAGCAAGGGTCGGGGTGGTCTCTAATTGTAAGTGCTATACTGTCGAGCCCCGATCGCATTAATAACTTAAATGATTTCAATCTTATACCAATAAGAAACTTGTGATAATGTAATTAATATCCCGCTAAAACACTTGCAGCTTACATATGCACTTATACAATGACCGATTACGAGGCGGACACTGCGGAGATATTTGGTACCTATTTACAACCAGATTAAATAGTAGGTACACACGGGCATTAACACCAGATATTTGTGACTGAATTTGTTTTTGAAAATAAATAGGTAGGTGAAAAATTAAGTTACAATTTTTCTCCTAATTTGGGTAGAGAATAGTGGACTGATTCTCCTCCTGAAAGGTTAAAGGTGATTAAATCGACAACCTATATAGTATATTAGATATGTTTAAAACTAACGTACTTACGAAAACAAGGAACCTTCACACCCAGTTTACTAGAAAACTGTCTGCAGACAATGCTACTGTGAACCTAACGAGATACGGCGACGCTTTTAGAGCTACTTTCAGAGGTTGTAGCAGACTTAAGAAGAGACGTCATTATTTAGGTAGATTGCCTGGGTTGTAGAGCGCATTGTCTACAAAGGAAAACGAAATAAGTTAGTTCTAGTGAATAAAAATACACCAAAATATTTCTCGTAGCGCTACACATTTTGGAACAATTTACTTTGAGGAGATTTAATTTAGGTTATTCTTATTTATATTTACGTAGAGCAAACACGGCTTGTAAATAAAGTTATTTTAATCTTTTCTACTGGAGTTAATAATTGTAAAAATTGTTTTTGTTTATGAAATGAGTAATAACATCATGCTTGAATTCCCAGATGGGTCAGGTAGAGGTGTTATTGTACAACAATTTTCGACGAACTGTGCTAAGAGGGAGATTATTCCTATTGTTACTGTTACTGAATAATGCCTCTCTATCATCATCATTTCGGCCGCAGAAAGTCCACCACTGGACACAGGTCTCCCTCAAAGATCACCACAATGACCGACATCGGTGTGTTATGTGCTCATTGAGGGGTTTTGCCATAATGGCCACGTTTGTCAGGCGGGTAAATACTAATATAATAAAGCTTAGAGAGTTTGTCTTTTGTTTGAACACGCTAATCTCTGAAAGTAACAGTAGGATTTGAAAGAAAAGTTTTTTGTATTTGATAGCCCAATCCTTGTGAAAGGTTATAGACTATTTGATATCACGTTATGGCCTTTAGAAGCCGAGCAAAAATAAAACCAATCAGCAAGAAGGCTTAGTGAAAACGAAGTAATAGCGCGGGCGGGTGATACGATGCGTGGGTCGGAGGTAGAGGGTGCACCTTAACTGTTGACTTTTCTTAAGTGCCCATTAGAGCCTATATGAAACAAAAACTTATAAGTTTGTGGGGGGCCGCCTGTCGAGAACCGAGCAATACCGAGAAGAGCCGAATTGTGCATGGCTATGGCAACAGGGTATGCCGAAGTACTCCAAATTATTTAAAAATCACCCGATTTCTTTTAAATTAAAAGACGGGTGAAACCGCAGGGCACAGCTAGTAATAAACAATAGGGAAAGACTATCACGCAGTACGATCCATCCGAAAAGTTAAGTTGTGCTTGCCGCGGTCTGAATTTGGATAGGTGAACATTGTTTTCACATCATTACTCTTTCGTGCCTTAGAGAAAACATTAAGCTGTTGGCCTCTGTTACGGTACAAATATCAATGGCAGTTGTCACTGGAAGTCAGAAGTCCAAAATGTTGACAACAGGTTTGAACTTAAAGATCTGTATACCATCGTTTAGAATACCGATGTTCGGCCGTATCTGCTTTGGTAGGAAACCGGGAGCAACATAGTTGGGTCAAGGGTAGGAAGGAGAAGTACATGAATAAATAGTTAAAATTTAATCTTACTATTATAATAAACGTGAATGTTTGTGCGTTTGAAGACACTATCACGCTCAAACATAACGGATTCTAATGAAATAAAAGAATTTCTTGCCCGTTCTTCTCCATAGGAAATCTATATCTTGGAACGCGGCAACTCTAACTATTCATGAGTGCCTTTTAACTGTTTCATATGAATAAAAATATTTTTATTTTTATCTTGAAGCTGAAGTAGCTATAGGCGGGGCACATTGCTCTAGAATTGATGGCCGTTGGGCCAAATAGGTTCTCGAATGGACAACGCGTACCGGAAAACGCAACGTGGGACGGATTCTAACGACAGACGAGCTGGTGAAGTTCGCTGGGAGTCGTTGGATGCGGGTGGCATGCAACCGCTCGTCGTGGAAATCTATGGGAAAAGCCTTTATTCAGCAGTAGACCTGCTTTGGCTGATATGGAGATGAATCTGAAACTCAACACAGGTTGATTATAAAATACACATTGTATTGTCATTCTGGACTCAACTGATTATGGTCTGTTGAGTTGAGTCCAGAAAAACACTCTAGATCAGTTGTATAAACGATTGAGATGTTTTATCAGATTAAAAAACATTTTTTTCCTAAATTAATAAAACTTTGTGTGTATGGTAGGTGTGTAGGGTTATATAAATGACTCACAATTTTGTTAAAATTGACTTTCCTGCATGCTGTAGAGCCTAATACATATTTAAACATCTTTAACCCCTTAAAAACATGTTTGGTTGTACAAAAGTTATATAAATGATTATTTTTTCTCAGTGTCACTATGTAATAGTTGACGGAATGGTTGGTGAGTGGCTGATACAGTCGGCTGCTGCGCCCTGGGTCGTGGGTTCGATTCCCGCATGGAACAAATATTTGTATGAACTGCAGGTGGTTGTTCCGGGTCTGGGTGTATTGTGTGTGGAATTTGTGTATGTAAATGCACTTACGATACAGGATAAATCCTAGTCCTAATGTTTTAAACAAGAAAAAAGAATTTGTTAATATTTTCTTTTGCCCAAATATGACTACTACAAGTGTACATAACATAAAAAGTCTGATTGAGTATTTATTTTAACTCCAATAAACAAATATTTTAATCATTATAATAAAACAATTTTAAACGGATTAGATCGCGTATATTATAGATTTTTGTTTTTCCTGACGTTTCGAATACTTTGCAGCATTCGTGGTCGCAGGAAATTCAAATTCCGCGATCTGTATATAATGTGTAATAATCGCGAAAACCTAAGACATTACTAAATATTTTTATCGATAATAATACATGTATTTTATTAGTTTCGTAGTTCTATATCTATGATTTACTTACATATCTATTACTAATAAGTTCCAAAAAATAACACAACAGTTATTCCACTAAGAACTCCCAAATAAAACGAGAAACGTTTCGTATATAATACGAATCAAAAGGTAAGTAAGAATCCAATACAAAGTTTCCGAAGCAGTTTCACCTCGCATCTTTCATGTCCTCGACTGAAAGATAGCGGCCGATCGACAAACGATAGATTGCGTTCCTTTCCGTCCATTGATTTTCTGTAGGTAAAAGGAACTGTCTAATATTTGGGGATCTCTGTACGATGGTCTTCGAGCTACGAAAGATTGACCAAGATAACGGTCGTAAGACTTTTGCTATTGGCTTTTTTAACTCGGCTCTGAATTTCGGCGCAAAGTTTTTGATTTTGGAACATTTTGCCTTTTGATATCTTTTGAATTTACACACATTCCCTGTGTAAAACAATAGTTTAATTAATTAATAATTTTATTTTTTCCAAAGGATAGAATCTGAAATGAGGATGAAGTGGCTGATACAGTGGATATAGGCAGCAGATGAAAACAAAAAAAAAACTAAAGAAAGGCCACGTATAATACTAAAAACGTCCCTGTAGTACCTACCCGGTTAAAAATAGGCTACCTCTCTCCACCCATAGGTTTCGTAAAAACGATTTAGGGTTGATATAAAGAGAATTGGCAGCAGTATCTTCCCGTGTGCTATTAAGAGTATATTGCGATCATAAAAAAACTTTAATCATGTCCTCATGAACCTTCAAGAGACTCGTAGCTTGCTACCGCGCAGATTAGAAGATCTGTGAGGTTAAGCTTCAATTGCTGCGGTCATGTCTGAGACGGGATTCTTTATACAAAGATACCGGAGAGGATACTCGAATAATTCGTTAAGCCACTGGTCTCGGATGACGTGAATTTCCAAGTTTTATTATTTATCAACAAAGGAAGTACGCCTACTGCCTATTGATTTAATTTCCCTCCCTTATTGCCGATGAGCTCAAGATGTGCTTCCATAAACCTCTGGCAATAAGACATAACATCATCATCACTTCAGCCACATAAAGTCCACAGCTGGACACGGTCCTGTCCCAAAGATCGACACAACGTGGGGGTTTTTCCATAAACACCACGCTTGGCAGGCGGGTTAGCGATCGCAGTTGAGTTGTTACTGTACTCGAAGGACACTGCTGCCCATCGTCCGGCTAATCCCATAGTCGCCATTTACGACACCCATGGGATGAGATGGTAAAGTTGGTGATATTCGTAGCCAGCACCACACGACGCCACATAATAGACGTAACATGTTAGTAGATAAAACAATATTATGTATTCGTTTAGATGAGTCGCATTTTTATTTTATTATGACCTAATTAAATCTAACAGCTCCAGTTTTCTTTAGAATAATGGTATCGTTTTCTGCCGGCCACTGATTTTAATCTCAGCCGAGACCAATCCCCTTGAACCTTAGGTAAGGCATGTAAGCCGCCGTCCCGGGATACTCTTTAGATAACGAGCGAAGTTCCACCTAAAGATCTTGTAAATGTTCCTTCGCCGCAGCCAGAATTCGTAATTCAACTTCCATTTTGCAAGGACCCATAAAAATAATGTTTTATACAAGACGGTGATAAGCTTCGGCCTTTACTTAGTTGTTTATTGCTATCAAAACGTTGTTTTATTTAGATACAAGGGTACTACAGAATATGTTTCGAGAATGATACAAAATTAAACATATTATTGGTGGTACTATATTTAGTATTGGTTAGACTATTTTGGCTCCGTCATAGCATGTGCACTTCGCAATTGGTGCACTTCTCTTATAGGTCACTTCTCATCATTTATATATATAATAACGGCGAAGCCCAAGGCGTCCTAACCTAACCTGTCTGAGTCGGACTGCTCTGAGTATGTACTATAAAGAAGTGCACATTCTGCGACGGACCGGGTCATGTTACTAATGAATTAAACCGGTGACTGTTATTATGCCATACGCCTAGTAACTCGGAAGGTAAATGATCACGTCATATAATAAACAAATCGGTGAATTCATGACGTGATCTACAGTAAATAAGAGAGCTATATGTTGTTCTATGTTTTGCAAACTGTAATTCGATAAACAGATTCTTTGGCTTCTGATCTCTGCATTTATTTGGAAAAACCAAAGCCTAAACCTATAAGGAACGTACATAATTACATAGTTTTACAAGATAATTTCAAATTAATAATTTCAATACGTTCAAATTTTATTCATAGTTTTCCCTCAAATAATTATGGAAAACTTTAATAAAAACAAGCGCAGATGCAGTCATGAATTTTCATTAGAATTTAAACGATCTTCTTTCTCCGTTATTCTGTAAGTTGGATACATTTAAACATGCACAAGCTATCTACGCTCTCTCGGTATATTTAAGCTGCACGTCCACTGGATCGGCATCGGAGCGTACGGATTTGCTTGGTTTGTATTAATTCTTATGGAACTGCGTTTACTAGATCGGCAAATCTGTACCGAACGTGTATTTTAGTAAAGCAAAGCTGCGCGCCGCTGGTTTTGCATCGGAGGGTATGGAGCGTATGGATTTGATTTTGGAGCTGTGCGCCAGTAGCTCGGTATCAGAATGTCTAGAGCACATTTGCTGATCTAGTGAACGCAGTTCCTAAAAATCAATTCAAAATAAGAAAATCCGTACTCCGATGCCAATACAGTGGACGCGCAGCTTTAGTAAAGTTCACAATTCCTAGCGCACTGAATTTAAAGAAAGACGTGAACCAAAGTAACGATCACTGTAACCAAAAACTCGAACATGTCTCGGTGTGTCTGTCCCAGGTACAAGAAAAGGGACGTACTCACAGACCATTAACTGGTCACCACTCACACTGACCCGCCAAAACTGCACTTACAGAGCTGTTTCAGCGACTCGTAAAACGTAATGTCTTTCAAAAGGTAGTTCTCTCCGTATTTTCGGCGATATGAGAATTTGATTGGAACTTTGTTAGAGAAAGAACTTTAACGGGAATTCGTTTCTGATCGTTACAAGGGTGATTCTTTGAACAGTATACGAAAATGATAACAGCGTGTATTTGTGTAGCGTTCTTTGAAGTAGAACTTCTTTAGGCGCGACTTGAGAGTAACTCAGATCTTTTTTCGGACGAAAGTATCGGCTGCTTACACAGTTCCGCAATTTGAAAAGCAAATAACTATATAATTTCGAGACAAACAATACTACTTATATATAAATGTACTTACATATTTATTATTTTTTATTATTTATGTCCGACAGTATCCCACTGCCAGGGTAAATGCCTCCCTACACTCTCTCCATATTTCGCGATCTTGTGCAAACGATGACCACTCCTTCAAATGAAAGTCAAGTATTTATATTATACATGAATTTATTTCCATTCTATTTTTAATGAATGTATTAGTAGATCTGAAATAAACGTATGAATTTTTTCACGTTATTAATAATTATGTGCCTTTATACCTAGTTTGAACATACGTGCAGCAAATTAATTCGTGCGCATATATGCGTAGTGCTTTCATGCAATACATAATTAGTGTTTAATTCTCGAACATATTATCATTAAATATTAATGTCATCATTTCACCCGAATAAAGTCCACTGCTGAACACAAACCTCGCCCAAAGATCGCCACAGCGACCGATCTAGATGTCATCATATCGGCCATTTATACGTCCACTGCTGAACAAAGGCCTCCCCCACAGATTTCCACAACTGCATCATTATTTTGGGGGGAAATTGCCAATACTCACCACGCTTGGCAGGCGGGTTGGTGAGCGCAGTATGGTTACCGTTTCACAGAAGGGACGCTACTGCCCATCCCTCTGGCTTAGATTCCCTTAGTAGCCTTTTACGACATCCACGGGTGGAGATGGAGTGGTGCTATATTCTTAATCGGGACACCACACGGACATCTAGATGTGTGCTAATTTTTGCTCGGGTCTGCTGTAATCACCACGCCTGGCAGGCGGATTGCCAATCGTATTTGAGTTGTTAATATACTCGAAGGACGCTGCAGTCCATCCTCTGGCTAATCCCGCAGTCGCCTTATACGACACTCACGGGAGGAGATAGGTTGGTGCTATTCGTAGCTGGTACCACACGGCCAAATATAATTAAAATAAAAGGAATTAATTCTACCGCGTGTTTTTTTAAAATTTCATCTTTCGTTGAACGTGGCCACACCTGCGTTAATTTTCCAAGGTGAAATTCCCTGTATCCCTATTCAGGTTAAAGCTACGTTCTAATATAAAGACTGCAGAGTCGCGTTCGGTGAAGACGTAATTTGTTACGTACGATAAGCAAACTTACTTTTGCTAAAAAAATATAAGTAAGAAGTATTCATTTAATTTATTTTGAATCGAATAACGTAATATCAGCAATAATTTGTGGTAACCTAATGGTTGAACGCTTGCCTTCGATACAGGATGATCTGTTTTCAGTCCCGGCCCGCACCTCTGACTTTTCGGATTTTTGTGCGGATCAGAATTTGGTTATCCAAGTGATCCTCGAATCGTTAACCATGACGGAAAACAGCTTGAGGAAACCTGCACACCTGAGAGGGCCCCAAAATGTTCTCAATGGTGTGTATGTCGTCCACGAACCCGCACTAGGCCAGCGTGGTGGACTAAAGCCTTATCTTTCTCATGATGGGCTCGTGTCCAGCAGTGGGATAGTAATGAGTTGATTACGTAACGTAATACCTATAACATAATTGCAGCATTTGACATATGAGCTTGAATGAGGAATTGTCAACCTTGCATTTTGAGAGCAAAGGGCTTACCCATCAAAGCATTTTTTGTGTTAATACTAGTGTTATAAATCGCAAGGTTAGAAATACATATTACACTATTTTCCTGGACGTATTCCGGTCAGAGTCAAGCGACTTCAGTCTTTTTACAACGATACATTTATATCCATTTATTTGGCGAATATCCTTCGCTGTGAGCCACCAACGACGGAACAGAACGGATGGGTACGTTTCTATTGCCTTTGAGATATTTCATCGACTTTTACAAATGCGAATGCCTCAGTGTCATTGGGATCGAATCTTGGTGTGGACTAAATTGCGCCCATAACATTGAATTCGCCCTTTTGTTAGGATATGTTATAAGGAAAAGGGGCAATGTTCCTTACGACCCACACTCGGAGCAAATTTTTGTATATTGGACTACATTCGATTATTAAGTATTAAAAAAAACAAAAATATGCAACAAAATGGATTCTAAAGAATGTTATCATCATCATCACCATATCAGCAACAGGAACGTTCACTGCTGAACAAAGGCTTCCCCCATAGATCTCAATAAAGAGTGGATACATGCCACCCTCATCCAACGACACCCAGCGAACTTCACCTTGCCCGCCCATTGCCACTTCAGTTTACTAATCCTTTCAGCTATCTCGACAACTTTAGTTATTCTACGGATATCCTCATTTCTGATTCGATCTCGTAAAGAAATACCAAGCATAGCTCTCAAATAATGTAAGCACTAGAAATATTTTCTTATCCCAATTTAGAAAAAAACATCTTGAATTAAGTCACGGCATACTCAAATAAACCAAAACGACAATATATAACCAAAAAAGAAAAAGTAACCTGTCGCAGAAAACATTGCAAACTCACAAAACGATAAAATGATCTTACATCTACATGGTCGTCTTAAATCCCGACAAATATATTAAAATGCCAAGTAATCCTGAGGCTTGGTGGGCGGGTCCAGGACGCTCGCAGTCGACCGGCGGGACCGCAACAAGAAAAGGGTCGCCCTACGAAGCCGTAGGCGTGCTATCATGGTAATTATGATATCCGAAAAGAAACTCCCCACATTCAGTTGTAGTTTTTACGACTGTCCCAACTCTTTGAGATGACATTTACAGATAAGACTCGGAGATTGCGTTTTTATTGAAATTTCACGCATACGCTTCGACATACATTGTCGGATTTTATACCAACAGTCACACAGTTAATACAGATTGGCAAAATTTCTACGGCCAGCTAATTTATATTTTAGCCCATATGATGGGAAGTTATATGGGGTTAACAATACTTATATTATATTATACTACATCATGTTTCAAGGCAGAAAAGCAACAAACATTTCCATTGAAAGATGCTATTTATATAGAGTTCTCAAGAAGATATAAGAAAACATTTGCTGATGAAGATGATCATAATATGAGATATCTCAAATTCATAGAGGCTTTGAAGTATTTAAATAATGTAAATGCTCAAGCACAATCGACGCCACAAGTATTAGTAGCCGTTTATTCAGATAATGAAAGAAGAGCATATTCTAGAAGAACTGCAGGAGAAATTGATCCTGATATTAAAGTTTTATTGAAAATGAGGGAGGAACCTGAACTAAATGCTAAGTTGTAAGCGAAATTTCCATATTATTCAAAGCATAATAAACGTTAATAAGTATTTTAAACTATGCGTCATCATATCAGCCAAAGAAAGATCACTGCTGAACAAAGACCTTCCCCATAGATTTCCGCAATCATTGCATTGTCATTTTAGGGGGCATTTACCAGTACTTACCACGCTTGGCAGGCGAGCTAATGAGCGAATAGCTGCTGTATCACAGAAAGGACGCCACTGCCCATCCATCTGGTTTATAGTCCCTTAGTCTCGTTTTACGACATCCACGGGATGAGATGGAGTGGTGATATATTCTTAATCTGAACAACACACGGATCATTAACAATCAAACCGATCAAACTATGCCTAACAATGTTTCTGTATTTTGGGGGCAAATACCATACATTCACATCATTGGCCCATTAATGTTCCACTGTTGAGACGGAGCTTTTCTCACGATTAGAAAGGTTGAAGGTATAATTCTATCACACGAGACTTGTATTACTTAAACTATATTAATCTTGATTTAATATAACAAGGCTTTTAACACATTTTTTATAGCTTAACTCTAATGTTGCCTTGCCTTGGTTTTTTAACTAAAGGATGGCTTATTACTTAATATTCGTTGGTTGTGGGTCCAGTATCTGAAACTAATATTTGAAAGGCATAGATATATAGGTTTATTGAAATAAAAGAAAACTGCTATATTATAAGTATCCTCCATTTTATTTCAAATGGATTTTCATGCTACTATTCATCATCAATACTATTTTTTGGAGTGGAATATATTATAACATGTTCACCACATGACGAAGAAAAACTTTTGATATTAACTTAAAATAACAAACAATTCTAACCTCTTATTATCACGGTTGCTACTTATGTTAATATCGTAATTATTTCACACTTTATGTGTTAAGGTATCATAAAAAAATTTACCACCCATACGCGAAACACATTGAGTTCTCCCCTATCATGCTCGCGTTTAATAGAAGTGTGAAAATTTCAAGCGTGGAAGTAACATTGCGTTTACATATGTCACAACACTTTTGCTTGTAGTGAAATTTCATCTACTCTGGTCTTAACGCAACGGTAATGGTCCAAAAAAAAAATTGTGTCACTGTCGCGTATCTCTCGAATTACAAAAATATCATATTAGCGACCAATTTGCGCCAGCAGATTGTAGATGTTTTGTTTCAATATATTTCTTGTTACTTTATGCCTTATAACAATTATTGCGAGCTATCTCATGAAATTCTAAGTCCGAATAAAAAGTCCCCAGAATATGTTGACGAGAAGCGTCAAAAGATTTCTTCTAAAGATTATGAAAAGTTCGGACTTAGTGGAATAAGTTTAATCATAGAGGATTTGTACGTTGCGAGAATAATGTTGTCAAACCTTCGTCTCTTAATCTTATTGAAGTTGTTTCCCTATCTCACATACCTTAAATAAAACTCAATTTATCGGCGCTGCCATACGATAGCAACGTTGTAATTATCATTTGCTTAGAAAGTCTATTTAGCCCTTTGCATCGATCAGTCGCCAACTAACCAACAAGAATACTTTTTTAACATATAACTAGTAATTCATGTTTGCTCTGCCACTTTATTTAAGCATGTCTATATTGTAGTGTCACAGTAGTTTACCGACTCGCTTCTTAAGCCCTCGGTTGTAGGTTCAAAACCTACAACCTACAACTATATGCTTGTATTACTTTGAAAGAGTAATATTTATCTACTTTCTAAGACGCCACTGACTATCATGAGGAATCTTAAATCTAATGGTCTGAAATCGCCAACATGCAGTGAGCAACCATGTTGATCAATTCTCGTTCATCCTCTCTATAAGAAGAAATTTTGCCCTGCAGTGGAATAGTTACAGGCTAATATATTATGCCGTATGGTGCTGGCTCAGAATACCACCACCCCATTTCCTCCCGTGGGTGTCGTAAAAGTCGACTAAGGGATTAGCCGGGGGCATTGCTGCCCTTCGAGTACATTAATAACTCAACTGCGATCGCCAACCCGTCTGCCAAGCGTAGCGATTATGGCAAAACCCCCCTAATGAGCCCCCAATAATCAAACTATCGAAGCATAATAGTAGTTTATGAAACTGTTGCATAATGAAGGGCAATAAAACTTAAATGTGTGTATAAAAACAGAGCCGTAGGGGAGGTTCTTAATAGTATCACATGAGTGTTTTAATACCTAGGTAGGTGCAGTTTCATACACCACCACTGGGGTTGAACCTACTAAATAAAATTCCATTAGAAGAAAAAAATATGGATTACCTTGGTGATATTACTGCTTGGATTTGCCCTGTTATCGTAATGAAAAAAAAAAGTATTATTATATTATTTTGTTAGAGAAAAAGTGTTATGTTATGATTCTATTTTTAAATTTCGGTACTGTGTTTTTTAGGTATATCAATATAAACTCATTTTGAATTTTATAATTCGAATTTTACGATATGAAGGTAGATAAACAAATGTTATTTATGCCTTTTCAATGTGAGCATCGTGTACTAAGTTTAGTTTCCAGTACTGAACGTTACCCTACATTACACTAACATTTATGTATTTTCTGTTACACGTGAAATGTTTGGACTTTAAAAGAGACCTTTATCCCTAAGTTTGTTTCACGGTTTCTTCTAGAACACAGTTGAGGTACGCAGGCACAAACTTGTTTTATCAAATTAAGTGAAACAGTTTAAGAAGACGTATTTATAGAGCAAACAATAAAACAAAACAATATGTGCATCCAAGATTTAATTTCTGTAAACTCACTTGCATTTTTACAATAGCGTACAGCAGCATATACCTGTGTAAATTGCTGCGAGATATGATTTGTATATTTACTTCTGTAATCCAAAAGGGATTTTGATGTTTGTTCTACAATTTTTTTCAGCTCTATTTTAAATTCTAGAATATGGTCTCCATCACCACCATCAGAATCATCACAAATAGAAGGTGAACAATAAGCAGCTGGCCCTTTACAGAGTCCTCGTATCAGCAAACGTTTTGAATTCAAGTATGAACAATCGTTTGAAAATCTGGTAGCAACGTCATCCGTTCATCCAAGATAATGAAAAGGTGGGACATGTTGAACACTGAATAAATAACGAGAAAACATATTGGCGGTCTTATCGAATTTGTAAAAAGATTAGATACTGTTAAATGAGCTTGGACTATATATATAGATACATATAAGAGTAAAAAGTTTTTTATTTCCTACAATTAGAATAGAGCGTACTTACCTGTTGGTTCCAGTATTCAAAAAAGTCCAGAATATAAGCAGCATCGTTAAAGTAAGCTAAACGTTGTGAATGAATCATTGGAACGGATTCTATAAAAAAAGCTACACTGTGCCAAATATATAGGCTATATTTTATCAGGTGAGTACAGCCAGGGTGGGTAGTCAATTAACCATAAGACAAGTACCAGTAAATAGTCATTAGTTAATTGCCAGTTTGATTAATCATTCCATGAAGATAAACAAGCAAGAACCTCCATGGTCATCCAACTTGAAATTGATGATGGTAGAAACATAGATCAAACGTAATGCCAAAACACTTCTTAAAATGACGTTTGGTATAGATGTGGTTTGTTCTTAGTTGATGAATTAATTACTTTAAGAACTGGCCGGCTGTTGTCGCACTGTTAACAATATTTTTATTGAATCAGAAGCTACTAATATAAGTTAATTTTGATTAAATTTCCGAATTAACATAAAATCATTTAGCATACATAATTCTATATACCTTTAAATGCCTTTGAAAGACTGAAAGTCCTGCAAGCAATTTAATCAAACCGAAGGAAAGATTAGTACAAAATAGAACCATTTATTTAATAATTAGTTCCTAACAAACACTTTTACATAACATAGATTTAAAAAAAAATATTCACCTTGTTATAAAAATAAGTATATATCTCCAGGTTTAGCTCTTAGAATATGGCCAGTGAGATTATAAGACTGGTCTAATTGTTCTTTCACATCATTATTATAGGTATAAAACATCCACTGGAACGAACTCAGTACAATAATATAGCGAGCGCTTTAAATAATCGAACCACTATTTCAGAAATTGAGTGTTCTTACATAAAGAAAATGCAAAATAGCATTTTTTGTGTTTTTATTGCAAAATCTGTATATTTATGTTGCGTTATTAAAAAGCAAAAGTGTCATTTTTAAATGCGTATTTGATTTGGTATATCCATTCCACGGTATAATAAGGAATATTATTTTTCTCGTAATAAACCAAAAATATAATTTTGCAGGTTCAATCAGGACAATCTAAAACATAGGGTGATATGTACAAAGCTTTCCACAGACCTTTTTAAGAGACCTTAAATGCTCTTGCAATATCAGTTCAAAACTATAAGCCAACCTTGACTATACGATTCTAAATATCTGCCTAGAATCTCAAGACTAAAACAGAACTGTTCAATTCCTACCAAATTGTTCGGATTTCCGGCTAGATGAGAGCTCTCCCAAAGGGTTAAGCTAGTTTTGAACTTTATGTTTGTATTCAAGCGGGGAAGTTGTCATAAATATTGGAGCCTCTGCTTGTCTAACTTAGACGAACTACATCAAATTGCTTTGTTGTTGCAAAAGTTAGGCAGCTCAATATCCTGTTCCTCGTAAAGTGGACGATTATGAGCCCCCCAAGTAATTGTTTACGATAATAGGGTGTTATTTCTTTCGCTTGAATAAACTCATAATCCGTGATGATTTAATTTTGGTCGAACGATTGAACCCTCCATTTTATTTTGCATTGAGTTTACACAAAAATTCACGCTTTCGTTAAAATATCCGTACGAAGTAAAAGAGTTTTTATTTTCATTTTACGATAGCTCTTATTTTTAAAACGATTGTGAAATCACAATGGAAATCAATTTTTGATAATGTCTTTCTAGCACAAGAATTTAATAACAAATATCATAACTGGTACGTAAAGTGTAATAAATGCTTGAATATATTGGCAATATCAGAAAAGCGAGGCATCAAAAACTTCTGAAGCATTCTTTTGTTCCATTGGAAATGGAGAAACATAATCCGCATGCGATAGGTTTTCTGTGGAATGTCTTTGTGAATGGTCACGCCACAGATTTAGTGGTTCTAACGCTATCTTCCTAAAAACGAGTGACTTTTTTTCACTGTATCATCCTAATTAAATTTTATGTGTATTTAATTAATATACGAGTACATATTATATTACATCTTTAAGTACATTATACAAAATCAAATATATTATTATTCCTTTGTTTCATCTTGCTTTATTTAAGCAAGGATGGTCGACAAGCCTGAAACCAAAAAGATCACGTAACGTTTTTAAATGGTAGGTACTCTCATAATGAAGCAATTAAGTGTCATAAGATATATCTCGCTTCAGTGAATTATATAACCTTCACACGTTTATTTGATGCGCTTATTTTGTATTTTATTGTGTTATAGAATGTGTTATCTTATAGTGCATTTATGACAGATGTATGCTGATATAACTGTATAACTGTATAAAACATATACTTTCTTTATGCTAATATTCTTTCTCTTCTGTACAGTGTACTGTTTAATCCATCTACTCCCTTATACCTCAAAAAGCGCTTCGAGTTTCTTGGTGACTCTCATACGCGATTCCTAAGGTCATCTGAAAACTTAAAGTTGAAAATTCCAATACATTCAACAAGTTCTTTCGATAAATCCTTTACCACTCAAGCAGTTCGTTTGTGGAATGCATTAAAAAAAACAACCTGGAATGTTCTAATTTCTGAACATTCTAGTTTCATAGCGTCCGTGTGTGGACGCTACTTGATAACCGTTCGGTAACTATCACTGTCTATAGAACGTGACTTTTTCCGTGGTAAGACAAAAGCAGCCCCCAATGCATTTTTCACCGGAATAGATTTTACGCTAGGAAAAATTGCAAATTTCTGCAGCGCAGGGCTCCGACACGCGCGGTTGCGATGACTTGAGCAATATTCCATAGTTGATTGCTTCGCTCATTTTATACGTGAGATTCGGATCGCCTACCGTGTTTTAAGTAGTTATTATGTATGCGTTATGTTTGTCAGTAAATATAATGAATTAAATTCACATACTTGGGTACGCTTTGGTGGTAGGGACACCGATACACTCTAGCTGTCTAGAACGTTGTGTGACTTTATCAATTGCATCATAGAAATCATACAATTTCAAAATGATTACCTAAGTGGTTACTATGCTTAATATTTTTTTTTAATAAGAATCGATATATCATGAGTAGGTTGACGACACGGTTGTTGCAGTGGTTGATATAGTCGACTGCTGCGCTCCGGATCGCGGGTTTGATTCCCGCACGGAAAAACATACGATGTGAATTTCTTTATTTATGAATGTTTTCTTAAATTGGAAATAAATAGAACTATCAACAAATAGAATGCTTCCATGCTGAGCTGAGAAAAAAAACGGAAAGTTTTGTACGACACAGATTGTCGCGTATTGAGATGGTTAGTATAAAAGTATTAGACATTTTTATTCTTTCATCTTAAAAAAAAAATGTTGCCCCCCACTAGCATTTTTCCTGTGTCGTGGGTGCGTTTACAGACACAAATTCCACACACAATACACCCAGACCCTCAACAAATACCTGCCAATCATACAAATATTTGCTCCGTGCGAGAATTGAACCCGGAGCGCAGCAGCCGATTGTATCAGCCACTGCATCAACCGTGCCGTCCAGGCTTACCATCAAGCGAATGACTTGCTCGTCACGTCAGCAAGTAGTATAAAAAGTATAGTCAAAATTTCATTTAGTTGTTCAGTGTTGTTCCCGGCCAAGAATAAACCACCCCTCTCCCATGGGTATCGTAGAAGGCCACTAAGGATTGATATCAAAGACATGGGCGGCAGTATCCTCCTGCGTCATCATTTCAGCCGAATGAAGTCCACTGCTGGACACAGGCCTCCCCCAAACATCACCATAACGACCGATATGAAAGAAAGAAGAAAAGAAAGAAAAATCATTTATTTTTGCAGGTAGTTGTTCCAGGTCTGGGTGTATTGTGTGTGTAATGTATGTCTGTAAACGCACCCACGACACAGGAAAAATCCTAGTGCGGGGCAAAGGTTTTAAAAAAAAAAGAAAAAAAAGTTTAACATAAATGTGAGTAAACAATCATGTCTTGAAAACCTGAGAACACAAGAGGATAGTTTGTTGAAAATGGTCGTAAATTGCGCCAACTGTCACACTGTACTTGAAATATCTCAGCGCATTCTCTATCTAACATTCCTGCAAAGGGAATAGTTCAGTAAGATACATTATCATTATCACATCAGCCAGTACCATAAATGGCGACTGCTAGACATGGGCCTCCAAATGATATCTACAGTGAACGGCCATATGAGGATATTGCCACTATTGTCATGTTTAGCTGAAGGATTGGGGTTGCAGTGTTTTGTTATTTTAACACACAAATGGACGCTTTGGTCTTTTTGAATGCTCATTTATGCCTATTCTGTGGCGGAATTATATTACATAGTTTAAATTTATATATTTCTAACTCGAAATAGGGTATTGCTGAATAACTTATGGCAGATTGACATGATTTGAACTTTAAATCAGATAATCTTGATATGCCAAAGGCTGCTTTAGCGTATTTATTTAACACTGGACTCATCAAAATAACTCCAGATTTATAGAGTATTCAAACGTAGTTAAGGCAAATCGCAAGTGATAACAATATTGGTAAAAGTAGAAATAAAATTAAGCTTAAAAGGCTGAAAACTGATTTTGGCTTCTGGAGATGAGCGTTGATCTATACTAAAAATAAACATCAGTCAAACATAGTAATTATTGACCAAAAACTCAGACATTGTACATAAGTACGCACACATTATATTATACAAGTAGCTCAGTATGTACTTGCGTGTGGACATGAAAGCGGTTTACCACAGTTAATCAATGTCTATCAGAGAGTGGATGTAAACATAGCTATTACTAGTTTGCTCGAGTATTCATTACCTTCTTTCTGTCCAAGGGGAAGGTGACCATCTAAAATTAGATAACCTCGTATTTGTTATTTTCAACGTATCTTTTTAGCGCAATACTTTTCGCATCCTGGTATATTATGTATAAACATTTGAAAATATGCTGCTTGGGAAGATGCGTGATTTCCAATCGAAAACCTTTCTGTCCCAATGACCATCAATTCTACGAGCTATGTATCCCGACCATTGCTACTAAAGCTTACTAATCGAAAAGCATTTTAAAGGAAGAATTAATGTTGTCGACTCATTTCTTAAAGGACCAAGGATTGCATAAATCATTCAGTGCGACGTATAGAACTGAGAATTCTTTTTCAGAAACGCAGTTTATAATGTGAATATTTTTAATTATGTCCATGTGGTGTCCAGATTAAGAAATATCACCACACCATCTCCTTCCGTGGATGTCGTGAAGAGCGACTAAGGGACTTTATATCAGAGGGATGGGCAGCAGCGTCCCTTTTGTGGCACAATAGGCATATTACGCTCACCAACCCGCCTTTTTTTTATTGATGTCCAGTGGAAATTCTACATGGAACTTCCTTCACCCCGGGGAAGGGCGAAGGGGCATGCCGGACTCCTACTGGCTAAAACCACTGGAGCGGTCATCTTCGGCACCGAAGGGGGGCTCCAGGTCCTTGTAAGATCACACTAGAGCCGCCCATTGGTGCCACGCCTTTAGGCACATCTCGGAAGGCATGACTGTAAAGCGGTCACCCCCTCTAGCGGAGGGAAGGCGACTGTAAAAAGGTCGCCCCCCCCAGGCACTTCTCGGGGAGGATTGTACAGGATCCCCCCAAGTCTCGCCAAGGCACGTGACCACGTGCGCGCTACCGTCTTCCCGGGGGTCGCTCGGTGTGAGCACGCAGATTCCCCAATCACCAACCCGCCTGCCAAGCATGGTGTGTACTGGCAAATTCCCTCTAAAATGATGACATAATTGTGGAAATCTAAGGAGGCCTTGTCCAACACTGGACGTTCTCCGACTGATGTGAATTCACTCGTGCATTATGACTAATGAATGGTTAATTATTATCATTGACATGCAAATTGACATGCATCAAAGCAATCACACCAATCAATTAGCACGCTATAAAACTGTGTACAACACAACGACAACATATCGTTTACGGGATGATTATAATTGAACGAATTTAATTAATTCAACGGAAACATTTTCCAATAATCTCGCGTTGAACCATAAAATGCTTTAAAGCGCAATTTCAACTCAATTCATTTGCAACGGGTGTTCAGTAAAGTTCAATGTTGTATGAATGAATGCGTCGACATGAGTGTATAAAGAGGTATGGTGGTTCACAAAGAGGAATTTCTCCCGGTCCACATTAGCAGCGGTTTCCTGAAGCTTCGAATAAATGTGGGCAATTTGCGAGAACGTTTATCACCTAAAGAAAAGTTCTGGCGACGTCTGTAACTGCCGTAATTCCGCGCCGAAATTCGAGGGTTAATCACGTTGGCCATACATCAACGCTTTATTTAATACGTGTAACTTTGTTTGGGATTTAGTTCACACCCATCCACACGCTATTGTGTGATGTTTTTATAGCCGCTAGATACTATTTTGAGATCGCCATTGTTTGGAATAAATTATAGCCACTACGTACACAATAATTTGAAATTTAAAGCATCCAATTTGCTACATTGGCTGTCGTTTGGTCATATTTCATAACTAGCTGTGGCCCACGGTTTCACCCACCGTTTAATTTAAAAGATTATTTATAAATAAGTATTATATAATTTGTATACAATATATTGGATTTCATGGGTTATCATTTTTTATCGCGAATCTCTAATAATGTTTTCGAAAATAAATGTCACCTAAGTTATACCTTATAGCATCAGTTATCTTCTAGTGAAAGTCCCGTCAAAATCGGTCCAGCTGTTTCGGAGACTAGCCGGAACAAACAGACAGAGAGACAGATAAAAAAGAAAAAAAAATGGTATAACTACCGTACATATATATATTTTATATGCATTTAGTAAAAAGCTGTTATTTTGACATTACAAATAGATACATCAGTTTTATTTGACATCATACATCTCGGCCATTTATACGTCCACTGCCGAACAAAGGCCTCCCCCATAGATTTCCACGACTGTGTCATCATTTTGGGGGGTATTTGCCAGTACTCACCACTGTTGGCAGGCGGGTTGGTGAGCGCAGTATGGTACCGTTTCACAGAAAGGACGCTGCTGCCCATACCTCTGGTTAAGAGTCCCTTAGTCGCCTTTTACGACCTCCACGGGAGGAGATGGAGTGGCGCTATATTCTTAATCCGGACACCACACGGACAATGTATCAATTTATTTATTTGTGGTATATAGCTAGATAACGTTCATAACGAAAGCTCTGAACTTGCTGCCACATCACAACGCTCAGAAAAAAAGTATTTTCAGAATCATGCTGTATAATAAATTTAAAGAATGTCAGTTTCTAAACTACGACAGGCAGAGACAGAGATAGAAAGAAAGAGAAGACATGTTAAGCATTAACTAAGTAACACAAGTCCGATTTTAAGTTGCACACTAACTTGACGAACTCTAAATTCAGCTTTAAATTCTAGAAATAAAGCACTTAAGTTGCTCAGTCGCTAGTAAAGTCCGTACTATGTTGCGGCTGGTTGGGTTAAGTGTCCCAGGGTTAACTTCGGTTACAAGTTTCAAAGGTGATTAAACAAGAACCATCAACATGTTTGCCGGCAAACTGTGTACATCACTCGTTTTTATTACGTACCAAACGAAGTTGAGTGGTCAAAATATGACAACTACCATATGGTTTTGGCAGTGTCCTGTTATGTGTTCGGGTTAGGCAGTGTCCTGATTGGTTTTGTCTCTAAGTTTAAGCTTTTAAAGATTACAGTCGTTAGCAAGTATAAAACGGATGAAAACACAAATATCATTAACAATATCTAGATTAGCAGTACAAACTACATCGACCTTGATTTTAAAGAAGAATTCAGTTATAGTCATTTGCTTTTTTAAAGAATGCTACGCCTATAGTGGGTGAAAGTGACAGTGTACAAGTTACATCGGCCAAAATAGGCCCACCAGCAGACAAAAATATATGTATATAATGTATGTAGGTGAAGAAATTGCTTATATTTTTGTCTATTTACCGTAATTTGTAAATAGCCCGGATAATGGCAATTACGAAAAATAGAACCCAACAAAAGAAATTGAAAACTGTATTATCATTGGAGTGAGTTACCCTATACAAAATATGATATTTACTATAAATAACTGTCCATGTCCATGTCGATGTCCAGAGTCATTTGAGAAGAGGTTACACTATAATAAAAATTGGACATTTGAACACGCAATGTATCGTAAACAACGTGATTAAACGCTACGTGATTATTGTAATTATATTTTATGCTACTGCGAGCAATGATCTCATCCGTGAACTTCAGTAAAACAACAGCCGTTAAATTTATATTTACATTGCAGTTTTATGTAAAAATTAATTGTTTATTGTATTTTTACTCAAAACAACGTTAGGATAGATGAAAACAATTATTTTGTACAGAAATCAGTTAAATAAACTCGAAAAAAGGTGAAAATTCATGAAATACCGACGCAAAATCCTAACGCTGAGGGTTACAGAACCATATACTTAATCCATGGTATCAGTTTTCATTACGATGATACTTACACTCGTTATATTTATTTCACGTATTTCTGTTTTTAAATATAGCGCCAGTTACTTATTTAGAGGTAGATCACAGGTTACCTACTCATGAACAGTGACTGATAGATTTTTCTTCCAAATATTTCCTTCCTGTTATGTCACTGATAATCGTTATGTCTGGAAGGTCTTAGGTAGGTCAGGCTGGAAAATATCAAATTTTTCGTAAGATCTGGTTTTAGTAGTTCACGTGTGTAACACGGAATGTTAAATTTTTAAGTCTCTAACCCGGCTACAGATTATAAATAATATGTCGTCTGTGTTCCATAGCCACTGCGAATCTTTTTTCATAGACATTGACAGACAGCTTGTCTGTTGTCGTCAATTAATCAGTCAATCAACGAATTCGAATCCTGTAGCTCTGTAAATTGTTCTATCTTAATTACATACCATCTGTTTCTCATTACTCTATAATATTAATATTTTGGTTATTACAATATTTTAACCAACTATAATTAATTTTTATTATGTATTAATAATGTTAGAGTGTTTCCTTTGTGTTTAATTACAGGCGAGTAAACATTCTTAATTAATAATGGGTTTGTGGTTAAACGAAACCAACTCTGATATTCAATAAATAGGCTTTATCCTTGGTATCGTAAGATGGCTGATATTTAAGTGTAGAATTCCTTTGATCTTCCCATTTAATAAATAAGCCCGCTTTCTCTCTCCGTGTGGGTGCCTTTAAAGGCTGCTAAGAGATGATGCCGAAAATATGGGTGATTAAAAAAATAGGACGTCAATCCTTCTTCAAAATCCATTGAAAGGGATTTTATTGAAATTGATAAATAAGGTGTATCTACATATTTTGTTATAATTAAAATGTACCGCGTGGTATCCGTATTAAAAATATAGCGCAATACCATCTCGCCGTGGATGTTGGAAAAGGAGATCAATGGATTCTGTGTCAGAAGTATGGGGAGCTGCCTCCCTTCTGTGGAACAGCAGCCATTCTGCACTCACCAACCCGCCTGCCAAGCGTGGTGAGTATGTACTAGCGAATTCCCCCCACTAACTCTGTGGTCCATACCTTTATTCAGTGGTTGCCGTCTTTTGGCTGTTGATGATGATGATGATATATTTTGTTGTCGGTGCCAAGACACTCAACGATATTATCGATTTTTCTACAGTTCGAAATGGCCGACTTTGATGATTTGACTTTGGCCGAATTTGACGATTGTGATCAATATGTCATTCCTTCCATCATTAGATTTTCGAGACCGGTTCATTTTTGATGGGCTTATCAATATTTAGAATACTGCTTTGATTTGAAAAGGCAAAATGATAGTGGATTTGCGTTGGATAGCTAACAGTTTCAAAACTTTGTGGTTCCAAAATTTCATAAATTAATGTACGTATACTCATTCATGCCTAAGCTTCTAGAGTTCCAGGCATGTTGGTTACCAGTTTAATGTCCTGTAAAGATTTAAGTCATGAAACCGCTTCCACAGAACACAATATTTCTTCTGATCCCGAATATTGCATTAAGATTGATTGACATTTGATATCTTCGATCCACCAAGTTTCCTTGATAGATTAGGTTAGTATCCATCAATTGAGTGAAATCACCAAATATGTATAGGTAAGTAAAGAAAAAAGTAACAAGAAAATCATCCATGAATGCTACGAAAATCCCCTAATACCTCGGCCATGTAATACCCACCTCATTTGTCAAATGCGGATGAAGGATTTACCGAAATGAAAAAGAACACTTTAAGTTTGCATTTTGAAGGGCTTTGGTACCTACTATTATACTGGATATATGCTATACTTAATTTTTATTCATAGGTATCTTTCCATTTGTTCAAAAAGAACGAGATTGATTAAGAAACCAATTTAACCTAATACTACTATTACCTAACTACACATTAGATATTTTTAATGACCCACAGCAATAGCGAACTTTAAAAAAAAAGAAAAAGTCCCTTAGTCGCCTTTTACGGCATCCATGGGAGGAGGTGGAGTGGTGCTATATTCTTAATCCGGACACCATACTGATTAAGAATATAGCATTTGTAACAGACTACATTAATTAATTTAATGACATTAGACTAACCTTCATGCTCAATTTGTTTAAATGACATCAATTACTTGGTTGTTTTTTTTTTAGATATACTTCATTTACATTTGAAACTGTAAGTGCGAGGACCATGTGGATTATTATTTTATTTTGTTTGATTGATGTGATAGTTGTCTGGCAGTTTAGGTATGTCATACTCACTCAAGTGTCCTGCTGATGGTGTCGTCGTGTATCGGGTCGCTTAGTTGCCCTACAATATGGTTGAGTCAAGCGACGCTGATACACGCGTCATGCTCGTGAAAGAGTGCTGTCTGTTCGGATTGGTCATCTTAATACTGCCATGACAATTTAATGATATTTTTTTAAATATCAGGCTTGTTTAGTGTCGGCTCTTTTTAAGAAGTTTACTGTTTTCTGCTACATTGTCCTCACATTATTTATTATGTGAACGATGTAATAAAAAATACTGTAACAATTATTATGTTTTAAAAAGAGTAACCATGGAGTTTCTTGCCCGTTCTTCTTCATAGGAAATCCACATCTTGGAACGCGGCAACTAAAGTCTTGACTATTCATAAGTGCCTGCATATGGTTTCAAATGAATAAAAAATATTCTTATATTTTATCTTTTTTCTTAAACGAAACCATTACTTACTATATACACTTACAAAAACACTACCATTTACACTGTACCGTGGGTACAATTTACTGACATAAATCTCCCATGCACAAATACCTGGATAATCTCCAGATAGTTGTTTCGGGTCTAGAACCGGCCTCCAAGAGAAGCGGCCTGCGGGCGACGAACTAAGGGCAGTCCATCGCCTGAACAGAAACAGGCCCGAGACGGTTGCGCGTGTGTTCTGCGCGTGATGGTGTATGCGGCTAGCCAGGTCGCACAGAGACGGGACCCGTCAATCAGTTACGGGCCGACACCTGCCGCGGGTACGGTCTAATAGTGACATGGCGAACACCTCACCCCCAGCCAGAGGTAAGTGGAAGAACACCGTGGGGTTTTAGCTGGTAAGTGTCCGGCATGGCCCTCCGGCTTGGGAGGGGCGAAGGGGCATGCCGGAATAGGAAATCCACTAAAAATCTGGATCCGAAACAGCTACCTGCAGATCATATAAATATTTGTTCCGTACGGAAATCGAACCCGCAACAAGTAGCACAGAAAATTAGTTGCTTGCCTACTGCGTCGACCATGCAGATTATTTTTAGGAACCGCTTCCGAGGACCTACCTCAAACATTGGTAGCTTTTTGTAAAGACTGACGAAAATAAATTATGTACAGGATATTTGTCTCCAAACTTTCGAGGACTAAGCTAATATACTATTATGCTACACAATCAACATCCCAATATCAATCTAAAATCGATAGTGGAAGTATTTACCATCGCATGGCAAAGTACACCCTCACGTTTCGCTGACACTGCGTTCACTTCGGCGCAGCTAGAAAATTTACAATATTTCCTCTACAAAATCAATTTTCGCCGATAGAGTGTTAGCCGTGAGCTCCTGTCTTCTCATCTGTGAAAAAAGTCACGTATTATGTACGTTGAACGGCATCTAAAAGAATAATAGTCTCATAAGATAGGTGATCATGATCACGCGTCGTACGCTTTAAAGTAAACAAGCACCGTGCTACCGACAGCTAAACGTACCTGTCCAATCTTTATATAAAATCGTTTTCACCTTCGCGTTAATTTACTGAAATCAAAAATGTTTGATTACCAAAGGGATTTTGATTAAGGTTGGACATTCGCAATCATAGGCCTGGTTTTGATAAGCTAAAATGATTATGATGACGTCATCCGCGGCGCGATCCCTTTGAGAGCTGATTCGATGGCGGTCTCTCATTTGTGTTATAAAATACGGAGATTTATGTGGCGCTATTATTTGGCGATACATTTTTAGGCGTCGAATCGTTTCGCGGTGGACACTCCTGCACCGATATTTCAGTAATAAATCATCCGTGGTTTGAGTTTGATGGTATTTGAAAAAGAACGTAAATATATAAAATCCATCCTATACAAGTTGGTTTGGATAAAAAAATGGAAGGCAATAAGGACGTCGACATTACGTTGTGAGAGAAAACATAGATACAAACTTTGGTTTGCGCCTACAAACAAGTTGTTTGTTATCTGATTAGTTGACTATTAGTTGTGACATTGCCTACATGTCATGTTCGTCGGACAAGTTTTGTTAGCTTTATTGACACTTATCATTCGTTGTTCAGGTTTTATTGTTGGTGTAATAAAGTAATTTCGGATTTTCTTTTACATCGTTCTTACATCAGTATTGTTGATCGTATCAGAAACTAAATCTTGTGGTCGAAGACAATATGTCTGAGACGGAAATAATGAATTCAGTGTTCTTTCTTTCTTTATCGTATGGTTAGTAGCCAACCTTTGAGAGGTCAGACTTGTTCAAGCCGCCTAAGGCCGCCAACTTGGCTTAACGACTGCCGTATGATGACAACCGCGACCGACGATTGTACGTGCCCTCCGAAGCACAGAGACGCCCAACTCAAATACCACTTTGCGGTCACCCATCCATGGACTGACCACGCCAAGCGTTGCCGCTTAACCTCACGGATCATTTAACGATCAATGTGAGCAGCTAGCTTTGAGCGTCTCAAATTCACTGGTAGTGCAGTGGGCGACATTAAAGTTCTAAGTATTTCACTTTCCATATTAATTACGAGTAAGCATCGATGTTTTTCAGGTGAAGGGTAAGAACAGTCGCTGAAATTACAGGAACACAAGTCATTCCAATTTGTCTTAGGTTGCGATTGAATGCGGTTGCTACATCAGACCATGTGACGGGTTAATACCTGCCGGGGGTGTGGCCTTATGCCTAACCCAGGAATACCGCACCCCCAGGTATAGGTAAATAAGAAAGGTACACCTTGGGGTTTAAGTCAGTAAGAGTCCGGTACACCCCTCCGTCTCTCCCAGGGTGGAGGAAGTCCATGATGATTTCTCCACGGCAAATAAGGTATCTATCTTTACGATGTTTTTTCTTCAATGTTATAGTCAGTGGTTTCTTACACTGACCCAGAGAGTACAGAATATGACACGGAAAATGTCACATTTGTACATGCTTGGTTTTGTAATAACAACCTAAGCTTAAGAAGCGAGTCCGGAAACCTCCGGACCCCGATTCTTCATCATATCGGCCATACAATGTCCACTACTGAACAAAGGCCTCCCCCATAGATTTCCACAACTGTGTCATCATATTGGGGGGAATTTGCCAGTACTCACCACGCTTGGCAGGTGGGTTGGTGAGCGCAGAATGGCTACTGTTCCACAGAAAGGACGCTGCTGCCCATCCCTCTGGTTTAGACTCCCTTAGTCGCCTTTTACGACCTCCACGGGAGGAGATGGACTGGTGCTATATTCTTAATCAGGACACCACACGGATAATTATATTTTTTGTGTGCAATGTTTTGTATGTTCTAATGTAATTATTTTAAACTTACCCACATAACTTAAAGCTCCATTTAATGTAATTTAAAATTTACCTACTTACAATAATTAATTAAGTTTACTTTGTAATTGATACTGTCGCTCCGACGCTTGAACGCATATAATTTTTTTTTAAGTTCAATCTTGTGTTTCTCAGACAAATGAATGTTATATTCTTATGAGAAATAAATATCTTAAACCAGATGTTAATGATATTCCGATAAAGTGTGTTTCATATCATCACATCATCATCATTTATCTCCCCCATAGATTTCTACAACGATGGTTCTGGGCTGGGTGAGCTCATGGGGGTTTTGCCATAATTGCCACCCTTGACAGGCGAGTTGGTGATCGCAATTGAGTTGTTGATGTACTCGTAGGACGCTGCTTCCAATCCTCCAGCTAATCCCATATTCGCCTTTTACGACACCCACGGGATGAGATGGGGTGGTGCTATTATTAGCCGGCAACACATGGAATACCTACATAATAAGAAAATACAAATTACCTGTGAATTTAATTTATATCTCTGACACATTCGTTCTAAAATGATAAAATAGATTTATTTTTCGATTTTTCTGTGCGTCATCTAAACTTTTGAAACAGGCATTTATATTGACAGAGATTGATGAAAATGTCAAAATACAGCCATAACGAGATTTAAATTCTTTGCGCTTCTAGAATTTAACTGACATCAAACTGACATGTATCTATCAGTTTGCTTATTGCTCTTGAAAATAATTGAACTGGTTTTAACCTGGTAATTTAATATAACCTTAGATGAATTAGATAAATATTTTTATCCATATAAACCATATAAAGGCACTTATGAATCGTCAGGACTTTAGTTGCCGCGTTCGAAGGTGTAGCTTTTCTATGGAGAAGAATGGGCAAGAAACTCCACTTACGTTACTCTTTTTAAATCATATTAAATGTTACAATATTTTATGAGCATATTGTTGTAAAAATCAAGGTTATGTGAAAACAATGTTGGAGAAGAGTCTAGCTGCGTCAGGCTTGTTTAGTAGACTTTTTAAGAAAAAGTCTACTAAACAAGCCTGACGCAATATTTTTTAAAGTTTTCGTTCCATTGTCATGGCAGCATTTGGATGACCCGTCCCAACAGACGGCACTCGTTCACGAGCATGACGCATGCATCAGCGTCGCTTAGCTCAAACATATTGTATGGAAACTTAGCGACTATAAGCGAAAGGACTATGAAATTGGACTTCTGGAGTGGAAGGCCTAGTGACCTGAAATACAGGCTTCAACCTAGTTTAGGCACCAGTCTCCCACAGTCAATTTGTACAATAACAATATACCAATAAATACAATACATCAATAAATAAATAAATGTGGAAATGTGGAAACTATCACGTCAATAAAACAAAATAAAAAATAACTCACATGGTTCTCGCACTCCCAGTATAGTAACAAATCAAAATAAATTGAATCATCAGGCCGAATGAAGTCCACTGCTGGACACAGGCCTCCCCCGTAGATAACCACAATGACCAATATGTGTGTTGTGAGCTCATTAGGGGTTTTGCCATAATCGCCACGCTTGGCAGACGGGTTGGCGATCGCAGTTGAGCTGTTAATGTACTCGAAGGACGCTGCTGCCCATCCTCCAGCTAATCCGTTAGTCGACTTTTACGACACCCATGGGAGGAGATGGGGTGGTGGTATTCTGAGCCGGCACCACACGGCTAAATAATCTATAAAATTAAATAAATTGAAGATATAAAAATAAACAAACAAGTCATTAAAATCATTTAAGCAAATATAGAATAATCGAATGTCATTGTATTTATTTATATAATCCGTTATAGGTAATAATGACGTAATTGAAATATCAACATAAAAAATGGCAGTTGTATTTGATAACTACATCAAAACCAAGAATGTCAATATAAGCCTATGAAAATTAATAGCTTAATACCAAGCATTTTTGTCGTCCATATACCCTGTAATTTTATAGAAACCCTTTCCACACAGCTTCTGCTTTATTCTGCTTATTTAAGCTGAACTACTTCTCTACCTGTCTACCCTCCCTCCAGGTCGAAAGCTGGAAACGCCCGTTAATGCTTGTAAAATAGATATAAGGCACAATGGCATATCAAAGTAGATGATATAGAATATTTAATTTTACTAGCAATCATAGATGTATTTATTACAATAGATTTTTTGTCAATCGGTGAAATGAAAACATATACTATGTATTACGTCTTATCAATAAAAGGCATAAGATTTTTAGGTTTTCTTGCTTTGTTTATCAAAATACTCTACATCATCTCTTTCTTGTTATTATATCCACGGAACAATTTATCACAAAATTCCATTAACTAGGTAACATACCCAAGGATGGGAAAATTTTAATCACAAGGACACGAAGAGATTACCGATGGGTCTAACGCATTTAAAGTTCGACCCTCGAATATTATATTAGATCAAAGGGCCAAAATTAAATTCGTGCCCTTACTATTGATAGCAGAGGACTTCCCTATGAATATTATGTATGCATAAATTTGATTATCCCTGTTGAACGTACGCATAATTTTGTAACTTATACGCAATTTGGGACTACGAAACTTTTATCTTAGGTCGCGTTACGAACTTTAGAAATTATTGGACTGGTATAAGCATTATATAATGTTTTATAATTTATGGAAGGCGAAAGACTGGAACGTCTACTTAAACATTTAACACTGACTAACTGACAGTTTAACCGGTGGGTCTAGAAGAATGAAATTTGGCACAGGAGTTTCTCATAAAACGTAGGTTATCAATAATAAAAATTGTATAATTATCCATTATAATAAAACACTTTTAAACGGATTCTATCGCGTATATTTTAGATTTTTGTTTTTCCTGACGTTTCGAACACTTTGCAGGGTTCGTGGTCGCAGGATGACTAAGGTGACAGGCGCGGTTACAGATTTTAAAAAGTTATTTTATTTTATCTACCGTACAATTATAATCAAAATTATTTCGATGCACGCAGTAATCACTCACAGTGTTTTGATGTTTTTTAGTGTGGTATTTGGTTTGGGACTTTATTATTTTAATAACAGGATTGCAAACTGATGATACTTGCCAGCCATCTTCTCTATTAAAATTAGGATGTTTTTTAATTTCAATAGCCTCACGTAACATTCATGGTACATATCGGTTCTCTTTCGCGAGGACTTGAGGTTGATCGAATCACTTTGTCAGCCATATAAAAGACCTTGAACTAGCTGAAAGTGAAGTGATGGTCAGTTTTGATGTGCAGTCGTTACTCACCAACTTACCAGTAAAGGACTGCATGGATGTTTTTAATAAACGGTTAAGTGAGCATGACATGCCTCTTCAATATGCAGAGTTACTTGAATACTGCCTTACCAATGGCTACCTTTTGTGGGACAATGAGTTTTACCTGCAAACTGACGGTGTGGCCATGGGTTCACCGGTCTCTCCTGTAGTCGCCGATATTTTCATGAAGGACTTTGAGGAGAGGACACTGATGACAGCCCCGGCTATACCGAAGATGTTCAAACGGTACGTAGATGACACTTTTACCATCTTGCCTCACAATAGGGTGACTGCATTTTTAAAACACCTAAATTCAATACATGGTAAAATTCAGTTTGTCGCCCACCAGTTTGGAATCCTGTGATTAAAATAATAAAGTCCCAAACTAAATACCACACTAAAAAACATCAAGACACTGTGAGTGATTACTGCGTGCATCGAAATATTTTTGATTATAATTGTACGGTAGATAAAATAAAAAAACTTTTTAAAATCTGTAATGACGCCTGTTACCTTAGTCATCCTGCGACCACGAACCCTGCAAAGTGTTCGAAACGTCAGGAAAAACAAAAATCTAAAATATACGCAATAGAATCTGTTTAAAAGTTATTTATTATAATGTGTAAGACTCGCGAAAACCTAAGACATTATTATGTATAATTATATTTGAAAATTCACCCACTGATGAGGTTAAATAGGACACACGGCTAATAACTTATGAATTCTAGAATAACTTATAATGTATAAATTGATGACTGTGCAATGATTGTTCGAGGAATATCTATAGATTATTTTATTTTTAAACTAGGTTTCAAATCACACCAAATCTAGATTATTCGTCCATTCTTTTTATTCATATTTTTATTTTATACTAACCATAAATCTTTGTAAAAGGACATAGTTAAGAACGGGCAATGGATTAAAGATACAATACATGCATCCTATACAATCATTTCTAGTTTTTTACTACTTTAATATTAATTATTACAATCGAACGGACACTTCACAATCTCATTATGATTTTAAAAATTGTTATAATGACTTTATCTTCGATCATATTCCCCAGCGCCATATTTGGATGAATAAAAAATATAGTCCATAACCTACGTACATAAATACAGCTTATCAAGTTAAACAAATTTCCAGTTATACCTGTCATCCTAATACGAGCATTACGTATGATAAAAATAGAAAGCACTAACCGTTCGCGCACGTCTTGAATCGTTGCGCGCCTACAGCTATATTTACCTGAAACCATCTGGTTAACACACGACGCTAACAATATTAACAGAAAGTGAATTGTTACTTTATTACGAAACGGTGCCATTCAATTATTTTGCTGTAACCAATGCTCTATAGACATCTCTTTTTTTCATATGACGTTGCACATGTGCTCGTAAGAGGTAGTAATACATTTTTTGTTTATGCTTAATACTATCCGTCTATAGATACTTGGTCTTAGGGACGAATACAATAATTCGCGCTTTCAGCGCCTGGTCCATGGTTAATATTGTTGTTGCAAACAGATGTATTAACGCCAAAACGACAGAAAGCACCGACTCAATGAATGGGCGAGATTATTACGAGTGACATCGAATCTAACCAAAGCGTTTTTATTTTGTTAAATTATGCATTTTGATTTCCCCAAATAAATAATTAATTCAATTATTATTACAATTGTGTAGATAACAGGTTACTCACTACTATAATATAATTTCTGAAGTTTTCCTTTACATCTGCAGAGCCTTACTAATTTCGCGTCAAAATACTAGAATGTTCGTGGCTCCATATTCTGATCAAGCAGATGCAGATATTGCCCGATAGTAATAGGTAGTAGTAAAGTAGTAAACATTTATACACTGTAGTCTGTCGGTTTACAAAGATAATATTGTCGACAACACTAGTCAGACAAGTAAGTAATATTAATTCGTGAAAGACTATTTGACGGCACGGTTGGTACAGTGGCCGATACAGTGGGTCGCTGCGCCTGGGGTCATGGGTACGATTCCCGCACGGAACAAATATTTGTATGATCTGAAGGGTAGTTGTTCCGGGTCTGGGGTATTGTGTGTGGAATTTGTGTCTGTAAACGCACCCACTACACAGGAGAAATCCCACGTTTTTTTTAAAGATAAAGAAAGATAAACAATTTAACTTTTTTCCTTGCTTACCTAGATCTGACTGAATTAAACCAACCACTCATAGGTAAAAGCTAATCATATTTTTTTTTTACATTCTAGCGTTCATTATAGATAGTTTATATTGTGATGTGTATGTGATGAATACTTAAATGTCTAATATCCTAAAAATAACTTCAAAATTTGGAAGGTTTTTTTTAAAACTAGTCGTCATTAAGAACACAAAGTAATTTTACGTACCTGTTGGTTCTTAGGGCAACAATGCATGGCCGCAGAGCAATGTCCGTTGAAGTTATTGCCTAATGATTATTTTTATCAAATAAATAAAAGACAATGGAATATACTTTATCGGCTGAAATTGATGCCGATATTGTTTCCCAGTAAAAAAAGTGTTAAGTTATGTTTGTTAATGTGTAAGAGAAGCAGCTAATAAACACTTTAATGCACGTGGTGATAGTGGTCCTAAGACCCGTCATGGCTTGGTAACCTTAATTTTCGGCTGGCGTACTCTTGGGCCAAGGGTGTTTTGGAAAGTATCTCTGTTCCATATGCTTTATTCCCAGTTCTTCGGCTCCAGTTCCGTTCCCACTGATGACACATGGGGGTGTGGTAATTTGTCATATATTATGATACTTGTTTCTCTTTTTTACGAATCCGCTGGTGACAACTGGGAATAAATTGACTGGTAAGAGACATCCTACTTAACAATTTCCGGCCTTCACGAGTTGTGATGGTGGCAGATTTGGGGCAGTCCATCGCCCATCAGAGACAGGCATGGGAGGGGAGCGCGTCATTTCCCCGCAAATGTAGTTTTAAATGTATTTATGTTTTATTGTCTCCTCCGAGATACCCCTCCACCTTTCCCAGGTAAAGGGCAAGCATGAAGATTTCTCCACGATAAAAACTGCTAATAATAACTTTTATCACTTCATCGTATCATTTGTTTAAAAGTGAGTGTCAAGCGCAGCTAGTAAACTTAAGAGTTCTAAAGTAACATGTCATGGAGGGCATGCGGTGCTGGAAGTAGGATAAAACAGACCACCGCTCTCTTCCCATGGGTATCATAAAAGACAAGCACTCTGAACAAAGGCCTTCCCCATGGATTTCTAAAATTGTGTTTTCATTTTGGGGGAACTTTTCCAGTACTCACCCCGCTTGGCAGGCGGGTTGGTGAGCGCAGAATGGCTAATGTTCCACAGAAGGGACGCTGTTCGCCTTTTGCGACATCCATGGATAGAATAGACGGAGTGGTGCTATAGTGTTAAACCGAACACCACACAGCTTTATAATAAGGATTAAGGCACTAAGGATTTATATCAAGATTATGAGTGAGTTCTCGGGGAGTGTGTTAATAGCAACATATTGCGGTCATCAATCCACCAAGTTGACCGTTCAATAAAGTGGTTATTGAGAGGCTTATGCTTGACAGCGAACGTTCACGAGCGGTTATGGTGCGCCATCCGCATGCTCATTTATTGATTGAATCTGTCATTACTGTTGATTAAATCACACACATAATTATTTTTAGTGTTAATCGTTTATTTAAGTTTACCGATCGCAAGGTTCTGTTGGTACCTAGACTTCCATTTGTTGTTTGTTAATTATATGTTTTTCAAGAAGTTCCGTGAGGGATCAGTGAAGTCAGTAATAAATCAAGCTCCCGTCAATGTTCAATAGGTCCTCTAAGTCCATATTATTTTGCGCCAGCTTTACTGAACCATGATACGATCCCAACGCGAACGGTTGTAATTTCACGTCTGGGATGTTTCTTTTCGCTTTTTGTTTGTAATGTAAATTTTCCTCATTCTGTTGAGAACTTCGCCGGAATCTTTCCTTTTGTATCGATATAGTGTCAGATACTAAGAGATTTAATAAAGATGACTGTTTGCCACTCATAACCGTGTATATTTTCAATTTGTCTGTTTCACGGTGAATTAGATGATTACACGCTGGGTATTGAGGTACGAGGATTACATTCGTTCTGCCATTAAAGAATTGGTTAGATTAACTTTATCAGTGACTTTAAATCGATTAACTGAAAAACCAACTAGAGAATTAACCGAATATTTCAAGACATCATATTTTTGAAGCATAGATCTAATTGATAAGAATACCAAATAGCTTTGTGATGATATTCTTTGTTATCGGTACGTTTGTATATATTTTAATGTTATGTAATTGTGTAGCAACAGAAACAGATGCAATAGAATCGTTTCAATTATATAAAAATAAATATCACAGAGTGTATGAAGATGAAAAAAGTGAACAGAAAGGGTTCAGTAATTACGTAAACAATATGCAAAAAGTAATCGAACTTAATGCTAATAATACTGGCAGACTTACTGCTTATATGTTGAACAAATACGCGGATCTCAACCCTGAGGAAATAAGTGAACATTATGCTATAAATATAAAACCATGTGAGTTGTCTTTTAAAAATATATTTGTTTTTCATTATTACTTTATTAGTCAGTATACTTTAGAACAACAACTACTACTACTACTATTAGTAATGAACTATCGTACTACTGTCTACTAATGAAGTATCGCAAAGTAATATCTTAGATTTTCGCGATAATTACACATTATTATAAAACACTTTTAAACGGATTCTTTCGCGTATATTTTAGATTTTGATTTTCCTGACGTTTCGAATACTTTGCAGCATTCGTGGTCGCAGGATGACTAAGGTGTCATTACAGATTTTAAAAAGTTATTTTATTTTATCTACCGTACAATTTTAATAAAAACATTGTTTTGATGCACGCAGTAATCACTCACAGTGTCATGATGTTTCTGAGTGCGGTATCTTGTTTGCCATCCTGCAATCACGAATGCTGCAAAGTATTCGAAACGTCAGGAAAATCAAAAATAAAAAATATTCGCGATAGAATTAGTTTAAAAGTGTTTTATTAGAACTATCGCAAGTCAATTGCTTTGTAAAAGAATGAGTGGCAGTAAATAATCCATTACCATCGTTTCAGCCAAAATACGTCTATTGCTGGACATAAGTCTCACCCAAAGATCACTACAATGACCGGTCTGGGTTTGCGTTGTGAACTCATTTGAGGTCTTGCCATTTTTTTAAATAACATTGCTCCACACTAGTATTTCCCCCGTATCATTGGTGGTTACAGACACACAATACACCCAGACGCGGAACCTGCAGACTCTACAAATATTTGTGGCAGCTGACTGTATCAGCTACTGCACCAAAAACACGCTTGGCAGCCAGATTAGCGATCACAGTTGAGTTGTAATAAATGCACTGCTGCCTAACCTTTGGCTAAACCTATAGTCGCTTTTTACGTTAAACACTGGATGAGATGAGGTGGTGCTATTCTAAGCTGGCATCACAAGGCCCAGTATAATATTTTAAGAGAGTAATGGGCATAGTTATCTTTTACACAAATAATGGTATTTATTTGTGTGATGAAAATAACTAGTATATAGTGGTTATCTTCCTAATATAAGGAGCGTTATCTTGCAAGGGCAGAATATGAGTCCTTTCTTACGTTATATCGGAACCTCCCAAGATCTTTTAATATTTTTTACACAAAAATAATCTTTAAATAAAATAGTAAAATAGAGCCCAGATCTAGCTACCTTTTATTAATGTGATGATAGTACATTCAGCGGTCCACTGCAAGACAGGCCTTCTTCAACTTACTTTTCAGTGACTCTTCGTCAGCCTTCCACGTTCAGTCAATTCCAACTGCCTTCAATGAGAAGATAAGTATTGATACCTAATTTATTGCAGATGATAACAATATTAATGGCACAAAAACCACAAATGAGAGGCAAGGAGTACCAACATTTATAGAAGACATGAAGCTTTATGATCTAACTAATTTAGAAAAGTTGTATGAGGAATGGAAAGACAAATGGGGAAAATCAAATTATACTAAAAAGTATGATCGCATAGTCCACTATTATCGGTTTATAAAAACTGTGGCAGACACCAATAAGAAAATATTTGAGGGTCAAGATGTATCGCTTGGTGCAGACGCTGATACTGTGAAAGAACCCGAGGAATATTTTTATGGATAAATTAATGAACATAATGTTTTATTTCAATCAGAATGTCTTAAGACTATTTTCGGGAATATCATATTAGAAATATAGGACTATATTTAACTATACTTACTATATACTTTTACTATATTTACCAACTATATTAGTTTAAAAAAGTATATGTCCTTGTTGGAAACTGTAACTCTAATATTCTCAACGTTTAGCGACGGATCTATCCTAGATCTAGTTCAGGCGTGTTAGATCTAGGTACCGAGGCGGTTGTTACCCCGGCGCCGTCTCATACTTCTCCGTGCGGGATCGGCCCTCTCCCGACCCTGCTCTGCATTCTCCTTCTGGAGCCTGACGCTCTCGCAAAAGACCACTGCACTCCAATTTTCATGCTCTGCCAACATAGCATAGAGATCTTGCTTAAATTATCGACAAGGATGCGCCGCTCGGCAGCCCACACAGGGCACGCCTCGAGCATGTGCTACACGGCATCCTGGTCGCTTCTACAATGGTGGTACTGTGCCATAGCTGCGCGTCCTATTCTGTGCAGGTACGCACCGAAATAACCGTGACTGATGAAGGCGGTTTAGGCGGTAGGTGAAGCGCTCGCTCCTTCTTAGCCAGGCTCCGATGAGCAGCAGGATGGCCTCGACGCGCTTGGCCGTGAACTGCAACCATAGGCGATATCGCCACATCTCAAGTGCGCTCAGCAAACCGCTTGCCAAGCGTAGTGAGTACTGACAAATTCCCGCTATACTGATGACACAATTGTGAAAATCTATGGGCCTTTGTGCAGCAGTGGATACCTTTTGGCTGATATGATTTGACCTTTATAAATAATACATTACTTCTAGCGCTAAAAGCTTATTTGCTCATGATAGAACTCATAAACAAGATGATATATACGTTTGAAACTAAAAATTTTCCCACTGTACACCAACCTAGAATAATGCATAACAGCACGTTTCACTTTAAGCTGTCTGAAATGGAAACAAGGAAGTAACATACGATACGTCTACCCCTATTTTCTCAGTCCACGGATTTAAAGGAGTATGAGACTGAACGCGGGCACCGTTCTGCGGACTTTTTACAGAAACGACGCCGCGTAAACAAGGATTATGTTGTTCTGTCGTGTTTTACTTGCAATATGTTTGGGTAAGGTAGCCCTGATAATGTAGACTAATCTTCAATTATTATTTAACGAGGTTTCACACTGGAATGTTTCCTGTTTCGTGGGTACAGTTTACACACATTAATGTCACATGAACAAACACCCGGAAGAGAAACAACAACAAGCAAATATTTGGATGATCTATAGATGTAGATCATACAACCATTACACATGATATACATATGACCGCTTTGTCACGAAAGAGTGGCTAAGGGTGCACCAGAATACTGCAGTCACATAATTGACCGGCACGGTTTGTGCAGTGGCTGATAAGCTGGCTGCTGACCTCCGGGTCGTGGGTTTTATTCCCACACGGAATAAATATTTGTATGACCTGCAGGTAGTTGTTCCAGGTCTGGGTGTATTGGATGTGGAATTTATGTCTGTAAATGTATACACAACACAGGAAAAACACTAGTGCGGGGCAACGATAAAAAAAATAAAAAATTGTTCGAAGTTTTGAAGATTTATTTGACATGGTACATAATACATGTAGTACTTGTGTTACCTAGCAATTATATGATACTGCTGAGTTATAATAATTTTGTGTAGGCAATGACGGCAAGAATCTAGATACAGCTCATTAATTTATGTCAAGTCTAAGTCTCCTAAAGCATAATATAAATAAATAATATTATGACCTGAGGTAAACGCCCCAAGCTAGGCCAGTATAGACGTAGTTAGCGTCCTTTTGTGTGTTTAAAATAATATACTACGATCGCCAATCCGTCTCTCACAAGTGGTGATTATGACAATATGCCCGATGTAACGGCAAATTTTTTGAATCCGTATCCCACACAAATTTTCTCTTGTATCGTGGGTACAGATTACAGACATAAATCTCACATGCACAAACATCTTCTTTTTTATTGATCGCCCGGTGGAATTTCACATTGTACTTACTCCAGCCCGGGGAAGGGCAGACGGGGGTACCGTATTCCTACCAGCTAAACCACCGGAGCGGTCATCTTCGACACCGAAGGGTAGCTTCAGGTCCTTGTACGATCTTAGAGCTGCCCATCGGTGCCACGCCTTTAGGCACATCTTGGAGGAGATGGCTGTAAAGCAGTCCCCTCTAGCGGAGGGAATGTGACTGTTAAAAGACCGCCCCCAGGCACTTCTCGGGAGGATTGTAAAGGATCCCGCAAGCCTCGCTATGCGTTGTGCTGTGTGCATGGCGGCACGTGACCACGAGCACACCACTGTCTTCCCTGGAGTCGCTTGGTATGAACATGCAGACTCCCAAATCTGCGTGCCCATTCACAAACACTTAGGCTAGAAGAAACAACTATCTGTAGATCATACAAATATTTGTGTTCGCAGAAAGCTAATTGCTTAGCCGCCTACACATATTGTGTGTATACACACACACCACACACACACACCTTTATACAACTTTGTTTTATTCCTACAATGTTGTTATTGGAAGAGACGTATTGGGATTTAGAAAGTTACAAACGTATCTAAATCATTCACAACGGAAAGACATGCACATCCTCGTCGGCGTTATCGGTCGCAGAAAAATCTAGTTCGGGATTGAACACAAACTGAAGACATCCGTCTGCCCCTTGAGGATATTTTAGAACCTGCTTAACCAATAATAAACGAGGCGTGAATTTGATGTATGGTCGTTAGATGGTATTAAATTAAAGGTCGTTAAATTTAGACATCCACGATAAAATGTTATAAAATGTTTTTATTTGGTAACTAATTCAATTAATTGGTAATTTATGAAATATACGCACAGCACATCAGTCAGAAAACAAGTCTTTAAAACAAAAATTGCTAAGTGATTTCTGATATAAATCGATAGATTAAATTCAACATAAAAATAATAGTTTTCACCAATTATAGCTATTTTAAGATCTTATAATCCTATCCGAAAATCGGCGCGGTGACTTCGTTGTAGCTTGTGCTAAGGTAGCATCCATTCTTGGTTTTGCATTGAGAAATATAACGTTAATTTATGTGTAATGAAAAATAATAATTCTTTATAGTAATATTAATTTACAATTAGCTAATTATTTTTTTGGATTCATGTGCGGATCAGCATTTGAAATCATCGTGAGAAAACCAGCAAACCTGGGAGGGCTCTAACAAAAGTTCTCAATGGTATGTGTAGTCCGCCGACCCGCACTAGGCCAGTGTGGTGGACACGCCTAAGCCCCCTGCCGTCAATTCATGGTGGGGGGCCTCGGGGGTCGCGGGTAAGCAGATTGGGGAGTCTGCGTGCTCACACCGAGCGACCCCCGGGAAGACGGTGGCGCACACGTGGTCACGTGCCGCCGTGTGCGCAGCACAGCGCAAAGCGAGGCTTGGGGGGATCCTTTACAATTTACTAGATTCATTTTGAAAGCAACTTGTGACTGCGATTGCAAAAATTCAGCTACCCTGCTTTTGAATCCTTCGGGCTTTTGTGCAGTAAAAACTTAGCAATTGATTGGGTAACCACAAATCAATAAAATTGACACTTTTTAACAAAACTGCGACTCTCTATTTATTTATTCTATTTTTTTAATACAGATGAGGATAACGAAGATAATGTACCACTCATTAATTAGTATGTGAGTAGTTTTTTGTATTTTCCTACTTTTGCTTTTAATCAAGATATATCTTGTCCAAACACATATACAATATACAAACACATATATATAATAGTTGCTGCTTACTTAAATTTTGATAGGCAGCACCATATAAATATAGATTTGTATGTATATGACGTAGGATAATTGGACAAATCGAATCTTTGCGAAAATCCCAGGACGACTGTATAAGGCCGTATAATTGGAATCCAAGAAAGACTTTTATTCCATGTGGTGTCTGGATTCAGAATATAGCACCACTTCATCACATCCCATGGTTGTAGTAAAAGACGACCAAGGGACTTGACCCGAGGGATGGGCAGCAGCGGCCCTTCTATGGAACAGCAGCCAATATTCACTCACCAACCCACCTGCCAAGCGTGGCGAGTACTGGCAAATTCCCCTCAAAATGACGACACAACTGTGGAAATCTATGGGAGGCCTTTGTTCAGCAGTGGACGTCCTTTGGCTGATATTATGAAGAAATACTGTCGTATGTCTTGGTTGCTTTGATAATTATAACGAGGCATTTTTGCCTGAATAATTTCAAACCCTGCTGAGAACTATTCTATATAATCTTCTGTCTAAATTATTACTATAATAAAATCGTAGAGGGACAAAAACTATACAATGAATATTTTTTGAATAAAATCACTGCCCCGTGCTCCAGGAACGAGACTGATGCCAAAACTGCAATTTTTAGAATTTCTGTCTGTTTGTCTGTTTCTATGTTGGATGTTACCGCTAAAACTACACTATAGAATTCGTTGAAATTTAGCAAAAATGTCCATTACTGTCCAAAAATGGCTCTAGAATACAAATCATCACGCTTTTGTACATGGGAGGTGAGTTGTATAACAATATGTCTACAAAGTGTTGTTTTACAGTGAATAATATGAAACAATCACACAAGTGAACACATTTGTTATCAGTACGTAATAAGAATTACAATAATTAAAAACATTACCATCACGCTATACCGGAATCGAACCCGCAACCCGAACCGCAGCAGCCGACTGTATCAGCCACTACACCAACCATGCCGTCAGTGTCCGTGACTTTGTTGTTATTAAACTTCCATAAACAACTTACTAACCTTACCTACGATATTTTATTAATATCTGAAATATTTGACCAATTGCCGATTCTTACGGACCAGTGTTGATTAATTTTGTTTGATTTGGTTGTTATTGATATCGGATTCAAAAAGGAATTTTACATGCCTCCTAGAAAGAAGACGAATATCTTTCGAAGCTCCAGTGCAATGCTCTGTGCACGTTTAGTAGCTAACTGAGCCTCACGATCAACTACAGTTTTGAGAGATCAAGCTAGCCTTTGCATCTTAAAAGCCCATGAGCTTTGAAAGATATTCCTCTTTAACTGCAGATAGCAGCACGCAGTGCCAGTCGCGGTACCCGATGAATTGTCATTGGTGCCTCTCGATCACAAGATAGTACTGAAGGACATGAAGCACGTCTCGCAAGCGATCGGAAACGCCATGCTGCATCACGAGCCTTAGAGACTTACACCTAGTGTGAATCGCAATCGAGCTCGCAGAGTATGTACACTGCGACGTCTCTATACATGATCAACATCCAACGGTCATGCATGTGACCGTTCAATTAGGAAATGGCTAGCGAATTTATTTCAATTCTGAAAATGTCATAGAGCGCTTGGAAAATTCACGTTAAACTACGGTTTTCGTATTTTTTCAACTATGCGAAGAGGATCTTCTTCGTTCGCCAAATCGCGAAAGAATGGCAATATGCCGTCATATTATACGTACGAGAAGCAAAGAGGTGTGTTTGATCGACGTCAACGTGGGCGTAAAGAATATGGTTTCTCGGGAGTTATGAAAGACGCTGCATTGGGTAAGGTCTACACTGTGCATCCAAATAATGGCAAGTGCAATTTTTTGCACATTTTACTACAGACGGTACTTTTGATGGCGTTAAAATTCCCAAACATCATCCAGATTACAGAGCGCTCCATATACTTGACGGTGATAAACACTGGGACGATACTCTCGAGGTGGTCAGCGACAGTCCCAGTCGTCTGTGACATTTTATTCTCCATCATGTTGGTCTTCTAAGCACCGACAGTCAGGGTTCGACTTATTGCTGTTCACTCAGCGCAAATTATTGTGAGTGATCTTAAACACGTGTCTATATAATGGGCGGCAGTGGTGGTGTCGGCAAGCAGATCGCTCGCAATGGGCACGCTGTATGCTCACCTGAAGCACGTGATCTGTTTTCTCGGTCTATACGCTGTATGTAGGTATCTTGATATTATGAAAGTATTGTACAAAACACGACTTAAAGCCCTAATTTTAATGACAAAATGAGCGGTGTGGCTATAATGAGTGATTGGACTTAATGGATTGGTTTGGATTTGGATTAATACTGGGCGGAAAAGGCCAAGATACACTTTGTGAAAGTTATTGTTGACGACACCCAGTGCCATTTGGGAAGCATTTCCAAACAATAAACATAAGCGCATGGTTTGGCATTTGGCTGGCTGAGCTGGATGCAATATGCGGCAGGCTTATGGGTCGTATCATTCGGAAATATATCATGATCCCTCTACATCTATTACAAGTTCCTAATAAAAGCTCGGGTCATTATTGCACGTTTTCAATAGCATGATATACATTTCTAAATTACACGCGTGCGAAGCCGCGGTCAAAAGCTAGTACTATATAATATACTATCCCCGATGACCGTTCACTATAGTGATCACTGTGAGACCCATGTTCAGTAGTGGACATTTACGGACTGATGTTTGTAGTGTGTGTATACATTTAATTTGGTATCGCAAAGATTGAAAGCAATCTTAAATAATTTTGTATATAAATGACTGACCTCATTGTTTTACATTTATCACGGAACTCCAAAAGCAGATAGCTGGGAGTTATGTTTGATCCCATTCAAGTGAGCGCCGGATTGAAAGCTTTACACTGAGCGTTATTCTGCCACTACGAAATTTCTCTTGGGATGAATCTATGCTGAAATAGATGGCTTGAACAACGTACAAACGTTGTTATGCTTGTAAGTGTTTTGTTCGACTCCGACAAAATATCTAATGTTCGTGTCCCGGACTCTTATTAATGCTGAATACTGTATGGAAAAGTTCATCTACGAGTTCGATTAAACACAAAAATAAAACTTTGTCACGGAATTTAAGGTGTTTAAATAAACACGAGATCATTCGGTCTACAAATCGTAAGCGTAAAATATATTCTAGTATCTTTCCGTGATATTATTGATTTATTTACGATTAAGTTTTGCTAACAAAACTATGCAGATTTCTTCATACACACACTTGCTATTTTACTGATCAGAAAACGTTAAGGATGCCAAATATTAGTCACTATTCACACAGACGCTATAGGTAACTGACCCTTTGGTACAATGAACAAATATAAAATATTCACAAATGTATAAATTCTGGAGTTTATCATCGTCATCATATCAGCCAAAGGTGGCCATTACTGAAGAAAGCTCTCCCCCGTAGATTCACACAATCGTGTCGTCATTTTGGGGAAAATTTGCCAGTACTCACCGCGTTTGCCAGGCGGGTTGTTGAGCGCAGTCTGGCTACTGTTTCACAGAGGAGACTTTGCTGCCCAACCCTCTGGTTAAGAGTCGTTTCATTCATCGCTTTTTATGACACTGGATACTACAAGGAAAACCGAAGTATGTAGATACATCAACACTTTTTTATTGTCAGTATTTAAAACCCCGAGAACGTGTGAAAGATTTTATCAGCATATAAAAATTTCAAAGACACAATAAAGCCTACCTATTTACTGCTATAAAAACCACAGAATCACAACTTCGTAAGGATCAATAATATAGAAATTTACGGCGTCATCTTTCCGTAGAAAGGCACTAAAACCGCCGCAAGTGGTACTATCATCATATATGAGATTTCCAACTGAAATGTGTCGAATAATTCAGTTGTGTGTGTACATACAGTGGAGGCCAATAAAATAACACAGTGCAAAGGGAGGCCCGATTTCGATTCGTCTAGTTAGGTACGGTTTAACCCTGGATTTTGGGCTTTACCCACTCGAATATATACACCAACGACTTTTTTTCACTCTCCATTTCAAAAACAGCAAACAACGCTCTTCCGATAGTGTTACAAAGAGAAATTCAGTAGACTCGGGATTTAGAAAGCATTACATTTCTTTTAGTTGTGAGACTTATAAAACATTTGCTTTATCTGAGTCGCATGATCCTTGTGTTATTGAGTTCTATTTCAAATAAAATAAAAATATCATTGTGTCATTCTAACTAGGTATAATTACTAAAATTGAGATTTAAAAATATGTGTATGAATAATGATGGCTCACATATAGTTGTCAAAGGAAGCTCGCATTGGTAAACAAACATTTACTGTGTAATAAGATTTCGAATCGATCATACTAGAATTAGAATAAAAGTAAGATAGATATTATTTCAATGTTATTAGTTTTGGCTGTAATATCAATATGAGAAAACAATAACTCTTAAATGATAAATTGATTAGTTTATTCTTACGAATATTATAGTGAATGTATATATGTTAGGATTTTTGTCCAATTCTAGAGTTTTATTGGATATAGGCCCTAATAGACTCTTAAGAAAAGTCAACAGTTCAGTGCATGGTTAGGAAAAGTCGGCACTATAGAGAAGAGCCGGCAATATACTCTTTTAATAAAAATGGTATTACTATTTTGATGACACTAATATACACATTGAAACATGCCTAGTACGACGAAATTTACACATTTAAAAAGTGTAGAAGTAATTATAAAATGAAAGGTATTTTAGATGCCAGAGCTTTAAATAGTGTCATATTAAACATATTGTTAATATTAACATGTCAAAAGTATACACATAGATTATATATTACATATATATTATATATACATTTCTAAATTCTAACAAGAATGATTACAACTTTTAAATTTTGATTTGTCATTACATAAAGTTCTTGTATCTTAATCATACTCAAATGTCAGAGTGGATTCAAGTGAAATTTGTCAGCGAGGTAGCTTATGTTATGGAATAGAACATAGGATACATTTCATTGCGTAGCAAATTCATTTCAGAGTTTAAATTCGATCACTCGCGGACAAAGTCTCGAATAAAAAGCAACTCGTAGTTTAACGGCTCAAATTAATAATCAATCTAATCCAAAATCATTAGACTTAAGATTTTAACGTTGATCTGTTTTGGTGTTAGAATCACAATGAACACAAAAAACAGACAAATCCTTAATCCCAAATCCAAACATTTTGGATTAGATTGATTATTAATTTCGGCCGTTAACAAGCAAGTTATACGCTAGAGCTAACCGAAGCATTGTAATGTCTAATGATTGCCGTGTGGCTAAGAATACCACCACTTCATCTCATCTGTGGGTGTAGTAAAAGGCGACTATAGGATTAGTTCGAGGATGTGCAGCAGCGTCCTTTGATTGTATTAATTATAACTGTAATCGCCAACCCAACTGCCAAGCGTTGCAACTGGGGCAAAACCCAACAAAAACACAGATCAGTCTTTGTGGTGATTTTTGGGGGAAGCTGTGATCAGCAGTGGATTTATTTGGCTGAAATGATGATGATAATGAAGTCATACACCCGGTGGTGAGCATCATGCCTGCCCATAACAATTGTATCACTACCCACCCAGGACTGGTCCTGTGTAGCATCACACTACGCTCGTCACCTCGAGGACATTAAGTTATTTAGTCTCTTATACCCAGTAATTTCAATAGGTTCAACTCTTCTTACCGGAGCACAGTAATGTTTAAAGTTTAAACATTACTGCTTAGTGGCGAAAATCTGGCACTATAGTGTTACTTACCTAGCTGGCCTCTTGCAAAAAAAGACTTAGCACCAGTAAATGAGCAATATAAGTATTAAAAAAATAAAATGGTATCCAATGAATGCTAATAGCTGTTCTTTTTGCACGATTGGGGGATAGGCTGCTGATGTTGAGTCTTTTTTTATATTACAAAAAAGAGCAGTGCAAGCTATCTAGAACCTGAACTCTCGTGAGTCACTCCGTGAACTATTTAAGGAGATAAAAAATCTTACTCTATCATCGTTATATATATTCTAAAATATTATTTACATCCACAAAAATATAGCTAATTCTACTAAGAAAAGTGACGCGCAGCTTAAATACTCGTAACAAGAACAATCTTGTTGTACCTGACTTTAGACTTAGCAGAACCAGCAAGTCGTTTATGAGATACAGTATTAGGTTCTATAACAAAATTCCTTAGTGTTACCGATTTACCTGAAATAAGATTCAAATAATTGATTGAGCGCTTTTTAATTTCGAAATATAGTATAAATATAATAGTATAAAGCATTACATCGACGTTAGAGATATCTGGCAAACATTTCCCTCCTGCACACTGCGATCCTCTGGCGCTATAATATATTTTATAATTTTAGCATGATTAAAGTGATATTACTTTAAATAAATGCTTAACCGTTTACAAATAAATTGTAATAATACTTTTTTATTTTATATTGACATCTTGGCATTTAACTTGACCTATTTAAAATTGAAATCTATTGTTAAGATATAAATTATTTCATTTCGGCCGAATAAAGTCCACTGCTGGACACAGGCCTCCCTCAAAGATCACCACAACGACCGACATCGGTGTGTTGTGTGCTCATTGGGGGGTTTTGCCATAATCGCCACGCTTGGCAGGCGGGTTGGCGATCGCAGTTGAGTTGTTAATATATTCGAAGGACGCTGCTGCCCATCCTCCGGCTAATCCCTTAGTCGCCTTCTACGACACCCACGGGATGAGATGGGTTGGTGCTATTCGTAGCCGGCACCACATGGCACATAAATTATTTGCTTATGTTTAATATATCTTTTGATATTATTGTATATTTGATATATATGATATTATGGGATGGCTACATGAGCCATTAATGTTATATATTTAGTACTTATACTGTATCTTTTGCCTGCCAGTATAACTGATATGTCATGCTCATTAAAATGTCTTGCTGGTGGCGGCGTTGTGTATCGGGCCGTTAGATTCCCTACAAAATGGTTGAGCTAAGCGATGCTAATGCATGCGTCATGCACGAGCATGACGCATGACCGGGTGCCATCTGTCGGGACTGGTCAATCGTTAACTACCATGGAAAATAAATTATTACTATATTATTGCAGTGTAACTCTTCATTACACATGAACCTACATTATTCTCGTTATATATTATACCATAATTTGTGTCAAACAACATTCAAGTAATCCCAATTAATTTAACAGAGTATCTATGGAGTTTCTTGCAGCTCTTCTTCATAGGATCAACTAATTGGAACCGTGCAACTTAAATTCTGACGTTTCATAAGTGCCAGTAATTGGTTTATCTGAAATAAAAATATTTGTCTTTGACTTTGATACCTAATAATGTCAAAAGTATAATGCGAATATACGCCTTTCCCTATTTGAGAACCCCTAGATAATAACACAAATTTGTATAAGCTTACGATCCACCCATTTATATTATTGAATGGCTTATTCCCATTCAAAAACCACAAGGCTAATAGTCTAAATAACTGTTTTCCCATAAAAAATATTTTAAAATATTACGACCGACCATTTTTCCTAACTGCCACATCAGTAAGTGCCTCTATAATATTTTATGGACGCCAGGGGCAAACGTTAATCTTATCGTATCGATGCTTCAGTTTGATCTGCGGAAAAATAACAAGATTTCGAAAGGAAAGTGTCTTGTGTTCCCTGCTACCTTTAACCCGTTAACATTTTAAGTATGCAGTAAGAGTGAATAGGAATCGTCTGGGTACATTTGTACCATCGCCCTCGATCAGGCGAGAATCGAGATCAAGAGCAAGAGATAAAATGTTTTTCTAGATTTAATAGGGTTAAAGGTTTTTTTTATATACGACATGGTGACGAGACTAGCAATTTATTCACCTAGTGGTAAGCATCATGCTTATCCATAAAAATTGTAATGATACCCAAGATAAGTCCTGCATAACAACAAACAGCGCTCGTCACCTCGAGACATTAGTTATTTAGTCTCTTATGCCCAGTAATTTCACTAGCTACAGTGCTTTTTTAACCGGAACAAATGGCAAATGTCTGTACTCGGGTAGTACCTACCCATTTGGCCTCTTGCAATAAGAGACCACCAGTATTTAATAAACATTAAACCCATTAACCAAATAAATTTTCTGGATGTGACAATTGGCCAACATTTAATCTAGAAATACCACATTGAAAAGATAAATAAAAATAAATCTGGTCACTGTTATGCTCTATCACTTCTAGTCGAAATCTCATCTATTAGTATCGCTACGGCTTACTTTGCTATGTTTACTCATGGTTAACAATATGGTGTAATTTATTGGGGATATTCGACCGATATTCAGTCCACTTTGGTGCTACAGAAAATGTTTACGAATTATATATAATATACATTCTACTGACTCTTTGAAAACTGTTTTTAAACATAAAGGTTTTCTCATCATCACTGGTTCTATATACTAGAGTTGTGTCTGCTTGTTAAAAATAACTTGTGTATTTTGAATTAAAGTCGACTTCAAAATCCAATATTCGTAGTACATACAAATACAATTTATGTCTTCCATGTATAAATAATATGATTTATTATAAGAGTACTTATGTGACTGCAATTCGTGTATATAATCATTTACCGGTAGACATGAAAAATTTAAATGGAAAACCGTTTAAAACAGTTTAAAAAAATGGCTTATACAAAAGGTTTTTTATAATTTAAGAGTTCTTCGATTTAAAATAATTTGTAATGATTAATAATTTTAGTAATTGTAATTTTCCTAAAATACGAGCACGTCTCAGTTTAGGAGTCAGTGTGTTACTATTATATTAAGCCACTGTACAACCATCCTGGCGTGGTAATTATATATGATATTTTTGTATATTCCAATGTTATACTTTAAAGAAATAAATTATTATCTATTATCTATTATCTATCTATTAAATCCGATGGTAATTATTGAGTAATTTAATTGAATGACTGTAATTTAGGTATAAAAAATGTGATATTGCACATCCGATATGGATAAACTGTTGATTAATTTAATCGTTGTAATATCTACTTATAAGTGTGTACACACTTGAGCAATAAATTTATTCTTATTTTTATTTATTCTTTACTTTTCTTTAGTTTCTTTACTTTTCGGGAATTTGCAATGCTAAAAGGAACCGGAGCTACGGCTAGTGCTCAAGCTCACGGTAAGTTTTATCATAGACAATACCAACAACAAGATTCTCATTCCATTCGAACTACTACCGAACTCCGTATTCCTTTGGAGAAACAAAGTAGAGCGTATTTCATCAGAACTCCGATATAACTCATCACGAAGCTACTCCATAAACAAAACTTTAAAAATGTCAATATACTGCGACAGTTCCTATCCAATCTACACATACCCAAGAATTTACGATGTATAAAAAGCAAGTCGGACAGGTGTAATATTGTATGTATCGCCTTCATTTAGAGACCAGGGCACTTGACGTTTTACGGGCACTAACATTCGTATAAAGTGTACTCGTATAACCGGACCGTTCTCAGCGTGCGCCGTATCCGCTACGGGTAAATCCTACCCCTTCACGGCGGAGTCAATGCTATTTTTTTTCGCTTCTATCAGTTCGGTTCAGTTAATAATAATTTAAAATTATAATATTTTGGTCTCATTTTATTTCAGGACTTGATTCGTCAAACTGGTCTGCATATTTTGAGAGTGTCTTGGGTTGTCAAAGTTCAAATTATCAGGATCAGCATCTGTACACTTATGACATCATACAGTATACCTTACAGATATGTCAGATGACATTAGGTTTGTACGTTGGAGAGTCCTAGGCTCGCGACCGAGCTGCCTGTCACCTGTACTATTATAACTCTCAATTCAGCGAAGGCTTATAATATACGATGAATGAGAATTACATAACTGGCGGCGTGACAGCTTAGTTCAGCTGCTTGGTCACACGATAGAAATTTTGCAAAACTCAAATCTCCGATGTACTCGGAGTCACTTTGCTAACTGTACTGGAGATTGCTGAGCGATCGACAGACGTTTAGCAGCAGCCGCTGTTACACGGCCGATTTATGCAATCAGGTGGCAGCATGTTATTAGGCACGTAGTATTTTGGCTGTTCCCGTTCCGCTAATCAATGATGGGAAATGTTATCTGGAATGTCACAGGGTTTTTGTAGCACTTACTTATTTTGACACAATTTTTACCACAGTAGTAGTAATATTTTTATTCATCATCATCATCATATCGGCCATACAAAGTCCACTACTGAACAAAGGCCTCCCCCATAGATTTCCACAACTATGTCATCATATTAGGGGAAATTTGCCAGTACTCACCACGCTTGGCAGGCGGGTTGGTGAGCGGAGAATGGCTACTGTGCCACAGAAAGGACGCTGCTGCCCATCCCTCTGGGTTAGATTCCCTTAGTCGGCTTTTACGACCTCCACGGGAGGAGATGGAGTGGTGCTTTATTCTTAATCCGGACACCACACGGAGAGATTATTATTCATATAAACCTTTTACACTGTACTTATGAAAGTCAGAATTATAATAGTTGCACAGTCCGAAAGAGTTGATCGTATGGAGAAGTCAAGCCAACAAAGACTCCATGAATAATATTCTTTTCAGCTTAAAATAGTTAATATAAATGTGAAAAGGGGTAAATAAGGATGATAAAACAAATATTCATATTATCATCATATCAACGAAAAGACGGCCTCTGGTCAACAAAGGCCTCTTAAATGATGGACCGGTTACAAGCCGTATATCGTTACTTTGGTGAGAATTTCCAAGTGTGCCATGCTTGGTAGGCGGGTTGGTGATCGCAGGATGGCTGCTGATCAACGATACTGGAAGGGACGCTGATGCCCAGTACTCTGGTTTTAAAGTCCCATAATTGCCTTTTACAACATCCACTGGAGGACATGGTGTAGTGCTATTTACTTAATCTAAGAAACACACGGACAGATGTACCGTGACAATAATTAATTTGTTTTATAATACGCTTGCCATAAAGTGAAAAGCTGACCAGTCCTGACAGACAGCACTCGTTCTCAGGCATGATTCATGCATCATGGTCGGTCCATAAATATAAAAGAGAACCAACACACAACGTCAACGTCAAGCGTGCATGACATACTCATGTTCAAGCTAAGGGACTCTGCTGCCCATCCCTCTGGTTTAAGGGCCTACATCCAGCTTTTACAACACCCACGGGAGGACATGGAGTAGTGCTATATTCTTAATTCAGACATCATACGGACACATGTACAATTCCAATTAATTTGCTTTATAATATGGTTGCCATAGAAGTGAAAAGCTGAACAGTCCTGACAAACGGCACTCGTTCTCGGGCATGACTCATGCACCATGGTTCAACCCAACCATATTGTAGGGAACTTAACAAACCAACACACAACGACAACGTCAAGCAAGCTAGACCTACTCACATTGCTGGAAAAGAGGCAGGTGTATAATATACATAATACTCTGGAGCGTTTATTCTCGAGAACCCAGATCCGCGCTTCGGTGTCAAGGATGAACGCCTCGGTGGTTTTAGCCGATTAGCCCTTAGCCCTCTCTGGGGCGACGGAAGTGTATGGCAGTGTATGTTCGTTACGTTAAAAGTAGTACCTTATGTTATAATAATATTACTGGTTAAGTAGGTAATGCTCACATTTTAATTTTATTTCCAAGCCTTATTTCTCCAGTATTAATGAAAAAGGAGTTAAATCCTACGAGTATCTACATTTCCAAATATTAACACATAAAATGAATTATAAATACACGCAAATTAAATACAACATTTGGTAAAATTACTTGTGTAAATTTACTTGTACAATGACGTACACACTCTCATTGTATGGTGAACCTATGCAATGCGAGATCAGCTTCAACTGGAAATTTGTAACTTTAAATTATTATTATTATTGTCTCTATATTCACGGGTTTATATCCCCTATAAGAGAGAACCTGGTCTTTTGATAGACTTATGCGGAGACATGGGTCCAAATGCAGAGGCCCTTTAGAGAATTTAAATCCAAATCTAATGTAATTGCATCGCTGCACTATAAAAATGCAATCTCGGATTGTCCCCAGAGGTGTAAACTACAATTATAAGGTCTATTGCAGTGAGTGCTAACTGGATTGAATACTTCGAAAAACGGAAAAAGCGGCGCTTGCATTGCCAATCAAATAAAGTAGAACCTTATATATCGGAAAATACTGAGATTAAAACGAATCATTCAATTTTTTCAGATATCGACAATTGCCTGCATCCTAACACAACATAATATCAACCGATCGTACTTATTATTGATGATTGATACAGTAGTTGGTTATTTATTGTTGACTGGAATTTTTCCAGTGCTTTATATTTAACCCTTATTTATTCGTCCAACCAATTGAACGATAAAAGCTCTATGCATCCCTGATAACGATAACGAGTTAAACAAAGAATTCTTTAATGGATTGATATTTTTCGTTTTTGCTAAAGCTGTAACTAATGACTTTTTGCAACTGTTATGCAAATGTAAAGGTTACCGTGTCCATAAAAAGTTTTATATGATGTAAATTCGAAGTATGTTTCTAAAATATAAAATAATAGTGATACTAAATTTATACAAAATTATAGTCTACCATTGTTCTGTCACGTACAAAATTCTACTATTACGACGCGTAATGTAGGCAAAGTTCACGAGGGCCGCGAGGCACAAAATATGACGTACGACGAATAAATTACTTTTTCTCCTTTTCGAATGTTTGTTCTAAGTTTTCGAGCATTTTTTATCTATACCCGAATTGTTTACTTGGGCGTTGCAAGAAAAATATTGTAGTTTGATAGCTTTTCACTCGCCTATATTGGAGTTTTTACAGGCCACTGATATTCCAGTTTAGAATATTGTTGTCTTCTTCGTTCTTCGGTCACTCATACACAAATTGACCGCGCCAAGCGTTGCTTAACCTCGCAAATCGTTTACCTATCAGTGAGTGGGACTGGCTATGGGCACCTGTAAACGTAATATTGTTGTTCAGTGTGTTGCGTCACGGCTCTTCACCCTACGAATTAATATTATTTAAATCCCGATGAATACAGATATTTCTTAGGATCAATTAAATTTAACTCACTATTTATATTTTATGAATTACACGACATAAGCTAAAACGTAGTGTTATTATAGCAGAAAACACAACTATTCAAACACATGTTTAATATTGACAAAGTTCCCTTTATTCAGGAGAAGTATAAGTATTTGTTTGAAGCCTTTGTTCAGCAATGGACGTCCTTTGGCTGATATGATGATGATGACATTCATACAATGGGCGACGACCTCGCCTATTATCTAACGTAACCTAAACCATACTTATCTCTTTCACATATTTCCATTATTGCCATTACATTACACATACCATTGGCCATTCTGTGTTGGCAATGGAAAGTATCACATTTTTTTCATTATGTGATAGTTTTGAATCAGTCATGAAGTATTGCATAGAATTTGTAATTTGAACAAAGGCATTATCACATGTGGTGGTTTTAATGTCAACTTACTAGAAAAGTCAAGGTTATGTATAAGAATTCAAGGTTATGTATAAGAATTCAATGCTTTTTCCAGTCATACAATCTAGTTAATTTGTTTTTGGAGCCTACCAGAATTACTCTAACCACAGCCATATGTTTAGATAATATTTATGCCGATGTTACACTTCACCATAAGCAAATTATTAACTTGTTGGACTATTATCACTGTGGACAGCAGATGCTTACTGCTTATGCAAAAAACGGAGATCACTTGGATTTTTTTTTAAATAATCTAGGTAATAAATTACCTTACTTGTCATATTTTGATAATAATCCTAACAAATTATATACAGATTTTTAAAATCTTTACTGTTAAGAATTTGACTCTAATTTTATCCCCAAGACGATCACGGTTAATGGTTATCCTAACTTTAGTGAATGGGCTACTGTTGGAATTCACATAAGTAGATAAATACTATATGAACGAATTTAATCTTTATGTTAAGTTACTCTAAATTATTTAAAAGAATTTGTTGTACGAGTATAGCGTAATCCCATTATTTACGTACCAAGATTAAAAATAGTAATAACATTAAATGACTTAGAATATTATTTAGTAGTGAAACTGGAGGAGTTAATAGCCGGGATGGTGACTATAGATTAACTATTAATGACAAAATTATTTATTCAGGTATGCAAATTGCTACCCTGTGGAGTTTTTTTTACTGACATTCCCATTTTGATTACTAACTCTTCACCCACTGTCGCATAAACTTAACTCAAAAATAATGTTAGCACTTGCAATAATTTATTCAAATTCAATCATGTTAATTATAGAGATATAATAAGAACCTTCTGAACACTCTGAATGTAAAAAAGACAGCAAACTATTGGGAAAATGCGACAGCGTGGTCAAATCCATCATTGAATTGGCTGTCATTTTTAATAAGTGTATTTACTGATCACAGTCAGTAAATACACTTATTAAAAAAAAAAAAAATCCTTACTAATTAATATTTCCTAATCTTATGAAAAATAGTAACATAATTCCTTTATTTAAATCAGGTAGCACAATTGACCCTACTCGTTTTAGACACCTATTTCGGTGCTACCTACATTTAGCAAAATATACGAGTACGAAAAAATATTTCGGATTTCGAACAGTTTGTACAATGTCGAATATAGCAAAACTCCATCTGGTCCCTTGGATGTCGTAAAAGGCGACTAAGGGACTCTAAACCAGAAGGACGAGCGATCCTTCTGTGGAACAGCAGCTATTCTGCACTCACCAGCCCGTGGGCAGCAGCGTCCCTTCTTTGAAACAGCAGTCATACTGCGCTAACTAACGCCTGCCAAGAATGGTGAGTCAGTACTCATCCTATATTCACCCCAAAATGACGACACAATCGTGGAAATTTATGGGGGAGGCCTTTGTTCAGCAGATGACGACTCATAGCTAATGATATGATGACCACTTAGTGGTATTTGAACTGAGCATCCCAGTGCTTCCGAGAGTACGTAAAATCGTCGGTCTTGGTTGTTGTTAATAGACGGCAGTTGTTAAGTCAAGGTGGAGGCCTTTAGGTGGTTTGACCATGGGCCTCGTTAGAAGGCTCAAGGTTACCCAAAGAGCAAAGGAGAGGAGCTGTGATCGGAATTTTGCTGTGAAATCAAATAAAAAATGAGGCAATCCGCAAAAGAGCCTTGGCTTAACCGACATGGCCCGTATAATTGCTAAACATAAGTGGCAGTGGAAGGAGCATATTTATCGTAGAACGGATGGCCGATGTTGCCGAAAAGTTCTCGACCGCGTACTGGAAGACAAGGCATGAGCAGGGTACCACGCTTCTACACAAGGTGGACCGACGCTCTGGTGAAGGCAGGAATCCGCTAGGCAGGCGTAGGACCGGTCGTTTTAACGATCGCTGGGGAGGCCTATGTCCAGCAGTGGACGTTTTTCTGCTGATATGACGATGATATATTACGTAGAGATACATTATTCTAACATGCAAAGTCGAGAGGTAATCGACCCCGTGATATTTAAGGCAGAAAGCCTATTGCTAAGCTACTTTGTCATCGAAATACAATTTTATCTGTATAAATAAAATAAAAATCATTACAGGCTATTTATATATACGAGTATATGATAATCTTAGCAATTTCTTCTATGTTAATAAAGCCAGAAGCTTTTGTCAGACAAGAATATTCTCCTCCTTCTTCCCGCTTCTTGTCACTTTGAAAACAACCTCGTATACGTCCACCTATCGCTAGAAAGACTTTCTTAGCGATGTGACCCAAGTATTAATGAGTCCTACAGAGAGTATTGTCTAGCTTCTTCTTTTTCTTTATTCTTGGGAAATATATTGCTGTTACCGATTCTTGAAGAATCGACGCGTTGATACGTTGTTCAGTTCAGTATCACATTCATTTATTATTTTTGCGAATGTAATACATTATCGGACTAGACCAGGGAAGGTGAACCTTTTCTCATCCACGTGCCTTAAATTTATTCTAAAAGTATTTAATATAGTCATGGCGTGCCAAAGCGCAATCTAAGTATATTTTACTGGAAATAATATAGTTAAAATGTACATTAACATATTTTATTAAAGACAAATTGTAAGCATAAATAGATTAATTTTACACAGCATCATATCAGCCACAGGATATTCGAGCAATGTGCCCTGCCCATTGCCACTTCAGTTTACTAATCCTTCCAGCTATGTCGACAACTTTAGTTCTTCTACGGATCTCCTCATTTCTGATTCGATCTCGTAGAGAAATACCAAGCATAGCTCTCTCTATAGCTCGCTGAGTGACCTTGAGCTTTCTTATGAGGCCGATTGTGAGTGACCACGTCTCTGATCCATATGTCATCACTAGTAACACACACTAGTTAAAGACTTTCGTCTTGAGGCATTGCGGTATTGTTGACGAAAAGACGTTGCGAAGTTTCCCAAGCACTGCCCAGCCGAGGCGGATTCGAAGACTGACCTCTTTCTCGAGGTTGGACCTACCTAACTGGACAGTTTGTCCCAGGTAGACTTACTCATCAACAACTTCGAGAACAGAGCTCCCAACGGATATTGGAATGGGCACGACATGGGCAGTTGACATGATTTTGTCTTGCCCATGTTCATTTTAAGGCCTACCTGTTGGGAAGCTCTGTTGAGATTATCGAGCATTGCGCTGAGCTGTTGCAGTGATTCTGCTATGACTACAATGTCGTCGACAAATCGAAGGTGAGTGATATACTCGCCATTGATGTTAATGCCGAATCCTTTCCACTCCAGTAGCTTGAAGGCATCCTCCATTGCAGCGGTGAACAGTTTCGGGGAAATTACGTCCCCCTGTCTCACACCTCTTTGCAATGGAATTGCCGGCGTGCTCTGTTCGTGTACTCGGACTGACATGGTGGCGTTTCTGTATAAGCACTTCAACACTTCAATGTACCGATAGTTAATCTGGCACCGCTGCAGAGATTGCAGCACTGGCCAGGTTTCGATCGAATCGAAGGCTTTCTCATAGTCCACAAACGCCAAGCATAGTGGCAGATTATACTCCTCGGTCTTCTGTTTATCTTGCCGCGGCATATGGATGTAGAACCTTTTCGGAAACCGGCTTGTTCGGGGGGCTGGAAGTCATCAAACCTCGCGCTCGAGACGATTCGTGATGACCCTTGAAAACAGCTTATAAACATGGCTCAGAAGTGAGATGGGTTACACAGCAGTTTATTATAATGTCTACTGTAACTTTATTTTCGATATATTATATTCAAGTTTTGTTTACAATATCGAACATATTTTATCACTTGCATTTTGTAGGTGTGCTGTAATTTTCTACCGCGTCCCATAGATTCGCCATCCCTGTACTAGACTATAACAGGTAATTATCCATACGTAATGTATACTTCTATCTTATTCTAGAAAATCCAAAATCATTACTATTAGTTTTTGTAATACGCCGACTTTCCATGTTAGGAAGATTTTCCAAGCCTACAGAAGCCAAAAAATACTTCGTTAACGTAATATTTCTTTTCATTGTATTTTTTTGCATAATAATGTAATTTAAAAAGTAAGGGCCAGCATATTACAGTTCTTTACAAAACCTATGTTTACATAAACTCACAAGGATGTAATAACATTATAATAAGAATTTCTATGGAAAAAAATCCAAGTGATAAGGGTTTGACAGTCAAATTTCTATCAGATAATGGTATGAAAAAAATGACAAGGCCAGACGCAGGAAGTAATTGTTAGTTTAAAGAAAATGTCATTTTCCAAGATTTTTTGTGATCTTCTTATTATTATGTTATTACATCGTCATTCTGTTTGGAAATGAAAGGAAATTATAGTCAGTGGTGTTAGACGTACCAACTTCCTGGTAAAAGTACCGGCTTTTATGGGCTTATCATGTCTCAACTAAATATCGTGGTGGTACGCAAAAATGCGAAAGTTTCTGTCATCAATAACTTTGAATTTAAAAAAAACCTTGGTATATTGATAACGTGAAAACTGGCCAATATGTGAGAGAAATTCTATTTAAACCTTTATTTTTCTCTATTGTCTTGGGAAGTCTTCATGGACTTCGTCCGCCCTGGGTAAGGTGGAAGGACATGCTGGACTCTTGCTAGTTTAGAACCTTTCAAGGTTTGCTTCTACTTACCTATCGCTGGTGGTGCCGTGTTTGCCTAGGAATGCCTAGCATTGGATTGCACCCTCAGCAGGTATCGGCCCGTTACTTGGTCTGACGGGCCCTGACTCTGTGACCACGCCACGGACAGAACACAACATGCAACACGCATCTTGGGTCTACTCCTGGGCGCTATGAACTTGGGGTAGTCCGTCACTCGCCAGGCCACAACTCATAGAGGCTGTTGATCGGCAGTGCCCTCCAACGTCCGGTACATTTTTTGCGGAGAGAAAGAGAGGTGGCTTCTTTCCCTACTCAATCTGCTGACACCTTGGCGTGCATCGCGTCCTCGTGCAAGGAGGGGATTGATCCCACGCGCTCTCAGTCTGGATAGTGAACTGAAGCACGGCCGGAAGCGAGAGGTCACCCTCTTCGACCACCACGATGAGGTCACGACGCTGCATCCCCCAACATGGGGACGCGTCCAGCGTGTGCTGCACTTTTTCTTTATGTCATACAAATATTTGTTCCATGCGGGGATCACACCCGTGTCACGTAGTGCCGAATGCCAATCGCTTAGCGCGCTTATCGTGCCATCAATTCAAAGGTACATTTATTAATTTATTTTAATAGTACGGTACATAAACCATTTACACTATTTATTAAAAAAATCATTATGTTATCTATAATTACAAGAACTCTATCAATCATTCATGTCGTATGTATACGACTGATAAGGGAACATTTGTCAGAATTTAAGGATGGTTATGCGAGAGACATCATCAAAATTGGGGGATGGATAAAATAGCTATAGGCTGATATTCTTCAACGTTGGACCTATTAATGCTTTTGGGTATCGGAATAGCACTAGAAAGCATCGACTGCTGAGGATACTGTCCATACTGTAATGCTAGATTGAAAATATGACACAACAGACTTAGCAGGACATTATATGATAATCGGGACCGAGGCTTCAGCGATAACCCTAGGCGCGAATTAGTTTTTAGTGTGTAAAGAATTGTCATCCATACAAAACATGACCTTGACTAGAGCTGCTTAACCTCGTTAATCAATCGATAATATATGACTTTGATACATATAAAAGATATCTTTCCGTGCCCTATAAATGTGTCGGAGTTAAAACATTGAGAAGCGTGATAGCATAGTTGTTATTGGTTCTTTATTTTTATAAAGCTTGTATACACTATATAAAGCTATATACATAGCTTGTATACAAATTTCCAGTATAAGTATAATCTAATTGTACGTAACGCCGATACAATGCGAGATCAGATTATACTGTAAAATACAGCTTGATATGTAGCCGTGCGTACGTGTTACCCAATCGATCATTTTTATTTTGTGCTATGTTATTGTCAAACTGCCTTTTATATACTGAGCTTATTGCTAAAATATTATCTTGAAATACAATATGCATTGGAAGCAAATCTATCAAACAATAAGGATTTTCTTTTCTGGGACCTTGCTCTTTAAGGCCGCTTCGTGTGAAATAAATCCATGCCCGTGACGTGTTTAAAAAAATGTATACAGTTATTGCTTCATTATCGCGTTCCTTATGTGGAATTATTTCACATGACATAGCGAGTAAGGGCCCAATAGTAGATCAGCAACAGATGTTTAAGGTTGTCTAATATTCTAGTAATCTATTTTAGGTATGACATAAATATAAACGTTCATTATAATAGAGCACTTCCTCAAGTTTTATGTTTCCAGTAATTGACTACTTAGAAAAATAAAATATTCTTGTGACACGGCCCAGACAATCTACCGGAATACATTAATTTATCAAATAAAGACTTAGCATTACAACTTTTCACTTAACGATTTCATCAAAACAAACTGGATCTCATTTTATCAATTGTCAAAGTTTTAAAACTTAATCCACTTAAGGGCCCTTAAAGGGGAGTGCACAGTGCGCATGACTCTGCCCTAGCGGGAAACACCAAGGACATTAGGCGGACAGCCATCGCACAGGGAGCACGCATCACTACCCCGCGCCACTCAAATATGGAATACGCGCGCGTACGGTGGTGTGAATCGAATCTAAACTTACAAAACTAACTACAGAAATTCGAACTCCGATATTATATTGTGTTAAAATTTTGGCCAGTAAAATGGCAAAAGTGCTACAGTGTGGTTGTTGTATTTAAAAATACGATAAACAGTGTGAATTTAAATGGTGTATAATGTGACTGAGCTTTGTTTCATCATATAGTGCGGTTAGACAATCAAATGATGTAATTATGAGATACTCTGATTACGTAAAGATGAAGTTTTTAGCGCTTCTTGCGTTGTGTGGTGAGTAGAGAACGGAATATCCTAGTTTTTAGCTTTTGTTTAATATTTCTTAAGCTCTTATCTTAATAAAAAAAAACCTTAAATCGAAATTTGTTAAATTTGTTTAAAAACCGTTTTAGTCTATATAAAACGATCAAACGGCCGACTAACAAATTTTATAATACAAGTATTTAAAAAAAAATTGCCATGAATGTTTTAAGCGAACTTGTTCACCCGAAACAATGTATCCCACACATTTTTCTGGCTGCCTGTATAAACTACCCGTAAGTTATCATAATTATCCACCCACCTAACCCCTAGCCCGTTGCCAATAACGTGGTGTGAGATTTATGATTATACCCACAATAAACGACCCGTAGTTTTAGTAGGGGCCCGATGACCGCCTGCTAACCCGCCGTCAATACTACCCATATTTACTATTATAAAATATTTCTAAAATACACCCCTTTTGTGGACGTAAATCAACCAACGGAACAGTCCACAATATATCCAATATAATAAGGGAACATGAAAGGTTAGAGGTCGGATTCGTTAGTACGTTCCGAAAAGGGTATACAATACGGATTTTGCCTTTGAATTCCTCGCATTCATTCGGAATTTGAAATCAGTTGGAGGGAAATGGAGGTTCGAAATTTAAAGGATGTGACAGTGAATTAAAATCATGTTGTAGTCAAACTCACATATGCACAATTTTCCCGTAAAAGTCCAAAGCTGAACTTGGGCTTCCCAATAAACACTACAATGAGCGTACACATGGGGATATATCCATATTATGGCTACGCTTGGCAGGCAGATTGGTGATCGCAGTATGTTGTTATTATAAGCACACGGAAGGATGCTGCTGCCCATCCTTTTAATATTAACCCTTAGTCGCCTGACATCCATGATCGCTGGAGAGGGTGGTCTGTTCTTTACCGACAACCCCGCGGAACGTAGTTGAACACACAAATGATTGACGTGGCTTTCGGTGCTGCAAATCGAAGGGGGTTGGCTGGGTTCTCTGTTCTATGCCTGTGACCTATGAGTGAGCCAAATTTGTCGGTGTAAGGCGATCTTTGATAAAGTGACGCGGTAGACCACGGAGGGGATGGTGGGACGAAACATAACTAATAGAGAATGGTTCACATGAGCTCTAGACTAAATGGTGAGCTGGCTAAATTTATTGACATAATTATAGTACGATGAGTCAGTAGGCCCGACACCGAAAGGTCTGAAAATCATGAGTGAAACTTTGCTCAACAGTAAGAATAGAATAGAATAGAATAGAATATAACTTTATTGTACACCAAAATAATATAAAGGATTATTTACAATATAGCGTGGCACAATGGGCGGTCTTATCGCTAAAAGCGATCTTTTACAGACAACCTTTGGATGGATTTAAAATTAGGGAAATAAAGAAATTAAAAAAGGTAGTCTGTGGTGTACTGAACCATGATGTAGATAATGATATCGATATATATAAGTAAGATGATATGGCTAATATCAACAGCAGTTTAGTCACTTAACTTGGCATCTATGAATCAAACCTAGTATCGTAATGAGTGTCACTATAACATTTCTGTAGTACCGAAGTTGTTTTCGTCGAATTCACAACTTATAAATAAATGGCTAACCCGTTGTCAACACTAATTTACTAATATTTACAAGAATATATTTGTAGGATTAGATTTTATCGTTCTATCTTATCATCAATTTCATAAGGAATCGTTTGTTAACTATAAATAATAATAACCCACAGTGAATCAAACTCTCGGGCAGCCTTCTTTAACACATCCTTCAAGAAGGTAGCTTTTTTCAGCAGAATTAACCGTAGGTTTGGGCGACCGTGTGGTGTCCGAATTAAGAAGATGAGAGCACCACTCCATCTCTTCCCATGGATGTCGTAACAACCAACTTAGGGACTCTAAACTAGAGGGGTGGGCAGCAGCATCCCTTCTGTGGAACAGCGACCATTCTGCGCTCACCAACCCACTTGCCAAGCGTGGTGAGTACTGCCAAATTCCCCCCAAAATGATGACACACTTGTGGAAATCTATGTGGGAGGCCTTTGTTCAGCAGTGGACGGCCTTAGGCTGATATTATGATGATGGTCTAGTTGCAGCGGCCTTTAAATTAATTGAATATTGCGTAACTTTATTTCGGATATAAATCAGCGATCGAGGTCGAAAGATTACAATTGTTTTTATTATTTAGACATTTTTAGCAATATCAAAAATATATTCGAACCCTTTTATTCTTGCTTTTAATTATGGCTTCTCATGCTAGTTTTCATTGAATTTCGTTACCTAGCCTGCTACAGTACATATGTTGCTAACATATATTGTTGTACACCCAACCGTTACCAGTCCACTTCTATGAGCGGAAATTAACATTTAGTCATAATTTGTGTTTAATAATTCAAATGAAAAGTATCCTATATGTTATTTCTCGAAATAATCAATCACTGCCAAATTTCATTAGAATCAGTTCAGCCATTTGAGTATGATGGAGCTTCAAACAAACAATCTTTCAGATTTATAACAACATTGTAATGTAAACTGCTTGCTGAAATTTAAGTACATTATGGTTTGGTTTATTTTACTGTTTGAAGATTCCGAGAGACAAAATAGTTGCTGTGCAAAACAATTGGTTGGTATTTCTCTACGAGATCGAATCAGAAATGAGGAGATCCGTAGAAGAACTAAAGTTGTCGACATAGCTGAAAGGATTAGTAAACTGAAGTGGCAATGGGCAGGGCACATTGCTCGTAGAACTGATGGCCGTTGGGGCACAAAGGTTCTCGAATGGAGACCGCGCACCGGAAAACGCAGCGTGGGACGACCTCCAACGAGGTGGACAGACGATCTGGTGAAGGTCGCTGGGAGTCGTTGGATGATTGCGGCATGTGACCGCTCGTTGTGGAAATCTAAGGGGGAGGCCTTTGTTCAGCAGTGGACGTCCTGTGGCTGATATGAAAACAACTGCAAAATTAAGCCACGCTCTCCGCAGTCATGTCTTCACTGAGGTGACCATTCTTTATACAATAGTATTCCACCTCGGTTGTATGTGAAGCCATCTCTTGCTCCCAGTTATCATAAATTAGATATATGATAACTGGGAGCAAGATATGGCTTCACATGCAACCGAGGTGGAATACTATTATACATAGATTCCTGAAAGTCTGATAACCGTTTTTATTTTAGGATATCAGAATCCCAGTTACTGGTTAGACTCGAAGCGTAGTTTGGAAAAGGTTAGGTTGATGCATAGTACCGAAAACTTACTGAGTGCCTTGCATTGTTTTGTGCTTCGGCTTGCGTATTCGTCGCTCACTGTTCGAAACGCAGTATTGCTACTGCAGCCGGTATTTTGTGATGGCTGGTGTGGTATTTTCTTGGTCGAGCCTTCCTACAGCTAGGCTCTTCCATGCAGAAAAATATGTGGTATTTAAACTATTTGATCTATTTCTTTTAACATGATTTTATCGAAGTCTTGAGGTTATCAAATGCAGCAGAGACTAAATTAACATTTATCGGATTTTTCATGTACGTAAAAGTTAAATTATTACAACAAGAGTCAGTTGAAATTAGGTTTAATGGGTTTAAACAAAATATTAACATTATCTTGGGGAGTAAGGTGTGTGTCTTTACAGTATGGTACACAACTTTTAAGATAAGTATAATAAATCACTTATTTTAAAATTCAGTTAGTTGAATGAAATTACATTCCTTGTTTAATTTGGAGTTTTAAGACATAATATGTAATCATTTACTATTACGCTGAGATCGCCAAGTACTAACATGACTAATAGGCCACGGAAAATCTTGGAGTGACATGTTTCTGGAATTTCATTTCGGCCAAATGAAGTCCACTGCTGGACACAGGCCTCCCCCAAAGATCACCACAACCACCGATATGGATGTGTTGTGGGCTCATTGGGGGGTTTTGCCATAATCGCCACGCTTGGCAGGCGGGTTGGCGATCGCAGTTGAGTTGTTAATGTACTCGAAGGACGCTGCTGCCCATCCACTGGCTAATCCCTTAGTCGACTTTTACGACACCCATGGGAGGAGATGCGGTGGAGGCATTCTGAGCCGGCACCACACGGCATTTCTGGAATTGAGGTAAGTAAAAGAAATTATATTTGATTTGCATGAAGGGATCGCGGGGCTAAGCCCATAAAATATACTTAGGTGACCAAGGCCTAGAATTTAGGTTAAAGCTGTAGTTGTCAACTAATTGGGTGTGAAGTTCTAACGGGGTACGAATAATTGGATATTAGATTTACTGAACATAACTCACGATATCTTCGACCTTGAAGGACAAGTTTAATTAAAAGGCTGTTTTCCATGGATTTGTTACTCAACAACGCTGGACCTTATTCCAATGTTTTTAAAAACAGGTTAAGTTTTTTGGTTTTCAAAGGCGGTAATTAATTCGAGTGCATTAAATTTGATTATATTGTTATATTATATAGTTTTATTAAAATATTCAAGGGTCAGCTTCTTGTTATCAGATTCAACTTCTTGAATAACATTGTCATAACCGAGGGCTTTGTCATCGTCCATAGTGGCAAATACTTTTTTTGGACAAAGTTTTAACAAGACTCTATAGGAAAGGTCTATTGGATTCATGAGACATGAGTTTAGAGACGGCCTCGTTATCACGGTTTAAATCCTCTTAACGAGTGATTAAACTTGAATATATGAAAGATAAGATGAGATTCATGAAAGAGATTCTATATAATCGATAATTTTGCTGTTGTTACACAGCAGTGAAGAATTGTTAAGTATATAATGTTGAGTGTATATATTTGTGATTCCAAAATAAATGGCAAAATTAAGGTGAAAACTATTGTTTATATGATGCCTAATCCATAAATGACCGTTTTTAGAATTTTCGTTAGTCTGTCTGGAATGGGTTCCGAAGCGGCTGTTTAGGGTTTCAATGAAATTAGGGATTAAAATATGAATTAAGCTTAAATTTTCGTGTATATTCCATTTCAATATCTTGCAGGTTTCAGAATATTTGAATATAAATATTATTTACGCCTAGCTAAGCGGGTGGGTAACGGCTAGTTGGTAATATGCGATGTTAATATAAATTAATCTGTAACATTATACAATATGTTTGAAACATCTACAGGAATAGCTACACTAAGATAACTTTCGACCAAATTTAAACCTACTGGGTCGAAATAAATACCAGAGCTACGTATTCGTCAGAGGTTCGACTAAATCTTGATCTATCGAAGGATTTCAGTAAGGAAGATTCAAATTAATGTTGTTTTAAAAATACTAATAAAACTTATGAGCTAGATCCATGAACTAGTTTCACCTCATAGTAACGAAGAGTGATATGGCGTCTATTGATTTGTAGGTTTAGATTGTTTAGGCTATTAGTTTTATTTAACCACCTTGTATGGTGCTTTACCCGCCGATGATAGGGTTTTTGGCAATCTAAAATGGTTCTTAAGGTGTACACGTAGTCACCTACTTTATATGAATATAGCGTAAATGAGCATCGTGATATGGTTTGGATGTTTCCTTGGCGATCTTCGGTATTTTCAAGTGCTTTTTCCTTCTAGAGTTTTAAATGCTGATATAGGAACAACGGAGTGACCAAATCTAATTCATTTTCAGGAGATCGCAGGTTCTCTTGAACATGTCTGTGGTGAAGTTGGTGCCTCGAAATTGATCATTTTCGGGATCACGAATAGGGAAATGTAGTGGACTCGGCACTTACATGTTGCTTTTAAAGTGACATAAGCAATAAGATAGAGAGAAAAATCTGTGATGTCGTCCTTCATAGTGAGCATGAATTTCTACTTGTTCAGTCCTGCTTCTGGAAGTGGACCTACGAGGTCAGGGCTAATTCGTTCAAAAGGCTTTGTGGATGTATTAGCTTCAGCTTTATAATACGACTTTGCCTAATAGACCCGTCTCTTGCAAACACTTTGGAGCTTTGGTTCCGCTCAATCGTCTCGTTAACACCGTTGGTATTAAATGTACGTATATCGTGAAGCAAGGACATCCATATCCGCATATTGAGCAGTCGGTATGCTTCAGCATCACCGGAGGACTGGAGTATCATGGCGCGTCTGTCTGCAATGAGGTCGAGAGTGTGATCCGATAACTTTTTTGGTCTACCTTTACGGTGGGATTGTAGAACTTAGACCCAACCGTTTGGACAGTTACTACAAACCTACGCGCTAAAGCGCTGGAGCCTAGACTAGACTAGAGCGCCACGGAGCCCGTGTCCTACACGACTGAGCCCCCTGTCGTCTTTATATGGCGGGGGCCTTGGGGGTCGCGAGTGCGCCCAGAGGGAACTTGCATACTCATACCTTGTGACCTCCAGGATGACGGCAGTGTGAACAGCACAGCGCTAAGCGAGGCTTGGGGGATCATTTACAATCCTCCCCGAGAAGTGCCTGGGGGGCGACCTTTTTACAGTCGCCTTCCCTCCGCTAGAGGGGGTGACCACTTTACAGCCATCCCCTCCGTGATGTGCCTAAAGGCGTGGCACTAATGGGCGGCTCTAGTGTGATCTTACGAGGACCTGGAGCCCCCCTCCGGTGCCGAGGATGACCGCTCCAGTGGTTTTAGCCGGTAGGAGTCCGGCATACCCCTTCGCCCTTCCCCAGGGTGAAGGAAGTTCCATGTAGAATTTCCACTGGACATCATTAAAAAAAAAGTACAGGAAATGCTAGGTGGACAAAGTGCTGACAAGGTATTTTAGGAAAATTGAGGAAGTTTATGGAGTAAGCGGGATTTTAAGACTGTTTAGACATGTTTGGGATATCTCGAGATTGTTACAGTATCAAGTCGGTAGAGCAGTAAATAATGAGTATTGAGATTGAGGCTTCTTCATTCTACTCCACCCTCTCTTCCCATGGGTATCTTGATAAGTTTCAAACCCCACGACGTTTTTCCGTGCACGTTGCGCAAATGTCACGGGAAGCGCTCTTGTATTCGTCCGTGAACCCGGCAGTGCTGGTCCGCCGATTCACGTTTCGTCGGAAGGGGGAAGGGTGTCGTTTTCTCACTCGATCCATCTACGAGGACCATGCGTGGAACTCATAGGCGTCACCACCTCAGTTTTTATTTTAACCATTATTTAGGTTTCGATTTACGAACATATTACAAACAATTTTAAGTCCTGGCTATTTGAATAAAGACATTTATTTATTTATTTACTAGTGACCCGCCCCGGCTTCGCACGGGTACCACTAATTATATGGCACGAATATTCCAAATAAAACAAAAATAAAAACTGTTGATCCGATCGCTATCAACTTCTACTTCACAGGACCACTTGTGGACTGATCTGGAGATTGCCTGGAAATTCCATGAAAATCGGTCCAGCCCTTTATTTATCAGAATAACTATCCTTCTGATGAATATATTTATACTCTTTCCAGGACACCTTGTATACGTGCTATGATGGTACTAGTTAAACGAATATATTAATAGATAGTGTTTTTCAAAACCTATTAGCAGGATACGCAAGTCAGTAGATAATAATATTCAGATATGCATATAGTAAGAAAATGGTGGATGTGATCAGCCAAACGGGCGAAAGACGGTGCGAGTCGGCGCGGGCGTCGCACAAACAACACGGATATATACCGTCAAATAAATTTTCTGAGGTAGGTACATTATTTTTAGTATTTATTAAGATGCCTTGCAAAATAGCATGAATTATTAAAATAATACCTTATATGCTGGTATATATAGTGCCGTTTGGTGTCAGCTAAGAATACCACCGGGTGGTGTCATCTACCCATCTACCATGTCATCCCGTAGGTGTCGGGAAAGACGACTATGGGATTAATGGGAGGATGGGCAACAGCGTACTTCAAGTATATTTGTAACTCAACTGCGACCGCCAACCCGCCAATCTGCCAAGCGGGGCGATTATAAATCCCCCAATGACCACACAACACAATACAAATCCACATCGGTCATTGTGGCAATCATTGGGTGGGTATAGCCAGTAAAGGTCTTTGTGTGATAATGGCCAAACACAATCTTACAGAGATATATGGAGAACAAGGTGTGGTGTTCCTCCATAGAAAAGGGAGGATCAGCCAGGCGGATGGTATGCCTGGCGGGCCGAAGCCCAACGGTTGATGTTGGACGACTGTATATATGCTGCGTTACGCGAATACTTAATACCGTGATTCAGGATTGTTTGACGTCATCGCATAGTCGTGATTAATGTTCAAGTAGATGTCGCTGTAAGTTGCAGTTGTATGGTGGCAATGTAGATGTCGCCACAGATATATAGATAGATTTACAAACTATTTTGGCCTAGAGACCCCTTTATAAAATGAACTGATACCTCAGGCACCCATACCCAAATTACTTTAAAAATCCTACCTCTAGTTTTTTTCCTAATGATATAAAATGCTAACCAATTCCTAATCCTCCTATTTTTACTTAAATATTTGTCATTCTTATAACAAGTTGGTACACGTAACACAACTTATACAGTATTATGAAAGTTTTAAATTAGAACTTGTGTTAATTAATAGGGGTCGATATTTATACCTCGTCGACCCCCAATACCAGTTTTCGTTTATCTCGACCCCTTAGAAACCCCCTTGGGGTCGATATCGACCACTTTGGGAATCCCTGCTATAGAGAAATAATAAGTACGAATGGTCAGTAAAATAAACGCTCAAATAAACATTAAGTAAAACATACATACATAATTTAATTTTCAGATGAGTTTACTGTCTTTTTCCTAGACAGCAGCAGTCAGTACTTAATAATATACTTGCCTTCTAGAAAGTAGTAACGCTTTGGTAAAATAAAACACTTTTACTATCAACATTCTTTTTCATTATTGCAAGTTACGAGACTTGACGGTTACCTGTTTTTCTCTCAAGATTTTCTAGTTCAGAATGGAAATATGCAATGAAGAATGTTACAGAGCGTGTAATAAGGAAAGCTGTATTTTATGAAGACTTCCCTGACCTCTGCTTTTACTGCGAAGCTTCATTTTTCAGTCAATGAAGCCGGGTTTAATAATTTTGAATGCGGGTACGATGGCTTCGGACGCGGTTAACTTTACTGTTTTCTTAATGGTGGCATTATTTCATTTTTAAATATTACTTAATATACTCTATTTAATTATACTATTATTATTAATATACATTATTCATTTGTTTTATTACAATCAATTATGTTATTTAACCGCCCCCTCTCGTGATTCTCCGGATTAAGGAAATAGGACCACTCCATCTCCTCTGGTAGATGTCGTAAAAGTCGACTAAGAGACTCATATCCAGAGGGATGGGCAGCAGCATCCCTTCTGTGAAACACTAGCCATACTGCATTCAGCAACCCGCCTGCCAATCGTGGTGAATACTGGCGAATTTGACCCCCAAAATGACGACACAATTGTGGAAATCTAAGGGGGGCTTTTATTTAGCAGTGAACGTTCTTTGGGTGATATTATGATGATATAAGCAGTTACACTAACTGATCGATAAACGATCGGTGAGGTTAAAAAAGGCTTGGACCAAGTTACAGTCATGGTGGACAAGGATGTTTGAATGCATATTGGTGTGAGCCGCTCCGTGTTTCGGAGGGCATGTAAAATTATCGGTTTCGGTTATTATCATTAGACAGCAGTCGTTAAACCAATTCGGAGGCCTTTGGGAGGTTTGAACAAGTCTGGCACAACTAAACGAAAGTAAAAGGCACAAAGAGCCATGTTATAAAAAAGAAAACGAAATGGCTTATGGAAGTATAAAATTTCAATATTCAATGGATGTCATTCGCGTAAACTTTCGAAAATATGGTAAATTTAAAATCTTTCTACGAAATGTAAGGCTTTTTTAAAAGCGTATTTTATTGTACCGGTTTGCGTTTGACCACTATTTTCACTGATGTTAAAGATGGTGCAGTTGACCGTATAGTGGTTATCGTGGTACCCGCTGTCAAAACGACAAATCTCTGTAATATATACAAATTTTATTTTTATAATTTATAGTAATACAGATAAATTCCTCCTCATGTCCTCTTTCTCGCATCCTACTTGGAATGTGCCCGACAGGCTCCACGATAGATCTCATAATTTATATTTACCACCTGAGACTGAATGCCTAGATGAAACTTGTTCAATCGCGATCTATAATATATAAAATATTAGCACATTGATGGGAGACTTGATATCACTGCGATCTATTCTTTGACGGAAACCACACGGTATGTTAAACTTGCTTTCATCATCATCAGCATCATATTAGCCGTAGAATATTCACTACTGAACAAATACCTCCCCTATACACCCCACAACGACCGGTCACATGCCACCCGCATCCAACGACTCCCAGTGATGTACATGTCGTCTGTCCATCTTGTTGGACGCCATCCCGCCTGCGTTTTACAATGTGCGATCTCCACTGGGGAATCTTTTGGCCCCAACGCCTGTAACTTCTACGAGCAACGTGCATCACCCATGATAGGATTAGTAAGCTAAATTGGCAATCCACTTTAGCTTACTAATCCTATCAGCTATGTTGGCAAACTTGAGTTATTCTATGGATCTCCTCATTTCTGAGTCATAGAGCAATATGTATAGCTCTCTCCATAGCTCGCTGAGTGACTTTGACCTCGCACCAGCGCGCGGCTCTACGAGGGCCTGGAGCCCCCCTTAGGTGCTGCAGATGATCACCCCAATGGTTTTAGCCGGTAGGAGTTGGGAGTCCGAAAAAAAAGAAGTACTATATATATATGTTTACTTTCGTTGTCATAGACACAGGCACATATAATGTTGATGTATTTCTATGTTCTCGGATGGAAGAAAATGACGGTTATGATCATAACTATCAAATGCCGTTTAAATAGTCGGGCGCTGCGTGCCGCTTATCCACCTAGGTGTGATTAATCTAAGAAGTGGTCACCCAGTGATCGAAATTTGACCGTAATTCATTAATGTTTACTGACTTCAAAAATGAGGAGGTTCTCAATTCGATGCGTATTATTATTACATATTTTTTGTATGTACACCGATTACTCCGAGTTTTGTAGACCGATTTGAGCAATTCTTTTTTACATATCGTGCTCAAAATTGACAAAACTCTTGTCATAAACGGACTAGTGTAAGTGGCTGCGAGTGACTTAACTCGGTAAACTAAGTCGGTAAAATAGAACGCATGGTTACAGATAATATCTACGCATAAATATCAGTAGCAGTATGCCTCTCATCACTTAAGGAAAATGAGGGACACACACATGATTTAATAAACGTCAAAACAGAAGTCCGTTCGCAATAAACAAAGTTACTACAAACATAATATACGCAGCCATATTTGCTAAACTATATGAATCAGCCCCAAAATAATTAACTTAGTTGGAACTCACCATAACCACTCGGTTTGAACCGTGTTGTTTTGAAATATTTGCACAATCCTGTTCCATGTTAGTCTTTCTTCACTTTCATAACTTTAATATCAACAGATTTTTACATAAAAAGTACAAGCAAAATTTTGGGAAAGGTATAATTTTCGAATCTGTATAATTAATTATAAATAATATTTGGAATCGTATACAAACCTCATAATAAAAACATTGTTACCTATATTTTATACACGATAGAGGTTGTTTTATAGTTTACCTACTTATATACAGGCCATATCCATAAATGTTTATATCTTAATACTTTCTGTTTGTTTTTTAAGTAAATACTACTCAAAACTAAAGAACTCTAAAGAAATTCGTAGAAACTGTTTACAGTGTGCCACTTAAGATATGATATCAAGTGGCACAAATCGTCTTTCACAATCTAGAAGCCCTTTAGCAAAGGGAAAGCTGAAAGGGAGAATTTAAAAAGTAAAATTATGTTTGGATGTTTTAAGTTTTCGTGATTATTACTCATAACGGATTCCATCGCGTAGTCAGCTGCTGCGCTCCGGGAAAATATATTGAAGGTACCTTTTTTATTGTATAATCTGGTGGCAATACATCATGTACTTCCTCCGTTCCAGGGAAGTGCGGAAGAGTATGCCTTCCTACCGGCTAAAATCACCGGAGCGGTTATCTTCCAGGCTCTCGTACTATCACACTAGAGCGGCACATTGGTGCCACTTCTATAGGTATATCTCGGAGGGGATAAGGCAGTCACCGCCTTTAGCAGAGAGGAGCGACTGTAAAAAGGCCACCCCCAAGGCACTTCTCGAGGGGATTGTAAAGGATCACCCGAAGCCTCGCTGTACGAGGTGCTGCGCACAAAGCGGCACGTGGACACGTGCGTACCGCCGTCTTCCCGGGGGTCACTCGGTATGAGGCCGCAAACACCCCAATTTAAGTTACATACTTACCTACTTTCTTAATTTTGAAGAAAAAGCTAGTTTAAATTTATTCAACTAAGGACATTAAAGTTTTTCACAGTCACTTTTTAATTTGTTTTACAACTCCCAAAAAACAATCGATTTATATTATACAACATTTATTATGTCTATAAGTTTGTACATACCTAAGCTTGGAACCTTAATATTTTATATACTACAAACCTTACCACGTTATTATATACAGATTACCTCAGTGAAAAAATACTACAAATCTGTAGTGTAGTTTTTGAAACATATGGGAGAAACAGAGCACCATTCTATTTTCTCGGTAAAAAATTGCGCACATACAAATATACGGGAGAAACAGAGTACCATATTTTTTTCTTGTTAGCAAAATGCGCACATACAAACACACGAGAGAAACAGAGCACCTTTATTTTGCCAGGTAAAAATTGAGAATTCGACCAAATAGCCGCGTGGTTCCCAAATAGCCGTCATTCTATCGGTACTAATAAATAATATTGTAATTTGTATTTGTAATTTTATATTTTGCAGTAATATAGTCATCGATATCCCTTGACATTCATTGCTAAAAGGTTCAAAGAGAAAGACGATGCCTATAAAGACTTCGATGCATATGAAAGAATAGGTACATCTCTTTTCACCTATGAAGAAATTACGGTTAACTTATATCCAATACTGCCCAGATTTTGATAATATTTGTTCCGTGCATGAATCGAACCCGCGACACGTACCGCAGAAAACTCTTCGCTTAGCCACAGCGCCAACCGTGCCATCTCGCTAGCTTTGAATTAACGCTTACTGATTTTATTACAAACGATCATTTGGTAATTATGAACTTCTACCTTTCAAAGAATGTCAAAGAGCATTGTAACAAAAACTTAACAAACGTGGTATTAGCACCTTTTTAGCAAAGCAAAGGCACCCGGAGAAGCATAAAAAGGTTTTGCCTTTAAACGAGGCAGCTTTCCGTCCGACATTTGGAGCAGCGTGTAGCTATCGGAAAAGGACCGCGAAGTACTTACAATTTGTATACGTGTATTGGTGAATGCTTCGATGTATCAAATTGTGCGGACAGAACATATCAAGTCGAACGTGTACACACGTACATACAAAGATGAGAAAAAAGAAGATAGTCTACGATATATCAGTAAAATTTGCCATACTTTATTACGTTCTGTTGTCTCCGGGGTTTTCAGAAAGATTAGATGTAAGAGGGTTATTGTGGCCGTAATTACAAAGGCGTGGTATTTTAATCCCGTCAAAGCCTGGAACTTGAAACAACATCCGCTGACAAGTTCGTTAACGTCTTAAATTAATTTTCGTTTAAAATTTGTCAATTGCCGACGAAATTAAACGAAGTTTGTCGTTTCTTGACATCGCGGGATGGCTGGCTCGCGGCCAGACGTTATTTTATACAGAACTTTATTCTTTGTCTACGCGGACGAGGCAACATGCTTGCGAATGCTAGTATACCGAAAACATAATAAATTTTAACATTACTGACACACGATCGAGGCGTTGAATTCCGGCAAATCCAATTAAAATTTAAATAGAACCCCTATCTTTGAACAAGAATTAATTAAGAGCGGCGATTTATCGCCATCATCATTGAAATTTTATAAGAAAAAATATTCCTTGTCAAATTTTATCTAGAGAAAATGAACTTAGTGTGTGTACATCATTTGTTTCCTTCTCCGTTCCTATCTGGAATTTCATGTAAATGATATCAGCCAAAAGACGTCCGCTGCTGAACACAGGTCTCCTCCATAAATGAAGGGTTACATACCATGTGTCTTCATTTTGGGAGGAATTTGCAGTACTCACCACGCTTGGCGCAGAATGGCCGCTGTTTCACAGAAGGGACGTTGCTGATCATCCCTCTGGTTTAGAGTCGGTAAGTCGCCTTTTACGTCATCCACCTGAGGAGATGGAGTCGTGCTATATTTTTTAATAAAGACACACGGAGATATTGTACAGATTTGACGTAAAATGTTGCAGGTATAAAATTATATCTGGTTTTTATAAACGCGTAGGCAGATATCGTAAATAAAACGCCGTATCTTTTTTATATAACCGGATAGGTACTCATTGATGGCGGACGGCCGCTACCCGCCGCCGGCGATTGCATGGGAAATTGTTAATTCTATTGGAGCGAAACACATAGGAAGCGTAGCACCGCACACGCTGCGACTTGGCACTCTTCCAGTCAACGATTGTGCTTTACTATGGCGATTATTTTCACTGGTGCACTATTCAAACTGCTTCGGAATACGACTGAATAGACATGAAAGAAATTTTGTGTGCAACGACCGAGTGTAATGACCGTTTATTCTTCGAAACACGCTCGGTAGAAATCCCTTAATAGGTATAAAGTACCGGTACGTCGACTTTCAAGTTCCCCTTTAGAAACGTAACAATTGTTATTTTATGAGTGGCAGAAAAAATGTATTTTCATTGACGTCGGTTTTCTTATACACTGTACGTTACATTTATTTGATAAGTAGGTAGCAGAGTATTCTGAGTTTGAACACTGCCACCGTGTGGTCTCCCGATTAAGAATGTAGCAGGATATGGAGTGGCCATATCCTCCCGTGGATATCGTTAAAGAAGACTAAGGGACTCCAAACAGAGGAATGGGCAGCAGCGTTTCTACTTCTGGACAGTAGCGAGCACACTGTGCTCACCAACCTACCTGCCAAGCGTGGTGAATATATTGGCGAGTTCCCCCCAAAATGACGACGCAATTGTAAAAATCTAGGGGGGAGGCCTTTGTTTAGTAGTGGACGTCCTTTGGCTGATATGGATGAAACACTAGGATATATACGTTAAGCTATCGCAACAGGAATCTTAACGAATGATGTTAATGATAATATGGAAATGCTGAAAAAAATTTGTTCCTATCGAGAACTGAATCAAAGTGTTTTTGTTTTGTATTATTGGAATTGAAAAATTATCTCCACAGTAAATACGTTTCATTTTCTGCGAGAGGTTTGGAAACGTATCTGGATTTTTGTACAGTAAATGCCCAATCATTTATAGACTACTGTGGAACCTTCTGGTAAAGCTTAGCCAAATAATGACTGGTCGCATTAGGCTTGATAGAGCGTCGTGCCAAGCGGCTCGTTGATGATACATCTGTGTTAGATGCCAAATTAGTTAGCCTCAAACACTGACGTAGTCTGGCTGCAGTTATCATGATGTAATACTGTTATTCCCTTACTTGCCATTCACGAGCGCGACCGATGATGACCCTAAAGTTGCAGATGCTCTGAACAGCCTTATTTATATAAAACTACTTAGAAATAGAAAAAATGTGGTAAATGTAGAAATTTAATAGATTTTCGAGAAGTAGACATTTAAATAATCTGCCTTCATCTTTTAACCTTTTGCTTATAACTGAACGCGCGCCATGTTTTGCCAAGCAATGAACTCAACGTGGTTCTTTGTCGTCTGTTGCTGTATTTGGCGTGGTAAACATATTTCCATTTGACAGCTATAGGCGACTGCGCCGTTCAAGAGATTGAAAAATATATCTGCATTTAAAATACCAACAATAGCCGTATTTTATTAAGTATAAAAGGTTTTAATTTTCTAACAATATACCAAAACACATTAAGTACAATGAACATATTTTTTCGCAGAGCAATCATTCCATTCTCATAGAGTTACGTAAACTGGAGTTTGCTCTCGAATACTGTACAAACGTAGTACAGAAAAACAATTACGATTCAGCCGACAGGGACTGCTCATTACATAAAATTATTGTGCATTATATTTGTGTTAGAGAGAGGGTTCTATTGCGTAGTTATAGGAAAACGATTATATCCTTCCCTAGTTTGGATACCTACTGTCCGTTCGACTTATGAGACTGGAATGAACGGATCTTATAAAAATATAATGCAATATACACCATGTGTGTACCATACCGAACGGAAACTCTGCTGGATATAGGCCTCTCAAAAAGATCGCCGCAACTACCGGTTTGTGTTGTGTACTAATTGGGCGGTATTGCCATAATCACCGCGCTTGGCAGGCAGGTTGGCGATCGCAGTTAATTTGTAAAATACTCGAAGGACGCTGATTCCCATCCTCCGGCTGATCACTTAGTTGCCATTTACGACACCAACATGATAAGATGGGTTGGTGTTATTCTTACCTGTCGGGTGCCGAACTCAGTACCTAGGAACCAAGAAAAAAAAACACACCACTGATGTATTTTTAAACCTATAAATGTATGATGTAACTGGTTTTTATTTTTCATCTTTCCGTCATGTAAAATAATAGGTTGGTATATTACAAACTTTATAATCCTGTAATTTGATATCTTTACAAAGCTAATAAACACGTGGTTGTTATAAGTGTAAATAACTATATCATCATATCGGCCATACAACGTCCACAACCGAACAAAGGCCTCCCCCATAGATTTTCACAACTGTGTCATCATATTGGGGGGAATTTGCCAGTGCTCACCACGCTTGGCAGGAGGGTTGGTGAGCGCAGAATGGCTACTGTTCCACAAAAAAGACGCTGCTGCCCATCCCTCTGGTTTAGAGTCCCTTAGTCACCTTTTACGACCTCCACGGGAGGAAATGGAGTGGTGCTATATTCTTAATCCGGACACCACACATAGCTATATAATTGCCATATTGTTATGGTACTGACAGGGAGTCCTGTAAATTGATCCACTAGATTGAACAAAAAATACGGGTTGCACTCCGGGAGTGCCGACAGAAGTGAAAACATATTATTTTTATTTATCTAGACGCGTTCGCTGTCTACTATATGTACATGCATATATGCACACACTATAGCTGCGTCTCGTAACGGTGTCGCGAGTCCAGAGATTTTATCTCATCTAAAAATATGCGTACCGCGCTAAAATAAGTTTTCACTTCAAAAATCTCCTTTTTGTTACTCCTTCCAAAATCGGAGTTCTTAAAAAAACCGTTGATGCGAAGGAACATAAGTTCTATTGAACTACGTACTTTTGTTTTCACAATGTGTGCGTACTTAGTAATTGATCGTTACGTCATCACAACAAAGACTTGGATGGAAACTGTGTACAGCGTTGTGTGGACAAAAACCAACAATGATGGATCGTGTTTGCGACACAATAATCTTACATATCCGATGTACTTACGAATGTTTGGTATAAATAAAAGTATATTAGTCGACCTACGTCCTATAAAGGCAGGATAAGTAGAGTTCGAAAGAAACAAATTGTATCGTTGGTGACTCGGGTCTGACTGAAAACCTTTGCTTGCAAAAAGCAGGCGGCTTGTCAATCTATCAGTTTTAAGACTCATTGTAAGATTGCCAATGTTATGTATTTTTACTTTTATGCACGACTAGCTGAGACCCGCGGTTTCACCCGCGTTTAATTTTTTAGGGGTTAGTTTTTTAGGGAGTGTTTTAAGGGTTTTATTGTTTTACGCGGAACCCTAATTATTTTTCTAAAATAAAAGTAGCCTAAGTTATTCCTTATAACATCAGCTATCTGCCAGTGAAGGTGCCGTCAAAATCGGTCCAGCCGTTTCGGAGATTACCCGGAACAAACAGACAGACAGACAGACAAAAAAATTAAATATAGTTTTTATGTCATACTAGCTGAGACCCGCGGTTTCACCCGCGTTTAATTTAAAAGAAATTTAGACTACTTCGACATAGACACTTGACATAGAATATATATATTGGATTTCAAGGATTTTATTTTTTTACGCGAAACCCTAATTATTTTTCTAAAATAAAAGTAGCCTAAGTTATACCTTATAACATCAGCTATCTGCCAGTGAAGGTCCCGTCAAAATCGGTCCAGCCGTTTCGGAGATTACCCGGAACAAACAGACAGACAGACGGACAGACAGACAGACAAAAAATTTAAAAATAGTGTTTTTGTTATATGTAACGTACATACTTTCATATGCATTTAGTAAAAAGCTGTTATTTGACATTACAAACAGACACTTCAATTTTATTTATTTGTATAGATTATATAGTACACAAGGCGGACTTAATGCCATGGCATATGACTCGTTTTAGGACAGAAGTTTAGATTGTTAATGTTCTGTATTTATTTACGTAACTGCGTACGTAGCATACATACGTAACTGTATGTATGCTTTTATGCACGATGGTGGTACACAACGCGGACTTAATACCATGAAGTATATGATTGGTTTTAAAACTCAAGTTTAGATTGTCAGTGTTATTTATTTAATTATTCTTTTATGCACGATGGTGGAACATTAGGCGCATTCTCTACCAGTCAATGATACATTTATATTTTAACCCAAAGTAAAAAATATATGCATCGTAAGAGATACAAAAAGAACTATAACGATATACACACTTACAAATCTACATACTATCATATCAGCCAAAGAACGTCCACTGCTGAACAAAGACTTCTCCCATTAGCCATCGGTTACATGCCGTATATCGTCATTTTGGGGGAAACTTGGCAGTACTCACCATGCTTGGCAGGCAGGTTGGTGAGCGCAATATGGCTATAGTTTCACAGAAGGGCCGCTGCTGCCCATCCCTCTGGTTTAGATCCCCTTAGTAACATTTTACGAAATCCACGGGAGGAGATGGAGTGGTTCTATATTCTAAATCCGGATTTAGTTAAAGATAACAAATGGTAGTAAACAAGTAGCAATTAATAATCAACATTTCAATCCAGAATGAGGTAGGCAACTGTCATCCTGACGCTCACTAATATCGGTGGGACATCTTAAGTACAAATTTTGGGTACTCGATATAGTTATGGTATTATAGAAAATTGAATGATCCTGTCCTATGAGCATCTACTATTACTATTACTCGTTTATACATATTTTCGTCCCCAGCTGACTAGGGGTCTTCCAATGACCACTAATTTCAACGGAAATAAGGAAAATTGGCGATTTTATTGGCGTATTAGATTTTAGATCATATACCTAGGTGTCTATGTTTTCCTTTGCTACCGTATGGTACCAGCTACGAATAGCACCTGCCCATCTTATATAGAAACAAGAAGTGTCCTTCCTACGAGAATCTACTATTACTTATTACTCTCATTTTTTTTAAGTGTTTGGAGGACCTTCGTTAATCGCAAAATTTGAAATAAGGAAAATTGCTTTAATAATGCGCTTTAAAGTCGAGCTGCACTTGGTGAACGCAGTTTTTTGTTTTAGTCGCATAAAGAGATAGAGAACTCTGCATTTACTCATGTGCTGCCCTGCTATCTATCGTTTTGTCATTTAACTTTTTTTTTCGTAGACTGTCCACGGTTGAATTAAGTATAACAGTGATTCGAGTCCTTTGATGTTGCGCGAAACGCCGACAACTTCTGAGTGTAACGTTAACACACAAAATAAATAAAACATATGTTATGAGACATTAAATGGTTTATTATAAGGATATCGATCACAAATGTGCAACTGACAAATACTTGCTACATTTTGATTCAATTGATTTAAGCTTCCTATTATTATAATATAAGGAATTCTCATTCTTATGACCAATTTAAGTAAAATCTCAAGAGGAAAACAATCACAAGGTTTTGCAAACTCTATTTTTTTAACGTGTCAAGTAGTTTAAGCCCCATTTTGTCACCAGTGAAAGAAATAAAATATTATTTTAAACCTTGTCACTTTTTGCTAACAAAATTATCCGGAGGAAAAAACCATTTATCAAGTATCATATCAAATTGCGCTGAGCGAAACGTCAGAGCGATGCTCCAGCATAGTCTTACCAGACTGCTTTATGGTCGTTCGGTAAGCGGCCGCAACGCGTCCCAATCCACGACCTAAAGCACTATTGACTCTTTACGGCCGCCGAGTCGAATCTCATTTAGACATATTTCCACTGCGGAGTTTAATGCCCAATATTAGGATTACTCCTGTATCGTGGGCATACACACACATGTATGTAAACAACATTTATAAATTGCACATGCACAAATACCCAGATCCAGATCAACTACTTGTAGCCCATATAAATATTTTCTGAGCGCGATTCCAACCTGTTACTGACGAAGAAAGCCAATTGCTTAGCCAGCCATGCCGTCAAACTGTCAGCAAAAGACCTTCAAGACGTAGAAATGCTCTACCAATTAATTAAATTGAAAACGGAACGAAGATAAAATATAAATACCTAAATAACAAATTGTTAACGATAAAATTCAAAAGACAGATGTTTCTGAGATGTAATCCCGAAACTACGGTTAGTCCCGCGGGTCGAGAGAAGAAATGAAACTTCGTGCTTCAGATAAAATTAATTAGTTTCCTACATATCTCGTTTTCCTCTCTAGTGTATATATATATAAAATCGTTCGTGTTAGGCTGGGTATTGACCGAGAGCATTCGCAGGTAATGTAACAATTTGATGTTCGTTTTGAGCATTACCTTACAATTTTGCTTTTGTAACCGACCTACGTCGAACAATGCGCTTGATACAAATTGCGTAAATGTATGTGTATTGATTACATTTTTAGCAATGTCGTAGAAACGGATTCCTTCGAAATTCTTTATCCCCGGATGTTTTATCTTCGATTCTGGTAGATGTGTATAATTCGACCACAAAGCATGGACAAAACGTGCGTTCGCGTCATTCATTAAGGCGACTGAGACTATGAGAAATATTACTACGTATAATGATCACGTTACAGATGGTGCTTACTGTAATGCTTGGTAGCGTACTCACTACTACAATGTTCGAAGTTGTATCATTATAAGTGTGTGCGATGTAATGCTCGTTCACCGATTAGTTGAACACATCACGTTCGGATTCTCACGCGGCATGATGATGGGAGTCCTCTTTTTCGATGTTGCGAAAGCATTTGGCAAAGTCTGGCACAACGGATTATTACATAAGTTGTATCAACTCGGAATGCCCAACCGTCTCGTTCTCATCACACGAGACTTCTTGTCAAATCACAGTTTCCGATATCGAATCACGGGCGCTCTCTCGTCCCCTCACAGTGACATCCCCAAACGACCAGCTAATATGACCCAATTAGAACTCTTCGCCGATGACATAGCCATTTTCTACTCCGGTTACGTTCCCGATAATATAACTAAGATCCTCCAAGCCACAGCCAACGCCTACGGGAAATGGTTTAGGAAACGGGCGATCAAAGTTAACCCCATCAAAAGCAAAGCTAAAAGCAAAACCATAGAAAAAATACTGACTTTTATACCACACACAAAGACGGTTCGTGCCCGCGTAGCCTTTGTGGCCGGTCGCCTTCACTATCTCCTGAACGCTCGTAGTAAATTATCCCATAGAAATTAGGTGAGAATTTACACCACGTGCATTCGATCCATCATGACCAATGCCAGCACAGCGTTCGCACACGCTGAATCCGCCCCACTCCGTAAATTCCAAACTCTCCAAAACCTTTTCATGCGCAAGGCCACCGGAGCGCCTTGGTACATGCGAAATGATCAACTCCATTTCGATCTTAACTTGCCGACCATCAGGCAATTTGTGAAACAAGCGTTCAAACGCTATCTCGATTCTGCCCTGTACCACCCCAATCCCCTTGTGGTATCAGCCGTCGATTACTAACCCTCTAGTATCAGTAGTGTACGCCGCCCGAGGCACGTTCTGGTCGATCCAGACGACAAAATCACGTTAGATTACATAAATAGACTCGTTCGCTTAACACCCTACCGTTGTACCGCCCTCGCCGCCGAGGATGCCCGCCTCACTGACGTCGCGGAGGCCTATCGCCGCGTCACCTTCCCGTTCAAGTTAGCACTTCTCCCTCCCGTCTCTTGCTTGCGCCGGCCCGTGCCGAGCCTGTAGCTTTAAATGTCCCCTAATACAATTTAAATAATACCGATCCAGCTGTCCCCAAAACAATAGCTTGATATCCCCAGTAACGCCCTAAGCCGAGGTCCGTGTCCCGCAGTGGGCGCTCTTAGCGAAAGTTGCTTAATTTTTAATATTAAATTTAAGCCTGGCTGGAGGCCTCTTTTGGCTTCGCCAGAAAATGACCGGTTAAGCAACCACATTTCCCTGAAATGTATGCGAGAAGACAAACAAAAAAAAAAAACCTACCATGCAATGTAATTTGACACAAGGCTCGTATAAGCCTTTGCCATCAACTAATTATAATTTGAGTTGCTTTCTTAGTTCTATGTTTTATGAAATAAAAAAATATTGTAGTTGTAGCATTTTAATTTAGTGTTTTACAAACATTAAATTAAAAAGCTTCAAGCCTTCATTGTGTATAAAGCGATGTTATTAGCGTATCAGAGAAAGCTGCTGCTAATGTTTTAAACATGATCCCTAAGTCACATTTTACAACATCTATGAAGAGAGAGTGAATAGTTTATTTTTTGCTGCAAAGAACTAATAAGATACGATGGCCTATTATTAGGACAAGAGTAGGATAGCATGAAAATAATCGTTTCTATTTTGCTTTGTGCATCGTGACTGGGCCTTCGACTACGATAAATCTTGTTTTGATCTTTGCTGTAGTCAAAATAATAAAAAAGATGAAATTTATGTTTGTAAAATTATTCGTAACATAAATTTTTGGAATGTACTTGTTCAAGTTTTTCATTGGATACTAAACATGACATTCAAAACTTTAATTTTTTGGTAGCAGTTTATGTCTGCCAGGAGTGGCTATGTTAGATTTTATAACGTGGGAAATAGCACGATGCTTCCAATGATACCTCATTTGTGGAAATATGACAAGCAGTTTAGGCGATCTGAGGGAATGCAGGAACATACTAACTTACATAGACGCTAAAATCATAACCCTTCCTGTTGGCTCCCCCTAAGTTGGGTTAAATACTCATTAACTGAAATTGAATGAATTGAAATTCTTATCTAACCAAATACGACTGAACATCGGTATTTTAGACCGAGCGATTGCATTTTATTTAATAGTTGCGTAGTAGCTCGGTCTAAAACACTGAAATTACTGGGTAGTATTTAAAAATAGACGGATGCGGATGCGGATGACTATAAGCCTCTAACGGAGGGTAGGTAACTGTAAAAATATCTCCTCCCAAGGTATATGTTTGCGGGGACTGTAAAATGCCCCTGAAGTCTCGCTCTCGTAGATTCCCTAACCTGCGTGCTCGTAACCTCCGAGGCTCCCCGTTATATAATGATGACAAGGGCTCAGGCGTACTGGACATAGGCGCCGGGGTGTGTGTTACCTCAGGCCGTGTCTTCCTTCACCCAGAGGGATCAATCCTCGCTCGATCCCGCTTTTCGAACTCCTTCTGGAACATGACTCTCTTAAAAATGGATATCACTGCACTCCAATTCACTCATGGTGGCAGAGATCTTTCAAGATCCGATCAACCAGAATCTGCCACTCAGCAAGGTACTCTCCGTGCGTGTGCTATGCGCTATCATAATCGTCTCCTCATTGGTGGCACTGTGCCTGTGATCACGCGTATGTGCAGGTACGTACCGACACAACACAACACAGCGACCTTGTCTGGTAAATTCAGTGAACTTTTTCTCTCGGTTCCCCGAGATAGGGCAGGCGCAAGGGACCAGTGGGAGCCTCGAAAGGCACTTGAAGTACTCCTTGAAGCCCCACAGACTATCCAGGGTGAGCCCTAGGTACATCATGTACCGGCCTGATACGCTCAATCTAACTCCCGGCTCCATGGCAGTATGTGGAACCATAGCGCCTCGGTTTGTAAGGCACTATCCGCGGACACAGAGCTTGGATTCTGGCGACGATTATAACTGCCACCGCTTGCTCGGTAAATTGGATGGTTCCCTTGAAGGTTCCCTGCTGGCCAACACAAGAATTTCATCAACGTAACGAAGCTAACCCCAGTGGAAGAAGGACACGCCCGCGGGACCTCGCATGTACTCTCCCGTCGCTTTAAGCTACTGTCCCTGCCCACGCGACAAACATTCAGCCACGGGGAGCACCGATGGTGGACTTGTCCCTCCCTAATTATTCCCAGGAGTTAAAGGCATTAACTATGCCAAGACACACAGATGACGCCTATGTGTTAAATACTATTAGCTAGGTACATTTATACCTAGGTGTATATTATTGTACATATTACCGATACAACACAAATAAAGATTAATTGATCGATGCCATGCCATTATCATTACCATGCTAAAAATGGTATTATTCTACTTATCTGGAATAATACGAGTAGTTCCTAATACTGTATCTATAGCTGTAGGTTATTCTTGGCTCCACCCGTTAGAAACGGTTCAAATAATAGTGAGGGATTCAGGGACAGCAGACTGACTTTCATCATATCAGTTAAAGGACATCCACTGATGAATAATAGTCTCCCCCATCGATTGTCACAATCGTGTGGTAACTTTGGGGGAAATTTGTCAGTACCACGCCGCACGTTACTGATCCTCGGAAGAGACGTACTGACTTTCGCATTTATAATATTAAAACGATTTTTCCTGGTGCATATTATTCGCATACATAGTATAGTAAATATACATAGAATACAAGACATGTATCCAGGTAATTGTTAACTAAAGTAATAATTAATCTCACGCGAATTACAACGGCTTTCGTTTAAACCTCCTAGATATCTTTAACGTGTCTTAGCGTTTATAATGATTAGTGAGGCAAAGAATTCTAGGAATTTAATATTGCGTCTAATATATTCGATCTCCTGGATATTTTGGCTTCCCTTGACGTGATAGATAGTAATCCTAGGATTTTGATCAGTATGGAGCAGATTGCCTCTCGATAAGTAACGAATAAAGGTTTAACTCAAGATCAAATCAGTTTAAAGTAAGATACATATAACTCTTGAAATTTTTTATTGTTCAAAGCTGTGAAAACTGTAGATAGTGAAGCATTCTTTGCTTCATAACACTGATAGTTACTGGTGCAGTGGCTGATACAGTCGACTGCTGCGCTCTGGGTCGTGGGTTCGATTCCCACACGGAACAAATATTTGTATGATCTGCAGATAGTTGTTCCGGGTCTGGGTGTATTGTATGTGGAATTCATGTCTGTAAACGCACCCACGACACAGGAGAAATCCTAGTGTGGGGCAACGTTTTTTTTTTTTTTTTTTAAACTATAAAAAAAACTATAAAAAAAAAAAAAAAAACAAACTTGAAATTTACAGCAAGGCCGATTGGAGATTCTTGGTAATAGTACCGACATTAATGCTAATTACTAGGTACCAAATTAGGCGTCCTACGAGTACTAAGCAAAGTTAACAGAAAGCAAAAGGTAATAAGTACGGTACGAACCTAGCGTAGTAAAAACCTATTAATATTAATGAGCTATCTGCGCGAAGGTCTCGCTAAAGTTATCAGCAAGGGACGTTGCTGACGTAATCACCATTCAGGTTCAATGGTTTGGTGATTACACACACGATGTTTTGCTGGGAGTGGTAATGAGGTGTGCTATATATTTGTAAATAAATTTCCATAGTATGTTGTAAAATATTGAGTAGTATTTGAGTCTTATGCTTTTAAAGTTTCATATGATTGGGCAATGCAGATTGCACGCAGATTTCGATAGGCATTTTGTTGTGTTAACATTAAACGCGAAAATAGAAGGCTCTTCGCTAGTCGACCGGGCTTTCTTTTGTGAAAAGTTAAAGATTTGATGTTAAGAAGGGATAAATGATAACATATTTATCAAATAAATAATACTTCATATCATCTCTTGTATATCCACTACTAAAAATAATTGGTACTACACTACACACTACACGCTGGAACAGTTATAAAAGATTTTTATGCATGTAAACCAAAACTGGCATTTATCTTTTTTTACCACTTTTTTCTGTTACAAGAGCTCATAGATAATAAATGTTATATTTCACCGCGAAAACGTCGAAATTCTTAGTTTAGTCGGCGCCTGCACCACAAACGACCTGACGTTTACGTTTTGGAGCAATTCCAACCTTTCAACCCTCGAGGACCATATGGTCTTCATTCTTATGTAGGTACTCCACGTTCTCTTCAAACTTGGTGGAATGATGCAGATTTTGAAATTATGACGTGTGAATAGTGAGGCTTTAGCTGCCACGTTCCAAGAAAAAGGCGTGGTCGACTATATAATTTTCCACTTTCTAAGATCGGTAGGCGCAGCTGTACTCTCCTGGCTCAATCCCCGAGGTTGGAAGTGGGCGCACGGTGGCGATGGACACAGAAATTGTGACCCGAGGTGGTGATGGACCGCGGGGACTCGCCAACCAGGAAAGCACCGGCCGGTACTCGATAAGCAGTATAAGATAAAGATTGTGCGTGTATGGGGTACCCAGTACGTCGCACCCTGGAAATGATGTCCAGCGTGTCACGAAATGCTTCACATGCTGCCCTAACCGATTGTGACCACCGGAAAGAATAAGCGAGCGAGATTTACAATTGCACTAATGACGGTGGCGCGTGTTCGTCACAATCAAATCGAGAGTAGGTTACAAATGTAAAGGTAAAATCAAAATACACCAATAAAAATGCATAAGGCTAACAAGGAAAAGGTTCACAGATATAAAAAAAATTGAAATAGATAATCGTTAATAGTTCAAACGCTAAAACACAATAAAATTGCTAGGTACCTTTAGGACAAAGATAGGTTCAACAAGTAAGCGTGGGCTTCCCGCGTGTTTTAGTGAACTGCTTGAGGTGTGTGCCCTGTATGTCCTTGCGCGGACTATATAATTAAGGCCGGCCATTCAAGGTGAAGAAGTGGAACCGTGACTGCTATCAAACAAAGGTCAAGCGCATTACCTGATGCCAGTGTCTTTGCGAAAGAATCAAATAAAAAATTCATTACTGTATGGTGAATTTGCCATTATTAATTCAAGGGAAGTTATAACGTTACAACAGATAGTTGTTTCGGGTCTAGGTATTCGTGAACGTAATATTTATCTAAGTTTATATATTTTTATACCTAATGTGTAAATAAAATGACTTTGCATCTATAACTCTCATTCATGTTTTTTTGGTGCGTCTACCTTGTTGTCTCTGCATCACCCAATGGTCGACAGATAGAAAATTCCTCAGGCATTAAGACCGCCTTTGTACACTGTTACATTAAGTATAAAAAAGTAAACATACGAGAATATTCTTCTATTATGCGAAAATTCATCTCAATGTTTCAGCAGACAATTAGATCAAAAAAAGGCAGTTATCACTAAAACGTATATGTGCGTATAAGTTTTTCGGCGGTAGGTGTTAAATAAGTTTAGACGTGAATTCGTATTACTACTTTAATTTTAATATATTAAATTGAAGATTCCCTATTTTAACATCACAAGTTAGTGAAATAATCAGCAAATATCAAGTACTCACGTTGGTGACACTTCCAATGTAACACAAGCACTTAAATTGCAACACCTGCCAGCTATCACCTGCACATTTCACTTATCAATAGTCAATTTTCTTATATTTGATATTGGTTTACATAATGTCACAACTCGCCGACATACAATCTGCCCAGAAGAACTTGGAGGAGTGCTTCATAAAAAAAATGAGTGATCTTGAGTCTCAGATCCGCAGTGCTGCACCTGCTAAGGACACCGTAGCCAAGATTGCAGAAGAATTCCGGACATTCAGGGAGCTTATGTTTAGTATGCTGGGACTGCTTCGGAAGCAGATTAATGAATGCTCTAGAGTGGTTGATGGATTGGAGACTAGGAGCCGTCGTAAAGCACTCATCTTCACTGGGTGTCCTGAAACAGACAAGGAGGACTGCTGTGCCATCATCTTGGACACACTTAACAACAAGCTGGCTCTCAAAGACATCGCTGCTTCTTCTATCAAAGTGTGTCACAGGCTTGGAGCGCCCAATCAAGAGCATCACAGACCGATCTTGGTGAGGTTTTCTAACGTTGAGCACAAATTCGCCGTTTGGAAGGTGAAGTCAGCATTGAAGGGTTCTGCAGTAACCATCAAGGAGTTCTTGACCAGGTCCAGGCAGATAGTGTTCAGTAGGGCACGCCTACACTTCGGTATGCGGGCATGCTGGACACAAGATGGGGTCATTATTATCAGATCCCCAGATGGAAACCGCCATAAGATTACTTCCTTGGATGACCTCCACCCCTTGTTGGCGAGATACACAAGGAAGCCAGAAGATTCACCAGCTGTGACTGGCAACAAGCCCGAAAAACGGAGTGCCTAGGAACCAGTATCATCTGTTATCAGTGAATTGTTCCCCATAACATTTAAATCTCTGTTTATGTACGGAACACAAGTTTTATGGTACGTAGGTTGTCTTATATAATAATGAATATCATGCAGTCATACTGCAATGTTACTACTACCTCCTGCGTACAGTAATATTTGTTTTAATTATGTTTTTTACTTATTGTGAAGTCACAGAAACAACAAATTATATGTCAAATGTCACTTTGACATTATTATTGGTCACTTTTATGGTTGCGTTCCGTAACTTAATTGTATCATTGTAGGCATGAAGCTGTTTTTATTTTTTTCTATTTATAGTTTCGTTCCGAAATAATCTCATATTTCATCATTCATGTTTCTGTGATTTTACGAGTGTTTTTTTTCTTTGTAATTATATCCGTACAGTTAGTTTGCATTTTGGGTATGTAATATTTATATTTATAAGTAATGTAGGTACGGCTGGCGGGTGGTGCTGAGATGGTTGTGTTGTACCAATTTTGAAGGTAATTTACTGATAATTTATTTATATTTATATATATATTTTATTATTTTATTTATATGATATCTGACGACGATTCTTTTCATTCTGCCAATGAATCTGCGGACTCAACAGCTAATACAAGTTTTTGCTCGCTGACCAACACTCTTGGTGATTTTGTGTACCAAAGCTTTAGCCAACAAAATAGCAATTTGCTGAATGTGTGCCATATAAATGCCCAAAGCGTGCCTAGACATTATAGTGACTTATTAGAGGCGTTCAGTAGTGCCAATGTCCACGCAATCCTGGTCTCCGAGAGTTGGCTCAAACCTAACATTCTCTCTACTACTTACCCACTACCTGGTTTTATACTCATCCGGAATGACAGGACTGAAAAAGGAGGAGGCGGTGTGGCCATCTATCTTCGCAGTGATTTCCCGTATAAAGTCGTTGCCACTTCCCCGTCAAATTACTGTGCTTCTGCCGAGTATCTCTTTCTAGAGATTAGCGTCAAAGGGGTTAAAGCTCTCCTTGGAGTGGTTTACTGTCCTCCTACGGTTGACTACTTCTCTAATTTAGAATTGGTCTTGGAACCTTTGGGGTCGGATTATGCACATCTTGTCATCATGGGCGATTTTAATACAGACCTTACTCATAACTCCTCTCGTTCCTGTAAACTCCTTCATATCATTGAGTCAGCCAGTCTCCATGTCCTGCCACTCCAAGCTACTCACCGTAATATTACAGGCAATGACACTTGGCTGGACTTAATCCTTACATCCACTCCATCTCTTGTTTCCTCTCATGGCCAATATCCTGCACCTGGTTTTTCCCATCATGACCTTATTTTCCTCTCGTACATCCTAAAACCCCCAAAACCTATCCCTAAGGTACTGCACATGCGTTGTTTTGCACGTATGGATTCCGGGATGTTGCGCAGTGATGCTTCTGAGCTTGATTGGGAACACCTTATGGCAGCTAATACGGTTGATGATAAGGTTAGTATCCTGAACCGGATGGTTCTTGGTCTTTACGATGTCCATGCCCCTGTCAAGAGAGTAAAACTTAAGCGTCCACCGGTTCCTTGGATGACGAAAGGGATACAAATGGCGATGAGGCGTAGGGATCGCGCCTTCCGTAAATTTAAAAAGGATCGACGGGATGAAGATTGGTGTCACTTCAAGGCAGCACGTAATAGGTGTAACCAGATGATACGCAACGCAAAACGCCGCCATATTCTCGATAATATCTCATCTTCCTCTTCAGCCGATATCTGGAAGTTCCTCGGAACCCTAGGTATCGGCAAGCCGCGTCATGTAGAGTTCCCAAACACAATTGGATTGGACGATATCAACCGTCATTTTACCACTACTGTAAGTCTGGATCGCCCAACCATTTGTCAGACCGTCGACTACATCGCTGGCCTGTCTCGTGCTAATGTTGATTTCTTCCGCTTCTCTCCTGTCACCTCAGTTGAAATTAAAAAGGTCATCCTATCAATTAAATCCAAAGCTGTAGGCAACGATGACATTAGTCGCAGTATGATCATTTCAATCCTTGACTTTCTCCTACTACCGATCTGTCATATCATCAACTTTTCCTTTGACTCTGGACAATTCCCTTCTTTATGGCGTAAGGCTTTCATTCGTCCCCTACCCAAGTTTTCAAACCCTTCACTTCCGAACCATTTCCGTCCCATATCTATTCTTCCCTTCCTATCTAAGGTGCTGGAGGCCTGTGTCCACAAGCAGTTCTCCAGGTTTGTTTACAATAACAACCTTTTAAGCCCATTTCAGTCGGGATTCAGGCCGGGACACAGTACAGTTTCCGCACTCCTTAAAGTGACTGGTGACATACGGGAGGGTATGGAGAATACCAAAGTCACTGTCTTAGTACTCATTGATTTTTCTAATGCTTTCAATGCAGTCAGTCACGACATTCTTTTATCTATCCTTTCCTATCTTATGGTTTCTCCTGAGGCACTAGAGTGGTTCTCTTCTTATCTTCGGGGGCGTCAGCAGTCAGTTCGCGTTGACGAGACTTCGTCGAGTTGGCGCAACCTGGATGCTGGTGTTCCACAAGGCGGTATTCTTTCTCCATTATTATTTTCTATCTTTATCAACTTCATTACCCATAGTCTTCAGTGTGCGTATCATCTGTATGCTGATGACCTCCAACTGTATAGTACAATGTCTGTGGATAACTTGCCAGATGCAATCGACAATTTAAATAAAGATTTGGACGTCATCAAAAAATGGTCTGATCAGTTTGGCGTTTTCGTGAACCCCACAAAGTGTCAAGCCATAGTTATAGGAAGCTCACGAATGATGGCCAAAGTCCAGACAATATCTCTGCCAGACATTGTATTCAATGGTGTTGTCATCCCAATCAGCTCCACCGTAAAAGATCTCGGGTTACATCTCGACTCGGCACTTAACTGGCGACCTCAGGTTTCCAGTGTGAGTCAGAGAGTTACTGGTACTTTGCGTTCGCTTTACCGTTTGAAGAACTTTCTACCGACTAAAACCAGAGCAATGCTTGTGCAGGCTTTAATATTTCCTTTAGTCGACTATGGTGACGTGTGCTATTATGACTTGAACGCAGACTTACTTAATAAGCTCGACAGGCTTCTCAACAATTGCATTCGTTTTATTTTTAACTTGCGCAAGTATGATCATGTTTCGTCTTACAGGTCTCAACTCAAATGGTTGCCCATTCGGCAGCGAAGGAGTTCACGGGCTTTGACTACACTTTTCTCCCTACTTAACTCACCCACTCCCCCGTCTTATCTCATTCCCCACTTTCAATATTTATCCTCTACTCACGGTAGGAATTTACGTTCTTCCAACAATCTTCTCTTATACTGTCCTTCTCACAGTACTGAATTCGTTCATTCTTCCTTCCACATTCAGTCTATAATGCTTTGGAATGCGCTTCCTGTCGAAATCAGAATGGCTACCAGTAAAGACGTATTTAAACGAAATATCCGTAAGTATTTTCACAATAATTTGGCAAAATCATCTCAGTAATAATTTATCTATTTTATATATTTAATTATATATTATAGTAATATATATTATAATAGTAATATATTTATATATTCTTATTAGATATGCATGTATGTTTATTGTATTTATAAAATTTGTTTAGTCTGTTCACAGTTTATTTTCATAAACCTTATTGCACCTGCCATGTCATCTCTGCATCACCCTAAGGTTGACTGGTAGAGAATGCCTAAGGCATTAAGTCCGCCTATGTACATTTGTTGCATAAAGTTTAAATAAATAAATAAATAAATAAATAAATAAGTTTGTATTTATTTATTTCACCATAAAATACATTAATTTAATACATAGGTGCTTAGACTGATAATAAATTACATAGCATAGTATCACCTGGTAGCTGAATTAGGATAATTCCATATCTCGGCGTACAGCGCCAAAACAAATATTGTAAGTAATATAAAAATAAGAAATTGAGGCTTGTAGTTTTGTGCAAAGATCAGTCTGCTAGGTTAAGCAGAAGTTACAGCGGTGGATCCTTGGATGGGCGAACATTCTAATCAAATTAAGACCTCTCCGTGCCCCACAGAGCACTTTGAGCTTTCAGTACCGGTTGTTGTACGAATATCAATAATCACCTTTTTTAATAATTGGGCCTAAGGGGGGCTCCAGGTCCTAGTATGATTGCACTAAAGCATTTATGAATACCTAATCATCAAAACCGAAAATAAGAATAATAATAGCTTACGGAAATGCATCGCGTTAAATTAATTAATTCTATATACTTACGTACAGCATCCATACGTGCAACGTGCAACCCTTTTTTATTTTTTTTATTGGTGCCCAGTGGAAATTCATCATGAACTTCCTTCGCCCCGGGGAAGGACGAAGGGGTATGCCGGACTCCTACCGGCTAAAACCACTGGAGCGGTCATCTTCGGCACCTAAGGGAGGCTCCAGGTCCTCGTATGATCACATATACTTACCCTATATACTCACACTTGCTCATAATAATACCTGGAAAAATAATACGTGCAATACACAATTAAGCAACACCTTTGTATAGTGGAACATAAATGCATGCACCATAAATATATAAAATAAAATACTAATGTTAATTCGCTCGTCGTTTCGAACACTTTGCAGCGTCCGTGGTCACGAGCAGACAGCAGTATGCATTATTATTGACACAATACAATATTTAAAAAAATGATAACATAATTTAATAAAGAAGGGGTTGATTTAGCTTTAACAAAATTTACAAATAACCTATCCTGTATCAAATGGACGGCTCGAAGACGACGTCATCATAACTCTTCAAACATCCTTTACTTAAACCCGGTATTAAGGTCAAGCTATTTAACAAACGATATAGGTTTAGTAATAGTCTCTTAACGTTGCTCCTTCGTCCTATTCAACTTGTATAGAAGATTAATTAAACGATTAATTTTGGAAAGTGTAGCTTAAGCCTAAATCGGCAGCAGTGTAACCGCGGCATTCTTCAGGCCTGTACCTTGGATATATCAATAGTACCGTTTGGTACCTTCACGATCATTTCATCCATTAGACCGTCGTAATTACTTGGGGCAGTGTAAAATACAGCTTTCGCTACCTTTGACGAGTCCGGTCACATATGAGCATAGGCATTGCCAATTTCCACTAATGGAACGATAGTCGCGCACGGGTAGATAGGGGTTATATAATTAGATTAGTGTATATTTGGTTTTCACACATACACACGTCTGGCCGTAAACGTCCTTGCTGAAGAGAGACCTCCAAATGATCACTAGAATGAGCTGTCACACCATATTGCCATAATCATCACGTTTTACACGTGGGTTGGTGAACGATGATGATGCTGGCGCCCATCCTCTTGATATCAACCCCTAGTCATGTTTCACGACGCCCTTAGGTGGAGAGTATAGGTATTTTCTCTGTCGGCAACCACACGGAAGTGTTTCCACGTTCATGTAACCTAAATAGGTTTGTGAGTATAAATAAAAATTATAATTAATCAAAGATTTTTGAGGAAGAACTATTTACACTCCGGAGCAATGAATCCGGGGCACCAACATAAATCTTAATTAGAGGAAACTAAGAATTATAGCTGATTCAAATAAGAATTTTTTTGTAGAATGTTTAACACTACTGAAATAAAAATAATGAAACTCCAAAAAGGTAAATACTACCGCAAATCAAATTTTTAAATAACTATTTTTTGTTACAGGTAATATATCATTTTCTCACATTTTAATATTTACCTCCGTGTTCTGTCTGTACAGAAGTCATGCGATTCGGTATGCTGTCCACCAAGTTGAAAGGCGATAAATATCCAAATACTCCCTGTATTCTCTCATTACTATTTTCAGCTTCTGAAGCATAATTTCAGCGGGGTTTCGTCGCCTCGTACATCAGTCGTTCCAGGCATGTTCGAGCTTAGGTCGGGGCTGCGTGTTGCCCACTCCATACGACAAATACCCACCTCTTGAAGGTCGTCATTCACTATCCCACAAGTATGGGGACGGGCAAGAAACAATATTTTCCCTCATGCGTACTATTAATAGACCGACACGCTTATTTAGAATTTCAGTTGGAATTATAGAACATGTTTTTCAACAAAAATTAAGTTAGTTCTTGGGATACATTATTTTAGTTACCACAAAAAATTGGTTCAGATTTAAAAATATGGTAGATAACATATTCATAGAACACCCCACGCAACTTCAAATCGCACATATCCGATAATTTTTGTGGGTATTTAATAGTATAAAATACTTTTTATTTAAATAAGCTATCATTCTTAGTTTCCTAGGGTTTATGTTGATAACCGGGATTTACTGCTCCCGATTGTATTTTTTATGTTAAATTTTTTTGTTAGATTTTTTGAAAATCATCCATACCTAACGAACCATAATGTTTTGTGACTGGTTTTTAGTTATGATAGCTATCTGGGTTTATGATACCTTTTAGCTCTGTTATGGTTTTTTGGAACTGGAATATAAATTGTTCTGGTTTAAAGCGGTATCAATAGTTGAACGCTAACAATGTCTCTCGAATTATTCAAGCGAGCTTGGTACTGGATTTGCTACTAAAGTATTTGAATTTAGATGGACAGATGGATTTGTTTTTGTGGTTGGGCAACCAGTGAATTACATATTTTTGAATATGAGTTTAAAATCATTCATTCTCACGTGTTAAATTTTATCTTAAAGAGAACAGTCCAATGAGTGTATTAATTGGAACCTGGCTGTTTTATACTTGCCTTTATTAATGTTCATTTATCATTTATAACGCAGAGTAGTTAATAAACAGCTGTATCTACTCTTTGTTGAGATTCTTGCCTTAAACAACTTTACGTCACAATTGCTTTACTATATTAGACTATATTAGAGTCTATCAATATTCCCGTGCCTTAGAGCATTGAAACTATTAAATATAAATAAAATGTTTAATATTCCAAACGCTTTTAATACTTACGCACCATATGGAACAATGACTGCGTGCAAGACGGGCACTGCAGTCAATCATATTTCATACCTATACCACACAATCATTAAAGTAGGCTCACGAGGCGATTGACCACTAGCTGCTTTCGAATTGACTATGTGTTATAAAATAAATGGATGTTTTGGTAAAAATTAAGGTACTATTTCTACAACTTATTATTTTTTGTATTAATACCACTAAGGGGTGGTAAATAGGCATACAGCCTCTGATGGTAAGCGGTTACCGTAACCTATGAGCGCCTGCATTATCAGAAATATCACTCGCGCGTTGCCGAATCTATCAAAACATTTCACGCTCTTTTTGAAGAGCCCCCATGATGCATGCCCTTGGCTAAGCCTCGGAGGGGAGCTGATTCCATAACATTAGCGTGCGTGGGAAGAAGATCCTCTGAAATAATACGGTACGAGCCTATTTTGGCTTTAGGGTATGCGGATGAACTCCCGCCGATGGCGAAAGGTGCGATGGAAGATAGTAGTCATCAACGTCATATCAAACAATTCCTTAGAAATCGATCCGTTGTAGAACTGGTAGAACACATATAGGGAGGCAAAGCCAAAAGTTCTAGACTGATTGTGAGTTTGGGATCGTCAACAATCCTAACTACACGTTTATGGATCGTATCAAAATATTCAAGCTGGTATCTAGATGCTCCCGCCCAGAAATGATAGAGAATAACTGATTCTGGTAGATAATCGAGGACTAAAAGGTTAAAAGTAATGAAATTGGCACCTAGTATAGATAACACTTTAAGCAATAGTTTAGCAATTAACTTTGACATTTTTAAAATCACATTGCAATAATCACTCTGATAGCCAAGCGCAGAGATAATATATATACTTGGTAATCTAGAACCAGTGTCAATTTCTTACCGTGCTTTCAGAAATCGATTTTTACATCTAACCTGCGTGATTAATTCTGTACGGGTCATCGGACTTAACATCTTGATATACGAACTCGGCGGACGTCCCCACTTCAATCGATTCGAGCAGCTTCACAGATTGTATGAGAAATCGAAACGTTTGAAAGCACTCTTAAGTCGCGGGTGCTGCATTATTTATTTGTACGTATTCCGTAGAAACCCTGGCATAATGTATACTGTCATAGTTTATTTTTATCCCGAAACATTTATCACGCTTTCCTTAACATGGAAAAAATAAGTCCAAAGAACACGTAATATTTCCGCAACGTAATTAGCAGTCACAATAACAAAACATATCATCAAGTGTTTGTCTCTTATGTATGTCCTTGGTTTTATGAAGGAAAATACAAGGACAATATGAGCGTAATGATATGACAGTTTGTCGCTGGCTAAAAGCCAGCACCAGTGACAATACTTCTCTATTTTCCCTGTCGATAACACTAGACGTAACGGTTTTTTTTATAAAACGATATATGGCTTCGTATAATCTTTTTTCTGAGTATTGTGATCCGATTTTGCATTATAAGTTTTTGATATCTGCGTTTTATACCCATTGCGTTTATATAGTTATAGGTTCGTGTCAAATGTGTTTTTCATATGGCTTTTGTTTGATTACAAAATCAATTTCTATAGATGATGGAATCAATAGATTCTATTATTAGGCATTTTCCTAACAGTAGCTGGGCGATTCCTCCGACAAATAATAGCGATATTTTTCCATTTTAATTGCCCTTTTTAATGTTAAACATTATATGCTGTTCATATACTGTGTTTTTTTTAACATTGCCTCACACTAGGATTTTTTCTCCTGGTGATGAATCCTGTGTGTTGTTAATTTCTTGGTGATGGTATTTTTCGTTTGGTTAGTGGTCAAACCTTGTGTCAAACCGCCTAACTGCCTCCTTAGACTTAGCTTAACAACTCTCGTCTAATGACAACAACAGGGACCGTCGATTTTACGTGCCGTCGGAAGCACAAAACCACTTCAGTTTACATACACCACTATGTGGTCACCCATCCAAAGACTGACCTCGCCGAGGTTTTCTTAACTGCACCGATAATTTACCGATCAGTGAGTGCAACTGGCAATCAATCTTAATCTAATAAGTTGATATAGAAAAAATAATGTTTTTGTATTCAATTTTTTTTTCTAGTTTTTGGTAGCATATCTCTTAATTATTTTGATCGATGAATAGTTTTAAACATATTCATTATCAGTGACTTAATGCTCGTTACTATCACTGGGATTAATAATAATTACATATCAGCATTCCGTTAAGTTTTGAAGATTTTGGCAAAGAAATGTGACGCGGAAGTTTTAATGGCAACATGTTATACCCACCAAGTTTGAAAGTAAGTGTGGATTAGTTGCGCATATGCAACCTCGGGCGGTGTAGGTATTTACAATTTGTGAAACAAGTCAAAGCAGCGTATTCGGTTTTTCTCTCACTTCTAAACAAACTAGTTTCAGGTTTTGGGTTATTTCAAGTACATGTTGTACTTTTACTTTTTATTTTTAATGGCAACATGTTATACCCACCAAGTTTGAAAGTAAGTGTGGATTAGTTGCGCATATGCAACCTCGGGCGGTGTAGGTATTTACAATTTGTGAAACAAATCAAAGCAGCGTATTCGGTTCTTCTCTCACTGCTAAACATACTAGTTTCAGGTTTTGGGCTATTTCAAGTACATGTTGTATACAATCCGGAAAACGGAACAGTTGCATAGACCATAAACACAACACATACTGAGAAAATTATATATATTAATATTATTATCTTCTAGAAGCATATTTCTAGAAGCATAATAGGCAGTTGGTTAACTTTATGACATTTTTCTTAACGAGATTAACACTACATGATTATTATGACTATACTGGTATCAGTGAAGCCATCTAGCAGAAGCTATAGTAGTGCTTTAGCCTGCTTATCTCATCTGGACGTAAGTAGGCGCTGAGATGTAGGTCAACGGCAATAGACTATCGATACTTTAATTATGTTTAAAATAAATAAATGTATCTACCGAATTTTATATTGACTGCTCGATTGGCTTTCGGCATTACGGACCGATATAAAGTGTGGTGTCCGGATTAAGAATATAGCACCATAACTCCCGTGGATGTCGTTAAAGGCGACTATGGGACTCTAAATCAGAGACACGGGCTGCAACGTCCCTTCTGTGGAACAATAGCTGTACTGCGCTCGCTAACCTGTCTACCAAGCGTGGTCAGTATTGCCAAAAACTCCCCGTAAAATGTTGGCACAGTTTTGGAAATCTATGGGGAGGCCTTTGTCCAGCAGTGGACGTCCTCTGGCCGATATGATGATGATGAGGACTACAGACCGTGACTTCGATGCTGCTATGATATCCAAACGTGGATATAACGTGTGGTGGAACGGACCTCCCGCAAACTCTCAATTTGCTTTGAATAATGGTAGCGATACACATGAAATTTTCGTATGGTGTCCGGATTAAGAGTATAGCACTACTCCATTTCCTCTCTTGGATGTCGTAAGAGATCAAGGATCTCTACTGAGCGTCTCTACTGTGGAATAACAGCCGTACCTACTGCGCTGACCAGTTCGTCTGCCGAGCGTGGTGAATACTGGCAAATGCCTCCCTTTATTTTATTTGACGGCACGTTTGGTGCAGTGGCTGATACAGTCGGCTGCTGCGCACCGGGTCGTGGGTTCGATTCCCGCACGGAACAAATAATTGTATGATCTGCCGGTAGTAGTTCCGGGTCCGGGTGTACTGTATGTGTGTGAAATTCATGTCCGTAAACGCACCCATGACACAGGAGAAATCCTAGTGTGGAGCAACGTTTTCTTAAAAAACTATGACGATGCAATTAGTTGTCTTTTTTCAGCAGTGGATTTTATTAAGCTGATATGATGATGATGGTGACGACATGTATATACTGGATCCAGCTCAAGGACCATAAGGATATAAAATGAACGGTAATTTATGATTACATATAATTTCTGTTCGAGCATAACATGTATTGTATGGAATACAGACGGTTTTCAGGGTCCGCGTGTGCACGTACGACTTATGTTTGTAAACTTTAGATACGTGAGCAATTCTGTGTAAAAATTATTGGCATTGGGTCGTTTCTAATTCAGGTGGTGCCGGTTAAAAATACCATCACCCCATCTCATTCCGTGGTCGTCGTAAAAGGCGATTATGCGATTAGGTGGAAGATGGCAGCAGCGTCCTTCGAGTACATTTATAACACAATAGCGATCGCCAACCCGTCTGCCAACCGTGGTGATTAAGGCAACACCCCCCAATGAACACACAACACAAACTCATACCGGTCGTTGTGGCAGTTTTTGGGGGAGCCTTCTGTCCAGCAATGGACGTTTTTCGGCTAAAATGGTGGTGGTGGTGGGTCGTTTTTAAGAATTGGGCTTACACCCCAAGTGTGTTTATGCGTAGTACTAGTGAATATTATGTTTTATTGTTTAATTAAATGTTGCCCCACACTAGGATTTGTCCTGTGTCATGGGTACAGTTACAAACATACATTTCACAAGTACAAATACTGTAATACAAATAACATAGACCCGAACAACTATCTGTAGATCATACAAATATTTATTCCCCGCGGGATTGAACCCGTAACCCGTTACGCAGAAAGCCAATTGCTTGGCTATTGCGTCAACCGTGCCATGAAATAGAAATAGCGAAATATTTCGTCTCTATGACACTGCAACGTTTTACTGCCATTTGAGACCTGTGAATATAAAGATGCATAGCATAGAAAATATTCTACACTTAAACGGTCTACGGTTTAAAATATTAGAGATAGCCTTAAAGCTCTCAACATCATCATGTTATCAGACAAGGGACGTCCACTGCTGAACAAAGGCCTCTCGAACAGAAGTCCGGTTACATACCACATGCATACAACTAATTGCGTCGTTATATTGAGGGAATTTTTTAAAAACTGACAACGCCAGACGGATACGTTAAGATATCGAAAAGTACTATTTTCTGAATCTGGACAACACTCGGATACATGCTTAGTGTTGCAATATGATTGCAAGTGTTGCAACGTGCAATCAAAGGTTTAAATCTTCGTTTAAAAATTGGAATTAATTATTCCTTTATTTTAAATATATACATATAAATTACATTTTTAAATACATATAAAAAAAAACAATATATATTTAAAAATATAAAAAATAGTAGCCCACCGGCATCGGGAACAAGGTCCAAGCTACCGGTGGTTAGGGCTCCAGAGAGAGGAACCTCCTAACAATACGAGCCGTGTCCAGGAGTACCGCTTTCTGTATCAAGCCCTTGACCCAGCTGCCTAACGAGAGCCTCTTAAGGTGTTGGTCGAGGCTCTTGGCCATAAGGCCATTGGCCGTGACAACTATCGGCACAATGATTGCAGAGTCTACCTCCCACATGTCGACAACCTCGTGCGCCAAGTCAAGATACTTAATTTGCTTATCTTTCTCGGCCTTCACGAGATTCTCGTCATGCGGGATAGTTATATCAACAATCATTGTGCGGCGCTCTACTCGATCTATCACCACTATATCAGGCTTATTGGCTACAATAGTCCTGTCAGTAATGATAGATCGATCCCAGTACATTGTGACATGGTCATTCTCGAGAACTGGGTCGGGCACATACCTGTAGTATGGCACTTCTGAACTCACAAGGTTGTATTGCAGTGCAAGTTGCTGGTGGATAATCCTGGCTACTTGGTTATGCCTGTGCAAGTACTCGCCGTTAGCAAGACGAGAACAACCGGAAATAATGTGACGTATAGACTCGCCTGGACGGTGGCATGCCCGACAGATGTCAACCGTGCCGTCCTTCACAATATATTTTCGGTAATTATTCGTCATGATAACTTCATCCATAATTGCACAGATAAAACCTTCGGTTTCCCCAAACAGGTCACCGAAGCGTAGCCAAGACACGGACGCTACTAAGTTTACATCAGGCCCATGAAGGGCCCGGTAAAAGCGTCCGTGAAGCTCCTTGTTCTGCCATACCTCCATACGGTCATTAGTGTCAAGCACTACGGGTTTATGCCAGTTCTCTTTAGCCAAGGAGAGCGGGGTGAGTCCCTTGTCCATCGCAACCACATCTCGGTGCATCCCCACTTCGGCATGGAGAAAGTACTCCCTGAGGCTGCACACCTCACGATTGTGGAGGGTCTTAGCATTTAAAAAGCCTCGACCCCCACACTTTCGTGGGATGTATAGCCTCATTACCGACGATCGTGGGTGATGCATCCGATTTGTGGTCAACAACGAACGGACTCTTCTATCCAGAGCGTCTAATTCCGTCTGAGTCCACTTGAGTATGCCGAAAGAATAGACTAAGACTGGCATGACCCAACCGTTAAAGGCGCGTACCTTGTTACCGCCTGACAAAAGACTTTTCAGTACTTTTTTCAGGCGGCCAAAGAATCGCCCCTGTAACGATTGTTTCATGTCAGCTGCGTTGACACCTAACGCCTCCGACATACCCAAGTACTTGTAGGTTTCAGATGAGGAAAGGGATCTGATTTGTATGAAATCCGAAAGTTGTAATCCCTCGGATTCCATAATCTTCCCTCGTTTTACATGCATGACTGCACATTTGTCCACACCAAATTCCATCCTAATTGAGTTACTAAAAGTTTCAGTTACCTTCAGTAACTCTATTAGCCGCAAATTGTTGGGGGCAAAGAGTTTCAAATCATCCATGTATAAGAGGTGAGATATGATCTGACCACCTCTTCTCATCTGGTAGCCTAGCCCCGAACTCTCCAGCAGTGTGCTCAGAGGGTTCAAGGCTAAACAGAACCACAGGGGACTCAGGCTATCGCCCTGAAATATTCCACGCTCGATCCTGATCGGTTCAACGTTTCCTTGAATCTGTCTACATCCCGGATAGTGAAGTACCGTCCTCCATTGCCCCATACATGTGAACAGGAAGGTGCGTAGGGTTGCATTTATTTTATATAACTCTAGCACCCTCATGAGCCATGTATGTGGCATCGAGTCGTAGGCCTTCTTATAATCTATCCAGCATGTAGACAGATCCTTGCGGTTACGTTTAACCTGTTGGCTAATGGCCATGTCAATAAGGAGCAGCTCCTTAGTACCACGGGACCCATTCCTACATCCATTCTGAGAAGTAGACATGATGCAATTGTTATCAATATGTGTGTTAATTTTGACTCTCAGGATGGATGTAAGAAGTTTATAGACCGTCGGTAAACAAGTGATCGGTCTATAATTTTTGGGTTCCGTGGTACTACCTGATTTATGGAGCAGGTGGGTAATTCCTATTGTAAATAACTGTGGTAGCGAGCCCGACTCTAAGCATGACTGGAACTGAGAGGCCAAGCGAGCATGTGAACTACATATCCATTTGAGCCAAAAATTGTGCAGCCCGTCCGGTCCCGGAGATTTCCAGTTAGGCAACGGACGGACTGCACTGGCTACGTCTTGGGGGCTAATTACTATTGCCCCCATTTCTGATATTGGTTCACAAGCTCGTTCAACCTCTCGTATCCAATCACCTTCGGTATGGCTGACGGGCACCGACCATATGCTGCGCCAGAATGCATTCATGGCATCATCATCTGGTCGGTGGACTTCATCCATACCTTGGTCAGGTTGCTCCCAAGTTCTATATACCCACCTTTGGTCACTCTGGAATATGCGATTCAGGGTATACCGCTCCATTCGCCTTCTGTATCTACGAATACGGTTCGCCCATGCATAAACTTTCTGCTTCAGGTAGTCGATGCGCTCTGTGACACGAGACATATATTCTAGAGGGCTGATATCAGTCCCCGAAAATGCTCGTCTCACAAAGCGCATCACTCTTGGGCGGGTATTACCCTCCCTGAAGCAGATTAGCTTGCCAATAAGTGCCCTAGCCTCATTAATACGATGTTCAATCCTGTACTGCCAAGCTGGTACGGCAGATTTTGGTTGTGTAGCTCTGTCAATATTTGGAAATTTGACATTGGCTACACGACATGCCGCAACAGCCGAACAGTACAGAATCGAATGCGTATCGCCGAGGTCTTCGCTGCTGTCAAAATAATCTAACAGCAGCGAATCCAGGGCACACACTAGCGCTCTATTCTTTTTATGCATAGGCAAACGTGGTAGACGTGGCCGATGGGTAGGTGGAGTGTATCTATACTCTCGAATCGCACAGTCCAAAGCGCTCCTTAAAGTTTCAATGCACTGGTTACCTGCAGTAATAGCCCCATCATCTTCTTCTTCATCAACGAGGTTGGACCGCGGTGGAACCGCAAAAGTTGCTTGCGGTTGCACCGCGGTTTGTGATGCAGGAGAGATGACACGGTTAGTCTGCACCTCAGAGCGTAGCCGATCAAGTGCAGCATCATCTAACCTATGATTACGTTGTATGACCCGCACTTGATCCGATAGTCGTTGTGCCGATACGTTGACAGCCGGTTCAAGTACCTGAAACAGAGAGAGCATCCGACCACGGTACGCAGTCAGGTTAGTTCCCCCCTCTGTCGCTCCAAAGTATGCGCGCATGACATTTTCATTAATGGCTGTGGTCCATCGCATGCGCTGCACACTTCCACCGGGAGCGGGGACCCTGTCAGAGGCAGGTGGGCCTCGAGGTCCCAAACTGGCCGGTGGTCGGCCTCTTCCACGTCGACTAGCTGGTGGTGGTGACGTCGGTGGAGAATAATACTCGTCGCTCGAGCTCGACGCAACTGCAACTGCCGGTGGCGCTGTACATACGACGGGGCTGGATTCCGGCGGCTGCGAGGCGGAGCTGAGCGACGAGGCCGAAGATGTAGGGCGTGCGTTTTGCATTCTGGCACGATTTCGAGTAATCATGATTTGTTTTATGTTAATTTCATGTTCATTTATACTCGGTCAGTCATGTCATCATCTGTCAGATACATCGTTCTTATTTATAATTTTCCGTATTTGTGGTCTAATCTTCTTGTAGGTAATATATATATTTCTTCATATAATTTATCCATTGTAGTTTTGTTGTTTATATTTGGTGCTTATAGTTGATATTATTATATGTTATTTAAATTATTTAAAAATCCAGAGAAAATTTTCTGACGTACTTCAGATGTGTTAATTGTGTTATGTGTGAATTAATTATATTATTAATGTAAAATAATAACATGATAGTTGACATAACTCATTATTTTGATGTTATTTACTTATAAATTGCATTTTTTATGTTATTTACTTATAATTAATAACTTGACATTTGACTTGACTCAGTTGAATTTACATTTTTTACGAATTTACATTTTTTATGTTATTTAATAACTTGACATTAGAATTAATTAATTGAAAAATTCATATTTTTTTATGTTATTTACTTATATTATGGCATTGATTGAACATAAGTTATTGTTAATATTGTTTATTGGACATATTCATACAAAACTGTAAATGTGTGAGCATCATGTAGCCACCAATGTTATTTTTGTTACTTATATTGATTGTTTTCTGCCTGGCTGTATTGGTCTGTCATGCTCACTACAATGTCTTGCTGGTGGTGGCGTCGTGTATTGGGTCGTTCGGTTCCCTACAATATGGTTGAGCTAAGCTAAGCTGATGCATGCGTCATGCTCGTGAACGGGTGCCGTCTGTTGGGGCTGGTCAGCCGTTAACTGCCACGGCAAATAAACTATTATTATAATATTATTGTCTAACACATTGACCTACATTTTTCTCGGTATATGTTTTACAATATTTTGTATTAATCAACATTGTATTCTCAATTATTTTAAAAGAGTATCCATGTAGTTTCTTGCCGGCTCTTCTCCACGAGATCAACTATTTGGAACCATGCAACTTAGATTCTGACGTTTCATAAGTGCCAATATTTGGTTTATTTGAAATAAAATACTTTGACTTGACTTGACTTGACTCTACCGCTAGTAAAACACGTATAATTCAATACGGATATTTGTGAGATGTAAGTTTGTTAATGTGTTCACGTGTCTTTTTCAAAACCAATTCACGCAACTCATATTGCATCGACAGTCATACATAATACATAAGCTAATATTTCTTTTTTTTTTTAAAACGTTGCCTCAGACTGGGAATTCTCCTGTGTCATGGGTGCGTTTACAGACATGAATTCCACATACAATACATCCAGACCCGGAACAACTATCTGCAGATCATGCAAATATTTGTTCCGTGCCGGAATCGAATCCACGATCCGGAGCACAGCAGCCGACTGTTTCAGCCACTTCACCAACCGTGCCGTCATTATTAGTACAAGTACTGTTTGTCTTGCAAGTCTGTCTTTCTGATAAAATGCCTTTTCTTGTGAAATCACCAGCACAAAACCAGGCAGCTAGCTCCAAATGAAAATCACGTTAGTAGCCAAGTTGCATTCAAACCGTTGACAAAATTGAACAGAATTCCACTCAGAATGTCCAATCAGACCACGTTTTCGACCGCAACGCGTGCCGTATGACATTTTGTGTGGTATAGATTATATAGAGTTTGTTATAGCACCTATGGGTTTAAGGATGCTACTGCGAAAGTAGGGACACGTCGTCTAATTAGTTGTTCTAAATAATAAAACAGAAAGATTAGTAATAAGAAATATATATACATATATAGAAATATATTCTTATATCTGAACCGCAACTAGCACAATCATCTACTTGACAACTAAGCAATTTAACGACCGAATACTTAAAACGCCGCTTAATATTAAGTGGCGTTTCAATATTCGGCCGTAAGTCAATATTATTCTTTCACTTAAAATATTAGAGTTTTTGGTTTTCACATGGTATCGATTTGAGTCACCTCTTTATGCATGTATTATACAATACCTGCATTTTATTTTCACCGTGATCAAATTGCTTATGTATTGTCCAACACCCCTGGGAAAAGGGTATGCGGAAGTTTTATTAGCTAAAACAACCCGGACGGTCATTTTCGGCACCAAAGGCCCCCCTTGGGGGTTCGGATCTCGAGAACGAACGCTCCAGAGCTGCATGCTGGTGTCACGCCTATAATCACATCTCAGAGAACAACGGGACTATACAATAGTACCCTACTGTAGGTAGTATCCTAGGACTTATTACCGTACATATAGTACCCTACTGTATGTACGGTATTAAGTTCTAAACAATTAGGGGCGAGCCTATACAGTGGGCACAATTCCAAACACCGTACTACTTTTGAAAATTTCCTAATACAAAAACTCAGTAACAGTTTTTTGGAACCAAACGCAAGACCATACATACCATGACTGCCACACTTGCAACCGCAAGAGTAAAGATGCAGTCCGTTGCTTGGTTAGTTATAATAAAAATGTACTAGAACCAGAAGTCTAACCAGTGGATATGGCTATTAGCTTTCCACAAGTAAAGGAAAAAATACCAGTCGAATACGTAAAATATAACATGTAAAAATGTTAACGATTCACCTTCCCCGGTTGTGTCAGATTACACTGTTTTAATTTTTATGTACGTTAAAGTTTATTTTCCATATGATTCGATGATTGTGATCAACGATTTTTCATTTGCTGCATGAAATTTATATAAGTTATTAATTTTCTCATTATATATAATGTAGTGAGCATTGTATAAATTAATTAGTAGTGATAAAAAAGTGGCACTAGTGCAGTTATAACAAGCTTAAAAAACACGCTCAGTTGTTTGTGTTATCAATTAACCCACTGTTTTCTGTTTTATTGTGTTTATGCGTTTATTTTTTTATATTAATTAATGTATATTATTAATATTCCGTGTGGTGTCTGAATTAAGAATATAGCACCATTCCATCTGCTGCCATAGCTTTCGTATTTTTAAGTGTTTCATCATCACAATTTCGGCTATAAGACGTCCAATAGGCCATAGGCTTCCCCAAAACATAACCACAACGACTGGTCTGGGTTTGTGTTGTGTGCTTATTGGGGTGTTTACTATCTTCGCCACGTTTGACAAACAGGTTGGCGATCCCAGTGAGTTGTTGATATACTCAAATGATGCTGCTGACCATCCTCCAGCTAATCCAACAGTAACATTTTACGACACTCACGAGGTGAAATGGGGTAGTGTTATTCTTAGCCGGCACCAAACGTATTTCCGTATGAAATGAAATGTAGCACTACTCCATCTCCTCCCGTGGATGTTGTAAAAAGCGACTAAGGGACTTTAAACCAGAGGGATGGGCAGCAGCGTCCCATCTGTGGAAAGTAGCCATTCTACGGTCACCAACCAATTCCCTTCAAGATGATGACATATTTATGGAAATCTATGGGGGAGGGCTTTGTTCAGCAGTGGACGTCCTTTGGCTGATATGATGATAATGATGAGACCGAGTGATAGTTTAGGAGTGGACAGTTAGGTGTCAACATCATCATTAATCTAAATACATACCTAGATCCTACCTACACATATTTTTGTATGAAGCTTTTAAAAAACCACAACCACAAATCACAAGTATATCTCTCTGGATCTTGAATTCCACTATAGTTAAATAGATTTTTAAGTTCAAAATAAGCCCTCGTCTTTTACTCATACACTTTTGCCTGTGGCTGAGAATACCCACCCTATTTATTTAACTCTGTTGACCTCTTTTCAATAGGAGACAGCAACATGTATCATCTATATTAACTCGTAGTAGAAATCAGAACGACGAGATGTTTGTGTCATGGGGAAATTATCGTGGACTTCCTCCACCTTGAGGAACAGCGACATGATTATGGTGAGCTTCATCATCATCATCATTTCGGCCGAATAAAGTCCACTGCTGGACACAGGCCTCCCTCAAAGATCACCATAACGACCGACATTGGGGTGTTATGTGCTCATTGGGGGGTTTGGCCATAATCACCATGCTTGGCAGGCGGGTTGGCGTTCGCAGTTAAATTGTTAATGTATTCGAAGGACGCTGCTGCCCATCCCTTAGTCGCCTTTTACGACACCCCCGGGATGAGATGGGCGAGCTTGCCAGGGCCTTAATAGTTAAAACCCCAAGGTGTTTCTTCTGTTCGCTATGCATTGAACCGCACCGCCGGCAGCTTTCAGCCCGTCACTTGGACTGATGGGCCCCGTCTCTCAGAGAGGCGCAAGTAGAACATAGTATACTACCGTCTCGGGACTATGTCTGGTCGGTTGACGGACTACCCCAAGGTTTTTGTTTGTAGGCCACGGCTCAGGTCAGCCGGAGATCGGCGCCCTCGAACTCCCGGTGCATTTTTTGTGGAGGGTACGAGAGTTAGTATCTTCCTGCTCCCGTTCCACCACTCCTCTCCACGCCTCTTACGTTATACCACTCAATCTCGCTCCGACCGATAGCCTGGATCATGGTCGGAAGCATAGAGGTCACCCTCTTCGACTACTGCGATGTCGGTCACGGTGCTGCATCACTGTAGCTGAGTATTCCTCAAGCGTGTACTGCACTGTGTCCTTCGGGCAGTCTCCGCAGTGATAGTCCGACTCGCCTACCATTTTATACAGGTATTTAACTGAGTACTAACATAATTGACTACGAAAATAAACGAACAAATAAAGACTAATATAAAATCTAATTAGGTTAATACAAAAGCGGCTAGTATTGACACTAATGTATTATGTTCCAGCTGTCGCGAAATTAGTTTATCAGCAAGCTCCCAGAGGATACAGGCTGGGCGGTTCACACGCGAACAGGACAAAGCCTTTTCTAGGTAACTTAATCACACCTTTCTATGATGTCACTCACCATTGTGGTGGGTGGGTATGCCTAGTATATCAATATGCGGGTAATATTATAGTCAGGGGACGTGGAACGACCTCCAACGAGGTGGACAGATGACCTAGTGAAGGTCGGCGGGAGTCGTTGGATGAGAGCGGCATGTGACCGCTCGTTGTGGAAATCTAAGTGGGAGGCCTTTGTTCAGCAGAGGACATTCTTTGGCCGATATGATGATGATGATTACAGTCATTTATATTCGTATTATCGGTTCATCTTTTTTGGGGTCTATACCCAAGTTCCGGTTTTTTGTAAATAACAGGTGTTAGCGCAATCGGTTTTTTTCTTAAAATCGGGATCGCGTCAGATCATCATCATCATTTCGGCCGAATGAAGTGCACTGCTGGACACAGGTCTCCCCCAAAGATCACCACTACGAACGATATGGGTGTGCTGTGGGCACATTGGGGGGTTTTGCCATAATCGCCACGCTTGGTAGACGGGTTAGATGTAAAGCTATGTAAGTTCAATGCTTTGCAATTTCAGCGTTTTGTCGAATAAGGCTAATGCCTGGGCGAAGCGATGAAGCTTGATAAGGCATGAACCTTCCTATAATAATTGTAATGCTATCAGGACTAATCCTACGTGCTATCACACTGCGCTCGTCAGTTCCAAGTCAATTAGTTATTCAGTACGTAATGCCCAATAATTTCACTAGCTATAGTGCACTTTCAACCAGAACGCAATAATGTTGAAGTTTAAACTCTACTGCTTAGCGGCAAATATACGGTCCTGGGGTAATACCTACTACCTAGCTGGCTTCTTGTAATCTGAGACCTACCACCAGTAGATGCTGCTCTTTAACTTTGCTAGCTTAATTGCTTTAAGCCAATGTGAGGTGAAATTGCACAACATTCATGCCGCACTCCACGGTTATACTGCTGCAATACGAAGACGAATTAAATAAGTCGTATTTGAAATCGGGAGGAAGAAATAATTAACGAACTATGCCCATAGCAATTTTAAAATTATACAGTAAAAGGTGCGTGTCACTTAAAAAAGTAACCTGAAAGCGTTATAATACTTTTTTTTATTATAAAATATACTCTACCATCCTATTTCAATCCATCCAACATTAGAAGTCATATAAATTATGATCTAAAAATATAGTAATTTTATCGTCCCAATAAATACGATGTTACTTTCAAATTACATTCCGATTTCTAAATTCAAAGTATAAATTTTAGCGGCGTCGTTGTTCACAAATCGATTTATTGTTTTGACAAGCTCATCTTGCTAATGTGAAAATAAAATTTGTCCATTAAATTCTTAACCCTCGTGGAATTGACAATGTTTCAACGAAAATTCAAAGAGACGCGTTCGAATTATTCATACATAAAGCTATATTCATTATTGTCTCTGTGGATTAATAAAAACGTTAGTTGAACTAATGAAACAATTACAACAATGAATATTCAGTAGGATCTGAGTTGGTTGGTAACTTTTGATATTCTGAATACCAACGTCGCGTCAGTGGGTCCGTCGATTCGACGGTACGCTCACAGCAAAGCAACTTAAGCAAATTACTTAGTTGGAACCCTCCTCCATAATTATTATTCAACCTTTATCCGACGCAAATCGAGTAAATTTGTTCCAAAATTACTTTTATTAAAAGCATTTCTTTCCCTCCGTCGAACCAAAGTGCTAAAGTAGAGTAAATGGACTGGAATTTCCGTTTCAGGAATAAATTATATAAGAATATTATAGTAAATAACTCTTTAAAGACGACGATAATTGAATATTTGGGGAAATCATTAAGTTTTTTCTGTAACGAAAATGTTTGATGCTCTGTAACTGGTAGATTCTATTTTAAACTTTATCTAAAGGATCTGTAATTACCTAGGCAAGTATCTGTAAATACGGGTATCAAGTTTAGGGCACAAAAGTTTGAAATCTGTTATTGTTACTGGGGAGTAGTAGCGGGCTGGGATCGAACTCAGACCCTCCTGAATGGATTGCAACCGTTCACCCACTGGACTATCACTGCTACAGTGAAAGTGAATACAGATTATAAAAAAAAAAAAATTCAATATACAATAATTATAACAGTCTAGCAGACACATTTTCTGTTCTTTATTTAAATAAACTTCATGCACCAATAGTACATAGGGGAACTTAATGGCTTAGGCATTCTCTACCCGTCAACCATAGGGTGAATAAGAGACAAAATGGTGCAATATATGTAGAACAAATGTAATAAATATACAAAAGTATAAGACATTATAAAAACCAGCCTATGGATCAACACGTATACAATATATACTATACAATAATTTCTAGTTTATTAATACCTTAATATTAACTATTACAATCGAACGGACACTTCACAATCTCGTTATGATTTTAAAAAGTGACATCTCGTTTTCACTTTCGATCATATTTGGTATATAGTTATCTACATATACATACATACATATATGTTAGAAATAAATATATACATAATTTTATTATAAGTTTTAAAAAATATGTTAAGACAATTCAGCTAACGATTGGTTAAAAGGTATTCACGAGCTTCTCTCAAATATCAGTTTATAGACCTACTCTTAGAGGGAAGGAGTTGGACCCATGTTTTTTCGTAAGCCTAATTAATGCTTGAATTTCTCCTTACAGAGGATTATAACCCGTGAAGCGGGACATATAAATAATAAGAGTAATCAGTGAAGAAAACAAAATAATGAATTACCTGCAGCACAATAATTGAAAATAACTTTTGAAATTCATTTTGTGTTTTATTTTGTGTAGCAAATACGTATAGACATATGACGTAGCAAACTATTGATTTATATATTACAATCGTAACTAGACAAGTAGTTTCCACGCAAAGACGTTGCCACTTAACATATGGCTACAGCAATATGCCCGGCCTTATATCATTCTGTGGGTAGCTTGACGTCAACCGGGTAACACATTAAATTATCTCCACTGAAATGGGTAAATGTGTGGTGAAAGAGTGCGATTCTCGATCGCAGGAATATAAAGCAAGCGGAATTATGTTTCATACATAATTTAACTGATTTTTATTTGATATCTCTGGAAATAACTTATAAAAAGGGATACAAATTAGCCACCATTATTTTACATTCCGTGTTGCCAGTAAACAGCGCTCCGGTTTCTCCAGTAATATGGGAGGTTTTGTCAGTGTTTAATGACGTCGTTTGTGACCTCTGTTATAAAAAACATGATGTAATTAATTTTGCAGTGTTCCTTAAGATCCAGAGCATCATGAGAATAAGGTTAAAAAAATCGAGTGCCAAGACTGAAAACGCACTAGTTACCTACCTAGTAACTGTTATTTGTTCAAACCATTTCCAAAGTCAAGAAAAAATTGTACCTTAGTTATTACTAAGGCCCAATTTTTCATGTCTCGTTATCGTTTGCACCCTTTGGATACATAATACTGTTTTTAGGGTTAGGAACGTCCGAAGTAAAAGACGGTGGAACCCTTATAGGATCACTCATCTGTCATGCCTGTCTGCAGTCACAGTCAATTTGCTCCGAATCTACGAGACCGATTAAGTATGAGCGAGATAACTATATGATTACATCAAACTCCTTCCTAGTTTCAAAACTAAGTCTCCATAAATACATAATGACTACAATTTAATTTACGCGTGATGAAGAGACACTTGTTTTTAAACTTGTAGCGAATTATAATTTTACGATAAAAGGAATTAATTTGATTTCGTAGTACTTTTTATGAACTTAGCAACACGCTGACGTCTCTGCAACTTACATGGGCAGATTTGTTGTGCGGGAGATTAGCGAGGCAGTCTGTTTAGTGTTCTCAAACATTATATTAAAACAATTTTAAACGTATAAAATCGCGAGTATTATGTTTTTTTGTTTTTCCTGACGTTTCGAACATTTTGCAGGGTTCGTGGTCGCAGGATCAGCAAAGTACTGTAATACACGCGATTTAATCCGTTTAAATTGTTTTATTATAATGTGTAATAATCGCGAAAATCAAAGATTTCCACAATAGTGTCGTCATTTTGGGGGGTATTTGCCGGTAGCTTGGCAGGCGGATTGGTGAGCGTAGTATGATTACTGTTCCACAAAATGGACACTGCCACCCATCCCTCTGATTTAGTTTCCCTTAGTCGCCTTTTACGACATCCACGGGAGGAGATGGAGTGGTGCTATATTTGTTTTTAATCCGGACACCACACGGGTAGATGAAAGATACATTGACTAGCTTAACAAATATCATGCAAAACTTACTAACAGAAGAATTAATATATAATATAATAAATACCGACGAGATTTTCGTTCGTAACATTACTATGTTCTCAAACAGTTCAAGATTGGCATAACAAATCTGTCAGTTGTCAGTTACAAGTGTGCGTGATCTTATTAATTATATAGTTTGAACCTATGGAGTGAACACTAGGTTGCAGTTTACAACAGTACACTCGAAAGTCTGCGGATTATTGCCGAAACGAATTGTGTACCATGACACCACATTGTGGATAAGGCTATCGCAAATCAAGCCTAGGCGCCGACATATATATTATAATTACAATATATAGGCTTGCGTTGCGCTTTGCTTGCTCACTATCTCCCCTGATGTTAAGTGACGATGCGGTTGACAATGAAGCACGCTTGCCTATAACAACTTTTCACTCGCAACTTGAAGATAGTTGACACATTGGTCAGTCAAAGCTTATGAATCTCAGCGTATTCTTGGTCATCAGGTATAGAACCATTTTTTTGTAAGAACTCCAACCATCTTGACTTTAACTACAATCTAGGTATGAGGTCTTACAGCCTGCATACCTATTTATTTTCTTTTTCGTTTGGTAGCCTACCTGCCTACCTACTATCACAGTTTTCAAGCAACCCAAAGGGTTCTGACTTGGCATAACGCCTGCCGGCTAGTGACATAACAACCGGTACCGACGACATAACGTGCCCTCGGACGCGGTCATAGAATGGCTTATATGCCATGAGGCACACTATCTGCCGGATAATCACGCGACATCGTTCCGGAAAATAAAATGGCGTATTAATGAGGAGTTCCTCATGGATGTTAAATAATAAATCTTCAGATGTTATGGCGATTTACTTTCAGTTAATCACCGACAGAGTCAATATTTCAGACCTAATCTTATTGATACTAACTTAGTATAAACAATACAATTAACTTCAGACCAAGGCAGTCTCCATTATTTTGTGAACTAAGATTGTCATTTGAGTTGAAAACTTTCCCGAGTCGATCCCTGCGCTAATTACCGCTCTGTATATCTTGACGTAAATATCGATGTAACTATTGATTGACGTTAATTGGGTTAGCATACAGTGGTCACAGTGTAATTTAATTATAGATATTATAAATAAAGACATTGGCTTAAATTCAGTTGACCTTTTTAATTTTATTAGTCGTCCCGGTGGAAAAACCATCATGTACTTTCGGTGTGCCTGGTCCTATTGGCTAAAACCACCAGAGTGCAGGTCATCTTGGGAACTGAAAAGGGCTCCAGATACACGCACCCAGAGCCCTACCTAAAAAATAGTCTGTAAAACGGTCATCCTCTCTAACACAGGAGAGGTGACTTTATAAAGGCCGTCTGTCTAGGCACTTCTCAGGGGGAAATGTAAAGGATACATATATATGACCTACCTTTATACTTATAAAAAGAGTAGCTGATTTATTGATTGATTGACAGATTAATGCGGGCTTAAGCCGGTAGTTGTAGCAAGGTAAAATTTGGAATACAGTTAGTTATTATGAGGTAAGCACTCATTTCATTTTTTTGATTTCAAGGTTTTTTTACGGGACGGGAATTATGCGAGGTACGCCATGTGCCACTGTTATTCAATAATATAATTGTGACTGAAATCTTATTACTAGCATGTGGCTAGGATCAACTTATAATAAACGAGATGGCTGCATTTGATCAATTGTGAGAATAGTTAGACTTAAACAATAACACACTAAATTCGTTGTTATTTAAAAATATTTTAATCTTATTCGCGAACTGGTTACTGGTTAGGTTAGTTAATTACATTAATGTCTATAAGTTGCTTGATTTAATTTGGTGGGAACAAAAACTTTTGCTACTGATTTCTTAGAAGAAATTTAAGAACCCACCTCTGTACAAAGGCGAAATCGAAATTAAAGCTTGAAGGAAATTGACCTAAATTAAGTTTTACTTGACGTAAAAGCAAGGAGCGAATATTGTTTGATTTTCTTTAATATTATAGCCAAGTTATGTTTATTATATTTTTCTGATCTTGATAACAATCGCGCTGACTCTGTTGTAGTTTTGCATTATACAAGGTGAGGATCGATAATACGAAAGTGAAACCCACGTATCGTATATCGTATATGTGCTATTCATTTATACAAAAAATAACCATTCATATGCGTTTTAATAGCCTACATTTTCATCATCATCATTATATCAGCCAGGACGTGCACTGATAAACAGAGACCCCTCCCATAGTTTTCCACAGTGAACAGTTTCATGCCACCCGTATCCAGCGACTCCCAGCTACCGTCTGCCCAAACGCCTATCGTTTACGAGCTATTGTCACACTTATTGCCACCTAAATTTACATGGCCTTTCAGCTATATCGGTAACTTTAGTTGTCCAACACGCCTGAGCCTCCTGTCGTCTTTACATGGCGGGGCCTTGAGGGTCACGAGCTCGCTTATTGGGAAATCTGCGTGCTCATACCGAGCGACCGCCAGGAAGACAGCAGTGTGCATGTGGTCACATACCGCTACAATCCCCCCGAGAAGTGCGAACCTCCTCCTTTTTGAAGTCGGTAAAAAAATAAAAGGTTAGGAATCACAGGTGTCTGTCATAAATCACACATTTTTTAGGCAACTTTAGTAAGTTCGGGTGACCGGTAATACCAGTAACAACTGACGGGTAACGAACGGTGTTCCTCAGGGCAGTATTTTGGGACCAACCTTGTTTCTCGTCTATATTAATGACTATACGAGTCTTAAAATTATCAAGCGAGAAATAATCTCATTTACAGACGATATTACTATAATTTTAACTGCTGATATCTGAAATGAGGTTTTCAGTGCCACCTTTTAATATATATCCTTTTAATAATATACTTTATAAGAAAAAGTAAAACTACAGGGCATTTTTCTTTATTTATAAAAAAAACGTTATTCCGCACTAGGATTTCTCCGTGTTGTGTCGTGGGTGCGTTTACAGACATAAAACTCCACACAATATACCCAGACTCGGAACAACTACCTGCAGATCATACAAATATTTGTTCCACGTGGGATTCAAACCCGTGACCGAGAGCGCAGCAGCTGACTGTATCAGCTACTACACCAACCGCGCAAGCCAAAATACATGCCTAGTTAGAATCCAGATGTTAAAACTTTTGTGTAAAACCTTAGCCTAAGCATTATATTTAAGACACTGGAATGATTTTTGAGAAATAACATTTTATTATTAAAACGATAAAAGCGTCAAAGCATGTAAGACACTGTATAAGTCCACAGAGAGCTGTCCTCAAGGCCTTCAGGCGTTTTAGATATTGTACTACTATGTTATACAGTGATTGCAAGGTTCTGACTGTGAGACAGATTTTTGTTTTCCAAACTATCCTTCGGAAACATAGGACGCTACGATTTGATGCGCATGCTTCTAAAAATCTTCGGTCGTATAAAGTTATACCCACTCACAGATCTCACACAGCTATCGCTCAGCGACAATTTCATATTCTTGGAAATTACCTATACAATAAAATGAATAAACTCTGTAATATATTCCCTCTCACTAGACATTTATGTAAAACAAAAATTGATAACTGGCTACAGACACTAAGCTAAGTACTAAGCACGAGAGAGAAATTTTTATTAAATTGTCTATTCTATAACATAACTAATACAGACACGACAAACGTTTACACTTTTATACATACAATCTCATACACACATGATTATGTTTTTTTCACCTGCATGTTGATATTAATTTATGTTATAATATTGATTAAATTAACCTGAAACCACGTTCCATCCAGATGCAATATAACTCTCTGCTCTTTATACAAGAGAGCGCTGGTACCCATAACACAAGTTGAATCTTACAATGGGTACCAGAGTTCAACATATACTACTTACATACGTCATATTGTATGTGTAATATATTTATGCAGTCATTTTTAAGTGGTTATTGTACAGTTTCTTGGAAATAAATTATTCTATTCAAAGTGTTTGATGTATATGCATAAACGTGTAGAAACCATGTTTTACACACATAAATCGACCTTCAGCGCTTCACTTAATCACATTCGGTACATTAAGCAAGCCTGTCATGTTAACGCGAAAAGCTTCATCACCAAAATACCTTTCCACTTACATCGTAATCGTCAACGATAGCTGCCAGTTACATCATTGTGCATATTAATTTTCATACCAACACGAAATTGAGAACATGTCGTGTCTGCTAAGCAGCAGAACCATTGGAACACTGAAAGTTATTTTTAATGCTGCAGTCAGCGTCATAAGCAGTCATCATCATATCAGCCACAGGACGTCCACTGCTGAACAAAGGCCTCCCCCTTAGATTTCCACAACGAGTGGTTACATGCCGCCCTCATCCAGCGACTCCCAGCGACCTTCACCAGGTCGTCTGTCCACCTCGTTGGAGGTCGTCCCAAACTGCGTTTTCCGGTGCGCGGTCTCCATTCTAGAACCTTTGTGCCCCAGCGGCCATCAGTTCTACGAGCAATGTGCCCTGCCCATTCCCACTTCAGTTTACTAATCCTTTCAGCTATGTCGACAACTTTAGTTCTTCTACGGATCTCCTCATTTCTAACTCGATCTCGTAGAGAAATACCAAGCATAGCTCTCTCCATAAGCAGTAATCGTAACTAATGAGCAATTTTACGAAGGTCTGCGTTATCGTACTATTGATTTAAGCGTCAAAATTATATTGACTTATCTTCTTTTATTTTTTTATTTGTCCCAGTGAAAATTCTTCTTGCACTTCCTCCGTCCTGGGCATGGTATGCCGAACTCCTATCGGCTAAAACTACTGGAGCGGTCATCTTCGGCACCGAAAGGGGCTCCAGATCCTCGTAAGATCATACTAGAGCTGCTCATTGGTGCCACGGCTTTAGGCACATCACGGAAGGGATGACTGTAATGGTCACCCTCTCTAGAGCAGGGAAGGCGACTGAAAAAAAGGTTGCCCCCCAGGCACTTCTCGGAAAGGATTGTAAAGGATCCTCCCAAGCCTCGCTGTGCACTGTGCTGCGCACACGGTGGCACGTGACCGCGTGCGCTCCGTCGTCTTCCCGAGGGTCGTTCGGTGTGAGCACGAGGACTCCCCAATCTTCACGCCCGTGATCCCAAAGATATTGACTTATCTAGTGTCCTAAATATAACATGATAGAATTATACTTTATGATATTCTGAACGATATATTAACGTTTTAGTTTTAATATCCTCAAAAAATTATGAGCCTTTTCATGTTCATGAGGTTGCGTTTTATTTTTATATACCACAGTTTATTTCTTTCGAAGTTCTGTGACGTGTGCCAATCATAGGAAAATCTGCTATCACCACTTGAATTTCTCCATACTAACATTAACGTTTGGGTTCGTTTACCTCAAACATCTAACCTTATCATTAGACGATAGTCAATAAGTAAGCGATTATTTAGGAATTTTGAAATTCATTACCCGAGGCTCTAATTATTTTTCTAATCGTCATCTTAGTATTTAAAGTATTTACTTCTCTGGCAACGTTACCTTTGGTGCACGTTTCAAACTCGCAGTTACCAGTTTTTATTTTAAGTTATTATTATTTTGTTTGAATTGAAGTGTCACTAAATCCTTCATCATTTCAGCCATAAAAACGTACACTGCTAGACAGAAGCCTCCCCAATATATTGCCACAATAGCCGGTATAGGTTTGTGTTGTATGCATATTGACATAATCGCCACACTTGGCAGACGGATTGGCGATCGCAGTCGAGTTATAAATATACTCGAAGGACGCTGCTACCCATCCTCTAGCTAATCCGAAGTTTGACTTGAATTGAGTGGAATTGAGTTTACCGAGTTGCCGAGTGGTGCCGGCTCAGAATGCTACCACCCCATTTCACCCCGTGGGTGTCGTAAAAGTCGACTAAGGGGTTAACCGGAGGATGGGCAGCAGCGTCCTTCGAGTACATTAACAACTTAACTGCGATCGCCAACCCGTCTACCAAGCGTGGCGATTATGGCAAGACCCCCATTGAGCACACAACCCACCATTTCGGTCATTGTGATGATCTTTGGGGGAGGCCTGAGTCCAGCAGTGGATTTCATTCGGCCGAAATGAAGAAGTTTACCGCCATTTAATTATTTTATTTTTATTTATACGACAATACTTATCCTTTTTGTAATATATTTAGTTCCTAAATCTCACATCGTTAATCAAGTCTTCACGTTGGTGACATAACTATTACCGAAATATACATCCATGGAAATATTCCGGTTTCATTTTGCAATATTTCTGTCTTTAGTTTGCAGTAGTTCTGTTTCTAAAGAAATAAATTCTTTAACCTTTTTTCAGTCTTGTGCTACTTTGACTGTATCTAATCCATTTTCGGCATGTTTTATTAAGAAGGGATCGCCAGTTTACGGTTTGTGCCAAACGAATGGTTTGCAGACTACAGTCCCTTCAAATATAGTTGTATCGGTGTAGCAACATTTTGGGCCAAACTTTTATTAAGTTAACAGAAAAAGCAAAGGGTCAATCACCAGAGTCATCTCAACATTCATAGAATTACGTTTTTTGGGCTTTCGTCGACTATCTCTCGTCCGACGTCCGATTCAATTTACAACCCATGTTAACAAAGTTTAAAGGTAATGTTTGCATATAAAATGAATAATTAAATAAGTGGCTATAATTTATGTTTTAACCAACTAGTGTGTTTAATTGAGTTGAATGGGTTTATATAACCATGCACGGTTGCTTGAAATACAAATAGCTGTCAAAGAAAAACTTCATTTGTTCTTCCAAGAGCACAAAAAGATGATGCACGCTCACACCGCTTTTGCACAGGGTCGCCTCCACTGCCAAGTAAATGATCATAGAAGTAAATTATCCCTTAGAAATAAGGTAGGAATTTACACCACGTGCATTTGGCCAATCATGATGCCTGGTATGGCCCAGTGTCGCTTTCGCACACGCTGAATCTTATCCACTCCGTAAACTCCAAACCCTCCAAAATTGTTCAATTCATGCGCAAGGCCACGGATGCACCCTGGATCATGCGCAATGACCACCTCCATATCGATTTAAACTTACTGACCATAAGGAAATTCGTGAAAAATCGTCTAAACGCTTCTTTGACTCTGCCTTAATCCACTCGAATTCAACAGCGGTATGGCTGCCCAATACCAACTCTCCTGCATCAGAAGCGTACGCCGACCGAGGCATGTAGGTACTGATCGATCCGGACGAAATCATCGCAGAACACATGAAGAGACTTGCGCAGTCATACCGCCCTCGCCGCCGACGATGTCCACCTCACCGACTCCGCGGAGGCCTGTCACCGACCTTTGTTCGCTCCACCCTTGTCATAAATATTGCTTAAAATATTTAAATAATACCGTGCCAGTTGTCCCTACATAGCTTGTATCCCCCAGCAACGCCCTAAGTCGGGGTACGAGTCTCGCAGGGGGCGTCCTTAGCTGCAGTTACTTAGTTTGTAAAAATATTTTAAGCCTGGCTGAAGGTCTCTTTTAGATTCGCCCGATTGACCCAGCTAAGCAACCACATTTCCCTGAAATGTCTGCGAATATTACCAAATGTCCACTGCTGAAAATTGGCCTTACTAGCGTCTTTATCAATTCCTGAGCAAAATGTGTTCTAAAGCAATGTTTACACGATCCATATTGCTGAATTTGCGATAACCGCAAGTGTAATCTACTTGTGCAGTTCGAAGTACGTGCACTCAAAGTAAACTACTACAATATACTTCCTAAGTACTGCTTCAAGGCAACTAAGTGGGATATACTAAAGTTATAATAATATAGCATTTGAACATAAGTGGTTGAAATCTTTAGAGGATACTTTTAGGTTATGTTTACATTGACTTATCATCTGTATCAATATTATAATCCTTACTTATTTTTGAAATGCAAAACTGTGATTACTTGTTTGTTATTTCTTCACGATTAAACATTTTGAAACAAATTTTGTAGACGTGCCCCGAAGCGGCGTTGGCATAGGCATTCTCTCTGTGGCCGCACTTCAGTTCATAATATATTAAATAATAACTCTTTGAATATAAATTCAGGCTAGCAGAATAATTTCCATTAAAAGAGTGACCATCCAAGATAAGTTTTTTTATTGGCTGCAGCGTTCAGCAGGAATAAGAAAGTGACAAAGCTAGACCTTGCATGGAGGACTGGTTGCAAGTAGGATGAATGATGATCCTATGAAGTTGATAACTGGGTTTTGTGACTATTAAGACGTCGGCACTACTCGAATGGTACGAACGTGACGTTTCGGATTGGAGCGAAGCCTATGTCTAAAACAGAAAAAGCTACAGTTGCATAACAAGGGGTACATGATATGATGATACAGAGTCAAGCGTATCATACTGTAAGGGTGACGGCAACTAATACACCTAGATATGGAAACTGGAACAAATGTCATTCCCGTACTAATTCATTACTTTTGCAATGATTCTGCTCAATGAAACTGTACCGAGTCGCTTCTTCACACTGATCAGTTTAACTAGCATCACACAAATGTCATATAACCTATAATGAAGAAATGAGTGTCTTAATTATTACTTAAATCAAAAATACTGTTTGCACATGCACATGCACATCTAATTAAGTTGGACAAAACATTCTCATAATAGGTTAAGGTGCGCCTGCAATGGCTCTTGAGCCACCCCAATACCACAAATATGATTGTTATAAATGGTTAGAAAACAAAATTTTCGGGGCCTATTATTTTTATACCACAAGAGTATAAAAGGTTACATTTTGGTGGCCAAATACTATTTTTGCCAACCAAAAAAATGTTTTCAGTGGGCCGGTTAAATGTCAGTCATTCGTAATTTTGCCTCATGTTTTATTTAAAATCATCAGGACTTACATCCGGTGGACGGCGTGGTCATGGTCGGTAACGTGAAGCAGCTTCATCAATATGTAAGAGATCTCTCTGCGGTCACCTACCTCCTAGCGTGTTAACTAGGAGTATTGAGTGAACTGGAAGTGGTTGTTGATAATCAGAACGCACTAGTAATTTTATGTTTACTCCAGAGTTTCTGAAAACGTGGTCCCGATAGGTCAGTTGATCAAACGATATTGCAAAACTGGCAGGAATACAATTGATGCGGAAAGCAAAGAGCCGTATGTGGCATCTAAGAGAAAAGGCATATGATCGGGTAGTGGCATACACATGCTGAAATGATGATAATATGCTGAGAAGTCAGTGGACAACTTTAATAAAATATTATTATGACAGATTACAAGTTTCCAAGATTAATTAAATATTAATACACAATACGTATCAAAAACCTTGTCCGATCCGTAAAGCTGATATGTGTTAATATAGGTGTAATTAGAGAAAGTTGATATTAACGAAATTGTGCCTCACCACGACCATTTATATTTATAACTAAGCACGACTTAACTGATCGCGTTGAAGCGCGAAGCTGATTGAATTTAGGGCGTTTTTATTCGGAATTACGACTTGTAGTTAATAGCATAACTTTGTATAATATCAAAATTCGTAACTATTCCCATTTTATATAGTATCATTATCGTAACATATACGCGCTCCTTTTGAGTCAGACAGGGTTTGAAACAATGTATTGTATACCCGTTTAATGATGGATGCTATGGGAAATCCCACGCTACGCTGTACAGTTTTATAGTCACCATTTCGGATCGTTTAATTTCAATTGGTTATATGTTCAGTGTTCCGTGGGGTTCCCGGCATAGACCATGCCTCTATACAGATCGTGTCATAAAAGGCGACTTAGTAAAAAGACATATTTCCATAATTACTTTATTTAACACACTAGATAATAACGTAGTTAGCTTATTGCATTGGTGCTGTCATTGTCATTGCTTTTGATAGACTTATACACTTGCGTACCAAAGAGTTATTGAAAGTATATATTTTTGTATTTCGTTCCGCGTGGTTTCTGGCACAGATAAACTGCCCTGCACTGCCACCGTGGGTGTCATAAATGGCGACTAAGGGTTGATATTAAGAGGATGGGCAGTCAGGGTATCAGTTTCTGTAGGAAGAATGATACCGGGCCTTCTAAAATAAACTATGCCAACACTCTTAATTAAGTTTAAGCTTCTCATTTAAAGTTAAAAAGAAAAAAACTAGAAACAGATAAAGAGAAAGGTTTTCCAATTTCCACGTAATTAGCTGAAAGTAGCTCTACTTGCCAAAACGCCTGAGTCTCCTGTTGTCGTTATATGGCGAGAGCCTTGAGGGTCGTGAGCGCGCTGATTGAGAAATCTCCGTGCTCATACCAAGCAAAGTCGCCTTCCCTCCACTAGAAGGGGTGACCGTTTTACGTCATCCCCTCCGAGATGTGCCCAATGGCACCAAAGGGTGGCTCTAGATGAAGATTATTCGAGTTTCTGCAGCCTCCTTTCGGTGTCAAAAACTACAACTCCGGTTATTTAGACGGTAGGTCCCCCTCCGCCCTTACATGAGGCGGAGGAAATATATAACATATTTCCACCGGATCAATAGAAAAGAAAATAAAGATGCCCCACCCCAGTGCCAGAAATTCACCGCTAAGCAGTAATGTTGAAACTTTAGAGATTGCTGTGTTCAAGTTAGAAGAGCACTGTAGCAAGTGGTGCCGGCTCAGAATACCATCACCCCCTCTCCTCCCATGGGTGTCGTAAAAGTCGACTAAGGAATAAGCCGGAGAATGGGCAGCAGCGTCCTTCGATTACATTAACAACTCAACTGCGATCGCCAACCCGTCTTCCAAACGTGGCGATTATGGCAAAACCCCCCAATGGGCCCACAACACACCCATATCGGCCGTTGTCGTGATCTTTGGGGGAGGCTTGTGTCCAGCATTGAACTTCATTCGGCCGAAATGATGATGTAGTAAGTGAATTACTAGGCATAATAAAAATAATATCTGAAGGTGACGAAAGCAGTATGGTGCCATGCAGGACTTGTAATCGTGGGTATCATTACAATAATTATGTACAGGCATGACGCGTGACTTGCTTGTCTTGTTACCGTATAGAAAAACAAAACGAACGAGTGTAACTTACAAAAAAAACCGCTATTAAAATACCTCTACGTCTATTTCCGGGTATCAAGTTGCCTGTTTATATAATTTTATCGATGTCGGTTTTTTAGTTCAAACAGAAACACAAAGGGATAGATAGAAAATTGCACTTTCTCATATATTTAATGAAATAAGATTTCGCTCAGAGAGTGCGGTTTTCGTGTAGTGTCCAAATTAAGAATGTACCACCACTTCTTCTCCTCCAGTAGATATCGTAAAAGACGACCAAAACGAAAGAGATGGGCAGCAGTAACTGCGGAATAGTAACTATACACCTGCCAAGCGTCGGGAGTACTGGCAATTCCCCCCAAAATTACGTTCAATCTTTTGGCTGATATGAATGAATAAAAGAAAAACCAGCGAGGAGTATTTTATTGTTGCCATATGACTTTATAATAAAGACATCATTGACCTGGCAACGCTGAAAATTATCCCAGATCGTGTGTACAAGCTAAAATAACATTTTAAAGACCTAAAACTTTTGTGGCTGCTCGTTGGCGTCAGGTTTCACACAAATTATACACAGCTGGATGTTTACAAGGACGACCCCGGCCCTCTCAAACATTTGCCCTTGGGTTTACGCAGTTTGTCTCGTGTACATTATGTAAATAATTTACATCAATTCCTCCAAACCGTCTTATATGTATAGAATAAAAATTAAGCGGGTAAGTTATGGAATCGGTTGGACATATTTTTTATATTAAACTGGTATAGGTATGGTTGGAAAGTATGCATTAAAACAACTTGTACTCTTTATCTTACCTGCTAAAGTTAATGAGAACTAAGAAATATTTCATTTCTAATTTAACTGTAATAACTTTATATAGAAGAATAATATTCATTTATTAAGATATAGAACATAGTACTACTCAGTCTCCTCCCATGGAAGTCGTAATACACCTATCACCACTATGGAACTCTTAACCAGAGAGAGCAGGAGAACCCCTTCTATGGTGGCTATTCTGTGCTCTCTAACCCGCCTGCCAAGCGTGGTAAGTACTGGTTAATTTCCGCCAAAATGTCGACACACGGCATATAACCGGCCCTTTATGGGGTGGGCCTTTGTTGTTAGTGAAAGTCTATTGGCTAATTATGATGATAATGAATTCAAAGGACTCGAGCAAATCAAATTCGAATACGACCAAGATATGGCCGAGAAAAAACACTCGTCTTAAATTAAGTAATAAATAATTTCTATTTAATTAAGATAATGTGTGAAAAGTAATTATAATATAAAAATTTATTACTGTGAACGTATATCATACGGTGCTACGCCATAGCACGTAATCATAGGCATTTCTAAGAATTTTAAATACCATTTAGTCGCGCCCTATTCACTACCTGTACCTATATATTTTATAATTTTGTTCCCATTAATATTAGAAAATACCGATAATTTTGTCCTTTACTCCTTTGCCTACTTGTAATATTTTTCAATGTGAAACCACAAAATGTAATTTGATTGCTAAGGTAAAAGGAAGTTTTTTATACACAAGCCATTTACATTTTACACGAAGACAGCTCATGAAATAAAGTAATTTAAAGCCCGATTTACATCTAAAAAAACCGCTGTCATAAAAATAAATTGTACTGTGGTTTGTTTGCTTTTATTTTTATAATATTGAATACATAAACAGTTAAGCAAGTTTATTCCACTGTAATCACTTGGGTGACTATAGGTGACACTTAGTGTCCTTTGATCAACCATGAATAAAGTCACTTATGAAATGATAGTTATAAAATGTTTTGCAGCGAAATATATACATCTTAGCCAGCGCAGACCCCCGATTTAAATCTTATGGAGCACGCATGAGTTTGTTCCAAAGAAGACTGCTAAAATACCTTGATATGGTTTCAACAACAAAGCAGCTTCGAGATCTATTGGTTTTCAACTAGAACCAACCACCACAATATGAAATTGTGACGTTCTAAAATACTTTGAAATGGTTTCAACAAGGCAGCAGCTTCGAGATCTACTGGTTTTCATCTGGAACTGACTATCACAATATGAAATTATGACCTTTTTAATTAGTGGTAATCGGCATTAAGATGCAGGGGGTATCATGTGACCGGTTGTTGTGAAAACCTATGTGGAGGCATTTGTTCAGCAGTGAACGTCATTTCGCTGATATGATGATGATTAGCTCTCCAACCATTGCAGAACGGTTTTGAACAAAAAAACTGTGCAACGTTCTGTTAAACTAAAATTAACACATTTAATTCAAAAATAAAAATATACTGTAGAATTGTAGGGGACTTTTTGATGTGGGTGGTATAACTGTAATATAAATGAGCGAACATATTATGTTGTAATATTTGTAATTGATAAGCTATTATGTTATAATTGTACCCGTGGTGCTTGGCAACTGCGCTTAACCCTGTTGTAAACTCCCATTTATTGTGCCTATGGCCTTTCGTTTTTCTCTGTCTCCTGCTTGCAACGGAGGGAAGTGGAACGTATATTTTTTCCTACTCCTCCTTTTTCTTTCCTGATTAATTTCGGTGCGGGTTCCAAGACAGTTATTCATTTCTCCGGGACACGCCGAGCTTCATTGATCGGTGTTCTTTTCGGTGGTCGCCATTGTAGCATTGTAGATGTAGCTTACAGGAGATGCAGTGGTTGGGAACGCGTGGCGGGAATGTCCCAATAAAAAAAAGCTATTGTATACATAATATGACAAGACGAGACGTGTTAAATATTTAAAATGGAGTGTCTTCACACACACATCAGCCCGTCAACGTCCACTTCTAGAAACATGGGCCTACCGGTGACCATTCATCACATCATCACCACGATTGGCAGGCAAATTGTGGATCGCGGTATGCTGTTATTAGCATACGGGAGGAAGATGCTGCCCAAGCTCTTAATATCAACCCTTAGTCACGTTTAACGACACCCATGGGTAGATGGACATTGTCTATTCTTTACCACAGAAACTATGATCATCTAGTATGCATCCACACGTAACAATTTACTTCTGGACCTACTGGTGGTAGATCTCTTATTGCAAGAGGCCGGATAGGTTTGTACCTGCCTAGTGTCAGATTTAAACTGTAGACATTACTGTGCTCCGGTTATAAGGGCACTGTAGCTAGTGGAGTTACTGGGCATAAGAGACTAAATAACGTTACGTCTCGAGGTGACGAGCGTAGTGTGATGCCTTGCAGGACTAGTCTTGTATAGCATTCTAATAATTGTTATGGGCAGGCATGTCGCTTACCATCAGGCGAATGACTTGCTCTGATCTCGTCACATAGTTGTACAAAAAAAACTTCCTAACTGATCTGAAAACATGAGAAAAGATAAAAAGGTCGTCTGGCAGAAAATGTCTATGGCATTAAAACCGCCTTTGTCCACTGTTGTACATTAAGCTTAAATAAATAGACTTGAAAATAACTTCGTCAACAAAAATCATTAACTTAATATACAAAAACAGAAGTCCATCTCGCCCGTAGCCAGTTGTCAATGTATACTTTACTTTTTTGCATAACGTCAATTTAATTGGGATAAAAACGTGACGTCAGCTGGTTGGAACTAGAAGAAATGTTGTCGCTCGGAACTAAAATACTGATGTGGATATAAAAGCATAAAACATTTACGTGAAACTGAATTATGTTAATTTTCATGCGCACCAAAGTTTGAAGCATTTTAAGATTTCCTAAAACTTCAAAATATATTTGTTTCACTTGTGGTTTTGTATGATTCGTAGATATTATTTGACGGCACGGTTAGTGTAGTGGTTGATACAGTCGACTGCTGCGCTGTGGGTCGAGGGTTCGATTCCGGCACGGAAAAAATATTTGTGTGATCTGCAGGTAGCTGTTTCGGATCTGGGTGTATTGTGTGTGAAATTTGTGTCTGTAAACGCACCCACGACACAGGAGAAATCCTAGTGTGGGGCAATGTTTAAAAAAAAAAATGTTGTAAGATACTTAAAATGTTGTTAGGCGCTGAATTTGTAAGTCACCTTTAGTTGGTTATATGGACCGAGAATGAAAATATACATTATGATTACCTCTTACTACTGAAATGGATGTTCAACAACAACACCACCACCCGACACTAGCCCGTTAAGGTAAAATATCTTTATCTTCATGTAAACCAACATTCGTTAGGAAAAAAACAGGGGAATGAGTTTGTGTATCTGGGTTCAAAGTTTACAAGAGATGGAAAGTGTGAGTGATATTGAAAGAAGAGTGAATGCAGGAAACATGGTGAATGGAGCTTTGCACTCCTTTATGAACAGTCGGAAGGTGTCTAACAAGGCTCGTTTGGCTGTGCATGAGGGGGTGTTGGTTCCGACACTCATGTACGGAAGTGAAAGTTGGGTATGGCAGAACAAACATGAAAGCAGAATAAATGCAGTCGAGATGAGAGCGTTAAGAAGTATGATAGGAGTTAAACTGAGTGACAGGATAAGAAATAGTGAGATAAGAAAACGTTGTGGTCTGAAAGAATATGTAGTGACAAAAATTGAGAAAGGTATGCTGAGATGGTTTGGCCATGTTGAGAGAATGAATGAAGAACGATTGACGAAAAAAGTGTATAAGGCGAGTGTGAATGAAAGTGCTGGAAGGGGTAGACCTAGGCGGACGTTTCAAGACCAAATCAGGGACGTCTTGGAAAAAGGCCAGGTCAAGAGTACCCTAAACCGAAGAGCATGTATGAAGGGAATAATGAAAGTGGACGAAGCGAAACAAGTATGTAAGGATCGTAGCAAGTGGAAAGAAGTGGTCTCTGCCTACCGCTACGGGAGAGAGGCGTGATTTATATGTATGTTAAGAAGTCGGAAGTCGGGAAGTTTGGCGCCCAAGGATGGTCGTTCTTGTTTTTTATCTTATAGATAAAATCAACGAGAGTACTAGGATCTGAGCACAGACAATACATGCACTTACAGTCATCACTTACATTCGATAATATGTTCTGCGTATCCATAGACTCCACACGTAATTTCTTGTATTTTATTGTTATTCTTTATTTATGACCAACCGAAATCGGGCACATGGTATAAGATACCAGTGATCAAGGCTTAAATGATAGGAACGTCCCGATAATGCGTGGTCACAGAGTACTGTGTCCAACAGGACAGGGCCTGCTTTCTGCAGCAATGCACTGCTGCAGAAAGCAGTGTGGCAATTGAAACTCTTTAGACTCTGGAAATATTTTTAAGACTTCTTTCTATCGCAACGTCAAATGGACGCATCGCCACTCGAGTTAAATCTTTCATGTCTCGAGTACAACTGCTCTGCAAAATCGGCAACGTTTACCAATTCTATGAATTAGATATAGCAGGAGTGTAGTATGCCAGAGGTGTATCTCTAACCCCTTAGGTATAACAGGCGTGACGGCAAGTTAGCTGTAGGAACCATAAAAAAAGTTTCAACATAAGAACGTTAATGAAATGTGGCCATCATAACATACGGAACAAATTTTATAATTACCTTTTTAGTCCATAGCTTTTCTAGTGTTTGCATATATTTTGTTTAGTTTGCAAAGCAATTTAAAAAATTTAAGGGATTTTGCTATTATGCAGTTTGACGTATTTTGTGAGTGTGTATTTATATTACAAAAACACGACTTCTGCTTTACATTTTTACGCACTGAGATTAGCGGGCCATTGGAATCTTGACATTAAAACTTTATAATAACTGATACAAATTATTTAATTGTATACGTCCCTACATTCCGTAAATCGAACAATCTCCAAAGAATTATAATAATTTCATCATCATATCGGCCATTTATACGTCCACTGCAGTTCACGGACAGTTATTTGGTCACAATGAAAGAAAGAAAGAAACAATATATATAAAATGTTAAATGAATAATTATACTTCCAACATAGAATCATTTATTATTACTGTAACATAGATACTTACACATATATAAAAATAGAAATACATAAATTGAATACTGGATTTAGTTGGCAGAACGGAGTGATGTATGTGCTTCATAAAATAAAAACGCGAAAGAAAACGCGGTAGGAAAGTGTTAGGTTTTACTCACTTATATACACCCGTATTTATTGTAGTGTATTACAATAGGTTCTCCATCCACGCAAGTAGGATTTCATTTGTCAAAACAAAAGTTCATTAGAATCCTTTCAGCCGTTTTAGCGTGATGGAGCCAATCACACAAAATTTCACATTAATGTATAATAGTAGTAAGATTTCTAAGAACCATACACCGTAAACCTGTACCTCTAGTACGAGTTTCTTTACACAATCTAAATGTAATAGTTAACTATAAGTTTACTGCATTCTGCGCTCCGATTGGTTGAAGAGTTTGGTAGCGGCCAATCGCAACCTCGAGCGCGGTAAACGTTTAGTTTACTAGTATGTCTCAATTGTGAAAATAAACTCGTACTATGGGTATAGATCAAAATTCACTACTTCAAAGGCATTCACATTCTAAACGTTACATTCTTCATCAATAGTACAAAACGTAACGAACCTTTTATCTTGCGACGTTGGAAAAATTAGGCAACGGAATGTCATTGTACTTCAACAATTCACCATTGAGTATGTTAACCGTATGTTTTTTTCTTTTTCCGCAGCAATAACATCAGCACACGACATATCACAGCTAAAGGTGCCGCTGTACGCGGACCCCCGGCGCGAGGCCGAGCTCAGCTGCCACTTTAAGATGGATGAGCAGAAACTCCATTCTGTCAAGTGGTACCGTGATACTAACGAGATATTTAGATACAATCCCACACAGCAGGTGAGCGTTTGTTTTACAAGATACAGTTTTGTTTAAGTTACATTTTGTTTCTGCGTTGATTTTCTACGGGTATAATTTTTGACGTGGCTCTTTCTTCTCCATTATTTATTTTCACGTGACTTTATATTACGAAGTATATATATATATATACTATACAGTTGATTCAGAACGTGGATAAGTATACGAGTAAGTTTAAGTTGGTAGCCATTACATATAAACATGTGTAGGCTTTCTACTACTCAAAACTATTCCGCATATAGTACATTTAAAAACGACTATTTTGGACAATAAGCCCAATTAAAAATACTACATTAAAATTACTACACGTAATTTCCTGGAGGTTTACAGGATCGATTTTTAATTTATTATGGGTTCAGAACCTTGCATGTACCATATTATGTATTTTCTTAGTCAATTTAAGACACCGCTGACTTTAGGTAAAAAATATATTTATCAGAGGGGGACTATCCGAGGTCCATCTTGGGGATTGTGAAGCCTCCTATCCGCAGTGGTGCGCACACGACGGTATCACGTGTATCACTCTGTTTGAGCCTGCAAAGTCTCTACATAGTGCTCCCACCTTACGATTTTCCTTTTAAACACGGGGACACTTAGTTCAAATACTATTAGCGAGCATTAACCGATCGTTTTTCGTTCAGTGAGTGCAACTGGCTGTGAGCGCTTAAATTAAATGCTAGCTAATATTTCTAATACAAGAAATAAAACTAGAATATTGCTCAGTAATAACAGGTGATGGGAATATTTATTAGATATTATAATGACATCATGTGTTGCTTTGTAAAGCAAAATAACAATGAACATAAAAGGTACTCTGAGACGCGTTCGAACCAACACTAATTGGAGAAGACACTATTATGTATAATAATTTAACATTATTATCGTGTGCTCCGATTTATTATTGTGTTCCTTTGTTCAAGAACACACTTGTGGCACGTTATCATTATCTTCAAAATTCAATTATATTTATTGCAAACATAAACAAATAATATTATACTATAGCAAAATTGATTGTGTCTCCATATTTCGCCTTAAGGCATGCAGTACTTAATAGGTACGTATAACATTCCAAATTAACAGACCAGAAGTTTTAAAATAATCAACTTGTAAAAGTAAATCCAATCTGCAGAATATGAGTTTTAATAAAAATAACGATTCAAAATTATAGCCATATGTTATTATTAATAATAGTTATTAACCACCTTAACCACATAGCTCTTTTCATGGGTTATTAGCCCCTGCAAAGACGAACTCGGAATTATGATTAGCGCGGTAAAACTCGTAGAGGCCCTTTAGACCAAGACTAAAGATAAGACTAGTTTAGACCAAGACTAAAGACTAGATTTTAAGACCAATGGAGACGTCGCTCTGGGGCATTGGGGTACGCAATATCGCCACTCACATACAAGCTGTCCTGTGATTTTTAAGCGTCTTATTATATTTTTTGTATCAGAAGAGAGGAAGATTTTATATTTATAATATATTATTACGTTATAATAACTATCGTTCAATTTAGTGTAATGAAAGAAAACAACAGGTCAATAATAATACTGTGGATCAGGGATTACCAATGTATCAGAAGTATAAATTAATTTACATATTTATTAAAACTATAATAATCATTTTCTATTAAAAACTCTCTTATATTTATTCTATTCTATTCTATTGTGGCTACCACGGGCTCAGCATCAACTGAACGCACTTCGACCCTCTTGGGTCCATTGTGCTGCCCAAAGCCCTGCACTACTCCTCCGCTGGCAAATCAAGAAGTCCCTGTAGGTACTTCGCAATCATACCTGCTTGGAATAGCTTATCCATTGCCTGATGATATTGCACGCAAAATCATCAGGCAATAGATAAGCTATTCCTAGATGTTTTGCCCTACGTCTTCCCAGAGCGTCACGGCTGCACAAAATGTGCTGCATTGACTCTTGATAATCCATACAGAATCTGCATGTATCCGTTGTGCTAAGCTTCATTTTATGGAGGTGCTCCTTGGTGCCGAAGTGGCCTGTCATTGCATAGGTGCAATGACAGGCCACTTATATACAGTGCATATAGTGCCTTAAATGGGTTTTGGTAAGATTTATTAGTCTCTTAAACCCGTCTAGTCTTGTGCTGCAGAAAGTCTTGGAATGGTTTAGGCGAGAGAAGCGAGAGCGCTTGCCTCCATTCTCTGACATGTTCTTTGTCAGCAAATGCATGTAATGCCTGTTGGTAGGTACCATGAGGTATTCCTACGAATGGCTCAGGGCCGATGAGCTGCTTATTTGAGCCAGCCCTTGCTAGTTGATCTGCCTTCTCGTACCTTCAACACATTCGTGTCCAGGTACCCAGCCGCTTCTAAGCTAATAAGCTTCACGTTATTGTGTTTTCCTAGTTTGTTTATTAGGATAACACCTTCCTTGACTAGTTTCGAACTTTCGTTAAAGGAGGTTAATGCCTTTAGAGCTGCTTGACTGTCACTGAGTATGTATACGGTTTTGTCTTTCACATTCCTCCTTAGCATTTCTCTAATGCTGGACAATTATGGCATAGGACTCCGACTGGAAAACCGATGTATATTGCCCCATGGATTGACTGATATTGCAGTCATTGGACCAAATTCCTGCTCCCGTACCTGATTTCATTTTAGACCCATCAGTATACCAAATGAGATGAGCCGTGTCATTTATGGGCTTGAGTCCTCTCTGCCACTCTTCCATATGTACACTGTATCTCCTATTGAACATATAGACCTCTTATATTTAAATATGTGAAAGTACTTTTATTAAAAAGTGTTGACGGACTGGAAGAAACTTGGGGAATGCGCGGAACGCGGAAGGATACGGAAGGAAAATACACAATTAACAATTTTGAATAATACAAATTAATGAATAAAAGTTGATTTGCTGAAATAAGATTAAGATTAATTTTTATGGTGGCAGAATATACTACAACAATGTGGGTGGCGTACTGTTCTCCTGTAGATACGATGGTTACTGGATATCCTGAGTTCATGAAAGACAGTCTCGGTGCCACACCAATATTACGATCATCATCATCACGTCGGCCAAAGTACGTCCACTGCTGAACACAGGGTTCCCCCATAGATTAGCACGATATTGTGTCATCATTTAGGCGGGAAGGAAAAGTATATAATTTTCATATACATGCACCTCGCCTTTATAAAGGAAATCAGTATCATATTAAAACAGATTCAATTACTAAAGCACAATAAAAACAGTTTGTTCTTTCAATCAAATACATCGTATTTTAAATGAATACTTGGAACCAATTAATCCAAAATATGTAACAGTAAGCGAAATCATAGAACAAATATCTGTGAAATAACTAGACACTAACTAGCCCCTTTAGGAACGCAGTAGAGCAGAGTGACTATGGTTTACAATCCCTACATAGTTTCCGTCTACGAATGTGTGTGCTTTATGAAAACGGGTCTTTGAATATATTAACTAAATATATAGTCTGCGAGTATGAATATCCTACACTGATGCGACTACAGCCACGGCCACGACTTGGCTAACCACCTGGCTAAGTGTCTATTCGGTAGCGTAGTCCCTCACTCGTGAAGCACCTCGTTTGAGTTTCTCAAAATGCAAATGAAAGAGGTACTCGTATTTTAGCTTTGAACCACCGGATCTAATTCCTCACTTTGTAATGAATGTAACTCACGAGCGTGTGACCATAGCTTTCTGACTATGACTGTAAGTAGACCATAACTTTCTGACGATAACTGTAAGTAGACCATAACTTTCTGACGATGACTGTAAGCGATTGACCATCGAGGTGGTATGTATCAGGCATGAGGACTGAGAGCGTCGTCATTTGTGTTTCAACTTAATAAAACCAGACCAACGAGATGTGAGATGATAAATTTATTTATTTATTTGCAATTCCACAATGTATATTAGGTATAAACTAAAAATTAAAAATGCATCATTATGGACCCAGTATAGGCACAGCTAAGTTTACATATTCGAGAAAATTGAATACAACTATGAATACTTTCTAAGGCTAACATTTCATTGCATTGTTTACACATACAATGCATATTATAACATTACATTTAATATCATTTACTTCTGGTATTTCAAGATGGTGACAACAAGAACTTTACGTCTAGTTTAAAAATAAAATGATAACTATTAAATATTAAGAAAGTTTATAGAAAAACATTATTCTCCCTCCGTTATGCATCGAAGCGACATCGTACCATCCACTGCTCACTCTATTGCAAGTCTTACTCATCACTACGTCACGTCGTCGCCTCAATTGAGGGCCTCGTGAGGCTTCGTGAAGCCCTCACGAGGTAAAACGAGCTTCTCCCTCATCCTCGTTTAAAACAGACTAGTTACACATTACTACAGTAGTGACACGCAAGGTGACGCTGTGGCCGCGTGCGTGTCGCTTTAATTCTGGTCTTTATAAGCTGCAAGCCACTAGCCGTGTCCTATCTACTCTACTAATTGCATCAGTGCGCTTTCGCTCTTAAAGTCGTAGGAAAGTGATTTAGTTTTCATTTCAAGTAGCAACTTATTTGTGTTTATTTGTTTACACTGGGTAAAGGAAATAAATGTATTATAAAGAAACATTTCTGGTGGTCGACGGGCTACATTACTTAACATAATCATCCGATTGTTGGCCCGCAGCTGGGCAGGGCCTTTTCTCACGATGAGAAAGATGAGGCCTTTATCAACCACGCCGGCGTAGCGGACTACACATATTGAAAAAAAATTGGAGCCCTCTAATGTGTGCAGGTTTTCTCATGATGTTTTCCTTCAGTGTCACCGCACATGAATCGGAAAAGTCAGAGGTGCGGGCTGCGATCGAAATCAGACCCGTTTATATGGAAGCATTCAATCACTAGGCTACTTTAGAGTGGTTCAAATTGAAGTCTTACTTTTTAACTTTAAAACCTCATGTTAAGATTTAAATTTATAACAAAAAGAATCCGTGTAGTTCCCGGCAAAAACCGCCCGTGTGCTAGTCATAACATACCGCGATCATCAATCCGCCTGCCAAGCGTGGTGATTATAGTGGTATCTCATATGACCGCTCATCGTTGTGATCATTGGGAGGCCCATGTGCAGCAGTAGTTGTGTGCGTGTTTGTGTTTGTGTATATAAATAGAGGCTTTCAATAAGCCAAGTCAATAAATTAATCCTTAACCCGCATACTCATAATCTAATTTGTTATGCGAAACGAAATCATGATAAAGAAGTTGCTCTTGAAGATTCAAAACGTCAACCTAATTGAGGTCAACATTATAAATGTACCTATTATGACGTTATTAACGATTATAAGCCTAAAGGAAAGAGATAATCGAATGGATTAGATTTCATTGGTAAAGGCTGGAATAATATTTTATGGAAAGTGCCTTTTAAGGGATGTATAGAAGTTACGATAATTGCGGTGTTAGATCAGTTCGCTCCCGTTTGGATACCCCCATAAGGGAGTAACAAAGTAAAAGTAAGCAAAACCTTTATTAAAATTATGTTTGTGGAAAGGACATTGTTCTGCGGCCATACATTGTACGCCTAAGAACCAACAGGCACGTAAAATTAGTTTCTGTTTCTGAAAATTACTACTTTTACCTATAAGCGTTTAATTTCATCGTTTCATTCGCTGAGAGACTTTTATTTTTATTAGATTATTTATTTGGGAATCCAAATCTAAATACCTACTCTAACAAAATTAAAACGTTTTGATGAATGCCAACGTTACGCGTTACAACCTCGCCCATTCAGCTAGTCAGCGCTTGCTGTCGCCCAAAATAGACGTATTTGCAACAAATATATCCATAGATAAGCGCTGAAAGCGCGAATGATTTAATTCGTCCATATATGGCACCGGGAGATATGATAGAAAAAAGTCGTGACACCACTTTTTAAAATCATTACGAGATTGTGAAGTGACCGTTCGATTGTGTTAATTAATAATTAATTACTTAAAAAACTAGAAATTATTGTATAGGTTGTATATGTGTTGATCCATAGGCCGTTTTTAACAATGTCCAGGCTGCAGGATAGTTTTTGTATAAATATACTTTCCCACGATGAATTCTTATATATTATTTCATCCATTAGTTCCCTGTGGGCCCATAAAAGAATAGACCACCCCTCTTCATATCAAGAGAATGCACAGCCAGATCCTGCTGTGATTCCGTGATCCCGTGTGACGTCTGGATTAAGAAGAAAGCATCACTTTGTACCGTCAAAGATGACTAGGGACTCTAAACCAGCGGCATGACCAGCAGCATCCCTTTTGTCAGAGAACCATACCTCGCTCACCGCCTGCCAATCGTGGAGTTCTGGCAAATTCTCCTAAAAGCTACGACACAATTGTGGAAATCTATGGAGGAGGCCTTTGCTCAGCAGTGAACATCCATTGGCTGACATGGTGATGGTGGTGATCCTTCCATGTGCCAGTATCATCATACTGTGATCACCATCCACCTGACAAACGTGGTGATTATGGCAAGATCATTAAGAAGTCCATGTTCAGCAGTGGATGTTTATGGGCTGACGTAGGTGTATATTTTTTAAGTCAAGACATAATAAATATCTTTTTAATCAATCAATAAATTGAGCCTATCAAAGTCTACTCTTAGACTTAGGAATCTCATATACTGCGCCGTTAAACTCGCTATTTACGAGGGTCACACTGAATGTTTTTAGAATGGGCCGGTAAGAAAAGTCGACGATGTTTTTCGATTTCGAATAAAGAACTCTCTGGTAAGCTGCAGTATTTACATACATTGAATTCGTATGTCATATGTTTTAACAAATTCCAGCAATTTAAATAGTGCGTGTCGTGCTTTGAAATGAATGTGACCAGAGAACATTTTTGCTCCATGATTTATTACGAATTTCACTTACGTCTTAGTCAACAACTATTTTATGACATAGCATAGCATAAAATAGTGCATATTGACATATCAGGGTTGGCATGAGTCAAGTGCAAAAAGTCTCACACAAACATTGAAGCGTCAGAAATCTTTGCACCAGATGGATATCCCATAATTTGACGGAAGATCAAAAATGCCATGCTTTGGATTGATGCCGCGAAATGCTTGAATAGTATAACGGAGGCGACTCGCGATTTCGCTGCTGTGTTTGACATCATCACAGGTGATGATAGCTGGATATATTATTATAAATCCGAAGTCAAACGACAATCTGCCCAATGGATGTTTCCATTCAAGGATTTGCAATTTGAAAAGTAAAGAAGGGCAGAAGTCAAGGGCAAGATGATTGCCTCATTCTTTGGAAAGACCGATCATTTCGCAACAATTGCACTATAGAATAAAAGGGCTGTTACTGCAAATTGGTATGTAAGTCCTTGTTTACCGGTTATCTTGGAAAATGTTCGACAGCAGCGACCAAGAAGCAGGTTCCTCCTCCATCACGACAACGATCTCGCGCACTCTGGACAGCGGAATATTTGTCTATGGAAGCTATGGAATGAATGAGTCATCATCCTTACAGGATCGAAACTTAATTCTTGTATCGTTAAACATGTAGGAGAAGACCTAAGATTTTTTTTTTTTTAAAAACGTTGCCCCACACTAGGATTTCTCCTGTGTCGTGGGTGCGTTTACAAACATATATTCCACACACAATACACCCAGACCCGGAACAACTACCTGCAGATCATACAAATATTTGTTCCGTGCGGGAATCGAACCCACGACCCAGAGCGCAGCAGCCGACTGTTTCAGCCACTGCACCAACCGTGCCGTCGTACAGTATTATGGTACTGACTGAACGGAAGCCTGATTTTAAATCGCTTGTATGACTCCGAAGCTAACTCTCTCGTATAACACTTGATCAACCATAACAATCCTCACTTCAGCCGAATAAAGTCCACAGCTGGACAAAGGCTCCCACAAAAATCGCCACAATGACCGGTCTGAGTGTGTTGTCTTCTCATAGGTAGTTGGCGATCGCAGGATCGCAGGATCGCCAACTAGTTGTTAATGTACTCGTAGGACACTGCTACCCATCCTATGCCTAAACCCATAATTGCCTTTTACGGCACCTACGGGCTGAGATGGGTTGGTGCTATTCGTAGCCGGTACTACATGTCCAGATAGTATAGTAGTAGATATTAAGTCATCATCATCATCATCATCAGCCTATCGCAGTCCACTGCTGGACATAGGCCTCTTCAAGTGCATGCCACTGATCGCGATCCTTGGCTACTCTCATCCAGCTACTGCCAGCCACCTTGCGCAGGTCATCACTCCACCGAGCTTGAGGGCGTCCTACACTACGTTTACCAAGACGCGGTCTCCACTCAAGAACACGTTTTCCCCAACGGTTGTCGGTTCTACGACTAATATGGCCAGCCCACTGCCACTTCAGTTTACTAATCCTATGAGCTATGTCGATAACATTGGTTCTCTGTCGGATCATTTCATTTCTGATTTTATCCTTCAGAGAGACTCCGAGCATAGCCCTCTCCATTGCTCGCTGAGCGACTTTAAACTTGTGGACCAGCCCTACCGTGAGTGTCCACGTCTCGGCACCGTATGTTATGACGGGTAGAACGCACTGGTTGAAGACTTTAGTCTTTAGGCTCTGTGGAATAGATGACGAGAATACTCGACGTAATTTCCCAAATGCCGCCCAGCCCAGCTGTATTCTTCTATTGGCCTCCCTCTCAAAGCTGTTTCTACCCAACTGCAGGGTTTGCCCGAGGTAAACATATTCCTGAACAACTTCGAGAGTGTTGTCGTGTACCGCAATCGGCTCCGGAACCACATGTTGGTTAAACATGACCTTGGTTTTATCCAAGTTCATCCGGAGACCGATGCGTTGAGAAGAATCAGCTAGACTGTTCAGCATTTGGTTTAGATCCTGCAAGGATTCGGCCATTATGACGATGTCGTCTGCAAATCTCAAGTGTGAGATGTACTCGCCATTTATGTTTATGCCACGTCCTTTCCAGTCCAGCGTCTTAAACATATCCTCCAATGCATTAGAGAACAATTTGGGGGAAATAACGTCCCCTTGTCTCACACCTCGATGCAGGGGGATATGCTCAGACAGCTGGTTCTGTACTTGGACGGCCATAGTGGCGGTATCGTACAGACATCTCAACACTTGGATATATCGCCAATCGACTTGGCATCGTTGCAAGGATTCCAGAATGGACCAGGTTTCGATCGAGTCAAAGGCCTTCTCATAGTCCACAAACGCTAAGCACAGGGGCTGATTATACTCTTCAGACTTCTGTATAATCTGCCGCACTGTGTGAATGTGGTCTATGGTGCCATACCCTCCTCGAAACCCGGCCTGTTCCGGGGGTTGAAATTCGTCGAGTCGTCGCGCAAGACGATTTGTGATGACTCTTGAAAACAGCTTGTAGACGTGGCTTAGGAGCGAAATAGGTCGATAGTTCTTCAAAAGGGTCTTGTCACCCGTTTTGAAGAACAAAACGACGATGCTCCTACTCCACGCCTCTGGAGTTCTCCCATTAAAGAGAACAGAGTTGAAAACTTTCAGGAGCTCCTTTAGTACAGGCTTACCACCAGCTTTTAGGAGCTCCGTTGTAACTCCGTCCTCCCCAGGGGCTTTTCCATTTTTAAGCTGTTTAAGAGCCAGCACAATTTCGTCTAGGCTGATCTCTGGCAGGTCCTCAGTGAAGTGGCGGATCAATGTGGCCCTGGAATCCTCATTTTCGGGGTCAGGTTGAGAAGCATGCGAAGCGTATAGCTAGCTGGCTGTAGAAGTCTTCAACTTCCAAAAGGACCTCCGGCCTTGAAACAACGACGTCCCCTCCTGTTGTAGTCAACTTCGTCAGGTGGCTTCTCCCAAGACTCTGGACGAACACTTTCGACCCCCAGTTCTGCTCAATCGCCCTTTCTATAGAAAGAGTGTTGGAGCGCCTGAGGTCACGTCGTACCAGTTTATTTATTTTTGTATTGAGTGCCCGGTATTCTGACGAAGTGACTGGTGGGTTTTCACGTCGTTCCTTCATAAGCTTTATAGTCTCCTCCGAAAGTTTCGACTTCTTGCCTTTACGCTGCATTCTGCAAAATCTCGTACCTTCCTCCCTGAGGATTCCTACCACATTCTCGAGGGTCTGGTCAACGTCTTTTGTGGTTTCCACGGCAGTGTTCCAGTTCCAGTTTTGACTGGAATGTTTCAGATCCCATCACGGTTTGGAGCAAGTTAGGTCGGAGCCTGGACTTCATCAAACGGACACGTTCAAGCTTATAATCGATATTCAGAGTGCCTCGAACCAGTCGGTGATCACTTCCAGTGTTAAATCGGTTGATCGCGGAGACATCTCTGAATATATGCTTCTTGTCCGTTATGATGAAGTCGATCTCATTTTTGGTCATAGTGTCGGGGCTTTGCCATGCCCACTTCCTTTGGGGCTGTTTCTTAAAGAACGAATTCATTAGGAAAAGCCCCTCTTTCTCGAGGAAGTTGACAAGCATTTGCCCCCTATGATTCCTGCTGCCAAAACCGTGGGATCCTACTACCGACTCGCTGCAATTCCGTACTCCCACTTTAGCGTTAAAGTCCCCCATGACAACGTTGTAGTGGGCCTTTGTGGTAAAATGTAAGGCCTTATGTATCTCTTCATACATAGTTTCCACTTCCTCATCCGAGTATGTCGAAGTCGGTGCGTAAACCTGCACAACCTTGAGGCTGTACCTCTTGGTGAGCTTGGTCACGAGGTACGCTACCCTGTTCGACACACTGGAGATTTCTACAACGTTGTCAGAAAGAGCCTTGTTTACCAGGAACCCTACGCCACCTTGGGATAGCTGGTCTCCCTCTCGGAAGTACATAAGGTGGCCTGACTCTAGGGTGACGGTGTCCTCTCCCTCTCTTCGGACTTCACACAACCCCAGAATATCCCACCTTATCCTTCCGAGTTCTTCTTCGAGCTGCGCCAGGTGCTCGTCGAGTCGTAGCGTGCGTCCGTTGTACGTTGCTAAGGTCAGTTGGTGTTGGCGGCTGTCCGTAACCCGGGGATTCTTCGCACCCCCTACCCTGCCGTTACCATAACCGCCACCGTGATCAGGGATAGCAGGGCGGCCGGGAACTAGGGGCCGTTTTCTGCTATGTACTGTCATTTAAAGGGTATGCCCATAATCGCCACGCTGGGCAGGCGTGTTGGCGATCGCAGGGCGCAGCTAGTCGCACTGGTGACGCTGCTGCCCGTCACCAGTCTGTGGAATTTAATTGCTACGCAGGTTTTTGGATGGATATACCGCCATTAGTCGGTCGTCAGTGCCTCGTTCGTTGTTCAGCAGGATGTACCGCGGGCAGGTGAGGTTGACTTGGAGCACTGAGATGGATTTTTGCTCCCTTACATCCAATATTAAGTGTTCATCTTCAATCCAATTTTATCCGTATTAATAACAAAAGAAATAATACATCATCGCCATCAACCATTATATGAGCTAATACAAAATAAGATACTTTACACATCCTCAGTTTTATACCAGGAAAATATAAAGGCTGTTTACTGTGCCGTAAATACTTTTTATTATTCTATACCAGTATTTTATTTATCCCCAGAAGATACTAAACGTATTTTGATTTCCCACGGCAATCTTAAATTCGTTGTGTCCTTTGCAAAGTAAACTGGAGGAACTCGGGATGGTAGTAGTTTATTTTCATCTCAGTTTTTTGTAACTTTTTTATGACTAAGCGTATCAGTAGGTGGTTAGTAGGTAACAGACACACATCTACAAAACGTCAACTGCGATGCACGCGCGCCGTCGCTTTTGAGAGTCGACTAATGACAGGATAATGAAAAGCGCTACTACGGCATGTCAGTAATTCCTAACCAATATTTTATTTATCCCTAGAAGATACTTATGGGGTACAAGGTGTGGTGCTCCACCATAGAAAAGGGAGGATCATCCAGCCAGGTGGATGGTATGCCTGGCGGGCCGGAGCCCAACGGTTGATGTTGGGCTGTATATACGCAGCGTCGCGCGAATACTTTACAAGCGTGATTCAGGATTCTTTGACGTCAGGGTTGCAATTAATATTCAAGTAGATGTCGTTGTAAGTTGTAGTTATATGCTGGCGATGTAGGTATCGCCACATACTAAACGTATTCTGATTTCCCACGGCAATCTTAAATTCGGTGTCCCTTGCAAAGTAAACTTGACGAATTCGGGAAGGTAGGAATTTAATTTTAGTATGAGTTTAAAAAAAATGGCTTAGCGTATCAGTAGGTTTTAGCAGGTAATGGACCCACATTTCCAAAACGTCAACTTCGACGCACGCACCTTATTTCTGATGGTCGGCTAATGACAGAATATAATAATAAAAGATGGCTACATTATGCTGTTACTCATTCCTAACCAGTCCATATACTAAACAAATTTTGATTTCCCACGGCATTCAACTTTTGTTTATGATTTTCTTGCCAATCTATCTTTGTTAGCGTGTAACGGACTCTCATGTCAAAAAGGTCTAACTCGCCGTACTCACACATCTGACGGCCGAAAAATAATAGGATAATTAAGAAAGATACCAGGCTGAGTGCTGATTCTGTGGTCATCAACCTACGTACCGGGGTCACTTCAATCTCAAGCAGTAGATGGTAACAGGCTGCTGAAGAATTTATTTTTATCTTATTTTTACTTACTCGCTTTCTTGTATGGCTGTTCGGGTGGAATTTTGTAGTTGATTTCAAATGAACTTGAAATTTGAAATTATTATTTTAGAATTAACTAAAGACCCAATTGTTGAAATCTAAGGTGAACGCATTTGATTAGTTATATGCGATATATCTTGCGCCTGATATGATTTGAGGAAATATATTGTCGACAGAGTTTGTAATTACATAACGTACCGTAGTTTCGAGTAACATTGATTCGCGTGGTGACTTAGGGCGAAACTTACTTTTTATCTTAAATCACCAATGGCGTACATCTACAGAAATGGATTAGACAGTTAAGGCGTTGTTATCCCAGAAAAAAATATCAGCGTTCCATATGAAAAGGAAGTTTCAACCAAAGTCACCTCGCAAATCAAACTAACCTCAATCTACCAGTATGTTGAGAGTAAAGTAACCAAACCTTAAATACATTGGATTGCTTTTAGCTACTGGCTTTTTCTTATACATCATGAGCATAATAATACGATCCAGCTGAATGTACGCGCATATCTTAATGTAGACAGCCTTAATTTTAAGACCTATAAAATCCACGCCAGCAAATTTGCGTATAAAAGCTAGGTTTATTTCATAAGCTTTCCTTGATTCTGTCTCAATAAAATGAAAAAGCTCTTCAAATTAACCCGGGAATGTAACAAAAAATATACTATAAGCAACTCTTTTGTCACATCCCTCGCAAGTCATAAATATCGATTGAAAGCAATGGTAAGGTACATCACTAATGCGATAAGCTAGCTACGAATCTTTGATATTATCTAGTGTATTATATTATAATTATCGACGTTTACTTTTCCGTATTTCCAGTTTACCATTGTTTCAGTTAGGGATAGCAAACAAGTATAAACCTAACCCTCTCATGATCCTGTGTGTGTTTGGTGTATATAATTGAACAGAATTTGTATGTTTATTTGGATAAATGAGGTTACATAGTGGCATAAAAAGGAGAATACTTTCATAATTCCCACTATGGCATCCACATGGACCGCATTTCTTTTTTTCTTTTCATCATCATCTTCATGTCAGTCAAAGGACGTCCACTGCTAAACATAGGCCTCCCCCGTGGTTTTCATTGCATCTAATTACTCCCAGTGACCTTCACCAGGTCGTGTGTCCATCCCGTTGGAGGCCGTCCCACTCGTTTGCGTGGTCTCCTCTCAAGAACCTTTCTGCTCTAACGACCTTCAGTTCTACCAGCTATATGCCCCACCTATTGCCACTTCAGCCTACAAATTCTTTCAGTTATGTCGGCAACTTTAGTTCTTCTACGGCATTCGATCTCGTAGAGTATACTTTTTAATTGATTATTCATTATTTTGGCTGTTCTAGAATAACTGATAGTAACTAAATTAAACAAGGTACTTGATTGTTTGGCACAGTGGTTAGTCGCTTGGCATGTCGCGGGTTCAATTCCCGTGCGGAATATATATTGACCTACAGATATTATTACGAGTTCAGGTATAATGCACGTGAAACTTATGTCTGTATAATGTACCCATAAGACAGGATAAATTATTCATCAGTATCACACCAGCCCATAAATGTCCACTGCTAAACATAGACCTTCCAATGAATCAGTACAATGGGCGATCATGAAGATATTGCCATGCTCACCACGCTTGGTAGGCGGATTGGTGTACGTAGTACAGTAGTTAATTGCAAACGGGAGTTGGGGAGGGATTGACCCGTTAGTAGAGAAAGGTGGTCTATTCTTTGCATGGAACTACTTGTGTGGTACCCGCTCAGAATACCACCACCCTATCTCCTCCCATGGGTGTCGTAAAAGTCGACTTAGGCATTAGCCAGAGGATGGGCAGCAGTGTCCTTCGAGTGCATTGACAACTCAACTGCGATCGCTAACCCGTCTGCCAAACGTGGCGATTATGGCAAAACCCCCCAATGAGCCAACAGCACATCCATATCGGCCGCTGTGGTGATCTTTGGGGGACGTTCAACGTTTCCTGTGTCCAGCAGTGGACTTCATTCGGCCGAAATGATGAAATGATGACTTGCTCGGTTGAGTAAAGACTCTTCGGACCCCTCCCTGCTACGGTGAGCGTATCAATCTGTCGATCTCTTTGGAAAATGGCCACTGGGTCAAAAACTGATGGGCGTTGGGACAACGTCTGTTTTACAGCGGAGCCAGGCACGGATGCGCGGGACGAGCCTTCAACTAGATGGACAGATGACTTAGTAAAGGTCGCTGAGAGTCATTGGATGCGGACGGTATGAAATCGATAGGGGAGGCTTTTGTTCAGCAGTGGACGTCTTTTGATTGATATGACGATGATGATAAGTGTATAAATTTCGATGTTTCACACCTGCCAGGTATCCCGCGACTCACTTATTGAAGTCTTACTTTCTTTGGGCGCGATGAGGGTATAATTTCAAGGTCATTGAGTGCAACGTTTTATGTGTAACGGTGGGCGCATGCGCGGACATATTTTTATTCTGACACGTGTACTGATTCTACGCCCTCAATTTTTTTAGTTTGTATTTAGTCTTCCACCGCTATTATAAGAGGACTGTGTTACCTAACTATGATAAATATATTATTGTAATACCTCTATTTGTTTGTCCGCAGCCTGCAATCCGTCTTTTCAACATATCAGACGTGATGGTGCAAGGCGGTGATTGTCAACCCGACTTCTGCGTGGTCAGGGTCATGCCTTCTCCTATCTCTACGACGGCTGCGTACACCTGTGAAGTATCGACGGAAGGACCGAGGTTCCAGATAGCGAGGAAGACGAAACATATGACTGTTGTTGGTGAGAATAGAATTTTTAGGCAGTTTGTTATTTTAACGTAGCCATAAATCGCGGTTGGTCCAATAGGTCGTCAATTCTTAGGCCGTGTTAAGTTTTATTGGGATTTTCTTACAAACTTTTTAATAACAACTAGAGGCCGTTTCCGTTTTGACAGTAAAGGAAGGGAATGATTTGGTAATTTTTTAATATCGATCCTTTGTTTATATCTGGCATTGCTGGTACTACCTGCCTGCCTGTACTGCTGAACTTGAAGTTCCTAGATTCGATTCCCAGGCTGTGCAAAGTTATATTAGGTGTTTCTCAGTACATAATAGCCCAAAATCTAATCATTATCCTGGTAAATGACACAAATTAAACCCAAATAAAAGGAGCGACCAACCAATACGAGAAGATTATGTTTCAATTTCATAACTTTATTGGTGTATGAGATACACCTGCATAGGCCAATCGTCAATACGTAGAAGTGAGGCGAATATTAGCAAACATTGAGAAAATAACTTCGAACAAGGATGCTATCATTTGAATCTCAAATTACGATAATTCAAATTCAACTAGATATAATAACCTATGCTATTAAAAACGACGAAAGAAGAATCAAAATAATTGGAATCTATTGTGATGTTGCCAAACAATGGAGGGAATTACATTTTGTTAAATTAGTAGTAGGGGTTTCTCAATATTCACATTCATGCGCTATAGAACTTTAGTGCTTGTAACTGGTTGCACTAACTGATTGGTAATAATAATAAGCCTTTATTACTGATAAAGTAATTACAATAATTACAAAATAAGATAAACTAAACATCATTGTTCCATTTAGGTGTCTTCATCTACTTTATTTTTATTTTTATATTCATTATTTAGTTAGATTTGATACTGCGAATACTATGTGGGTTATTGATTTATTTCGTTTATCTGAAGTGATAGGTGACTGGCAGATCAGGTATGTCATACTCACTCAAGTATCCTGCTTACGGTGATGTCGTGTATCGGGTCGCTGAGTTGCCCTACAATATGGTTGAGCTAAGCGACGCTGATGCATGCGTCATGCTCGTGAATGCTGAACGAGTGCTGTCTGCTGGGACTGGTCAGCTTTATACTGCCATGGCAATTTAATCACAAGCTTTAATAAATATAAAAATTTAGCTTGTTTAGTGAAAGACATTGTAGACTTGATGCGATTTAAATTATTTTCTCCTACATTGTCCTCATATAACCTAAGAACAATGTCGTCAAATATTGTTGCACATTACTATTAAAAAAAGAGTAACCATGGGGTTTATTGCCTGTTCTTCTCCATAGGAAATCAACATCTTGGAACGCGGCAACTAAAGTCTGACTAGTCTTGGGTGCCTGGAAATGGTTTATATGATTTTCTTTTTATCTTTAACTTGACTTTTATCTACGCGTCCTTTGACACATAGGTGTCCTCCAGTTTTTTCCATTTCTCACGGTCCTGTGCTATTCTCAGCCATAAGAAACCGGCTGTTTTCTCTATATCATCATCCGAAACGATCGATAAAGTTAAGAAAACTAACATATTTGTATAGTTAATGAGCCCCATTACTGTCCTACTGCTAGGCATCGGTTTTTTTCCGATGAGAAAGGTTAGGCCTTAGTCTACCACGCAGGCCTATTGCGGGTTGGCGGGCTACCATTGAAAAAATATTGGAACCTTCTCAGGTCTGCAAGTTTCATGCTCCCACGATGTTTTTATTCACCGTTAAAGCAAGTGATAATCTAATTTTAATCCACACATGAATTCGAAAAGTCAAAGATGTGGGCTGAGATCGATGCCAGACTCAGAGTATGGAAGGCAAGCATTCAACCACTAGGCTAGGCTATACTCAGCTCTTACTAATACTGCTATTAGTTAAGTTAACTTTACTATACCAGTATATTTGAACTGTTATCAGTAGTTGTCATTAGACGGTAGTCATTAAGCCAAGTTGGAGGCCTTTGGGCGCTTTGAACAACTACGACGCAAGGTTGACCACTAACCAAACGAAAACGAAATAAATAATAGTTATACCTAGTTTACATTTAGTTTCGATGATACAGGCTATCTTAAATACATACTAGGCAGACAATGCTACAGAAAGCAAGCTGCACTGAAACCTACATAACCCAATCTGATAGCCAAAGGCTGGTTAGTCGGTCAAACGTGTCCAGAGTACATCATGGTAATTAAGGGCGTCTGACGGAACACAAATGCTTAGTGTATCAACCGCCTTTGATATTAAGATCTCTGTTTCCAACACGACCCTAACTTAAGTTATAGAGATTTATTACTTACAATACTTCTAACAAGTTGTATGTGAGATGCAAAAGGAATTGAGTACAAAGCCCAATGTGTATGGGAGAATCTGCAAAGTACTTGTTTACTTTAGAGTTATAATGATTTAATTAATAAACATTCGAATCGAATCAGAAATAAGGAGATCCATAGAAGAGCTAAAGTTGTCGACATAAGTGAAAGGATTAGTAAACTGAAGTGGTAATGGGCGGGGGGGGGCACATTGCTCGTAGAACGGATGATGGCAAAAAGGTTCTCGAATGGAGACCGCGCACCGGAAAACGCAGCGTCGGGCGACCTCCAACGAGCTCCAACGAACGTGGGCAGACGACCTAGTGAAGGTCGCTGAGAGCCGATGGGTGCGGCCGGCATGTGGCTGGTCGCTGTAGAAATCTATGGGGGAGGTCTTTTTTTAGCAGTGGACCTTTTTTTGGCTGATATGATAATAATGACGACTTGCAAGACAATCTGTGTTTCTTATGAATCAAAAGAATTTCAATTCAAGTGCACATAAGAATTAGCACACTTGTGTCTTGATATCTTATCGCTACTTTTAAGTGTAATGTGTTTTGTAATGAAATATAATTGCAGTACTGTGTGTAGCACACACACACATACGCGACATATTTAGAGACATGCCAAAAGGGACAGCTCTAATCTCCCCTTGACATCTCCCAGAGTCCTCTATTGAATTGTCCAGATTTGTGACGCGGTTGTTGCCTCATGGTAGCGAAGATTACGTGGAAGGGCTGCGATGATTCACTTCAAAGGGCGAGGTCGTATGGAGATAATTAAAAAAAGCAATTTTTGTTTATATTTCGGAGATTGAGAAATATTTATGAAATTTCAAAAACTACTTTATGAAAAAGTGATGAATAGTGTTTAATATATATATATATATTTATATATTTCGTATGGTTAGTGGACACAAGGTCAGAGTTATTCAAGCTGCCCAAAGGCCTCCGACTTGGCTTAACGACTGCTGTCTAATGACAACAACCGAGAGCGACGATTTAACGTGCCCTCCGAAGCACGGAAACGCTCAGTAGAAATACCACTATGCGGTCACCCATCCAAAGACTGACCGCGCCAAGCGTTGCTAAACCTCGTAAATCGTTTACCGATCAGTGAGTGCAACTGGCTATGAGTGCCTCAATATATATTATGTATATATAATAATAGTGTTTAATAATAATCAATGATCCAATTTATATCTACAGTTTCTTATTAATACAAATAGGTGTTCTAAATACTACAACTGCTACTGTTGACATCTTTAGTTCTACCTACACAAAAATATTATTTTGCTGTGAAGTTGATGTGACAGTTCATTATAATTATGTACAAAACATCGTTATGGAACCTCTCGAAGGCATTTCAATAACGTTATCACTTTATAGTGTATCTTTATAGCCATTTGTAGTTCTACCATATTAATATACTTAACTATGGTATTTACCCTTCCATATAATAAAAGTCAGGGTCACAGGTTCGATTGTCGCATCTCTTCATACGTTTCTATGGGCCATGAATACTTGTTCATATTCTGCGATATGCAATTAGTATTCGTATCAAATTCAATTTGAGTAGGTACTGTTTGGGTTTGAATAAGGAGAATTGGGTAGATAGCTATATGTATTAAGAGTCAGTGAGGTTCAAAGTTATTTGCAAAAATATACATTTTGGCACTGGAATAATAAATTTCATCCATTTATCTGTCAAATAAAATTATTATACGGCCTCCGTTAATGATGATGAACGATTTATTTATTCTTTGTTGTTGTTTTTAAAACCACAAAATACAGAATGATGTTGAAGGGAGGACCGAAAAACAAACAAGTTTTCATTCTAGATTTAATGAAACATTTATTTTTCTTTCCCGCGTTTTTATACCCTGTTCTTAAGGCTAATTTTGATAATAAGAAGTTGGGATCGTACAAGTAACTTCACAGCCATGCCGATCTAATTCCAATTATAGTTAAATGGTTGAATAAACAAAAATTCTTATAGAAATGTGAAACATATATGACATTGTCGAGTTGACGTGAATTTTAAACTAGAGGTCGTGTCGGTCAGACACGTCGATGTGGTGTCCGTATAGTTTCCGAATTAAGAATATAGCACTAATCCATCTCCTCCCGTGGATGTCGTAAAAGGCGACTAAGAGACTAAATAAAAACCGGACAAGTGCGAGTTGAACTCGCGGGGAGGGTCCCGGAATTGCTGAATATGTTGTCTGTTGTTAAATTCGGTATTGTACCAATAACTTATACCAAGAACACACTTTACATCGTAGTTGATAAACATATTTTCCGATACATTCCAACCGCAAACGTGAGTTTGTACGCACACTATTGAAAGATTTACTATTTTAAGACCATACATAGACTTCTTATAGGTTTTCCTGTAATCTATAGGTAAAGAGCTAGCTTTTCGTCTATTTTCTTAAATAACTTTAAAGCTTTATATTTTAAAATTATCAAATAAATACATTTGAGACCCTCATAACAAGCCCTTCCATTTCATATGTTACACAGTACAGTTTGCAAAACTTTATTCTTTAATTTTCTAAATTACCCCCCAAAAGTGACCCCCATATTCAACATTTATTTATTTACGTTACACGCACGGGTCGCAGGAATCCATACGTGTACCAAATTTCAAGTCCTGTAGATTTGGAGCAAATTGGCTGTGACAGACGGACAGACACGAGTGATCCTACAAGGGCTCCGGTCGTTTTTTTCTTCGGACGTTCGGAACTCTAAAAGAGATGGGCTGCAGCGTCCCTTCTGTGGATCAGCATCATTCTGCGCTCACGAACCCGCCTGCCAAGCGTGGTAAGTATTAACAAGTCCCCCCAAAATGATGACACAATTGTAGAATTCTATTGGGGAAGCCTTTTTTCAGCAGGGATGTTCTATGGCTGATATGATGATGATGATGATGATGAAAATGTCGATCACTGGAGAGAGAACGATCAACAGCGAAATGATAAAAAATATTAGAGAGATCTCTTCCACTGCTGCACGTTATACGACACCTATGGGTAAAAACGGATGGTCCATTCTTTGACGGGTACCAAATGGACGTAATAGTATGAGTATATAGGAAGATAGTGCGTCTCATTCTTTTGGTACAATCTTAGTCTCCGCTTAAGACACCTATTAAAAGAGAAGTGTGACCTATACCGTTCTAAGAAGTACACGTATATCTAAAATGTCCATATATACTGTGTATTATATAGAATATATGTATTGTATACAATTGCTGTAAGTATGGTCAGAAATTTAAGGCAAGTACATTTTCTTACATTGTAATTGTATTTTTATTTTTTGCCGTGTCTCAATTTTTGTCATCTTTTTTCTTTGTCTTTCGTGGTTTGGTTTCGCCTCTGACTTGACTTAACAACTGCCGCCTAATAATAACAACCAACGACGGGACCGGAGTAATTACGTGGATAGAGCACGGAGACGCTCTGTTCAAATACCACTATGCGCCGATCACCCATCCATAGACTGACTGCGCCAAGTGCTGCTTAACCACACCGATCGTTTACCGTTCACTGAGTGTGACTGTCTATGAGCGCCAAATGTCAAAATAATACTTTATAAATTTCTTCAATAACATATTAACAAACCGATCCGGGTCATTCACAAAGGACATTTATTTTACAAAAGTACAATAGTATTTGATCTAACCAGATTCGCGGAAGGCGTAAATAAATATCACCCAATCTTATATCTTTAAATGAGCAATTCTTGTATATATATATATAATTGGAATCTCGGAATCGGCTCCAACGATTTTCATAAAATTTAGTATATAGGGGGTTTCGGGGGCGATAAATCGATCTAGCTAGGAATCATTTTTAGAAAATGTCATTTTATAGGCGTTTGAGTAGTCTCAACTGAAAAATATGACTCTTCCTGACATCTATTGGCGAATAATAATACTATTTTTTGTGAGCAACTAATTGCTTTAACGACACAACAGCAGATGGCGTTGTTAAGTAACACGAAAATACCGAGCTAAGCTCGATCATCCAGGTACTATTCTATTATGAAAGCATCTGAGAGGCATTGGGGTAACATAGAACGAAGGGGTCACGGAATGACCTCACAATTCTATTATCTCCTGGTAACAAAGATTAAACAATATTTGCTGCCATATTATGCCGGTTATGTACTTTTAATGGTATTATATAATCTACTTCGGTATTTAGTCCCAAATTTGAGCATATTATTTAAATAATAATACGGTATGAAAGGTTTGTACTCAATGTTAAGGTAGCCTTCACCCCTGAAACGCTATTATACTAGTAGGCATGTTCCGTACAGATTTCAGAGTATAAATGAATAAAATATAAAATGTATCGAAGATTTTCTCATTTATTACATGTGAAATGTCAAAGGTACGTTGCTCTTTGTGTGATACGATATATTATGATGATATTTTTGTAATAATACAACGTAGGAAGTATGCTCTCTTCGATTCGCCCCCAGTATTTATGTAATTAAATACATAGTAAAGTGATGCCTTCCGACTCTTCTTCATATTATACAGGATTCCACAAAAATATACTTTAACTTATGAGCACAATGAGCTTGTGTTTATTTCAATACATTTTGTCATTTTCATTTTAGTCATTGCATTAGTGATTATCATAGAATACCACCGGCGTAAAGAAGCAACGCTATTAGACTGTGTTTTACGCATCAGCGAGTCCTTCCATGATGCGGGTGTTAAATTCACGCTGGTGATAGCTCAGCTAAGGAAAATATACTGGCAGGCGGGTTTTTTTTTAAAACTCGTTGCCCCAAACTAGGACTTTTCCTGTGTCGTGGGTGCGTTTACAGACATGAATTCCACATACAATAGACCCAGACCCGGAACAACTACATCATACAAATATTTGCTCCGTGCGGGAATCGAACCGGGGGTCATCCCCGGCGCAGCAGTCGCCTGTATCAGCCACTGCACCAACCGTGCCGTCTACTATTCCAGAGCAGGGACGCTTCTGTCCATTCCTCTGGTTTAGGGTCCTTTAGTCGCCATTTATGACATCCATGGAAGGAGATGGAGAGGTGCTATATTCTTAACCCAGATACCATACGAAATCCTTAATCCGCCACTACAAGGAAAACAGAAATCAGATATCCCGCGATGTTAATACATAGTAAAGGAATTGCTTTATCTCACAAGTGCAGCTGCGAGGTAATGGTGTGATTAAGTTTTTCTGTAAGAAAACTCTCCGTAGAAATAAAAGAAGGAAATGTGTTTGGTAAATTCCAGTATAACCGTGTGGTACTGGCTAAGAGAAACACCACCCTATATTTTCTCGTGGGTGTAAAGACCACTCAGAGATTAGCCGGAGTATAGGCCGCAGCGTCCTTTAAGTAAATTTACAATTCAACTGCGATCACCAACTCGTCAACCATGCGATGCAACCTTTGGGGAGGGCTATATCTAGCTGTGGACGGTTTTCAGCTGAAATGATGATGATGATGAAATAACAATAAGAGAAGTGGGTGAGCCATCACTGAAATATGAGTGTGCACCAGAAAGTTTCCTGCTCCTTGAAAGAATAAAGGAGTGATGTTAACATATGAGCGATATGGATAACATGGAACGAAATGCACCATCGAGAAATCTTTTTTTTTTACTCTGATTTAACATATAACACTGTCTTTTTATGTTGTGATTTATAGTTCTTAAACATGTATATAATTTTTTTATTTTTTTTTATTGGTGCCCAGTGGAAATTCTTCATGAACTTCCTTCGCCCCGGGGAAGGGCGAAGGGGTATGCCGGACTCCTACCGGCTAAAACCACTGGGGCGGTCATCTTCGGCACCTAAGGGAGGCTCCAGGTCCTCGTATGATCACACTGGAGGATTTTAGTTACACCTGTTTATCTATTTATGAATTGATGTATGCATATCTGGATATATGTTTATTTACTTATTCTTCTCTCTTACTAACCTTGACATTCGTGACATCGTCATTCCGGCCGAACAGAATATCAGCTGAGATAGGTACCAATTTTGACCTCATGCATGCACGATTATTGCTCGTGCTTTGGTTTTTCATTTACTGTATGTAAAGTGTGTGAACGAGGAGTGAAAATATACCAATTTTCTTTCTTTCTTTCTTTATTCTATATTATTGATCGCTCGTCTAACTACGATGTTGCATCTATAATGACTGTTACCAATAAATTGGATTGGTCACTCGCTCCCACCATTTTATTATCAACACAATTTGGCTGACAACCCAGTAAGCAGCATCATGCTAACGGATACTAATATCAATTAGGTTATGTGGTTTGACCGAAAATGTCATACAAAATTGATTACTTAAACATAATATGCATGTTTAACGACGTTTTAGCTCGATCAAAATAAGTAGATTAATGTTATATGACATAATTATATTAATATAAATGGCAATTATTACCCTCCGCTGAAGATGAGTCTCCCTAGACCGTAATGTAACGTTACCGAATGATTAAAATCATCACATCACAGGTGTATTTTCCTAAATTGTAAGTAGTTCTTTAATATGTGAACGGTAATATATATTATACTAACAGACGGACATACGCATGGTTCGTCACATGATAATTGCGAATATTAATCAGCTTACCATGATCTTTACTTTGTATACGAGGGTGGCACTGAAAATTTCGGGAATCAAGGAAGTGACACAACATTACTATTTAAAAATGTATTTATTGCTTTTCGAAGTATTCTCCGCGAAATTTGACACATTTTTCCATACGATGGAACCAATCATTGAAACAACCATTCCATTCGGAAGTTGGGGTCTCCAAAATGGCCGTTTTGTAGGCGTCCACAGCTTCTTTAGGTGATGAAGATCTCTGTCCACGCAATTTATTCTTTATTTTAGGGAAAGTATAAATAAATAATAAATAATAAATTTATTTGCACAAAACATGGTATATAAAGTTGTTTAACACAATAAAGAGCGCACATGTTTTGCTAATATCATAGCATGCAAATATGTAGGTTTCATTACTAAATATTGCCCGTCATGAATTCTTTTAGACTGTAAAAATTATTGTTGTTTAACCATTTGTGTAGTTTTATTTTTAAACCGTCTAAAATCTAAAGTTTTTAACTCGGTTGGAATCTTATTATATATCCGAACACACATGGCTAGACAGCTTTTATTATATTTTGTCAGTCTTGGAAAGTCATTTAATACAAGTCTGTGGGGATCACGTCGGGTCCTAGGATTTATGTCATCTGCTTTTTTAAATAAATGTTTATGCTTCTTAACAAACATGCATATTTCATAAATATAAAGCGAGGGTAGCGGTAACAAACCAAGTTCTTTAAATATTGGCCGGCATGAATCATCCGGTTGTAGCCCGTATATTGCTCGAATGCACTTTTTTTGAGCAACAAATACTCTATTTTGGTCGGTACTATTGCCCCATATTATGAATCCATACCGTATTAGTGATTATACATAAGCATGATAGGTAGTGATAGCAGTCTTGATGTTAGTTACATTTTTAACTTTTTTAAGTGCATATACAAATTTATTAATTCTCTTAGATACATCATCTGCTTGTGCTTTCCAGTTTATGTCCTGATCTATTATAACTCCAAGACATTTTATTTGTGTTACTTCATTAAGTTTTGGTATGTCAAGTTTCAAAATGTATTTACTATTATTCGATTTATTGAATTGTATGTATACCGACTTATTTAAATTTATTTTTAAGTTATTAATGTCAAGCCATTCAATTAATTTGTCAATCGTATTATTAATGTCTGTTTCATGGTTATAAATTGTATTATTCTTTCTATCCGATGTCACTGTAATGGAAATATCATCGGCGAATAGTATGCATTTATGATTTGTTATATCTGTAATTGAATTTATATAGACTAGGAACAATATTGGGCCCAGGACACTTCCTTGGGGAACACCATAATTGTTATATTTATATTCAGATGAGTATGGTATAATGTCACTGTTTTTATCTATTTTTGTAATAATAACACGTTGCTGTCGGTTAGTTAAATATGAGGATATCCATTGGAGCGCATGTCCCCTTATTCCACATATCTCAAGCTTTTGCAGTAATAATTCGTGGGACACTAGGTCAAAAGCTTTTGATAAGTCAAAAAATAATCCTGTAGTTAGATAGTTTTTATTAATATTGGTGAGTATTGTTTTTATCAGAGAGAAGATGGCTAATGTAGTAGATTTGTCTTGTTGGAAACCAAATTGATCTTTACTAATAATATGAAATTTGTTACAGAAATTAATCAATCTTTTATACATACATTTTTCTAATATTTTTGATAGAATCGGTATCAATGTTATTGGGCGATAATTATTTATGTCAACCCTTTCTCCCTTTTTAAAAAGGGGTTTTATAATTGATAGCTTTAATATATCGGGAAAAGAACCAGAAGAAAACGATAAATTAATTAAATGTGTTAGAATTCCAACTATTTCATTAACACACGATTTTATAATTTTAGTGTTTATTTCATCATAGCCTTCAGAATTAGTGTTAGTAAGTGATATTATTTCTCTTCGGACCTCATTTTCTGATACCGGATTAAGAAACATTGAGACATGAGTTGAGTTTTTGCTAGAGCCACTACCATTGCTATTTTTTTGTGTCGTTTTGTGTGACAAATTGATGTAATGGTTATTGAAAGCTGTTGCTATTTCCACGGGATTTGTAAGTATTGTGTTATTTACTTTAATGTTTTCTATGTTACCCTTGAAGTTAGTATTAAGTACTTAATTTTTTACAACTGTCCACGTGGCTTTACATTTATTTTCACTCCTGTTTATAAATTTAATGTTAGCGTTCCTTTTCGAATAATAAATACATTTTTTTAATAAATTAGTTTATTTGGTGTTGAGTAAGATTCATCTGACGTAACACAATCTGTGAGTATATGCGAATCCAAGATCCGAGATTTGTGTTGTGGAGTGAGCGGTATATTGTCAACACATTTATTTCCCTTTGTATTGGGTGTTTGCTCTGGTAGCGACATTTCTACAGTGAAGTTATGTTTTTTCCTTATCGTGACGTTCGATGTTTCGATACTAGTTTTTTTATTTTTAATGCACATTCTACACCTCCATTTTTTTTTTTATTCTTGGTCCATTAATCTGTATGTTTGTTCTGGATAGCCATCGCAATTTAACTCGTATCTATTATTACATATTGAACATAATACAGTGTCTTTTATGTTCACGTACTTTTTGCATTTGTTGCAAGTAACTAGTACTGACATCTTGCGGTCACTGTTTATGGTGATATCCTTGGAAGACATTATCTATAAAACTATTATTGTGAACTGTACTTTATTAGTTTATTGAATATGAAGCATTGAATGAACTCTGCAAATATTTACATTTCCAAAAAGCATATGACGGAACCCGAGGTACATAGCTTCTCAGTCCAAGCTTTTACCTCTCGGCTACTCAGCTACATATACTAGCTTTTGAAATTAGTCTATGCTTTCCACGAGTATTTGTTGATAGTATAAGTCGTGGGTATTCCAATTTGAATGTTTGTACAACAACCGTCAAGGTATTTTGTAATATCAGTTTATGCACTTAACATGTTTAAACACAGTAAATAACATATATTTGTTGGTTATATGCACTTCTCTAGGTTTTTTAGATATGTTAGATAATTGAAGTCTAATAACATTATTGAGGATTCGTAATAAAATTGTTAATATCTTGGGGATGGTTTGGAGCACTTTACTTGAATATAACGTTTAGATAACACTTGCACTTGATTATTGGGCTATTTTATTTATATCTCACTATTTATTATCGGTGTATCAGCGTTAATAGTATTTTTAAACAATTAAAATGCACGAAGCTCATGTAATGCGCGACACTAGCGACCTTTTTTCAAAACCTCATACATCATAAACCAAAATAGAAATCATTAGGGCTTAGGTCGGGGCTGTACGGCGGATGGTCTAATAATTCTATGTTTTCTTGCTCTAAAAACTCTTTTGTTCTGTGCGCGGTGTGAGAACTCGCATTGTCGTGATGGAGGATGATGCGGCGGTTGCAGTTCTCTCTACGGAGTTCAGAAACGACCTGTGGCAAACAAATGCTAGCATACCCTTCTTTGTCCCTCAAGAGGAATAGTCGTAACATGGCCGGTTTTAGAGACAAACGTGGCCACAATTTTTTTTGCAACACTCCGTGAACGAACATTTTTGTTGGCTTTAACTCATTTTCGAACACTCAAACTCGTGACTGGTTTTTTGTTTCGGGTTCGTACGCATATATCCAGGATTCGTCACCTGATACGATGTTGTATACAGCATTTGAGGATCCTGCGTGGAATCTTTCGAGAGTTCTGACGCACCAAGTAACGCGAGCCGCTTTTTGCTCTTCACATAGCAAATGCGGTATCCATCGGGAAAACAACTTTTTACACCTAATTGTTCATGCAAGATTATTTGTATTTGACTCATGCCAATGTCTAAAGTTGCCTGAATTTCGCGGTATGTCACATGTCGATCTTCCTCAATCAGCTTACGCACAGCATCAACGTTTTCTTGGGTGACTGCAGTTTTTGGACGACCTTGACGAGGATCATCACTGAGCTTGACACGTCCACGTTGAAATTCAGCAAACCAGCGATACATTGTGGTTTTGGATGGGGCTTCATCACCAAATGCAGAAATCATCCGGTCAACACACTGTTTTTGTGTTAAACCACTTCGAAAGTCATAATAAATCATCGCTCTTGAATTTTCTCGAGTCAATTCCATTTTCTCAACGACCAAACAAGTTTGACAAAACCTTGTGACAAGACCGTGAATCTTTTTTTAAATAAATAAATGGTATTTGATTTGTAAAACCAAGGAGTTTTCAATTAAAAAGATTTTAATATGACAGGAACAGTGGAAATATTCCATTCCCGATACTTTTAGTGCAGCCTATGTAGGCCCACATACTGTAAAAAGATCAGGATGTATCTGAGATTTAACTAAACCGATTAGGATGGGTCATGCCTTAGATTTCAAGTTACACTATTACCTAAATACCACTGGCATTCGGTTTGAAATTGGACTTGCTGTTTTATCGTGATGTGTGGACAAACAGACAGACAAATAGACAAAACGTGTTTTAACTTATTCTCGACAAAAAAAACCTACGATCTAAATAAATATCAAATTCTATGTACAAACATGCTCTAAAATTGCACTGTAAAGATTCAATTTTTTCGTAACCAACTGGCCAGCACTAGTCTTAATGTCATGCCCCAAATTTTCCTTCCTATAGGAGGCTCCGCAATATTGTATTGTGACGTTTTCGCGTTAGCAGACCGACTAAAATAGATTTAAATAAACGAATAACAAGTACACAAATGTTGACATGGAGAACAATGTCATAATCACCACGATTGGTAGGCGGACTGGTGATCATAGACGAGAAACTAGCGTGTGAGTCACTTGACGATTAGCTATCACCAGCACGTATAAATATCCGCAACATGGAAGGATTCGCTGATGCTGTTGGGGGGATAGAGAGGGGGAGAGATTGGATAAGAAAGGGTATTTACTCGATACTCACTCCGCACACCGCAGCATCACAGCGTTGCTTTTTTATGCCGGTATTTTATGAGAGCGCGGTGCTTCCCTCGAGCTTGCCATTAACTGTCTAATACAACAACTAACTTTAAATAAAACTGGAATTAATTATTAGTACTTACCTCTAACAGCGCATTTCTTTGATAACGCTAGGTAAATATTTACAAATTCGTTTGTCAAATGAATACTGAGACAGATTGCTAGTAAATAATAATTACGGTGTTTGTGTTTTAATTAATTCTATAATTAAATTAGGTGTACTTAAAATTCAAATTGAGTACAGTAAACAAAATTAAGTCTAAAGCGTACCACTTGATACTCTTAATTTCTTTTGTTAAAAGATATATTTAATTTGCAAGTACGAACTGTTTTAGTTTATTGTCCCTAAGCAGCTTACTCGTTCGTTCCCCAACCTCTTACACGTATCTTCTCCATTTATATAGAGGGAAGAGCTTTGTTTAGTCGTGCAATGTAAGTTACATAATTTTTGCACACATAGATTTTTTTATTAAAAAAACGTTGCCCCACACTAGGATTTCTCCTGTGTCGTGGGTGCGTTTACATACATGAATTCCACATACAATACACCCAGACCCGGAACAACTACCTGCAGATCATACAAATATTTGTTCCGTGCGGGAATCGAACCCACGACCAGGAGCGCAGCAATCGACTGTATCAGCTACTGCACCAAATAAAATGGTGGCTATACTTTGGTCACGTCATCCAAGCCATACTTTTAAACGTATACAGGGTGTCCAGTAAATTGCACGACATACTGCAGGGGGTGAGAGCTTGGGTCAATACCTACCAAAAACACACAATATATGGTCAGCAAAATCTTATCTTAAAATTTTACCTCATATTATTTGTGAATACTTTACTCATTGATAAGTCTTTATTCTATTAAAAACTAAAATGTTTTCAAGAAATACAATTTTTATTTAAATTTTCACAGTACAATTTTCTGGACGCTTAACTTTAACATACAGTGGGGAAAAAAAAATCCATACGATTTTGCTTAACATGTATTGTGTTTTTTTGGTAGGTATTGGTAGCCAAGCTCTCACCCCCTGCAGTATGTCGTGCTATTTACTGGACATCCTGTATAATGAATAGGCAATTATTAATTATGCTATCGTTTATTTACTCATTCCATGCTGAGGGCATATCGATATTAACAGTGTCTAGCTAGAATTTTCGTTAATAGCCGTACCACGCTCGCCTCTAAAACCACAAGTTTTATCGGCGCAATTATCTGAACAGCACAACCGCGCGCCGCCGCCGACATCAATATGGCCTCAGCCTAACAATAGCGTAACTCCACAACTCGAATTTAAGGCTTTTAATTAAGTTCAGCATTCCCGTCTACGTTTGCAAAGGACTTTGTGATACTCGATTCCCCTTGGCGATCAGCGTATTTGGTTAGAGTAAGTTTGTAACGAAGTTATGACACCTAGATGGCGAGTTGTGTGATATATTCAAATCTATTTTGTGTACAGCTTTGCCGCAGGCGGATCCCGTGATAATTGGAGCCCCGAAAGTGTTGAAGCCGGGGGAGCAGGTATTCCTGAACTGCACGTCTGATTTCTCACTGCCATCGTCGGAAATTAATTGGTATATCGACGACGAGCTACAAAAGGTTCGTACACAACGCCTTTGATATCGATTTGCTTAATTTGATCGCGATTGGATTTACGGGCAGAAATCCAGTCGTAAAGTGGATTGCTATTGGAATGCGATTTTAGTTTCGTCGAACTAAGCCCAAAATCGGCTTTAAGCCAATGGTGGTACGATCGTAATTAGCATTACCATTTTGACGTTAACAGTCAAAATCGTTTGCTAACCACAGCTCGCTATGAAGTCATGTTTTGTGTTCAGTGAAATGTGATTAGTAGAATATAATATTGTTTGACTAAAATGTAATTTGAACGATTACTTCGTCATACGAGTATAACAATTTATCATTCGGCTACTTCTTTTTTTATTTTTTTTGTATTGATCGCTAGTGGAAATTCTATACGAACTTCCTTCGCCCTGGGGAAGAGCGAAGGGGTACCGGACTCCTACCAGCTAAAACCACTGGTACGGTCATCTTTGGCACTGACAGCGGGCTCCAGGTCTTCGTAAGATCACACTAGAGCCGCCCATTGGTGCCACGCCTTAGGCACATCTCGGAGGGGATGACTGTAAATCGGTCACGCCATTTAGCTGAGGGAAGGCGGCTGTAAAACGGCCGCCCCGCAGGCACCTCTCGGGGAGGATGGTAAAGGACTGCGCAGACGGTGGCACGTGACCACGTGCGCGCCACCGTCTTTCCGGGAAATCGTTCGTTTGCTCCTAACCTTTAAACTAATTTACACACGATACAATGTTAGAATACACAATTCTCAAGAAGTGGTCCAGATACACGGTATAAGCATGTAGTATAAAGGTGATGCAAGTGGTAGCTAGAGCTTAAAATAATTATCGACGATCAGTCACCAAGGCTTTTATCATCATCATCATATCAGCCAAAGGCCAGGACCATAGATTGTTGTGACACACAGTTGTGACGTCATTTTGGTGGGAATTAGCCAGTAATTCCCGTACTTGGCAAGTGGGTTGGTGAGCGCAGTGTGGCTACTGTTTCACAGAAAGAACGCCGCTGCTCATCCCTCTGATTTACAATACCTTAGTCTTTTATGTTAGTGTAATTTCTAAGCAGTGGTTGGCGCAGCGGCACGAGCTCGGAACTCGGGCACAAGGTTGGCCACACTAACCACATGAAAAGAAATAAAGACAGTTCATTAATTTTATTTCCTAAGTGCTTGGCCATCCGGACCTCCCACTTGCCTCACTTCAACCTTAATGCCCTACCAATCTTAATGTCCTACATAAACTGTGAATCCGGACGAAATTGGTTATTACGTGTACCCAACCTGATATTGTCAGATAATACTGTTTTTTGTTCTCTCTTATTATAGTAAAATCTCCAGCAGTCAATGTTTCTTTTTTACTAATTATAACCATTCCTCGATGTTCCATCTATTCTAAAAATCTCCTTAACGTCATTTAATAGAATAAAATTTCGTTATCAAGTAGAATTTTACACTGTCATGCTTCTATTGTCGCTGAACAATACATTGTCGACATTCTGAGTCTGCTCAATAGGTTTGTTCTCATGTCACACAGGAATCCAATTTGAGATAAGGCGGATAAGGCTTTCCATGACGATGTTTAAAATGATAAAATGAATACTCTCTCACTCCAATGGCTTATATTAACAATCTTAAAATATTTATAAGTCAACAAAGCGTTAAAATTTGTGTATTTAGTTGTAACTTAATAAATATCACCAATGATGATATATGGCGCAGAGACGTGGTCAGTCACTATGGGCCTCATAAAAAAGCTCAAGGTCACCCAGCGAGCTATGGAGAGAGCTATGCTTGGTATTTCTCTACGAGATCGAATTAGAAATGAGGAAATCCGTAGAAGAACTAAAATTGTCGATATATCTGAAAGGATTAGTAAACTGAAGTGGCAATGGGTGGCGCACATTGTTCGAAAAACTGATGGCCGTTGGGGTAAAAGGGTTCTCGACTGAAGACCGCGCACCCGAAAACGCAGCGTGTGACGATCTCTAACGAGGTGGACAGACGACCTGGTGAAGATGGCTGGGAGTCGTTCGTTGTGGGCGGCATGTGACCGGTCGTTGTGGAAATCTATGTTCAGCAGTGAACGTCCTTTGGCTAATATGATGATGATGAAATTAAATATAGGTATTTTGGCGCAACAAGCAAATACAGGCACATCAGTTCGTAAACGTCCACTTCTGAACAATAGGAGGCCCCAAAGCACGGAGACGTCCAGTTTAAATACCACTATGCGGTCACCCATCCACAGACCGACCACGTCTATCGTTGCTTAACCTCGCCGATAGTTTACCGATCATTGAGTACAACGGACTATGAGCGCTTGGCATACAGATTGGTGACCGCAGTATGTTGTTATTAGCACACAAGAAGATGCTGCTGCTCATCCTCTTGATATCAACCGCTGATCGCCTCTTAAGATACCCATGGGTGAAGAGGTGTTTGCTGGGAACTACTCGGAAAATGACATAATTTTAATCATATTATTGCTCCATTGAAGGTCTTAATGGTAAACACGTGGGTGAAGTCCGTGATTACCGAAGATGTAGACGGAAAACTAGTCTTAAGTACTATATTTTTATACAGGTACTAGCTGTTGGTCGCGGTTTCACCCGCGCGTTTATTTTTATTAATATAAATACAAATATAGCCTATATCACTCAGGGACCTCTATATTAGTTAAATACACTTTAGAATCGTCTCAGTAGTTCAAGAGATTTCCCCATACATACAAACAAATGAAACCTATTTATAATGTTAGTATTTATGAGCACATCCAACGATACAGCACAATTGCTCAACGTGAGATCCGGGGTTCAATTCACTGATCGGGCAGCCATAAGACGGGCTTCTGTAAGAAAAGTATTAGTCTCCGGAATTTGGAAGTGTCCATTAGATTAGTATGCTCCCCATTACGACGTATGAGACGGATTACGGCATCAGCGAAAAACCTGTGGGGTTCCCAATACTAAGATAGTTAAATGAAACTCGACGTACATATATGTATGAATTCGATTTTTATCCCCTTCAAAACTTGATTTGAACCTTCGCACACCTATCAAGGACCGATGATAATGCAATAATTTAAATAGTTAATAGGTACTACATAATCACAAATGCAACCCACGCTTTTTTACAATTTTTTTTTGTTAATCATTCTACTGTTATAAAAAAAAAATATACTTTTTAGTTTGATTATCTACAAAAGCGTGTCTTTTTAGTTTTTTTAAACTATTATTTATTAATAGAAACTTTCATTCCCTATTTCACCCTCTTAAATGTAGATTTTTCTAAATCGCTGCGATATGTCTTCCCTTGTTTCTTACTGAGACGGTTAAGACAAACTTTCGCCCCCTTTACTCCCCATCTACCCGTTTTACTCCCATAAGGGTGGAATTTATAAAAACACTGAAACACGTATTTCTTTATTTCTAACCAGAAAGCCAAATACCGATTGTCATATATATAAAATTCATACAAATTTTCAACCCCTATTTTACCCGTACAAGGGTGGAATTTCTAAAAATCCTTCCTTAATGGATGCCTACAACTACAATTTCAAATTTCTAGTCTCAGTGGTTTAGGCTGTGCGTTGGTATGTCAGTCAGTCAGTTAGTTTCTCTTTTTATTTATAAAGATATATTCGTTGGTACATATTTTAGTGACCGTGTAACTTCAGAACGAATTGACCAGATTGGGTCATATTTACGTAATAAGTTTTGTCGATACGATGGTTCACATCTATGGTAGGAACCGATAGGTGGTGCAATCTACCGGTAAGGTAATAACGTCTGCCGGGCCAGTTTTTTTGGGCTTTTCGTATACACTTCTGGGAAGTGTGGTTGCTTAACCAGTCGTTGCTGGCAAAGCCAGAAGAAGCGTCGGCCAGGCTAAAAAATAATATTAAAAACTAAGCAACTTGCGCTAAGGGCGCCTCCTGCGGGACACGGACCTCGGCTTAGAGCGTAACAAGTTAATGTTTTGGGGACAGCTGGATCGGTATTATTTAAAATGTATTAGGGGACATTTAAAACTAGAGGCTCATCACGGGCCGGCGCGAGCAAGAGACGGGGGGGAGAAGTACTAACTTGCACGGGTAGGTGATATGCGGCGTTAGGCCTCCGCGAAGTCGGTGCTGGTGCCGAACCAGTTATGATATTACCTATGTATTGAGACTCCTTAGTGCCGCGCAACGCATGCTGAAAATAAGTCTTGAATGTCATACCATCTACTCGTAGCATACCGGTAGATACCCTCAGAAGCCCTTGCAAGCCAGATGGTAGTCACATCGTGTAAAGTAAATCTAACGCGAAGCGATACCAAATATGAAAAAAGCCAGTGTCGTCGTGTAACGTCATACGCTAATCATAACTTTTTGTTGAATTTATGAATGTATTATTCTTAATTCTTGTAAGTATTTAAAAATATATAGCTATCAAAGTTTCATTATTATTTCTATTTAAAACAGCAAATATCGCAGCAAATAGAACACAAAAACAGTAAGAATCACCACCCGAACCAGACCCGAAACAACTATCTGTAGATTATACTAATATTTGTACTGAGAGGGGATTGAACCCTCAATACGTAGCGTAGAGAACCAACTGCTTAGCAACTGTGACGACTGTCAATCTTAGCAGCATAGTCAAGGATAAACTGATCATAGTATTAATTGGATAATATTGCACGCCTCATAAGCGAAGCGTTGAGGTGGGTATTACTATCAGTTTACACACACCGAGTTATTCTCCAACTTAAAATGTCATTTTTTTATTCTTTATTGCTTTTATAAGTGAATATAAATAGCCAAATGTTGAGAAAAAGCACTATTTTTAACACTCATGATATTTTTAAATCTCTTTTTATTATTTAAACTAATTAAAAAATTGTTTAAAAAAGTTCTGTCTTGGACGTCAGTGTGTCTGTATGTGCGGATCCTGTATCTTGTGGTCACGATAACGAGCGAAATACTTCACTTATCGAGTTGTTTTTTTTTTATAGGCTTTAGTATTTTAAGGAATAGAAGCCTATTACTTTTCACGGTATAATTCGATGTAGTTTAATTATTATTTAATCAATTAAAGATTATATTATATCCAACTATTGAACATTCCTTCCTTCAAAACTTGAATAGCAGTGATAGCCTATTGGTTGAAAGCTTGCCTTCCATACAGGAGAGTTGCAGTGCGATCCCAGCCCGCACCTCTGACTTTTCAGATTCATGTGCGAATCAGAATTTGAATATCACTTACTTTAACGATGATGATAAAAACATCGTGTGAAAATCTGCACACCTGAGAGGGCTCCAAAAAATATTCTCAATGCTGTGTGTATTCCACCAAACCGCTCTACGCCAGCTGGACTGGACTAGCCGCTCTAGGTAGTCCACTAAGGCCTAACCTTTCTCATCGTAAGAAAAGGCCCATGCCCAGCAGCAGGAAAGTATGAACTAATTATGATTATGATTGAATCTTCACGGTGCTACCAAATACTATATTACTTATGAAATACGGTGTTTCGATTTAGCAAACGACCTATTTCCCAATTAATCTTCGTAGAAGTTTTTTGATTTGTCAATAGTCGTACTCGTATTTCTTGTCCACTTGGGCTGGTTGGGAGATTACCTGTAATGTGAATTTGTAGGAGAAAGTTGCCTCTTAAACCACTTTTCATGATTACTTTGATATTGGATTTCCACAATTATAATCAAAGTTTGAATTCTTAATGTGCCTTGGCAGATTAAATTTATGTTAAGATTTCATATTTTCGTGACTGAATATTTCTATACCTAATTTAATTGACATTATATAGTTCTTAATAGTAAACGCCGTGTGGTGCCGGCTACGAATAGCATCAACCCATCTCATCCCGTGGGTGTCGTAAAAGGCGACTAAGGGATTAGACGGAGGATGGGCAGCAGCGTCCTTTGAGTATATTAAGAACTCAACTGCAATCGCCAACCCGCCTGCCAAGCGTGGCAATTGTGGCAAAACCCCCCAATGAGCACACAACACACCGATATCGGTCGTTGTGGTGGTCTTTGGGGGAGGCCTGTGTCCAGCAGTGGACTTTATTCGACCGAAATGATGAATAGTAAACGACGTCGTTCTAATACTTGTTATTATTAAAGTCCAGATAAAGTTATCATGTACATAAATCTGCTCATTACATCGCATTACTGGGCAAGGCCCTATTCTCATTATGTGAAACGTTAGGTCTTAGTCACCACGCGGGCCTAGTTCTGGCTGGCCGGCTACACACACCATTGATAAAAAAAATTGGAGCCGTCTTAGGTGTTCAGGTTTCCTCACGATATTTTTTGTCACCGTTAATGCAAGTGATAATCAAATTCTGATCCGCAAATGGAATCTTAAAAGTCAAGGTTACGGGCTGGAATTGAACTCAAACCCTCCTGCATGGAAGACAAACAGTAAACCACTAGGCTATGACGTTTTTTTAAAGTTATTCTGTAGTTCTTAGATAATTACGTAAGTACGTAATGAATGTACGCAGGTAGTTGAGTTTGTTAAATCCGTCATATTATGAGAACAAGATAAGAGCAAGTCGAATTTATTGGTTTGGAGAACATCAGTTACAACTAATGCTATATCAACAAGCGCATCAACTTCACGTCACAGCAATGCGTAATGATTTTACAAAAATATGGTATAAGAGTTCCAAATACGCTTAATAATATAAATAATGCAGGTGGTTTATCCTTCCATATTATTATGACTTCCCACTCACGACCTCCTTTGTATGAAGTAGTCTTGCATTGTTTGCCATTACGTTGGCTCATTGTTAAGCGACTCTAAGCAGCCGAGGTACTCTTTAAATCTTCGCTAATGGCCTTTTAAAATGGGCAGTATATTACACCAAAATGCTTTTCCTCCCATTCCCAGCTGTAAAACCTTAAAATATTTATAATTAGATTTCGGTAAATATACTGGAAAACCGGCTATTAGATTCCTTACTGTAGAAATATTTTAATTTTTTTTTGCTAGGTGATTAAAGTATATTTCACAATGCAATATTCTTCCAGAAGATCATCTTCTTCAGCGTCGGACGTGAATATCACTGGCCACTTGCACCCGCACTCGAAGTAAAGTACAATAGATTTATGCAACTTCTTTACTTTTTTATCATAATGATGAACTGGGTTTCTCTTGTATCGTGGATACAGTATATAGACATAAATCTCACATGCACAAACACCGGGACCCGGAACAACTACGTATCTATAGAGCATATAAATATTTAATATTTGTTTCGTACAGGATTGAACCGGCGACACATACCGTGGATAGTCAATCGTTTAACTACTGCGCCAACCATGTCACTTCTATAAGCACGTCAGTCCATCACGTTAGGGCTACCTCTTCTATCCTTCCCAAACTGTTTGGGTCTTTGCTGATAGTGTGTCGAAAAGGTTGAAGACTCATGCCGTGATATGTTACATAGTCTTAATACTGAGTTTGTTCAGAAGACTTATTAGTGCGCTGTTCAGTTCGAGTTATTCATACACTATAGTGTCAGCACCATATTTAGAATACATCTATCTTTGCCGAATCCTAGCTTTCAACAAGGCTTTGTAAACGTACAAGAATATCGAGAAGACCCAAATTAGCTTGATCTTTATTTTGCAGTTAACAATTCCTTGATTTTTCAACAATTAACTAATTTTTTTAGTCACTAGCAGAGTGTATGAAATTACACTACACTCGTTAATCTTATATCTTTAAATGAGCAATTCTTGTATATATATAATTGGAATCTCGGAATCGGCTCCAACGATTTTCATAAAATTTAGTATATAGGGGGTTTCGGGGGCGATAAATCGATCTAGCTAGGAATCATTTTTAGAAAATGTCATTTTATAGGCGTTTGAGTAGTCTCAACTGAAAAATATGACTCTTCCTGACATCTATTGGCGAATAATAATACTATTTTTTGTGAGCAACTAATTGCTTTAACGACACAACAGAGATGGCGTTGTTAAGTAACACGAAAATACCGAGCAAAGCTCGGTCATCCAGGTACTGATAGTTTATCCTCCCTGTCAAATGGTGGGCTGCAAATAACGTTTTATTGAATACTAATAAAATATGTTTGAAGTTTTCGATGCCAAATGTAGCTCAAGTCGTCTTAGAAGTCATTCTTGAAAGCAACAGACTCGAAATTGTAAATTAAACAGGATTTCTATGTATAACCATTGATTCTAAAGTATAATGGGGTACTCATAAACAAGTTTCATCCAACAGGTTAGATTAGGTTAGGTTAGACAGCAGCGTATGCAGTAAAAAAATTGCCTACTAATTGAAGATGCTTTGGTCAGACTAGTATTAGTTGGCGTATTTCTACAGCATAATAGCATATGATATTCTGTTGTGGGGAGCAGCGGCCAATATAGATATTACAACAGAAGGCCATCAGTACAAGACAAATAAGATACAAGACCATTGTACATGTATCTTTTAAAATATTTATCTCTTTGTATTATGTGGTGTACAATAAAGAGTATATAACTAAATAAATAAATACAATCTATGATATGGGTCCTTGCAAATCACTTAGAGATATCTTTAAAAACATTAATACGAGGGCGGCACTGAAAATTTCGGGAATCAAGGAAGTGACACAACATTACTATTTAAAAATTTATTTATTGCTTTTCGAAGTATTCTCCGCGAAATTTGACACATTTTTCCATACGATGGAACCAATCATTGAAGCAACCATTCCATTCGGAAGTTGGGGTCTCCAAAATGGCCGTTTTGTAGGCGTCCACAGCTTCTTTAGGTGATGAAAATCTCTGTCCACGCAATTTATTCTTTATTTTAGGGAAAGTATAGAAATCATTAGGGCTTAGGTCGGGGCTGTACGGCGGATGGTCTAATAATTATATGTTTTCTTGCTCTAAAAACTCTTTTGTTCTGTGCGCGGTGTGAGAACTCGCATTGTCGTGATGGAGGATGATGCGGCGGTTGCAGTTCTCTCTACGGAGTTCAGAAACGACCTGTGGCAAACAAATGCTAGCATACCATTCTGCATTAACCGTTCTTTGTCCCTAAAGAGGAATAGTCGTAACATGGCCGGTTTTGGAGACAAATGTGGCCACTATTTTTTTTGCAACACTCCGTGAACGAACAATTTTTGTTGGCTTTAACTCATTTTCGAACACCCAAACTCGTGACTGGTTTTTTGTTTCGGGTTCGTACGCATATATCCAGGATTCGTCACCTGATACGATGTTGTATACAGCATTTGAGGATCCTGCGTGGAATCTTTCGAGAGTTCTGACGCACCAAGTAACGCGAGCCGCTTTTTGCTCTTCACATAGCAAATGCGGTATCCATCGGGAAAACAACTTTTTTACACCTAATTGTTCATGCAAGATTATTTGTATTTGACTCATGCCAATGTCTAAAGTTGCCTGAATTTCGCGGTATGTCACATGTCGATCTTCCTCAATCAGCTTACGCACAGCATCAACGTTTTCTTGGGTGACTGCAGTTTTTGGACGACCTTGACGAGGATCATCACTGAGCTTGACACGTCCACGTTGAAATTCAGCAAACCAGCGATAAATTGTGGTTTTGGATGGGGCTTCATCACCAAATGCAGAAATCATCCGGTCAACACACTGTTTTTGTGTTAAACCACTTCGAAAGTCATAATAAATCATCGCTCTTGAATTTTCTCGAGTCAATTCCATTTTCTCAACGACTAAACAAGTTTGACAAAACCTTGTGACAAGACCGTGAATCTTTTTTTAAATAAATAAATGGTATTCGATTAGTAAAACCAAGGAGTTTTCAATTAAAAAGATTTTAATATGACAGTAACAGTGGAAATATTCCATTCCCGATACTTTTAGTGCAGCCTATGTATACTAACAATGGCTTCTCTTTACAGTACCTAAATTTAGAGTGTCTGTAACGAATCAGTAATTCTTAGGTTGCGGTGTTAGATTTTATAACAAGATACCTAGCAACTACTGATCTCATACTTGGGAAATTTAAATCACACGTTAAAGTAATTCTTATAATAAAAGCCTACTTTAGGATTGAAGACTATGTTGACGATAGGGACATAGACGGCCTTAGCTCTTTTTGGCTTCCCTGGAAACTAAATATATGTGAAGTACTATTTGTATTGTATAGCTGCTATAATAATAATTTATATGAATCATTACCAAAAAATACTTAACCCTGAGTTTCTTTCAGCATTTCTTCGCAGAGGTTGTCATATTGTATCAAAATGCCCTCCAATTGTTCAATATGATGTGTAAAAGTATCTGTTAGGACCTAATTACTGAAAAAATGGTTATATTCTATTTTGTTTATCCTCAAAAGCTTCTTTACCGTTGCTTCAACCATATATGATCTCCTGATAACATCTCGGTCGCAATCTCAAACGTCATTTCAGTCTTCATAGATTTTTGAGTACACAAACATGTTTACTACATCAAGTTCAAATGCTTATTGGTTAGCTGCAGTGTTTCAGTTCAGTTTATAAACACTTGACTACAAGAATGGTATAAATTAGGAGAATAATTGCTAAACGAACTCCAACCTTCCCACCCAACCCTTGCCCGAGCTAACCAAGCTGAATAAGCGACGCCTGGGTGATTGTTACCAGGGCGCCGTCTTGTCCTTCTCGTATCGAGTATGACGCTCTTACAGAAGGAGACGACAGCACTTTTTCGTGGTCTGCCAACATAGCCGACATTACTGCCGGCAGAGAGAGATCTTTCCCGACCCGATCGACAAGGATCCGGCACTCGGCCACCCACGCAGGGCATGCCTCGAGCGTGTGCTGTTTGGTATCCTGGTTGCTATCACAATTATAAGATAGGCTTGGAAGAGCGGCAAGACGGCATCGACGACGTGCTTAGTTGCAAACTGCATCTGCAGGCGGTGAAGCCACTTTTCAAGTGCGCGCTACCACCTCAGTCTGTCAAGGACCCCTGGAGTATGTATGCATTATTTCGCTGCTCTGTCGGAGGGAACTTGACTATTCCATGATCCAGTATAATGTATCCGTCTCCACCAGGACGTTGAAAGGCGGAAAACGCTCCATAAGATGTTGCCACCCCGTAAGACACGTTTGGTATCCTCGTGAGATCCGTATAGCCACACTGCGCTGCAGCTGTTGTCGAGTCAAGCTGACTATACAGGTGCCCCATAGTTACGGACCGCACGACCTCACCGTAGAGACGGTGAATTTCCTCACCCGGTCCCCCGAGATTAGGTAGCAGCCGGTGTAGTGTACCCACTACCCTCTCGACTCAGGGGACAAAGCACGCGAAGTGCTCTTCGAAGCTCCAGCGACTGTCCAGGGTGAGCCCCGAGTACTTCATGTACTGGCCTACCCCGATTTGCACGTCACCAATGCGTATTCATGAACTGGGTGGTTCTCTGCTTATTGGCAGTTTGTGGAACCATAGCACCTCGGTTTTTTGAGTCGCGGAAGTACTCAGGGCGTGAATGTTGGCCACGACAATTGCTACTGCTTTTTCGGCAAGCCAGATGGTTACATCAAAGGACTCTTTACTGGCCTTCACAAGAGTGCCGTACTGATCCCTGCGGAACCCCGCACATAACTCCCTCCGCTTTACGTTACCGCCCCGCACGTAGCGAATGTGCCTATTGCGCAGATAGACCTTGAGCCCTTTAGATAGGGGGAGTACCAATGGTGGATAAGTGCCCCCTAATTGTACGCCACGGGATGGAGTTGAAGGCGTTGACTATGTCTAGACTGACGGCCAACGCCACCCTGCTTCATCGGGATACTGTCTTCTCCGACAGCAAGTGGACGCGAAGAATCGCGTCGATGGTGAACCGCTGCTACCGGAAGCCATACCGACTTACGGTTAGATCATGACCAACTCGTGACAGGTGCTCAACGATTTTTAGGTAATTACTCTTTCGAATAGCTTCGAAGCCTCGTCGGGCAGGTAAATGGGATGGTACGCAAAAGGGGATTCCGCATCCTTCTTTCTTAAAGAGAACCAATCCGAATTATTTACACTCAGATGGAACCACGCTGTGATGGAGGCAGCTGATAAACAGCCGCGCGTGGCCCGAAATGCCGCCCGGATCCGGTGCGGTGTCCTCAAATCTTCAGGCGCCCAATGGCTCGGCCCAATTTTTCTTCGAAAACCCTCAACTCCTCAGCCCAGTCCAAGGCTATCGGAGGTGGAGTAGTGGAAATAGTGCGGAAAGTTCTCGCTCCGGCGAATCCGATGCCATGTGGAGGTCTCCAGCTCCTGGTGTAACTGGACAGTCCGCTCCAGACCTTTGCTCGGCTCACGGATGGCGATCTGTAGCGCAAGTATGGCCACCCAGTAGGTCTTATAGGCCTCGGCAGTTTCTCCAGCTATATCACTGCGCTGGCGTCGACTTCGTTGATACCGGTGGCGGGATACCAGGCAGACCACATATATTTGCGCGATCTCATCCAACCATCATTTTACCGTCGCCATACGCCGAGAGCGACTGGTCCGGTCTATAGATGCGTCGACCGCATATCAGCCGCATCATTATTTTGTTACTTTGTTGTCAGGTAACTGACAAATTATACTAGACTGTATACGACGCATTACTTACGCTGTGGTCTACCCGCTAGTTAACGCACTGCTGTAGTGGCCGCACAAACGCGGCAGCCTTTGCTTTGACTCATTTGACCCGTATAGGCCGATCTTCAAATGTGTATTGGAGAGCATATACCAATACGAAATAATCAGTCTTATTACAAAAATCTTGTTAGACTCGGGTTTAAACCAGAACTATGAAGTCTGGACTTAGTACGGAACTAACGTTAGTACCGTGGTTTAAACCCATCCGTATTACAAATATCAAATTAAGTCAGGACTAGATAGTACCTGACTTTAGTTCTGGCTTAAATTATTTCCACAGATTATACACGGAATTCCTTGGAAAGATTCATTCAATCAGATAGCATTCGGTTACATCGTTCCATTTACCCAAATGCTGAATATTTCTGTAATTTTCTTATATTAATGATATTGATATTTCAACATATATAATAGGGTATTTAATGACGATAACTATTAGAAACGAATGGTTGTTCTTGTTTCAATAAATGCCATTTATTTTCTTTCTGAGGAATACTTTTATGACATTTATTTCATGTCCGAAATATGTACTTTCAAACAACACTAATGCGTAACGGAATGTCTATATCGCGCGGAAATCTTTAAACATAGGTACAACTATTCTGAGATTTGGACGTTTCTTCGTACTGATTATTGATAAGAAGTTAGGGAATAATATTAATAAAATAGAACAACAGAAACAACGATGAAGTGAAAACTGGAATTCTGAAGAAAAAGTTAGTACTTGCCTGCAATTATTGTAATTACGGCACATTACTATCTTTAGGAAAACGCAAATTTAAACTATTTCAGGTAATATTACAATATAACACACAAAAAGAAACCAAATCTAACCTCAAAACAATGAATTTGACGTATATTTGTGACTTAGACCAAAGGTTTATAGAGTTAAACTAGGTCCCCATCAGGTTTATCTTTACCATAGATAGTCCAAGACTAAGAGTTAAACCACTTTTTGTAATAAGACATTTTATTAAACCACACTTTTAGTCCGAGACTATCGATAAACCATGTTTTGTAATAAGACGGTATACGTTTGAATATGACAAAAAAAATTGTTTATTACTCCATTTTCAGAGCGAAAAACATTGTACGAGTTGATATGGAGGTTACGTAGTAGGTCTACGTAACCTCCATATCAACTCATACAATGTTGTAATGTAACCTAATAATTCTACATAACATATTTTTATAAAATTTGTCCCATTTATCTCAATTATAAACCGACAGAAGGTAAAAAATCTAAGTTCCCGTAGCCAGGTTTTAGGTATTTTTATTTATTCCTTTTCAGGGTTCCGTATTTCCAATATCAAATCACATGTTTTGTTACTCTGATGAAATATTTCGACACAGGATATTATAATCTTAGTTTTTTTAATGAACAACCGAAATCCTAACTATATAACTCGTCTTAAACCAGAACCCTCGCATTCCAAACTCGAATTGGATCAGCGTAATAGTTGATCAACGGCCAGTCCATTACTTATGCAAACCATACAAAAATCCCTTATTTGCTATAATCCTCTTTAAGTCACATCTATAAATAAATACAAATGTTTGTGTGTTTGTCCTCTATGCTTTTCTAAACCATTAATCCGAGTGTGATGATCCTTGTACAGTGGTTGTTGTCACTTAAGTGAAGGTGACTAAAAAGAAGAAAAAAGAAGCATGGCCTCGCAGGGCCGGACAATAGCTAGTGTTAAATAAAGTACTGTATTGCAAGGCTTCGGAATAATGTAAGCGCCTCAAATGAATACGTGTTACTAAAAAGGGCCCAATTATATTTTCTAGAGTTTAAATATAAGTTTGTTTCTTTAGTAAATTGAGATAGGAGAGAACTAGTACTTTTTCGTGGTTGGAATTCTCATCAACATCGTCGCTTCAATTAAATTATAGCCTGGCGCTCAGCTCCCTTGTACGTCGCATTATCGTATTATTAGTTATTAAAGCTCCTGTCCACGGCCTTGAAATAATCCCTTGGGTTTAAGTATATAATCGATTTTTGGTCAAACAGACTCATGACATAAACTGCGTAGCATAAAATATCTGCTACGCAATGATTCCGCTACGTATAAGCGTAGCGTAGATGATGCGTAGCGAGGACTGATTGTACATCGTATATCGTAAATATGCGTAGCGTGGACTATGTGCTACTGGGAGTCATTCGGAAAAAAACCGTACGGTATATTATAAGTGATCAACCACGTACTCGTACAAAACTTTGGTTTTAAATGATGTCCTAGCAATTCTGTGTCTTCATCGAATCTATAATCCAAGTCTATCTATCAGGCAAAGGAAGGCCACTGCTGAACAAAGGCCATCGCCATAGATTTTCTCAATTTATCATCATTTTGGGGATTTTGCCAGTACCCACCACGTTTGGCAGGTGGATTGGTGAGTGCAGTATGGCTAATGTTCCACAGAAGGGACGCTGCTTCCCATTCCTCTGGATAGGAGTTACCTAGTCACCTTTTACGACGTCCATGGAAGGAGATGGGGTGGTACTATATTCTTAATCGAGATACCGCACGGATAATAATCCCTTTCTGTAATAAAGTAATATTAACACAACTTGAAGTATCTTCCTAGCAGAGTTCAAGTACGCACCTATATTTATTTATCAATACTCATCCTATTCTATCCATCTACCAATCTTTACACTAGATAGTTAAATCTATCATTTAAATGGCAATGTTGTAAAAACATTGCCATTTTATGCACTAAACTGCATAAAATCCCAAGTCATATTAAAAAAATAGGTCTTAATCAATTCAAGTTCTTTATAAAACAGAAGCTGTGTAGAAAACGTTTTCGTAACGTTACTGACTTTAAGGACGATAAAATATTTGGAATTGGATCGCTCTAATGTTCATAGGCTTACATTGATACTCCTACTTTTATTCTTACCTTGACATTCAATAATTATGTCGTCATTTCATGCAATTATATTAATTTATATAATGACATTTGAATATTTCTGTATTTGATATTTTTGACATTAATTACTTATTGTACTTATTTTTATAATCACTAAGTATTTAGATTTGATGCTGTATGTGCGAGTACTATGTGGTTATTCTTTTTTTTTAACGGACGTGATATTTTACTGTCAGATTAGGTATTTCATGCTCATTCAAGTGTCCTGTTTACGGTGACGTCTCGTTCTGGGTCGCTGAGTTGCCCTACAATATGGTTGAGCTAAGCGATGCTGAAACATGCTTCATGCTCGTGAACGAAGGCTGTCTGTTGGGACTAGGTAGTTTAATACTGCGATGGCAATTTAATCATAAGCTATAATAAATATTTAAATCTGTACTGTTTAGTGTAGACTTGATTAATTTCTCCTACATTGTCCTCACATAATCATTTCAAGAACAATATAGTCACATATCAATCAGTCAATATAGTCATTCCGTCTGGTGTCCGGATTAAGAATATAGCACCACTCCATCTCCTCCCGTGGATGTCGTAAAAGGCGACTAGGGGAATCTTAACCAGAGGGATGTGCAGCAGCGTCCCTTTTGTGAACCGGTAGCCATACTGCGCTCACCAGCCCACCTGCCAAGCGTGGTGAGTATTGGCAAATACCCCCCGAAATGATGACACAGTTATGGAACCTATGGGGGAGGCAGCAGTGGTAGTATAAATTGCCGATATGATAGTCAAATATTATAACATAAGTAACCATGGAGTTTGTGCCCGTTCTTCTCCATAGGAAATCTACATCTTGGAACGCGGCAACTAAAGTCTGACTATTCATAGTGCCTGTATGAAAAAATATGTTTTTATCTTTATCCGCAATTAAACAATGACTAGAGATAAAAACATCTCAAAATAAATGTTTAAAATAATTATGTTATATCGCTGCCAATAAATCAACGTCTCAATATAAAACTTTGCTGAAACTAGAACTCTGTTTTGATGCATGAGAATAAATCTATAAATGTTGTAGGCTATTAAGCCAAATCAAGTTGAATTTTAACCATGGAACAACTGTGCTCAACAAACTGACGTTATCAATACATAACGTCGCTATAATTACAAACACACTGCAAACACACAAGACGTCTTTACTGCAAATCCTTTAATAAAATATTTTCTTATAGCCCGAAGCATGGCAGAAGACTGAGATGACGGGTAACCAGCCGGGCGGACTACGTCGCTCATGGCGCGTACTACGTGTGCGCGTTCCACCCACTGCGAGTGGTTCGATGCGCGTGCGCTGCGAATCTAAAGTGCCGGCAGAACCATCCGTAGTGCGGGACGCGAACACTATCATCACTATTCACTCGCGCACCCAGCTGTCTAAATATGTGTCTAATAATAGTGGTAAGTCATATCTTATTCCCCGATAGCTTTAAACTGTGTGCTGCAAGATTGAAAACTATGTAACATACCACCGTTACGAATGTCCGAAGGAAAAAACTGCAGAGCCCTTATAAAATCACTCTATCTGTCCGTCAGTCACAGCCAATTTGCTCCGAATCTACTGGACCGATTAAATTGAAATTTGGTACTCACATGAATTTTTGCAATCTAAACACTAATATGTACCATAAACACGTGAATTTTGATTAAGGGGGTCACTTTTGTTGGTCAATATAGAAAGTTAAAGGAAAAGGTTAACGGATTCACCTTCTCAAACTAGTGGTTGCAAATGAAAAACGTCACTTGTATCAATAAATCTTTTTATTATGTAATATGTATTTTTTTAGTCAATCTAAAATACTACTGAATTTAACGGTGAAGGAATACATCATAAAAACATCGATCTTATGGTCTGAAAACTCCAGTACACAGTAAGCGAGCGTAGTCATCGATGCTTGTTCCTCTTCTGTATGAAAAAATGCATTTGCCATGCAGTGGGACAGTTATAGGCTGATAACATTTCCAATTATTTTTTATTACTTAATAAGAATATACATTTCAAAACAGGGTCCAACCTACCGGTGTTAGGGTCCTTTTTTATTTTTTACTAACATGCTGGAAATACGTCGTGTAGTTCCTCGACCTCGACGAAGTGTGGAAGGGCATGCCGGACTCCTACCGGCTAAAACTACCGGAGCGGTCATCTTCAGCACCAAATGGGGAGCTTCACGTCCTCGATACAATCACACCAGAGCCATCCATTGCTACCACGCCTTTAGGCACATTTTGGAGGGAATGACTGTAAAGTGGTCATCCCCTCTAGTGTTGGGGAGGCGACTGTAAACTAGACCTTCCTCACTATATGTGCAGTATCAAGGAGAACTGCTTTCTGTAGCTTACCCTTGATCCAACCGCCTAACGAGAGCTTCTTTATATATTGGTCGAGGTTGTCGGCAATGAGGCCAACGATCGGAACGATGTTTGTAGAGTCCATCCCAGATATCGACAATCTCAGGTGCCAAGTCCAGATATTTGATTCGTTTATATGGCTGAGATTTCACGAGATTCTATTCATGCGGGGTGGTAACATTAACATCGTGCTGCAGTCTAATCTATTATCTATCACCACACTGATAGGCTTCTTTGGGACAATATTCATATGTGTGACGAATGATCGATCCCAATACAACGTGACATGACCATTTTCACAAACTGGGTCGTGCACTTATCGCTAATACGGTACCTCAGAATCAACAATGTTTTACTTTAGAGAAAGTTGCTAGTGGAAGATCCTGGCCACTTGGTTATCCCTGTACAAGTTTCGCCGTTATCAAGACGAGAGCAACCAGAAATAATGTGACGAAGGGTTTTACCCGGTCATTGGTATGCTCGTCAGATTTCAACTCTGCCATCATTATCAATTTATTTCCAGTATTGGTTTGTGATGACAACTTTGTCCATAATTGTAAAAAAAAAGCTTCGGATTCTCGAAAAAGGTCACCGAAAGCTAGCAAGCTTACATCAGGGACACAAAGAACCTGATATTAGCGTCTATATAGCATGACTAATCACATAATCATTATTATTATATATCTGCGTCAAGATAAATGTTCTTTGCTATTTATGTTTTTAATTATTTACCATAAAGGAAATCGTGTAGGTTGATCTTTAAGAGCACACATATTTCGTTTTTGTGTAGTTATTAATAAAAATATTTCCATTGTTTCAGATACAAAAGTAGTCGATACAGTCGTGTTAATAGCAACAGTTATGTTAATGACTTATAATGAAATATCAAGTTTTACGAGCTTATGAGATTTGGTGTGAAATTTTGTCTGGTGATATTAGTTTTAAGTGTAGATAATATTGGGAACGGCCTGTATTGACATACATAAAAATATAACTATGTATACAAACAATACAACATCCGGTTAGTATATTTGGGCTTAAGTCAGTGCATCGGATTTACTTTTGACGAATATCATTCAAGTTTGTGAATTTAATGAGATGCAGAATTTTCAGTCCAAAACGCAATTGGCTTTGTCACACAATATGTTTAAGTAAAAAGTATGTATATCATTTTTATGGAATAGCGCAATTTTTATGTTTAGGAGAGATATGAAACTGAATACTAAATTGTGTTATTATTATTATTAATAAATTTAAATCTGTTAGAGGATTTATATAAGGTCTTGTTTTAATAACCCACGTTATTTTGCATAATGCCTTAGTAAATGCCAAAGATGATGTATCAACCTCAAACAAAGGATTGATTAAATAAATCCGTTTTTTTTTGAGCGGCACCCATTTCTACAACTAAGAGAACTATTATGTTTTTTTTTATCGCACAAAGAAATACATTTCTTCTGTAATGCCTTTTTCTGTTCAGCATTCACTAGGGCCCCCATGCACAAAATATCGTTAACTATTAAAGTAAGAGCTTGTATAGTTAGCATTCTCTTCTTCATTTTCTACTAGAAATGTTATTTGTAGAAATTAATAGTAAAGTCTCTAAGGAAGAAGTTGCTACGAATGGCTAGAACAAAAAACATTGTAGACAAACCTAAAAAAGTATATAGATAAGAAAGTACCCATAGACCTCATACATTATGTATCACAGGAGAATAATTATTTTTGGTACGTTTCTGAAACGTTAATCAAATCATCAAAATGTATAAAGTAAAGTTGATAGATACTTAAATATAAATTAACATAAATTGTAAAACAATTTTTGATTTTCAAATTATATATATTTATTTAGAATCTTACCCAAAGACCGAAAGTGTATAATATATACGTGTCAAGAAGTGCTCATGCATACGATCATTCGAATATTGCATTCAAAATGCCGACAAACGTCATTGATCCATGAATGATTTTTATCGGATATTTTGCACTGGTTGCACTTTATAACATGCAACTCTGCATTTATAAAACGCATGGTAGTCACACACCTAACGATATAATATCGGAAACGATTCCATTAATATGAATGAGAACTGTTTAACCAAGGAACGATCGTCTGTTTGAGACCAAAGGCCTAAGGCCACCTCGTTTGTTGAAATATGTCCAGTTAATATTTTCTTTAGCCTTCATCGTCGTCAAGTAAAGAAAAACTATTCTCTAGTTTTTACGTTGTGAGTTAATTAGTTTTACATAAAAATAAATTAACCTAATAGTTTTAATAATAGGCGTTAATCTATGGCTGTGTTTTCACTTAAGGTAACGTCAATTCTTTGCACGACATCATCTTTTTAACTATAAATGTACAGTGACACGATATTGTTTGTTTTTTTATATATCATTTTATTATTGTACGTTATGAGTGGGATACGTAATAAAGTTATGATACAAATTGTAGAAAATGTTTTTCATTAGATTCCCCGTTTGGCCAAAGATTTATTTAAATAAATGGGGTGACCGCTTTACAGTCACCCTCTCCAAGATGTGCCTAGAACCGAGGTGAAGGTGTAGGCCGAACCTAGTGGTTTTAGCCGGTAGGAGTGATGCCCTTCGTCCTTTCCCGGGGCGGAAGAAGTTTATGTAGAATTCCCACTTAAAAAAGGTGGTTTTAGCTAGTAAGAGTAGCATAAACTTTGCCCCTCTCCCCAGGGGTAGTGGACGATGTACATATGAGCATTTACACCGTGATAAAAAAGGTCTATTATGGATAACAAAAAGTAAAGAGAGAACAAGAGTAGCTGGCCAACATTTTACTCTTTCTATTCTAGGATAAAAACTGGCTAAATGTGTTTTCATGTTGTAAGCTCTTTTATCTTCAATATTTGGTTTCCTAGTTTCCTACGATGACTAGAGGTCAATATATTTCTGTCAACTAAAATACAAGTCGATGAAGGTTCTAAATAATTTATCAAATCAGGTTTACGCGCAGTCTACGTTCGCCAATATTAACAGGAGTCATCATAAAGTAATGATATTTGACCCCAACAATAGCCAATTTATTTACCTGAAAATCATATTGCATATGCTCTATTGAAGCGAAGCGGATTGCGAAACATATCGATAGAATAATATTTTCGTGTATCTTCTCCGCTCATCGAAGCGAACACGGGTCAATTGAACGCAACTCCACTCGTCCCCGCCCCGCTCCGCCCCAGTGGAGTATAAGCCCTAATACTGATTAGAGTTCTACTAACCCAGTAAGAGTAAACAGGCCTCTGAAGTGCCAAAACAAGTTAATAACTCTTGGAACTGTTAACTAACCTGTTAACAAACGTCCCAACTTGTTCCTAGCTATGTAAATTCGTTTGCAATTTTAAACCATTTGAAGTATAAATAAATTCGTGAAACAACCCTCTAGGGTGCTGGCGTCCATGAATTTATGTATGAAATATCCAATGAAAATTATTATTAGCTTCATTTTTTATTCAAAAACGTGTTAACAGTGATTTAATGTCTAGACGTCTGTTTATAATAGTGAAAAGCTTTTAAGAGTAAAGAATGTTTGACGTGCATGGCAAACCATCTATGTAAGGGCGGGTTAATTATTTGAAACGTACTTGTCAAAGAAAATTCAATGTATATATACATTTAAATATACTGCCGTGTGGTGCCGGTTACGAATAGCACCAACCCATCTCATCCTGTGGGTGTCGTAAAAGGCGACTAAGGGATTAACCGGAGGGTGGGCAGCAGCATCCTTCGAATACATTAACAACTCAACTGAGATCGCCAACCCGCCTGCCAAGCATGGCGATTATGGCAAAACCCCCAATGAGCACACAACACACTGATATCGGTCGTTGTGGTGATTTTTTAGGGAGGCCTATGTCTAGCAGTGGACTTTATTCGGCTGAAATGAACACATTTAACAGTATGTTCCGTTTTTGACCAACCTTTTTTTAAGAAAATATTTGCTGGCGGCTTGTGAACCTTAAAATGTTCAAAGTAAAGTATTTGTGGGTGGAAATCGTTCTTTCCTACTATCTTCAAGAAGGCAATTGAACACCACCTACCTTGTCTTAACTCCCGGGTCAGCAGGAGAGCTTCAGCGTGCACGGTACTTCACAGATAGTCTAAATGTACTCTGGTTTCAAAGGTCTTGAACATCGCACACCACACGGTAATGAGTCCACAAACACTACAGATGCTAAAACGTTTAGCTTGAAACACGATCACAACAAGAGAGGAAGAAACGTTCATCCAGCTCAGGGCTTCAAATCGTACTCCACGTCACGGATATATATCGCCGCGACGTAGGTCGTGAGCAGGTTCAGTGATGATTTACCAACTACCCTCAATTCGATAATAAGAATCGAACAAGTATGTACTGAGTAGAATCAATATTGTAGGTGTTAAAAATCTCTCTTAGCGGCGGGAGTCCCCCTAGCCCCTCATAGCCAGTTTCACTCACTGACCGGTGAGCGATCCGTGAGGTATAGCAACACTCAGCGCGGAAAGCCTATAGATGGGTGACCGCATATTGGTATTCGAACTGAGCGTCTCCGTGCTTTGGAGGGCACGTAAAATCGTCGGTTCCGATGGTTGTCATTAGACGATAGTCTTCTGGCCGGAGGGTGTTGCATGCATGTTCCGGAAGTTCCGTGGAAGACTACGAGACACCATGCTCCAGTGCAACACGTCATCGCCTATACGTGTGGAATAGTGATTGTATTATATTGATTTTCATGTTTTAGTCCTCTCACATCCCTCGCCATTTTATAGGGAAGGAGGTGACCCGACACCACCGCACGCGACGTGCCCTGGGTTATGCAGTTGCCCGTGGACATCTGCTACTGTATACGCAGCGCTGTGCACTGTAAGGTGTTGGGGGGATCCTTTACAATCCTCTGAGATGTGCCTGGGGGGCGGCCTCTTTACAGTCGCCTCTCCTCTGCTAGAAGTGATGACCGCTTTACAGTCATCCCCTTCGAGATGTGGGGCCAATGGGCGGCTCCAGTGCGATTGTTCTTTGGTACCGAAGTTGACCACTCAGGTGGTTTTAGCCAGTAAGAGTTCGACATACCATCATCAATCAATCAGCGCGTCTTCGTGGAGGAAGTCCATGATGGATTTCGACCAGATGATAATAAAAAATCTGCATCCGCAGGCGGTGACGCCACTTTCCAGGTGCGCGACGCCGAGCTAGCTGCCACTCTGCGCTGCAGACCGTGAAGTTTGGTGCACCAAGTCATTCACCAACCTATAACAATTGTATTGCTTCCCAGGACTAGGCCTACACAGCACCAAACTGCACTCGTTACTTCGAGACTTTAGTTATAGTTTCTTATGCCCAATATTTTCACCGGCTACAGTGCCCTTCAAAGTCGAACATTGGTAATGTTTAAAGTTTAAATACTGTTCATGTCTATTTGGCAGCAGAATATCCAGCACTGCAGTGGTATATAACTACCTGGACCTACATAGAACCAGTAAAAACAACTTTTATTTAACATACATCCTCATCAGTACTCGTACAAAATAACACATATAAATAAGTTAAATCAAATAGTCGAAACAAACAGATCGTCGGTTAAAAGCCTCGAAAATCAATTGCAGCTTAGTTAATCTGGGCTGTAATGAGTACCCGTGGTGAGTAATCCCTATGAACCTGTTAGTTCAACCGTACGTAATTTACGATGACCCGACGTTTTCATTGTGATTGTGACATTAGTTTGACCGTGGGAGTTTAGGACACGATTATAATAGAAATGGGAAACTTAAAAAGTATTAACTACGAAGACGCAATTATACTGGTGTGGCTATGAATGGTGACCAGTTGTTCTTCATTTTTCTATCGATAAGATTGAGGCTTGCTCCATCGGAACTAACATCATCAAATTATAGTTCACCGACTGGCAGATTGATGACCGCATTGATATCGCTTCCAGGGTTGTCTCCTATCTTAAGCCAGAGTTTAACGGCCAGATTTTGTAAATAACACCGTCTTAACTATTACTCTATTAACTATTAATCGCCTAACTATTAACGGCACGGTTGCTGCAGTGGCTAAGCGATTGACTTTGTGCGCTACGTGTCGCGGGTTTGATTCTTTCACGCAATATATATGAGAACAAGACTGGTCTACAGATAGTTGTTTCGGTTCTGGTTTCCGGTTCTTGGTACGGGACAAATTTATATCTGTAAATTGATCTGAACATGATACATAAAAATGCTAGCGGGGCATCGACTCACGCTTGCGGCATATATTTTAAAATAATTATTACAATCTCGACATTGAATTTAATTTTTATTTTTTTATTTTTTTTTAAACGTTGCCCCACACTAGGATTTCTCCTGTGTGTGTATTTGTTCCGTGCGGGAATCGAACCCACGACCCGGTGCGCAGCAGCTAACTGTATCAGCCACTGCACCAACCGTGCCGTCAAAATTGTCTATATACAAACTATATTTATATACTATTTCTGATATTAATGCACACTTACATATGTAAATAAATGCACTGGTACACATCCGTGAATCACAAAGGGTTTGGTTGAAAACCAGCGTCAGGCAGCTGTCTAACATATGCTGAACCAAATCCTTTCCCGGGGCGAAGGAAGTACATGAGGTATTTCCACCAGATCCATAAAAAAAGCAGTGGACCTCCTTCGGCTGATATGAAGATGATGATTTATATTTACTGTCCTCAACCTCAGTAAATTCTGTCTGAGAATCCCCTGTGAGCCTCCTCTAAAACCTATAACCCTTTTTGCTCAACCACTAAGGTGAATTAAACTTAGCACAAACTCTCCTGTTACACGTATAGGCAGGCTTTTAAACACAGCGACCTGAATGACGTCCACGCAGATAATCTCGTAACATTCACTCGTGGCGTTCACTTGTGGGAGGCAGATAATTACTGTGAACGTATATTTGTTACGTGTAACATCTCGTCATTGTTAAATCATCACTTATATTTGATACGAATTAAACCTAAATCGATTAATCAATTTAGAAACTTTCTGTATTCCTGTAAAAGTAAAGACATTACAAGTTGTGTTTGCTTATGAATGGCTGTGCAGTATTACTAAGATCAAGTGTCAATAAAGATTTGGCACGTATGTTGTCCGTGTGGTGTCCGGATTAAGAATATAGCACCACTCCATTTCCTCCCGTGGATGTCGTATAAGGCGACTAAGAGACTAAACCAGAGGGATAGGCAGCAGCGTCCCTTCTGAGGAACAGTAGATTTTCTGCGCTCGCCAACCCGCCTGCCAAGCGTGGTGAGTACTGGCAATTTACCCCCAATATGATGACACAGTTGTGGAAATCTATGGGGGAGGCCTGTGTTCAGCAGTGGACGATGTATGGCTGATGAGACATACTGCAGAGGTTTATACCTATAGAGGTTTCAGACCGATAGAGGTTTCATACCGACATAGGTTTCATACCGGTACAAATTTTTGAATCCTGACCGATTTTCATCTTGGTAGAAACAGAATTTCAAATATTTTTTAAGGAGGAAAATGTTTCGAAAATAAAACGATTTACTCAAATGACGTCTGGTTTTATCTTAAAAAACATGATTATTTAAAGATTTCTCCAAGAACTAGAGGTCGCCTGATGGTCGACATTCGCACGTAATTCTTTTGATATTTTATACATACATTTTAACTTTCTGTATTCTTTCTCCATTTATAAACTTTAACTATGCCAAATCTGACACTCCTCCGTGCACGTAATGTGCTTAAAAAGGGGTAGAAAGTATTTTTTCACGTATTAATACACAGATATAAAGCAATCTTGGTTGCAGTACCCCCGTAACAGCTGTTGGTGGATAAATAATTAAATGAAAATTGAAAGTTGTTCTCTAAATTAATGTAAATGCAAAGTATTATTTTCTCTACTGTTTCGAGGTCCCGTGAAGTCAGTTATTAAAAGTAATAATATGGTACAATATTAACTGCACGTCACAATACAACGTATTAGAATCAATCAAATTCTAAAAGCACTAATTTAAATAATAGCTAGACCATTGCGTGATGTAGATATGATAAGGGTCGAATTAGCGTAATTACAATATATAATTTAATGGAGTTTAACCTACATTTGCTGATGGCGTGCTTATTGCTTGGTATATAATATCGTTGTAACATACATTTTTTAAACTTAGTTACATTATTTTAACTGCATGTTATCCGTGTGGTAACCGGATTAAGAATATAGCACCACCCCTCCTCTCGTGGATGTCGCACAAGGTGGGTAAGGGACTCTCAACCAGAGGGATGGGCAGCAGCGTCCGTTCCATGGAACAGTAACCATACTGCGCTAACCAACCCGCCTGCGTGTTGAGTACTGGCAAATTCTCCCTAAATGATGGCACAATCGTGGAAATCTAAAGCGAAGGCCTTTGTTCTCAGTGGACGTTCTTTTGCTGATGCGATGATGTTTCGTAAAGTAATGTTCTCATTACTTTACGAACCCTTATTGGGTTTAAGTAACCGATGCACCTGCTGGTACTTTTCTTATTCAACATATGACGAGACGGACTTGATACACGCATGGTGGTAAGCAACACGTCTGCCCATAACAATAGTAATGCTACCCAGGATGAGGACTTCCGGAAAGACGTGCCACAGGAGTGCGCAACACAGAGTACAACTAGGTTTCGGGGGGCTCTTTTACCCCCGACATGTACCTTTTTTTTATTTTTTTTATTGATGTCCAGTGGAAATTCTACATGGAACTTCCTTCACCCCGGGGAAGGGCGAAGGGGTATGCCGGACTCCTACCGGCTAAAACCACTGGAGCGGTCATCTTCGGCACCGAAGGGAGGCTCCAGGTCCTCGTAAGATCACACTAGAGCCGCCCATTGGTGCCACGCCTTTAGGCACATCACGGAAGGGATGACTTTAAAGCGGTCACCCCCTCTAGCGGAGGGAAGGCGACTGTAAAAAGGTCGCCCCCTCAGGCACTTCTCGGGGAGGATTGTAAAGGATCCCCCCAAGCCTCGCTTTGCGCTGTGCAGCGCACACGGCGGCACGTGACCACGTGCGCACCACCGTCTTCCCGGGGGTCGCTCGGTGTGAGCACGCAGACTCCCCAATCTGCGCACCCGCGACCCCCGTGGCCCCCCACCATGAATTGACGGCAGGGGGCTCAGGCGTGTTGGACTTGGGAGCCGGGACGGTTGTTGCCCCGGCGCCGTCTCGTCCTTCTCCGTGCGGGATCGGCCCTCTCCCGATCCCGCTCTGCAGTCTCCTTCTGCAACATGACGCTCTCGCAGAAGGAGACCACTGCACTCCAATTTTCATGCTCTGCCAACATAGCCGACACTACTGCCGGCAGAGAGAGATCTTGCCCGATCCGCCGCTCGGCCGCCCACGCAGGGCACTCCTCGAGCGTGTGCTGTGCGGTGTCCTGGTCGCTTCCACAATGGTGGCACTGTGCCGTAACCTCGCGTCCTATTCTGTGCAGGTATGCACCGAAACAACCGTGACCGGTGAACACCTGCGTCAGACGGTAGGTGACGCGCTCGCTCCTTTGGAGCCAGGCTCCGAAGAGCGGCAGGATGGCCTCAACGACGCGCTTGGTCGCGAACTGCAACCGTAGGCGATGACGCCACATCTCGAGTGCGCGCTGTCGAGCCAGCCGCCTCATTCTGTCGAACGCCCCTGAAGGCACGCCTTCCCCACTTTGGCGGAGAGAGCGTGTCTGGTCGTAGACCCACGCATCCATCTCCGCCTGGATGTCGAAAGGCGGAAAGCGTGCCAGGAGAGTTGCCGCCTCGTAGGACACTGTCCTGTATCCCCGTGCAATCCGTATAGCCACTCTGCGCTGCAGACTGTGAAGTTTGTTTCTGCAGCGCTGGACGCCTGACAGCCGGGATGACCATACAGGCGCCCCGTAGAGGGCCACAGACCGCACGACGCCCCCGTAGAGACGGCGAACTTCCTCGCTCGGTCCCCCGAGATTGGGCAGCACCCGGTGTAATGCACCCACTACCCTCTCGACTCGGGGGACGAGGCGCGCGAAGTGCTCTTCAAAGCCCCAACGACTGTCCAGGGTGAGCCCCAGGTACTTCATGTACTGGCCCACCCTGATTTGCGCGTCACCAACGCGTATCCACGAACTGGGTGGTTCTCTACTCCGCGGCAGTTTGTGGAACCATAGCGCCTCGGTTTTGTGAGGCGCTATCTGCAGACCCAGAGCGTGGATTTCGTCGTCAGCGTAACAGACCAAGCTGACGCCAGTGGGGAGAACAACACGCAGGACCGCGTCGTAGGCGAGGTTCCATAAAAAGGGGCCGAGAACCGACCCCTGCGGAACCCCGCACGTAATCTCCCTCCGCTTTATGCTACCGTCCCTGCCCACGTAGCGAATGTGCCTATCACGCAGATAGGCCCCAATGATGCCCTGCATAGGGGGGGCATCGATGATGGACTAGCGCCCCCCTAATCGCGCCCCACGGGATGGAGTTGAAGGCGTTGACGATGTCTAGACTGACAGCCAACGCCACCCCACCCCGCACCCCCCGACATGTACCTAGGGGGCGGCCATTTTACAGTCACCTCCCCTCAACTAGAGGGGGTGAGCAGTGACTAGAGAAAACTAAAGGATTGCTCCAGCGTCCCTTCTATTGAACAGAAGCCATTCTGCGTTCACCAACCACCTGCCAAGCGTGGTAAGTACTGGCCCCCCAAAACAACGACAAAATTGCTGTGGAATTCTATCGGGGAGGACTTTGTTCATCAGTGGATCAGTGGAGTGAGTATCCTTTAGCTGATATGATGATGATGATGATAAATATTTCGGAAAGCCACATCATCATTTCGGCCGAACGAAGTCCACTGCTGGACACGGGTCTCCCCCAAAGATCACCACAACCACCGATATGGATGTGTTGTGGGCTCATTGGGGGGTTTTGCCATAATCACCACGCTTGGCAGACGGGTTGGCGATCGCAGTTGAGTTGTTAATGTACTCGAAGGACGCTGCTGCCCATCCTCCGGTTAATCCCTTAGTCGACTTTTACGACACCCATGGGATGAGATGGGATGGTGGCATTCTGAGCCGGCACTACACGGCAGGCCACATGCTGGATTGAAATAACTGCAGTGTGCTTGATTCCAGAAATTTCCAGGCCTGCAACCAAGTTCAGCAATGCTTACAAAACCTTCTCACCTTCTCTATCATAATTAGCAAGAAAAATACCACTTTAGTCAAGCAAGTGTCTTGGAAGTCGCAAAGCACTTCGAGTTAGTTATTTATTTTTTTAAAACGTTGAGTTATTTTAAAAACGTTGCCCCACACTAGGATTTCTCCTGTGTCGTGGGTGCGTTTACAGACATGAATTCCACATACAATACACCCAGACCCGGAACAACTATCTGCAGATCATACAAATATTTGTTCCGTGTGGGAATCGAACCCACGACCCAGAGCGCAGCAGTCGACTGTATCAGCCACTGCACCAACCGTGCCGTCATGATTGACTTTCAACTAACAAACTAAAATTTGACGGTATGATGTTAACAGTGAGTATTTGTACACACACACACACACACTCATCAGTCCGTAAACATCTACTGCTAAACAAAAGCCTCCCCCATAAACAACCGATTACTTTGCTGTGTGTTGTCATTTTGGGTGAAATTTTCCTGTACTCGACATTGCCAGTACAATGCTTGGCTGGCGGGTTAGTGAGCACAGAATGGCTATTGTTTCACAAGAGGGATGCTGCGGCCATCCCTCTGGTCAAAATTGTCTCTTAATCGCCTTTTACAACACCCACGCGAGGAGATGCGAGTGGTGTTGTATTCTTAATCTGGACACCACATGGATTGAACCGGTATATAACTCAATACAAAACATAAATTGATTCGAAATCTAAAGAAAAATAATCATTTTCATTACTTTCTACGTTTTGTTCAAAATCTTTCAACATCTATTGTGTAATCTGGGGCACTACAGAACGTTATTCCTCCAAGAAATCTTCTAAAATGCCTATACATTACGCAATCAAATTAACTGTACATCTCGCTACAGTTTGTCGGCCGCTCGAATAAGGAAGTGGTCCCTAGCGGACTGAGCCTTGTACGGATTCCGTTGTGCCTCCCCTTACATAGAACTGAATGTTCTTGACTAAACAGCTATGTTATTTATACGTGTAAATGAATGTAATTTATTTCAATGGATATATACCGCCGGTGATTTTTTATGTGAATTAAGTTGTACTCTATCATAATACGTTAGAAAAATATCAAGTAATTAGTTAATAAAACACTTCTGAGAATTGTACCTGGACATATCACTAGCCTTTAATATTGGCAGCTATTTATTTATACGTATAAAAGAATGTAGTTTATAACAAAATATAAACAACCCGCAATTTTTTATGTGAATTAAGCTTTACTCTACTACATTAATATATTTTTTTCGGAACGAAGTTCTTTTACGCGGCTTACAATAGAGTGAACTGGCAGAAATTGTCACGGAAGGAAATAGCGTTATGCCTCCTCCAGGTGACCTTTCCCTCTCTTTCTCTTTCTCTCTGTCCCTTTCTATTATATATGGTTGTATGTGTGTGTGCGCGTGTGATGATCGAGTATTAAGCAGCAAGCGTTGTGTGCGGTCAGCTGTATAACCTCAATTCTATACACGTGTAAATATTAATTAAACTTATTTTTTGTTATTGTTTTAATTCACGCGGGATTTATATTGTATCATTATTGTAAGTAAGGAATATGTTTCTGACGGGGTTCCCCGACCGCACAAATTATATTCATTATTTAAAACTTGCGAAACCTGTACGTGCACGTGTCACTAGCTTTTAATTTTGGCAGCTATGTTATTTATACGTGTAGATAGATGTAGTTTATTACAATAGCTCTACTCTACCATAATACGTTAAAACTTCTTTTTTTTCATCAATTAAGTCTTGCGAAACCTGTACTTGAACATGTCACTAACTTTTAATGTTGGCTATACACAAATCGTTATATAATATAGGTCCTTACCTATGAAATTGCAGTTTCGCAGTACTGGCAATTTCAAATAAAAATATTTTTAGTTTGGCTATGGATTCTAATTTCAAATTAATCTTCTTTTATAAACATGATTTTCATTATTCAAAATCAGTCTTATGTGTATTGATTAGTGTTATGTTTTCATCACGTTTAAATATTTTTCATGTCATGGATACTTTGAAAATTCGAGTAATTATGGAATATGAATACTGTCGTGCCAGCAACGTGGCACAAGTGGCGAATTAACGACGTTTACGGAGCGAACACTACAAACGAACGCACAACCCGTTATTGGTTTGCCCGCTTCCATTCTGAAAATTTCAACCAGAAAAATGAACCCCGTGGTCGTCCAAATACTTTGATTGAGAATGATGAATTAAAGACGATTGTGGAAACGAATGATACTCAACCTACGGCTGAATTAGCAGCAGCTTTCGACGTAAGTGGCAAAACAATAATACTCATTTGCGTCAAATTGCCAAGTTAAAAAAGCTTGACAAATGGGTTCCCCACGAACTTAACGATCATCAGCGCAACGTGCGCGTTAAGGTCTGCCTTGCGCTTCTCAACAGGTATAGGTATAGAAACAAGAATTTTGAAGCGCACGAAAAATGGATTCTGTTTGACAATCGCAAGCGCTCAGCAAGTTGGTTAGATCTTGTTTCAGCACCTATTTAATGCCATAAACGAAAAATTACCCCAGAAAAGTGAAGTGACAAAAATAGTCACTGTTTGGTGTCCAGTGTGATTTAAATTAGTTTCTTACCAGATTGGATGAGGCCGAGAGACGTGCGATGGTAGAAAGTGGCCGTTGGCATCATATTGGACAACTCCTTAGAACACAGTCCGTTGTACAAACGGTAGCACACACACACAGGGAGGCAAAGTCTCTTCTCAGACTTAGGGGTTCCAGGTTCCTCTGGTGGGCTTAGGATGGTCGACAATCTGAACTGCACGTTTCTGCAACGAATCAAATGGTATAAACTGGTAATCAAGTGCTGCATAAAAATGGCTGCTATGGAAAGCTGTTATGTTAGTCATGGTTAATTATTCAATATTTAAGCAAAAATGTAAAATGCTTATCAAATCTCGTACTTTTTTTAAACGCGATTCTTATATCCTACTGATTGTTCCCTATATATAAAGTTCACTTTTATGGCAGGTCCTTATATTCGTTTTAGCCAAATACAGTCCACAAGTATCCCCCATAGATCCGGTCTGGGTGTGTTATGTGCTCATATGGGGGTTTTTGCCATAATCGCCACGCTTGGCAGGCGGGTTGGCGATCGCAGTTGAGTTGTTAATATACTTGAAGGACGCTGCTACCCATCCTCCGGTTAATCCCACTGTCGCCTAAATGGCCTTGAAATGGGTTGGCGCTATTGGTAGCCCGGCACCACATGGCATTCCCTAAAGGTATTGTGATGATATTAATAATACATTCGTGCATACGGTCAATACATGTGTTTTGGTATTCACTGTTAGCCATGACTTCGTCCGCGAGTGAACTTATCTAAAACTTTAACGGAATAAGAAGTATCCGTTGTCAAATTTTCTTGAGATATTAATTCCTCTAAATTTCGCTTGAACCCATGTGAGATAAATAAAAATGTCTTATTTCTTGATGAAAACGATCCTCTCTAAGATCTCTTATCGTATCGAACCAATTTTTGTTTTATACAAAATGGTGACGAAAAGAGCTAGTCATTCGCCTGGTGGTAAACGTTATGCTTGCCCATAACAATTGTAATGTTACCCAGGGCTAGTCTTATATAGCACCACACTGCGCTCGGCACGTCTCTTATGCCTACCTATTTTCGCTAGCTATAGTCTCCTTCTAGCCGGAACGCAGTAATGTCTAAAGTTTGAACACCAACTGCTTAGCGGTGATATCTGGCACTGGGGACTAGCCGGTCTAATTTACAGACATTCATGTTTAAACACCCAGACCCGGAATAACTCCTTGTAGGCCAGACAATATTTGTCCCATTCAGGGATCGAACCTGCATCACGTAGAACAGTAAACTAATCGTTTAGGCACTGCACGAACTGTACCGTCATTAAAACGTCAACATACAAACTTTCCCATTCATATTTCTAGAATAAAGTTTCTATATTTGAATATTTGAAGCTCCATTACTCTCAAAAGCCTAAGCGGATTGTAATGAAATTAGGCATACAAGCAGATTCTGTCGTAAAATAATACATAGGATTCCATAAGTTCCCTTAAGAAGAATGCGAACGAAGTCGTGAGTAACAGCTAGATGAATAATAATGGGTAAAAGTATGAAATTGCTTAAAGATAAAGATTTATTATTCCGTCGATGTAGACGTAACATCGTTGAAGTGTCTAGCTCAATTTAAAATTACCACTTGAAATTGAAGTGTAAAGTATTCGCAAATTTTATTCTCTCTTATTCACGTGACTTTTTTTAGTAACCATTATGTTTGCCGTGTGGTGCTGGCTACGAATAGCACCAACCCATCTCATCCCGTGGGTGTCGTAAAAGCCGACCAAGGGATTAGACGGAGGGGCAGCAGCGTCCTTGGAATACATTAACAACTCAACTGCAATCGCCAAGCCGCCTGCCAAGCGTGGCTATTATGGCTAAACCCCCCAATGAGCACAGCACACACTCCAGCAGTGGACTTTATTCGGCCGAAATTAAGTTTATGAACTAAAACTTCTTTTGATGCTACTTGAGAGTAACTCAGATCTTTTTTAGGACGGAAGTAACGGCTGCTTGCACAGTTTCCGTAACTTGAAAAGCAACTACTATAGTATATTGTGTGTGTGTTTCCAGTAAAGCAACTATATTGTGATTAACTATAGTGTAGGTATATATTGCACATTAGCCGTTACCCGCCCGCTCCACTAAGCGTAGATTATATTATGTATATTCTTCTGAACCATGGAAGATATCAAAATGGGACGCGAAATTTGAGTTAAAATTCCTGTTTTAATCCCTAGAATTTTCATTGAAATGCGGTTTCGGAGCCTATTCGAGACAAACTTTTAGACCATTCATGAGACAACAATTCGAATAGCGGTCATTTATGATTAGGCGTCTAAAATAGCAGTTTACACTATTTTGACATTTATTTTGAAATTACGTGGGTATAGATGAACGTATTTCTCTCGACGGCACGGTTGACTCTGTGGCTAAGTGATTTTGATGGCTTTCTGCGCGACGGGTCGCTGATTCGATTCGTGCACGGAACAAATATTTGTATGACCTACAGGTAATTGTTCCGGGTCTGGGTGTTTGTGCATATGGAATCTATGTCTGTAAACTGTACCCACAACACAGGAGAAATTCGTGTTTACAAAACTTGTTTTAAAAGTTTGATACTAATAATAAAAGCTAATTATTTTATTTACAAAAGTTATTAATAAGTAAAAAAAATATAATTAAGACACAACAGAAATAAAGAATAATATAAATAATGATATTTTTATAATAATAATGATAATTTTTATAATATTATTATACTGTGGTGGTGCCGGCTAAGAATACCACCACCCCATCTCATCCTGTGGGTGTCGTAAAAGGCGACTAAGGGATTAGCCGAAGGACGGGTAGCAGCATCCTTTGAGTATATTTATAACTTAACTGCGATCGCCAACCCGTCTGCCAAGCGTAGAGATTATGGGAAATACCCCCCAATGAGCTCACAACACCGGTTGTTGTGGTAATCTTTGGGGAGGCTTCTCCTCTGTCTAACAGTAGATGATTTTCAGCTGAAATGATGATTCCTGTCTCTATTCATGGGTTAGATTGCTGTAAAGAGGCACCCGGTCTTTTGATAGGCTTACCTAGGTGGAGACACGGGTCCAACACGCAGAGGCCCTTTAGAGAATTTTAATCTAAATGTAATTGGACATTAACTGAGGCCTCTTCATGGCTGCACTATAAAATATTGCTTGAGTTGGAAACTATATAAGGTTGGATAAGGTCTATTGCAATGGGTATTATATGAAATGAAAACTTAAAGAAAAACGGGATCAATGGCGTCTCCCTTTCCACCTTTAAATTAACTTCTGTGGTAGACGTTGACTCGCTCGCACGTTAAATGGTCACCACGGCGCGGGGTGTCGAAAGGTGCCTCACCGGTTTTACCATCGCGCGTCTCAGACACTCGGAGAGGATTTCTCCACGACACTTCCATCCCGAACACATAACTCTGATTCTGGCTCTCTGATCGGCCAACTAAGGCAATTCAAAGTCCTGCGGGCACTCATGGGGTTCCACTTCAGCCGACCAATAAAGGCAAGTCGTAGACTCGAGTTCCTGTCCGACGCTCTGGGAAATTCGGCTACGCAGTGACGCCATACACACACAGCTCGCCACATGCTGCCTTGCGTTATTATGGTATTATTCTTAATAGATCTTATGATATACTTTATTGGTATCAAAAGTGTGACAAAGCTGCTTTAATCTACACTCCGGGACTGCATTGTCCAATAATGAGATAATGCAATCATACATATATTACTATACTATTAACTAGAAAATAATATACAGGGTGTTTGGTGCATCGTGTGCCAAACTGAAATGGTCGACTGGGGGGGTCATCTGCTATCCTTTCAGACCCCTAAACATTTCTCATGCCCTGTGGATTTCTTTTTCATCGACTTTTTATTGTTTTATTAAAAATAATTACTAGAAATAAAAAAAATGCGTTTTTAACATTTATTTAATATTTTTTTACTTATTAGGGAAGGCCTTTGTTCAGCACTGAAAGTCATTTGGCTGTTAAGATGTTGATGATGAAGTCTTAAAAGTACAAAATATAAAACTGGAATGATTTTTATTAAGCAGGGACATTAACTTTTTATTTGTGCATAATATATTTGGACTAAAATATTAAAATCATTCACTAAGAACTACTCGTGTATCGAGCTGACTCTTTATACAAATGCAGATTATGAAAATACGTGATCATCGCAAATAACAATAAAAGTAAAAACGCGTATCGCAGAAAATAATACAACAAGAATCGGCGATAAAGATAATATATTCATACTGTGTAATTATTTTTCTGAAATACAGCCGTAGCTTTATGTTTACAGGGGAACTAAAGGCTTTCGTGGAGGCTCATAATAACGCAAACGACTAACTCTCGAGGGGCGTGGAGTAATTTAGTCGTCGCCTCTCGGATCATATTATCCGTATTCCTAATACAAATGACCCGCAGTTCCGTCGGGACGTGCCAAAATGGGTAAATTAAAACGAAGTATACTTCTCGTAGGAAATTTGGTGTGTACGTAAAAAACTGCATCGTTGTATGGCCTGGCTCGCCTCCAGGCTGGCGGCTTGTCAACGAGACCATACACGGTAGATTTTTATCATTTTCTTGTTAAAGTGGCGAAATAAAAGGGTCGTATTCGCCGCATGGGAGACTGAGTAAATTTGGCCTAATTTAGAGTCGCGAGTAAATGTGCACGTCATAAAGGAAACAAACGAGTTAACATGTCGCATTTATGCGACTGTAATTCGATGTTAATGTCACCCCTGACAGGTGTTTGTAACTTTTGTTAGCTTTTACAAAGAAGAATTATTTCAGTACTTTGACACGCATGTCGTTAACTAAGTTTCCCAGCAAAAATAGGTGCTACAAAATATGTTTCAAAGGGTGTTTTGTGCTAGTTGAGTTGCCCTGACATTTGTTTTTGTGCGCTAAGAAGTTTTGAAAGGCTTTTTAATAGAGCTCCAACTTTGCGATTAAAGAGCGTAAATTATCTCAAAGTTGTTGCAAAGTAAATGTTTGTTTTTGTTGTAGGACAATGTTTTCTCCCTTTATATTAAAACGTAGAGAACTTTTTGTCACAGAATAAGTAGAATTAATTTATAGTTTTCTTTTACATTGCAAGTATTTCTCTTTTATTTCATGCATTGAAGTATGACGCCACGATTAAAATATGTATATCCAGGATATAGCGTCACCGAGGTTTTGTTCACAATTATTAGAGAAAAATAGTGGAGGGCAACGTTTGGAATGGTCTTTTGAAGAAATATGCATCTCTGTTTTGGGATGACCTTAAAAAATAATCATTTAAATAAGACTCTCCGGATGCACTCACGAACCAACCACTAAAATACTTAAGAACGGTATTAAAATCGCTCGGAAGTACTCACCCAACGCAAAAATATTCAAATGTATTACGAATAAAAAATTTATTCGGATTTTTTTCTCACCGCCGCTAAAATGTCGGAATGAGCAGAAATTCCCTAATTTTGCTCGGGTCAACCGCGAGTTTTCATAGACATTCAATGGTCATGCCTTCGAAGAAAATGGTACCTTAATTATTATCCGTGCTTAAGATATTATACATGCTTCAGTGAGCTTGTCTTTTTTGTGAGTGTTTGTTACGTCTGAACGGCTACACAGGCCAACGATTTTGATGAAATATGGCATAGAAGTAACTTGCGACCCATAATCGAAAGCAGGAAATAAAAAAAAGCAAAGCGAGGCATCATAAATAGTAATAAAATGAAATATAAAACTAAAAGAAAATAAGATAAAAACTTGAACAAAGTTTTAAAAACACTACAAAAAACTTAATATAAAGTTAGAATTTTCGTGTGCGCTATAGTTGCGTGAAATAGGTAACCAGTTCAGCATTTGCTAGATAAGAAACCGGCGCTGATTTTCAACTGGACCCTTCGGTGACTCACGGATGTAAACCCAGTTTCTAAAATATAGAAATAGAACATACCCTATGTTTACCCTCCTTTTTCCTACTTAAAATATTTTTATAAGATCCGAGTAAACATTATTTACTGCCTTTTTTAACTTGCCCCACACTAGTATTTGTCCTGTGTCATGTCATTACAGACACAAATTTCACACACAATACTCCCAGACCCCGAACAACTACTTGCAGATCGTACAAATATTTGTTTCATGCGGAAATCGAGCCTGCGACGCGGAGCACAGCAGCTCACTGTATAAGCCACTGCACCAACCATGCCATTAAAATTAGGATTAGGATGTGTGTATTATGATAAAGCTAAAGATATAAATATTTTTTATTCATGTGAAACCATATACAGGCACTTATGAATTGTTAAGACTTTAGTTGCGGCATTCCAAGATTTTGATTTACTATGGAGAAGAACGGGCAAGAAACTCCATGGTTACTCTTTTTAAATCATAATAATACTTACAACATTTTTGACTACATTGTTCTCAAAATAAAGATAATGAGAGGACAATGTAGGAGAAGAGTAAACTTTTTAAAGTCTACACTAAACAATCCTGATTTAAATATTTACAACTGTTAACGATTAAATTGTCATGGCAGCATATGTGTTTTTGATTCAGAACAGCAGGTATATAAAATTTCTTTTTAGTTTTAAATTTTAGAGACCCACCCTGACGGCCCGTAGCCATAACAAGATGGCTTGTTATATCCACGCCAGCAAAAACCTTTTAAGTTGTCATCGTCATCATAACAACCAAAGTACGTCCGCTGCTACTGAATACATTTTTCATAGATTTCCACAATAGTGTCATCATTTTGGCGGGAAATTTCCAGTACTCACTACGCTTGGCAGGCGGATTGGGGTGCGCAGTTAGGCTACTTACTGTTCTACAAAAGGAACGCTGCTGTCCATCCATCTGGTCCAGAATCCGTTAGTCGTATTTTGCGATCTCTACAGTCTGATGCCATAAATGTCTAGTGCTGCATTACAAATTGTTATCGACAGGCGCGACACTTACCACCAGGCGATCGACATGCTAGTCTCGTGACTAAGTAGTATTAAAACCTTCTTGTTTACGCTCTTCGGCAATGTTGAATTTAATAAATAAGGTTCCGATCTGCAACAAAGCAAAGATACTGCTTTAGATATTTAAATGCGATGTTTTAGAGCTTAACCAGCATTTCTTAAAGATTTGGGTCATGTATTCCATTTCTTATAATTATTGTATACCTTTTCATTTCTATCTATTAATTTGTTATTAAAGAGGCTGTCAAAGTTGCTCTCACTAGTTGGTCAAAAATTAATACAGCGAGGTTAAGCAATGCTTGGCACGGTCTGTCTGTGGATAGTGAATCATCATTTCAGCCGAATGAAGTCCACTGCTGGTCACAGGCCTCCCCCAAAGATCACCATAACAACCGATATGAGTGTGTTGTGTTGTTGGCTCAATGGGGGGTGAATGCACAGTGGTATTTGAAGTGAACTTCTCCGTGCTTCAGAGGGCACATGAAATCTTCAGTTCCGGGTGTTCTCAATATATGGCAGTCGTTAAGGCAAGTCACAGGCATTTGGGTGGCTTGAAAATCTCTGACACAAAGTTAGCGACTAAACACACGGAAGAAGAAGATCTATTAATGTTTAAACGGTCTTCGTTACTTACTCCGCTGTATAATTAAGAAAAAGTTCATTGACTGAATGAATGACTAATTTGTAAAAGGCCACACAGCTTGGCCAGAGAAATGGTCACTTAACATTTTTAATAGGTTACTATAAAGGAAGGATATGTGCATTAATCACACGGACGAGTCGTGGAATTGTAATTTTCAGAATAATGAAATCATCATGAAATAGAAAAAAAAGCGAATGTCGAAAGTATATAAGAACATTTACATATTTTAATGTCATGAATATCGTACGGCAAGTTGCCTTGATTTTATAACAACAAATTAAGTTTATATCAACGAATCACATTTAGTTCCATCATCATATCAGTCAAAGAACGTCCACTGTTGAACGGAGCTCCGCCATAGATTTCCATAACTGTGTCATCATTTTGGTTTTTAGTAAATCTTAATTATGAAATTTCTGATATTTACTTACTTATATGTACCAAAACATAGATTATACTTATTATTCTTTTAAAATATTAAGTAATTATATACAGAAGTGCATTTGTGAATTCTTATTTTACCACCTTAGACTTAACATTACGAGATGGGACATAATATTGTAATGTACATAAAAATACATTGAAGGCAAGAGTTTACTTTAGCTCGGAACTCGGAATTCAAAAATTGTATAATAACTTATCTATTCTATATACTTTAAAAATCATTGAGAGACAAAAACCGTACATAGAATATTGTTTGAAAAAAGTACTGCCGCGTTTTCCAGGAACAAGACTGATACCGAACTGCAATTTTTTCAATTTCTGTCTATTTGTCTGTTTCTATGTTTGATGAGAACGCTTAAACTACTATATAAAATAAGTTAAAATATGGTAAAAATGTATGTTATAGATCAGGTCAGGATCTAGAATACAAATCATCAAGCTTTTTTGTACATGGGAGGTGAGTAGTATAACAATATGTATATAAAGTTTTGTTTGACAGCAAATGTTATGAAAATTTTACACAAGTGAACACATTCGTTATCAGTACGTATTTAAGCATTATAAAAAAATACCCTCACGCTATTAGATATAATGGGAGTTAATTGACAGATTTTAAGAATACGAATGCTTATTTCGTGTCCTTTCGCAATTGGTTACGTGGTCTGCTAAACGACACGCAGGTTGGGATAGTTTTGCTTTTGGAATCGAATCCACCCGAAATCGTCACCTTTTGCGACACCCACGGGATGAGATGGGGTGGATGTATTTCTAGCCTGCCGGCTAGGCCCTACACGGTCAATAATTAAATTTATGTAAATAACTTCATAATATCAGCCAAAGAAAATCCACTGCGAAACAAAGGTTCCACAGACTGATAGATAGATCAGAATGCAACAATTGTGTCGATAGTTTATGGGAAATTTTTCAGTATTCACCACGCTTGGCAGGCGGGTTGGTGAACGCAGAATAGTTGCTGTTCTATAAAAGGGACGCTGCTGCTCATCCCTTTAGTTTAGATTTCTTTATGACATCCATGGTAGGAGACGGAGTGGTGCTATGTTCTTCCGGATACCGCACGAAAACCGTAAATGACTTACATCGGTAGAGTTTTGCTTACACATAAAACAAGTCAAGCTATGCTTGGTATTTTCTACGAGATCGAATCAGATGGTAGTTTTGTACCAGTTTGAATCAGAAACGAGGAGATCAGAAGAATAAAATTGCCCAGATAGCCACCCAGGATTAGTACGCTGCAAGTCGATACATACTGTACTATATTCCAAAAAACACTTAATCACTAACTAAAGCGTTATGCATTTCACCATATATGATTTCTGCGGTCTATCCGCATCTACCTACTCTTTAAACATGAGCATTTTAACGCTACTATATCACCTAACTGAGAATTACAAATGAATAATTAAAATGACAGTCGCGTGGTTATTCGCTGGCATGCTTCACAAAAATAGCATCGTAGGATACAGGCTGTGTGAATATGAATTTTACTACAACATTATTAAATACTATTGTCCAGTATCCGCGAATGCCTCGAATAATATCCGAGGTTTTTATGCACGTTCCATTTTAAATTGGAATAAGGGAGATGAAAAGGAGAAAAAACATCACGAAAGCAAATTACAGGAAGCGAAAGAAACTAAAATGCGGGACGGCTCGCTCGGGCTTGAACTATAAAATATTTGCATCCAAACGAGGGCAGAGCAACAATAAGATGGAAATGCAAAATCCTGGTACGATGCAATGCATACTGTCCGCTCTTGCTAATGGCCAACCGTATATTTAACTTGAATCTGAAACGGCAAAAAATTTGCCGAATAATGGTGTGTAATTTAAGTTATGTTCATTAAACAGCATTAAAAATTATGATATATGGCGATCATTTCTACTACCATAATACTTGCGAGAAATTATTCTGTTAGTGGAGACTTCAAGACTGTTTGGACGTGTTCCATTTTGGCTGCCTTTGGGTACTAATGTGGCCGCCTCAAATAAGTTACAGTTTTGATAAAATTTTACTTACTCCTTGTGAATAACTTGTAACGAAGAATGTCTATATTAAATAATGTTTTTTAGTACGTACGTTTATCCGTGTGATATCCGGATTAAGGCTGTTTTTAGGATGCCGAACGTCTGAAGGAAAGAACGGCGGAATCCTTATAGGATCACTCGTGTGTCTGTCTGTCCATCTGTCACAGCCAATTTGCTCCGAATCTACAGGCACGCACACGCACGTGTAACGTAAATAAATGAATTTTGAATATGGAGGTAGGTAACTTTTGCCTTTGTTCAGCAGTGGGCGTCTTAAAACCGATATCATATGATGACACGTATTTTTGGCTGCATGGTTCCTGGCAAGGCACCTTTTCTTAATGGACCCACTGAAAATTCTACATGAACTTCCTTCGCCCCGGGGAAGGACGAAGAGGCATGCTGGACTCCTACCGGCTAAAATCACTGGGGCGGTCATCTTCGGCACCTAACGGGGGCTTCAAGTCCTCGTATGATCACATTAGAGCCGCTCACTGGTGCCATACCTATAGGCACATCTCGGAGAGGGTGACTGTAAAGCGGCCACCTCTGCGAGGGATTGTAAAAGATCCCCCGGAGCATCTCTGTGCACACGGTGGCGCGTGACTACTTCTTCTCACGGGTTGCTCAGTGTGGGTACGCAGATTCCCTAATAAATGCACCCGCAAAGCCAGAGGTCCCCCACCTTATAGCAACGACAAGGGGTTTCAGGCGTATAGGAATTAGGCGCCAGGGCGGTCGTTACCCCAGCGCCGTCTGCTCCGAGCCTTCGAACAGGATCGGCCCACTCCCGATTCCACTCTGCGGTCTCCTTCTGAAGCATGACGTTCTCACAGAAGGACTACACTACTGCCGGCAGAGAGAGATCTTGCCTGATCCGATCGATTAGGATCCACTGCTCAACCAGCCACGCAGGGCACGCCTGGAGCGTGTGCTGTGCGGTATCCTGGTCGCTATCACAATGGTGGCATTGTGCTGTGGCCTTGCGTCCTATCCTGTGCAGGTACGCACCGAAATAACCGTGCCCGGTAAACACATGCGTCAGGCGGTAGGTGATACGCTCGCTCCTTCTGAGCCAGGCTCCAAAGAGCGGCAGTGACGCCTTTTTTCAAGTGCACGCCGCCGAGCTAGCCGCCTCAGCCTATCGAATGCCCCTGGAGGCGCGCCTTTGCCACTCTGGTGGAGAGAGCGTGTCTGATCGTAGACTCACGCATCCATCTCCGCCAGGATGTCAAAAGGCGGAAAACGCACCAGGAGAGTTGCCGCCTCGTAGGATACTGTTCGGTATCCTCATGCGATCCGGATAGCCACTGCACTGCAGACTGTAAAGATAAGGATAAAAATATTTTTTTTCATATAAAACCACTTACAAGCACTCATGAATAGTGAGACTTTAGATGCCGCGTTCCAAGATGTAGGTTTCCTATGGAGAAGACCGGGAAAGAAACTCCATAAATGTGAATTTTGGTTCTGCAGCGTTGGGAACGTGACAGACGAGCTGACCATACAGTTGCGCCCGTAGAGGGCCATGGATCGCACGACCCCCGTAGAGACGGCTGGTAAAGAACCTTCTTTCCTTCTGGGAGACATAATTATTACGTCAAAATAATGGGCAGCAACGTCCTTCTGTATAATGACGTGGTAATCATGGCTATGATTATTTATTTTTAGGGTCATTGGGGGCTCATGTTTCGATATCGTGACAAGACTTCGTCCCCAATCATATAAAAAACCCAGTCCAGTGTGTGTAGGACCACGCACAGGGTAGGATTTCGTAGTCAGTACGGCACAGAACACTTTTCAGCCCTTTTTAAGCAAAACTCGCAAAAATATAAACTAAAACCCTTCATTTGACGGGACATTGTGAATTGTAATTTTTCTTTTTCACTATAAAAGATTATAATTATAATTTTTGTTTGTAGTTGTATGTCATAGAATTATAATTGATTAAACAAGATTGTTGGCACACTTTACAAAATGTAATATAAATATTAGTACAGTACTTACAATTGGCAGTCTACATCGCTTCTTTGCCGGTTTTCTAAGAATTTGTTTTGATATACAAAGTTAATGTTGCAGTTCATTTATATTGAAGTTCTTTATATTTTTTTACAGGCACGTTAGCGTAGAATTACGCTACGTTTATCTACATAGTGAAGTCCGTCAATTATTACTCGTAAGTTTTATTTGAATCTTTTAATGGGTAAATGGGTTTATAATTGGACTTGTCTGCCATGTTTCCTGTCCTGTTTTTGGCAATAGGTACAACCAGAGTGCGTACCAGCTCGGGAGGCAGATGCACATGGCTCACACATAAATTAAGTAATATTGCGAGCACTCGAGGTAGATGAACACCAGCATGTCTTAGGTGCTCGACGCTGAGTCCGTCATGTCCAGGAGATTTACCTGTTGTCATTTTTCTAATGACTATTTTAATATCTTTCGCAAGAATGACAGTTGAAATCTCTCTCGAAGTTTCAGCGTAAAACTCCCGACGTGGTGGACCCAGCGGTGACTTTACTGAGAAATAGTCCTTGAAGACATTGGCAATCTCCCTGGGACTGGAAACACCATCGACGCTAACAGGAATACTCGGCTTAGTATTTGAGATATTTGTACTTTTCCAAAAGTTTTTAAAGTCGGATTTTGTATGGTGTTTGGCCATTATATCCATTTTTATTTGTTCCTGATGTTTTTGACACCATTTTAGCTTTCCCTTATATACTTTACGTGTCTGTATCATGTCATCGAAAAGTTTACCGTTACCTGGTTTACCATTCGCTAACCATGTTCTGAACTTCAACCTTGCATTCCTGTAAGCCTCACTCACATGCTTGTTCCATCCAGCTAATAATTTCCTATGCCTGTCTCTTTTTACATAACACGTAGTGCTTGCTGCATCACTCAAAATATTCACGATATTTATGTACAAATTATTTATAACATTTTTATGTTTATCTACATTACAATACTTACCACTACAAAATTGTAACTCTGAGGGAAAATCAATACATTTTAATTTAGAGTTACACACATTTTGATATGCACTAATCTGAGATGCGTTTCTGTCTCCCCATCTTACTTTATTACGGGGTGAGCTTTTAGCTTTTTAGTTTGCTAATTTTCTGTGTATATTTCAAGTGCTCAGGATTAGTGGTTTAGCCTACAGGGACGGGGACACGTAACTATCTAAAAATGACCACTTCAATCGTAATCGGAACACTGAATCAAAGCAGTTTAGAAGATACCCTCATATTTATGAAATACCTATTCAACGATACCATACATTGAGATACGTGAAAACAAATCCTCCCCAACTTTACACGTATAGGAGGTACAATAAAAAGCATTTTTATTTTAAAAAAAAATTACTTTCGCGGCGTCATAAGATTGCGTAACCATGCCAAATGTCAACTCTATAGCACTAGTAGTCTGCGAGTAGAATGGTTGTAACAGGGAGTCGGAATAGGTCAGAAAAAAAAACAATTGAACCATACGACGTTGCCGACATATTTTTTGATGTTTTTCATATTTGGGATTTTTTTATGAATATGATAGATTTATTAATATTAACACCGTACGACGTTGCCTTATACTTAGCATTGGCGAAATTGTGGAAGATACTCTACAGAAGCCATAATCTAAGAGAAGAAGAAGAACAGGGAGTCGGTCAGACAGACGATGGGCATGGCAAAACTATACGGGATCCTAGTTTGACTACGGCAAACTAAAAAGGTGTGTTTTCATACGTTCACTCCATACAATCAACCTTTGATCCATTGTAATAGAAAACTAGATTAAATTAACACAAGCTCAAATTAATAGAAACATTATACCACATATTTGCATGAGATAGCTTCGAATTTAATCTAGTGGGGAGCGTTTATCCAGTTTCAAACACATTTAGTAAAACAAATTATCCCAGCTCTCATCTCCTCTTTGCTACACAAGCGTAAATTGGTAACCCTCTAACCACTCCTATCGCCCATTATACAAATAACACTTTATAAGAAACAAACAGTTACAAATTTTCTGTGTATCGCCGTAACGTTCTCACTAAAGGATTTCAAGGCACTCGAGCATCTTGTGAAGTATTCGAATGGAAGACAGTGGAATACAGCCGAATTTAATACAGGGAAGGTCCCGAGAGAGGTACAGGGCTCTCGCGTCGTAGACTGATATTGTAAAACTTTTCTTCGACGCAATCTACATAAAAAATGAGCCGAGGGTTCGCGGTGACCCGCTGGTAAATGAGAGCCTTTTGAACTGTTAATTTTGTTTGCATACGAAATGAAATCTGACATGAAAGTTATTTGCGCCTTGATCTTAACTGGGTACTATGTTTTGATGATAAACATTTATGTGTTTATTTTCCTTTGTTGTTTATTTCATCATCTGTTTCTGTACAACTATATTTCTTCTTATTAAACTGCAGAGCGTTCTGAGAATAATAACAAGCAGTGCCTAAGCAGATATAACTCCGGTACTTAATATTCGTATCCATGTTGTAACCGTTTACGTTTTTAGATAAAGATAGCCGGTCTGTTGAACAACTGACTTCGGTCTCAAGTCTCAAGGCTGCAGACAGAATCTTTGCAAATTCAGTGTTTATTGCTCTTTTCAATTCAAGGAATCACCATTAGGTTTTTGAAGTAAATTTCAGATGCTCATAAAAGTTTTACCGTTGATAAAAACAGAATGTAATCTCGCTTCTTTAAAATTCTTTTATAGATCGGAAAAAAAGCTTAGTCAGTATAATTGCCTACTATTTGAAATTTTTGCATGCATGCTGAAATCGTAATCTTTTTTTGAAATAATATCAGCATCATAATTTTAGCAGTATAAGTCCACTACTGGGTACTGGCCTCCCTCAAAGATCGCCACTACGACCGGTCTGGGTGTGTTGTGCAAAATGGGGGTTCTGCCATAATCGCCGCACTTGGCAGGTGGGTTGGCGATCACAGTTGAGGTGTTAATATACACGAAGGACGCTGTTAGCCATCCTCCAGCTAATCCCATAGTCGCCTTTTACGACACCCACGGGATGAGATGGGTTGGTGCTGTTCGTGGCCCACACGGCTTTTGATAGTAGGTAGTGTTATTACTGTATAATATTTATTTGAATTCAATTAATATAGTGTTTTTAGTTCTAAAATATGTCATTAGTTGTTATATAGATTGATAGATTCCTATTTAACATACAAACATTAACCTTTGTTCATACTAGACTTCAACACACGAGACTCGCAGTCCTGAATAAGTAATTCTCATACGCCTAAAACCCCCTGCCGTAGCTATAAGGCGGGGGGACCTCTGGGTTCGCGGGTGCGTAGGTTGGGGAATCTGCGTGCCCACACCGAGTGACCCAAGAGAAGATGGTAGCATGCATGTGGTCACGTGCTGCCGTGGGACGCTTTGGGGGATTCTTTACAATCCCCTCAAGGGGGTGACCGCTTTACAGTCACCCTCTCAGGGATGTGCCTACAGGCGTGGCACCAGTGGGCGGCTCTAGTGTGATCATACGAGGACATGGTGGCTCCTTTAGGTGCCGAAGATGACCACTCCAGTGGTTTTAGCCGGTAGGAGTCCGGCATACCCCTTCACCCTTCCACGGGGCGAAGGAAGTTCATGAAGAATTTCCATGGGGCACCAATAAAAAAAAAAGGTTAGTCCAGTACTCAGAATATCCAACAGGTATTAGTTGAAGGTCAGAGAATACAGGTATACGCACCGACCGCAATACTGGGTGTATAATGAAGCAGAGAGTATGTATGAGGACGTAAGTAGGGCCATACATACCTCCAAGACACACTTCACTGTTTTAATGGGGGACGCAAAGCTGGGCACACGCTGCAATGTTGAGTTGAGAGTTAGGTAATTTGGCTATGGGCAACGGAACCCCAGAGGACAGAGGCCAGCCGAATTTTTTGAAAAGGAGGGACTCTTCGTGATAAGTTCCTTTTTCCCAAAGCCACCTCACAGGCAATGGACCCGAAAAGACAAATATTCAACGATGTCTCTGTGATTCATAGGATGCAAACCAGTAGTAAGTATAAGAATATTAAGAGGCATATTGAATATTAATCTCAAAGTTGAGAGGTCTCGTCTGACGAAATCTTTGTTTTTTATGTTTTTTTTTTTTTGAAATCTACCCTCCAGCCCTCTCATATTGCTTATATTCAAAAGACAAATATTCAACGATGTCTCTGTGATCTATAGGGTGAAAACCGGTAGGGATTAGCGAATGGTAAGAAGCAATAGGAGTCTACGCTCCGGCCCTCTCATATTGCTCATATTCAAAACCCCGAGAGCTTTCAACTCGAACTTCAAAATCGCTTCAATATTCTATAACATTGTCTATACATCATCATATCATCATCATATCGGCTATTTATACGTCCACTGCTGAAAAAAGGCCTCCCCCATAGATTCTACAACTGTGTCATCATTTTGGGGGGTATTTGCACAATACTCACCACGCTTGGCAGGCGGGTTGGTGAGCGCAGTATGGCTACCGGTTCATAAAAGGGGACGCTGCTGCCCATCCCTCTGCTTTAGATTCCCTTTGTCGCCTTTTACGACATCCACGGGAGGAGATGGCCTATACATGGACGATTTAAATGGTAGGTTTGTAGAAACTGTTCAAACAGTTCTCACAGATCTAAGTCCTCTTAAACCCAGAATTGTCTCGAGCGCAGGTTTGACGCCTTCCAGCCTTCCGAACAAGCCAGTTTCAGAAAAGGTTTCTGTACCATAGACCACATCCATACACTGCGGCAGGTTACACAGACGGAGGAGTATAATTTGCCACTATGCTTGGCTTTTGTGGATTATGAGAAAGCCTTCGATTCTATCGAAACCTGGGCAGTATTGCAATATTTGCAGAGGTGCCACATTGACTATCGGTACATCGAAGTTCTAAATTGATTATATAGAAACGCCACCATGTAGGTCTGAGTACATGAACAGAGCACGGAAGCAATTGCATTGCGGAGAGGTGGAGAAAGGGGGACGTTATTTCCCCGAAACTATTCACCGCTGCAACCGAGGATGCCTTCAAGCTATTAGAAGAGTGGACAGGATTCAGCTTTAAAATCAATGGCGAGTATATCAGTCACCTTTGATTTGTCGTGTAGTCATCGCAGAATTGCTGCACGAGATCAACCCAATACTCGATGATCTTAACAGAGCTTTCCAACAGTTGGGACGTAAAATGAACATGGGCATGACGAAAATCATGCCAAATGTCCATCTCGTGCCCATCCCAATATCCGTTGGGAGCTCTGTTCTCGAAGTTGTATGTCTACCTGGATTTGTCCCATCCAGTTAGGTAGGTCCAACTTCAAGAAAGAGGTCAATTGTGAATTCTGACTCTGCTGGGCAGCTTTCGGGAAACTTCGCAGCGCCTTTTCGTCAATTATTCCTTAATGCCTCAAGACAAAAATCTTTAACCAGTGTGTCTTACCAGTGATGACAAATAGGACAGAGACGAATCATTGTTGGTGACAACAGTGTTGCTGCGTTTCGTAGGGTGAGTGAAAAAGACAAAAGTACAACCCTCAAAGATATGGGAGACATACGTCATGGGGCTTCAAGGAAAGAGCGATTGGCAACTTGCCCTCCTATATATTTGTAGCATATTTGGACGTAACTGTATATTTATTATTGAATGTAGGAAAGTAATTATAATTGTATTTTTTATGTTTACTTTTTATCTTCGTTTTGTAAGAATAGTATAGAATTTAACTTTATTGTACACTAAAATAATATAAAGGATTATTTACAATAGTTAATGTGGCACAAAGGGCGGTCTTATCGCTAAAAGCGATATTTTACAGACAACCTTTGGATGGATTTAAAAGTAGGAAAATAAAGAAATTCAGGTAGTCTGTGGTGTACTGAACGATGATGTATATAATGATATCGATATATAGACAAGAAAATACAGGTATTTGCATAAATAAATAGTATAACTACACCAATTTGCATATTAATACATAAATACAAATATATGTATCTATAATATAATATTATACATAGATATTTGCTGATACAATACTGGATATTTAAGTGAACTAAAGAAATAGATAATGCTCTTTTACCATTTTTTAAATGCTCGTAATGATTGAGCTTGTTTAATTGTATCGGGTAAGGCATTCCAAAGTCGTGCTGCTTGTACTTCAAACGATTTGTCCAAAAAAAACTGTGGAATGCATAGGAATCTTAAGCCTCAGATTTTCCGACGGTCTTAGATATCTGTTATGTGTGTCATGAAGGAACTGGAAACGTTCTTTAAGATAAGAGGGGGTTGAGGGATTAAACAGAATACTGTAAAGTAAGCATAATATATAAGAATTCCTGCGCAAGCGAATTGAAAGCCACTTGAGCTTTATGCGAAATTCTGATACATGGTCATATTTACGTAAGCCAAATATGAACCTTACACAGAAATTTTGAAGTCGCTCTAGTTATTGAGTTGAGCCTCAGTTAGACCAAGGTAACTGATATCGGCATAGTCAAGGATGAGTAATAAAAGGGACTGGGCTAGCGCAATTTTAGTGGCAGTAGGCAGGAAGTTTCGTAATCCTCTTAGTGACCCGGCTGACGCAAACAATTTACGGCTCACTTCCTGAAGGGAAATTTTTTGTCTAAAAGAATCCCCAAATTTTTTACTTCTTCCCTTATGGGTATGATAGTCCCGTCGAAACTTATTGCCGGAATCCGCACCCAGTCAATTCTAGTAGTCAACCTGGGGCTGCCAACAACAATAACCTTCGTCTTTGTAGGAGTCCTTGAGTCCACACGCTTTACTCCATTCACTAATTGAAGCTAAATCCCTGTTGCTGATCGCATGCAATGCAATCGCATCTGGCAATTCTGTAGGTGAAGCCTGCTTGTAGATTTGCAAATCGTCTGCATAGAGGTGTTGGGATGAAAGAAGTCTAGAAGAAATGGAATTAATAAATAGAGCGAATAGTAGAGGAGATAAAACGCCACCCTGAGGTACGCCAACATAAGTGTTGCACCAAGAAGAGGATTTCTCTTTTATGCATATACGTTGCCCGTGGCCAGTCAGGTAACTTCGAAACCATTCAATCACCGTTGGAGACATGTTAAGCGAGCTAAGTATGGCAAGTAGGATGTCGAAATCGACGGTGTTGAATGCATTGCTAAAATCCAGTAAGCAAATAACTGTAACGTGCCCACTTTCCATACCTGACCTTATGTCATCCGTGATTTTAACTAGGGCTGTAGTGGTGCTATGACCAGGACGAAAGCCAGATTGGAGAAGATTGAGGAGACTATTACAATTATCCTATTACAAAGGAAAACACTAAGCTGGTTGTGGACAAGACGTTCAAGGATTTTGGAAAGAAAAGGAAGAATGGATATTGTACGGTACTCTGAGAAAGCAGTTGGATTTGATTTTTTTGGTAGAGGAATAATTTGGGCGTCTTTCCATAAAGATGGAAAGTCACCGGAGGATATGGAATAGTTAAGGATATAAGATATATATGCATGACTGTATGTACTTAATTACTTATTATTGAATTTTAAGCACAATATAATATTGATTATGAAATAAATTGAATTGAACTGAAATGAATATCATTTTTTGAGCTGCATAAGTCCAGCCTTACAGACAAAGTTCTTAACATTCTCAAAAGCAAACAAACCTACAGCAAAACTTTTTGTGAGTCTACATAAAAAGTTATGTTTAAAACAGCAGTAGTGTGTATACTGAATAGGCTTATGAGTAAGACAAGTTTGGAATAAGGCTAAAAGCAGGTAAAGTGGTGGTTACCCGGGCTGTTAGTAACAAAGTAATTCCAACTAACGGTATGTCCAAAGTAAAGTTATGAACAAGTTAGTGAGCGGTAAACGTGTCCAGACGACAGTTAATTGGACCGCTACGTTAGTTTTAGATGTTTCAGTGAACGTATAAGGACGTTTTGCATAACCATTTAAAATTGACCGCGTGCAACTCTGTACACATGACAAATGTGAAATTTCTTTGGCTTAGGATACCGACTACCGCACGCAAAAAATCGCTCAAGGGTGCACCTTTTGCTTCACACAAAACGTTACACACAGTTTTACACACAAAATGTTACGCACAAAACGTTATATACAAAACGTTACACACAAAACGTTTCAGTGAAATTTGACGTTGAAATTTTACTCTCATCTCGTCCAAAGAAGTTTTACTTTCAATTTTTAATCTTACTTATTCCGTGTGGTGTCCCGATTAATTAAGAATATAGCACCACTTCACCTTATCGAGTGTATGTGAATGTCATAAAAGGTGACTAAGGGACTATAAGCTAGAGCGATGGGCAGCAGCGTCCTTTTTGTGGAACTGTAGCCATACAGCGCTCACCAACTCGCCTGTCAAGCGTATGCCAAACGTCCCAAATTCCCCCCAAAATTACCATATCATTGTGGAAATCTGGAGGCCTTTATTCAGCAGTGTTCCTTTTGCTGATATTATGAACATTCCGTGGTTTTTCAAACCCTTTATTCAAAAATAAAAGTCAATGTAGACCCGCCTTTACCAATTTACAAGGCACCAACAACTTTCTAATTGAACTTAATAGAGTCTGAACTACACATTAAGGCTGAGTACCAAGTGCCGCTATTTCTTGCTAATTAACGAATGCATGCAGCCGGCAACGATTGCAGTAAGTACATATTCAACTCACAATGTGTAGTGAATCTTTTATTTAGTCAGTTATGAGCACTGTTTGTGGCTAATTAAGTACTGTTGAGTAAAATGCAGCTATAAATAAAAAGCTGATGTACTCGTAAGTTAGGGATTTTATTTGTCTAAGATAAGCTATAAGTATAAGGTCGTCGTTCTTTTTTCTTTAAGGTTTGATGAAATTTGAATTTTTTGTTATACGCATTATGTGTCTAACTAAAAATTCACTGAGAAATATTTTTGTTTTTTAATCTTTACCCCGCACTAGAATTTCTCCTGTATTGTGGGTACAGTTTACATATCTCATGCACAAACACCCAGACCTGAAACAACTATTTGTAGATCTTACAAATATTTCTTCCGCAAGGGGAACCCGCGACACGCAGTGCGGTAAGCCAATTGCTTTCTATACGTTAAATTTTCCATGTGATCCCGGAAAATAATAGACCACCCGTTTCTATGAGTGTCATAAAAGGTGACTTAGGGATGATATCATGAAGATGGGCAGCATCCTCCCGTGCGTTTACAATAACATTATGCGACTACCAGTCCACCTGCTAAGGGTGGTATTATGACAAGATGAGCGAAATCTTATAATATTTTGCATACATGAGTGAAGGGATGCGTTAAAAAGAGATAGTGTAGTTCGCACGGAAGGTATTCGGTGCTTCATATCGGCCATTTATACGTTCACTGCTGAACAAAGGCCTCCCCCATAGATTTTCACAACTGTGTCATCATTCTGGGGGGTATTTGCCAATACTCACCACGCTTGGCAGGCGGGTTGGTGAGCGCAGTATGGCTACCGTGTCATAGAAGGGACGCTGCTGCCCATCCCTCTGGTTTAGATTCCCTTAGTCGCCTTTTACGACATCCACGAGAGGAGACGGAGTGGTGCTATATTCTTAATCCGGACACCACACGGAATACTTGATAAATTGTGCTAATTATATAATATATTATATATAATTAGCACAATTTATTATATTATAGTCTATTGCATTTATTTCCAAGAGAAAAACTTAGATATTAAAATGAATTTAAACCTTTAACGGCCGAATACGAATTCGAATTCCTACCGAAAACAGGTTTCTGGAATAGTTAAAGCGGGACTTAATATTAAGTGGTGTTTCTGTATTCAGCCGCAAGTCATTTATTTATAATTCTTATGGGTAAATTTTCTTTCAAGACTTTAAAAGTAAAATTACGATAAGAAAAACTAATAAATGTGAACTTTTTAAGCGAAATTATATTTTTTTACTCTAAAATAAAAGCGTGGGTTGCCAGACATCAAACGTACTGGCAATTATGCTAATATAATAAAAAAGTTGTTCTAGTTTCCTGAAAATCATGTTTTTTTTTGTCGGTTTTGGTAATAGTTGGATAGTTGCACGCGGGAATTCTACAATAGAGCGAGTAATTAGTATTGCTTTAAACCGCTGGCAAGTTGCGAAGTTGTATTCCCATTCCCATTGTTTTATCCATCGTTTCTTTAATGAATTAATAGGTTCTCTATTGGTATTCGGTGCATACTTTTCATAATTAAAATTGAATGCAGGTACTCTTCGCACCGACATGTGTGCTGCATAGCACAGCGCACAAGGACGCTTCGGCGATTTTTTTTACAATCCACTGTGTGACCGCTTTACTGTCACCCTCTTCGAGATGTGCCTATGGGCGTGGCACCAGAGGGTTGCTCTAGTGTGATCATACGAGGGTCTGGAGCCCCCTTAGGTGCCGAAGATGACCGCCCCAGTAGTTTTAGCCGGCAGGAGTCCAGCATGCCCCTTTGACTACAGCCGTCGGAGTTTCCATTCATAAATGGCCAGTAAATTATTTATTTTGCATTTCATTAGTGCTTGTAGAAACATAGAGTGAAATTACAACTTATTTATGTTTGAACTTTTTTGTCATGTCACTCTAACTCACCATTGAACAGCAACTGACCCACTTTTCTTTAGATAAGGAAGTACATTACAAAAATAAAGCGAGATTAAATTATCCAATTCACAAGTCCTACTAGTTGACGACACATTAAAAGCCAAAACCCAACAACCGCAGACTTAATACAATTAGTCAGTACAAGAAGGTTCGGCCAGTAACATTAGGAGTGACCACTCTCGGAGGGAAAAACGGTCGGGTACGAAAGAGGATATACATTCAATTCTAAACATAGGCCGAAACAATTTCATTGGGCCATTAAGACATAGAAACATACAGTTTGCGGGTGCAAAGCTACCTAACTTCACTGTTTGTATGTAAACATGAAAGGTTTAACGATATATTTTTGATATTCTTATGCTTTTGGGTTAAAAAGTTAATTACTAAAAGTTATTGTCATTAAAATTGTTCATAAAAAAATATATCTAGGCTATTTAAATATAGTAGCTCCGAACCTTATATTCATACATTTCTTAATCTATCATATATGAAAGAAAGAAAGAAAAGAAAGAAAGAAAAGCTATTTATTGCCACAACAAAACGCGCATCGGTACATTCATACTAATTAAACCTATATCTACACCAAACTTGCAATAAAAACACATAACAAAAAGATTTATCGTAGAATATAAATAAAAATAATAATAAATAAAATGAGAAACAAAGTAATCGTAACAAAAATAACAGATTGCCGATGCACGTCCCAACAGTGGCAAAGAGGTCAACACTCAGCATAACACCGCGTTGCAACGCTAGCCGCAACACAGAGCTGGTTTTCAGTGCTAACCCTGACCTGTGACGGACGGATATTAAGCCAACATACATAATTTAAATAATACAGCTATAAAAAACACAAAACAATATAAGGTAAGTGGAAAATTATCATTATACATACATATATACTAATAGTTATCAAACACTAAGCATCAAACGTATTGGCAGGCCTCAAGCCATGTCTTGCTTTGCTACCGCTCGCACAGCGCGGGTCGCGCTTGCACACGTTTGTATTTGTTATGGCGTGTCATTCATTCTGCCTGCGCACGAGTTCTGTGTGGTCGCGCGACTAAATACTGCGTTAAGATCAAAGTATTTGATAACAGAAACAAATGAAACACACCAAAACAAGCAGCCGCACCATACATATTAATTCTAATATTGTAGGTGCGAACTAATATACCACAGTGAAAGTGTATATTATGTGCCTGGTTTATTAATGCAAATGTTTGTTTCGCTTTAGGCTAATGATCCGTTTGGGATACGATTGCGTGTGTAGACCATATACATATACGTACAAACATGCCGCCTCTAGCCGCTCGGAATCAGATGTACATTGCTCATAGGTCATAAACATACCGTGAGTATTTCATTTATTTATTTATAGAATATTTGTTGTTCATCTTTTTGCTTCTGTAATAGGTATCTTTTTAGGTTGATTTTAAAGTTTGCGCTTGTTTTCAGGGACCGCATGGGAGGTGGTATATTGTTCCAGCAATGAGTGGCGGCATACTTGAAACATCCCCTAAAGGCTGTAGTTTTGTATAGAGGCATCGTGAGAGGGTTGGAAGTGGAACGAGTAGAGTAACTATAATGATCCTGTCTCAAAGTTAATTTCTTAAATAGGTATGCTGGTTTGTGTGTGTTGATAACTCCAAATAATAAGCCAGCCAAATGAAGTTTTCGCCGTGCTGCCATTTTCAGCATATCATTTTTATTTAAAAATGGTGTTACGTGTTTTCTCCGGGGTATGCTAAAGCAATATCGGGCACATGCGTTCTGAATTCTTTGGATTAAACGTTCTGTACGAGATAGCAGACATGGGCCGTATACGGCATCACAATAATTCATTTTTGATAGCACTAGACTATCAACCACTCTCTTCCTCATTGCTACACTAAGGAAGTCTCTTATCCTGTACAGAACCTTTAATCTGTAGAAACAGTTTTTGGCCACGTTATTGACGTGATCTTCAAAACGAAGTTCTAGGTCAGTGATTAGGCCCAAGTTACGAGCAACTTCTACTCCTTCTATGTTTTCTCCCATGATCTCAACCTTGGGTTTTGCAGATAAAATTGACTTGATTTGGTTTCTGCTGCCCATAATCATAAATTTGGATTTTTGTGAGTTGAGCACCAGTGAGTTTCTTACGGACCACGAAGCAACCTTGTCGAGCTCTGCGTTAATTGTTTCTACGGCGGATGTAGTGTTTTCTGCATTAAACGAAAAATATAATTGAGTGTCATCCGCGTATATGTGGTATTTGCAGTCACGGAAACATTTAGTGATGTCTGCACTATACAACACATAAAGGAGTGGGCCCAGAAGCGATCCCTGAGGCACCCCCATGGGCACCAGTCGTGGGGAAGAGGATAGCACTGAACCATCTATTTTACGCATCTCAACTCGCTGTGACCTGCCTGTCAAGTAACTTTCAAACCATCTTATCGTCTCCCACTCAAAACCATAGTAGGAAAGTTTTGAAAGTAATAGGGATAAATTTATGGATTCAAATGCCCGGGAAAAATCTAGAAGCGTCAATATAGTCCCCTCCCCTCGATCCCGAGCCTCGAGAATGTTGCCCACAACATCCGCTAGGGCTGTAGTTGTCCCACGTCCTTTTCTAAAGCCTGATTGCAGGTCGGGGAGAATTCCGTTAGATTCCAGATAATCTATAACCTGCAGGTACACAACCCTCTCCAGCACCTTGGATAAGCATGGCAATATGCTAATGGGGCGAAGGTCCCTGCAGTTTCGAGGGTTAGTATTTTTTGGAATTGGCCGTACAATTGCACTCCGCCACAGATCAGGAAAAGTATGTGTGATTATGGATCTATTTACTATTTCTGTTAAAGTTGTTAGTGATTGTGGCAGAGTAAGTGATATCATCTCTTTTGATATACCATCAATTCCTTGCGCATTGGTTGCTATATTTCGAATAATTTTGAAAACTGTTTCCCGATCCGTTGGCCTCAAAGAAAACCTAGCTGTGCCATGCCGATTAAATTCAAAATATGTTAGGTGGCATATGCTTACATCTGAATGTCCTGGGACGTCCAGAAATGCCGAGTTTATTTCATCTGGATCCTCAAACTGCCCCAAAAGCATATCATCGTCCCTACACACTGGAAGCACATGTTTTTTTAAATTATACCATAGCAATTTAGGGTCGTTTATGTTATCGTTAATATATTTTGTAAAGAATGCTTTTTTCTCGTTTAGTAATGATATTGTAGCTTGGTGCTTTAAGTCCAGATAATATTGTTTGTGTGCTTCCAGTTTGGTATGGCGGTATCGGTAGCGGGCTTTATTACGTAACTTAAAAATAATTTTTATGTTATTTGTTATCCATGGTGTTGGTGGACCCCTAAATATTTTAGTTTTTTTCGGTGCGTGAACATCAAAAAGACACTTCACATGTGAATTAAATGAGTCCACCATCTTATTCACGTCCTGTAAGGCACAAATTGTATCCCACGGGATCGCCTCTAAGTCCCTCTCAAAGAAATCGGGCAATATGTCTTTAAGTGGTCGAAAGGTGACTGTTTTTCTTGCAGGCTTTTCTTTTTTGCAGAGTATTTCGCACGTAACAAATGAATGGTGCCCAAGTTCGATTATGTGTTCTACTGTGACGCTCCGGTACTGCGCATCAGTAAAGATCACGTCAATTAACGTAGCACTGTCACCCACCATATGCGTAGCTATAGGAACTATTTGTTCCATATTGCTGTAGTTGAGGAATTCTATTTTTTTTTTTGTATTGGAGTTGTTGCTGTCAAGCATGTTTATATTTAAATCTCCTAATAATATAATATTATCATACGGGGCTAACGCGGATATGCTATCTGTGATAGCGTCAATAAAAATATCAAGTTCCAACCATGGCGGCCGATAAGCAGTTCCTATTAACATTTTTTTGGTCTTTGTATTTAAACTCATCCACATTTGCTCTACTGTCGGATGGTGAGGATGAGTTCTTACTCGTGTACATATTCCATTTTTAATATAGAATGCAACACCTCCTCCGCGCCCTCCACGGGTGGTCACAGGGCGTGGAATATGACGTAGCTGATAACCGGGAACTACTGGTGCCCGGCCTTCCTCCCCTCTACGGAGCCAGGTCTCATTTATAGCCATAATATCTACTGAATGATGGTTCATAGCTAGAAGAAACTCATCATGACTCGTTGCCAAGGAACCAGCATTCAATAGTCCAAACTTTATATGCTTACTGCGCGGCATTTAAACAGTGAGCAAACATAATCACACTCAGAGCCCGTTTTACAAAAAAGAACATGTAAATATATATACACATAATACACGACAGACAAATTAATAAATTAGTGATTGATATACTAGGCATATGGTGCATAACATCAACGGCGGCTGTATACACAAAAAGACACGTGTAACTGTCGCATTTACTACACGCAAAATCAACCAATCTAACCAAAACGAAACAAACCAGACCTATCCTAAAAGTAATAATTATAATAAAATTTGTATTTACTGTAGTAAGATATCCCATCAATTCATAAGTACAGTTAAGTTTGAGTTTGAGGGCCTCTTTCCTCGTTGGGGCCAAATACACGTAATAAGTCTGTCTCGGTACGTATGAGGCTTGCCTGATCGCCAGGCTTGCGCCGGGCAAGAATGCGGCCATACTTCGTCCACACAAATTGCCAGCCAAGACATTGACCAGCCTCCCGTGCCCGCCGAAATAACTGACGGTTAAACTTTGTAAGGCGTTCATTTATGTAGAACTTCATCGAGGGACCAGACATATCGAGATCCGCAGTGTTCGCTCCCCGACGAACTCGCGCGCTGCGCAGCAACTCGTCACGCAGGTCGCGGCGCGCCAGTCTCACGACTACTGAGCGTGGACGCGCCTCCACTGCGCCCGCGGCGCTCGTCGCATTGACATGCCTGCCGCCGATGCGGTCCGCGCTCACGACGTCACGTTCCTCAATATTTACGTTCAGTTTTGTAGCTATAAGTTTGACCGTGTGGAATAAGTTTTCGCCGCTCGTCTCTGGCAGATTCGTAATTTCGACATCATTTACCAGTAATTGTTGGTCCCGGTCATTTAGGTCTCTCTTCAGGTGGGCAACTTCCTCAACAACCTCCACTGACACTCTCATTTTGTCCTCCAGTGATACCAGTCTAGCTTCCATGCCGTTCACTTTGTCATGGCATGCCTCCATGGAAACCTTAAGCTGATCTTTGTCCACTTGGAGCTGAGCCAAGTCCACGCGTCCTGGAAGTCCTTACGCATTGTAAGAAATTCAGCCCGTAGCTCCTCCTTAAACATTGAACGTAACTCTGTACGCAACTCCTCTTTAAAGTTACACAGCATAGCAGGCATATCCGGGGCAAGTTCTCCGGCAGCATCTAGTGTACTGCAATTCAGTACATTTGTGTCCATTAGCTCCTTGGGACAATGTTGCTCTGGGAGTATATCAGCCTTATCCTTACCCGTTTTTTTTTTACAATCTGGACATATCCATGATGGAGTAATAGAGCCCGCATGTGGTAAGGCTCCACAAGCTCGATGGTACAGAGCACTACAGTTGCTACACCTAGCGGCCTCCAGCGGCGATATGAACTTAGCACAACCACTACACTTTGCTGGGGGCATGTTAATCGTTATCAATCCCGCTAATAGCTACCTCGGAGTGTTGATAGATGGCGCGATATGAACTTTCTATGTTGATGGCAACTTATGGGAAATATAGTGATGCAACTACACCATAGATTAGTTTTAGTTAAGGGTATGCTCTCACCGGAAACACTTCAAATCAAGATCTTAAATGTATATAGTTATTATGTAAATACTGGTTCACTTTTACTTTTTGTGTTATAAGGTAGATATGTTTCACTGTACGTATACTTTAAATTCGTTTTTTGTCTTTAATTGTTCACTGATACACTGTATAACGTTTTGTCTTGTTTATCACACTGAATGTACAATTTTAACACTAAATACTTTTAAGTAAACAACTTGTTTTATTTTAAAAAATATAAAAACAGACACAGTTGACGTTAGCTTAGCATCCGACCGAAAACTGTATATGTTATATATATGTATATAACAAACTAGGACACCAATATTTTACATCGAGCGTCAGATCTTAGTTATTTCATCTTGCGATGAATAACATAGATCAGAAAATTCTTTATCACATCGGTCAAAGGACGTCCACTGCTGAACAAACCTTCTCCATAGATTTGCGTCTTTATTTTGAATTTTAAAATTTGCTAGGACTCACCACGCTTACCCCGCCGTGTGCGCAGCACAGCGCGTAGCGAGGCTTGGGGAATCCTTTACAATCCTCCCCGAGAAGTGCCTGGGGGGCGACCTTTTTTTACAGTCGCCTTCCCTCCGCTAGCTGTGACCTGAAAGGTGACCACTTTACAGTCATCCCCTGCGTGATGTGCCTAAAGGCGTGGCGCCAATGGGCGGCTCTAGTGTGATCTTACGAGGACCTGGAGCCCCCCTTCGGTGCCGAAGATGACCGCTCCAGTGGTTTTAGCCGGTAGGAGTCCGGCATACCCCTTCGCCCTTCCCCGGGGCTATAGAAGTTCAAGTAGAATTTCCACTGGACATCAACAAAAATATAACTCACCACGCTTGGCAGGTGGGTTGGTGAGCGCAGAATAACTGGTGTTCCACAGAAGGAATACTGCTGCCTATTTCTCTTATTTAGAATCACTTAGACGCCTTAAGACACCCACGGCAGGTGATGGAGTAGTGCTAGATTCTTAGTCTGAACACCTCATGGATAGTATGTATGTAACATAGGTAGGCACCAGTTCTTAAAACAGGTCATGGTTCAAGGAGTATCTTATGAACGAGATGAGAAATGTCATAGTAAAAACTGTACTCTACATAACTGCCTATGCCATTTTTACACCAATATATTCGTTACATCATCATTTCGGCCGAATGAAGTCCACTGCTGGACACAGGCCTCCCCCAAAGATCACCACAACGACCGATATGGATATGTTGTGGGCTCATTGGGGGGTTTTGCCGTTTTCGTTACATACCAAAATACAAATATATTTTACTAAGTTCGGGTTTCAGATAATATTTGTATTTTGTTTCTGTTGGAACAAAAAAAGTTTTATTCACGCGCTGTAGTTTGCCCAAATCCAAACAAACGAACCCGCTATCTGAAACTAAACACATAGTCGTATGCTATCCTAGTCCCAGGGGAATATACAGTTTTTGTATATGGTCTAAACATACATTTACAGGAACACCAATTCTATGTTTGATCAATCAATGAGGTTAAGCAACGCTCGGCGTGGTATTTGAACTGAGCGTCTCCAGGTTTTTCGACGGGCACGTAAAATCGTCGGTCCTGGTTGTTTTCATTAGATGGTTAGTCGTCAAGTCAAGTCGGAGGCCTCTGAGCGGCTTGAACCACTCTTACACAAGGTGATTCACTAATATGTCAACTATGTCGTGTGTTGAATAAAAAGTTTTCTATTTTCTATTTCTATTTTCTAATCAAACGCAAAAAAGTAGTAGTTTATAAACTTGAATATTTGTAATATCACCGCGTTGGATCGAAAGGGCTTTGTTTACGGAATTCAAAACTATTTTTATATACTTAAGTTATAAAAGGAATCGTAAAAAGAACTGCGGTTGCAACTATGACACAATATAACCCTCGTGTGAATTATAAACAATAATAAACAATTAGTTTAAATAATATTTACACAATGTTTAGAATTGAGGTTATAAAGCTGAGCGCGCAAAATACTTGCTGCTCGAATCTCGATGATCGCACACACACACATTTATGTATTTTTCACTCTCTTTGTATTTTTCTCTGTTTAAAATAGAAATATTCAGAGAAAAATACAAAGAGAGAAAGGTGGCCTACCGTATGTAATAGAAACAGATAAAGAGAAAGAAAAAGAGAAGGAAAGGTCACGTACCGAATATAATAGAAAGAGACAGAGAGAACGCGAAAAACCCGACCGGTTTACCGCCCTCGCCGACGAACACCACACCGTTGAAGAAGTAAATACTTGTCCGTACCCCCGTCCCTTGCTCGAACCAGGCCGAGCCTAGCCTGTAGATTTAATACAAATTAAACAATACCGATCCAGCTGTCCCCAAAAACAATAGCTTGTTATCCCCAGCAACGCCCTATGCCTAGGTCCGTATCTCGCAGAGGGCGTCACAAGTTGCTTAGATTTTAAATATTAGTTTTAAGCCTGGCTGGAGGCGTCTCTTGTCTTCGCTTGTCCGGTTGAGCAGCCACAAAGTGAAAGAGAGGGAAAGGTCACCTGGAGGGGGCATAATTATTTTTCCTTTCGTGATGATTTCTGCCAGTTCACTCTACTGTAAGCCGCGTAAAAGAACTGCGTTTAAAAAATCTTCTCTAATTTTTACTCCGAAGTTTCTACACCAAACATTTTTGTTTCACCGATACCCGATACACATAATACAATCAAATGACAACATATTTTGTAACTGTAATTGTTTGTGTATTACATAATTAAAATTATACACATTGCACAGTCGTTGTACTGTGTAGATTCAGTTGTAAAAGTCGCACTAACGGTTTATTTCTTGTCTATCGTGGGTACAGTTTACAGACATAAATCTCACATGCACAAACACCCAAACCCGAAACAACAATCTGCAGATCACACAAATATTAGCAGAAAGCCAATCGCTTAGCCACTGCGCTAACTGTGCCGTCAATGATGGTTGATGATGTGTTATTGTGTGTGATTAATAGAGTCAGTCATCTTGATAACTGTGCAGTACTTGGTGTAACAAAGTCCTCTTCAAGTAGTGCAATGCCACCCAATAGATAACACTACCGGTCACCCCTATTAAAGACATTTTCTGCATATTAGCTTATATACGAGTAGTAAGGTATCTATTTACAGAATCAGATGATAATAAACAAACGCTTCACAGAGCACTTCATATTGCTTTGTTTGAGTGGACTGCCCAGTGCTATCGATCTCTGGTCGTTGGTCATTAATAGATAGATACTTTATCTACAATAGGTACTATTGATTGGGTCCAGCAGACCGCGAAAGTCCACTACTGCGTCCTTCAGGCGGGCAACTTTAATGAGGTCGAAAGACAAACTGTATTGTTCTATTTCATTTTCATTGTTGCCTGAATAGAAAAGACTCAGAATCACAAAATGTTATTGGAAATTACTTTCTAACAAGAAGAATATAATTGTTCAAATAGGGGTACGGTGGGAAATATAATTATATACAATAGGATACATCATTATAATAGACGTGTTGTGCTGGCTGAGAATAGCACCACCCCACCTTATTTCGTGGGTTTCGCAAAAGGTGACTATGGGATTAGGGGGAGGATGGGCAGAAGCGTCCTTCGCGTCGCATCGCCGACGCACCTGCCAAGCGTGGCAATTAAGGCAAAACCGGCAGACCGGTCATTATGGTGATCTTTGGTGGAGGTCTGTAGACACAGGCCTTAACAGTCAGACAGCAGTGGGCGTCTTTCGGCTAAAGTCATTAGGTACTTATAATTAGCGCTCTTTAGAGTGCCAGATCTCATAATGACCATACAGAAACCTCTTTCTCTCTATCTATCCGTGTGGCCCTTTTTCTCGGAAATGACTGAATGTATCAAGTTAAATCAATATTGACTGTTTATAGCCTCATTCTGCTGTAAACAATTAAGTTCTAATAAAACACACAGCCTTTCAAAGCGTATTTCCATACTAAGTCTCGCTCACTGACTGAAACCTATATGGTACTCGTACTTCCCGGTGAACCATCACAGGATATTCTATTCGCTCTTGACCGTATTTTCTTTTTCTATTTGCGGCTTTGTACCTTAGGGAGACATAAAAGCCATGTCTTTGCTTTTGTTATACAAAAATTATTCTAACAAGACAACTATTCAATAAATATTAATCAAAGTTTTCGTTTAGTTCTTCTACAACCACAGTGATGTATTGAGATCTTCAGACGATTTTATTTGTTTTTGCAGATCTACAATATTTTTCGTTTATGGCTAACTCACTTATCTATGTCTTGTTAGGGATTTTTCAGATCTTTATGACCTTAAAATAAATTATTCATCATCAGATCAGTCAAAGGACGTCCACTAATGAACAAAGGCCTCCCCCATAGATTTCCGCAATTGTGTCATAATTTTGTAGGATAATTTGCCAATACTCACCACACTTGGCAAGCGGGTTGGTGAGCGCAGTATGGCTACTGTTCCACAAAAGGGATGCTGCTGCTGCCCTTCCATCTGGTTCAGAGTCCTTTAGTCGCCTTTTACGACATCCATGGATCCATGCATCTCCTCGATGGAGTGGTGCTATATTCTTAATCCGGGCACCACAATTCTTACGAAATAATTCTTACGATGTCCAGATTAAGAATATAGCATCACTCCATCTCTTCCCATGGATGTCGTAATATGCGACTAAGGGCCCCTCAACTAGAGGAATGGGCAGCAGCATTCCTTTTGTAGAACAGGCATTTCTATTCTGCGCTCACTAACCCGCCTGCTAAGCGTGGTGAGTACTGACAAATATCTCACAAACTGTCGACACAATTGTGGCAATCTAATCTATCTGTCAGTCCATGGGATCTTTGTTCGGTAGTGGACAATCTTTGGCTCATCTGATGACATCATTTTCATAATTTGATATAGTTGTAATAATAATTTTACTACTTTTAAATTACCAGTCAAATCCGAAACATGAACGGTTATTGTTCAACGGTTAACATTAGGAAACTATAGTCTCTCATTACCACGCTAATCTAGAAATGAAAAATAGAGCGGCTTATCATCCAACACAAACGAGAGTCAACTGCAGGAATTAGGTTAGTAGGTGCCTACGTCTGTGGCAATAGATTAACAAATGCCTCCACTCGTGGCCCACTGAGATATTTAGGCTCAACATTTGCTAACAAACTTTTCATGAATGTGCTGGGAGTTTTGCTTATCTTAAAACAAAAATCTCGCAAAGAACAGGGTTTGTAGTGCATGATAATATGGAGGTGACAAATTGATGTAGTGTTAATGCTATTGAGGAGATTTCATTTCTATTAATGTTAGTTTCTTATATTTACTATTATGACATTGACTATTAGTTATTGTTAATATTGTTCTTGTAACATGATATTATAATATTTATACGAAACTGTAAATGTGTGAGAATCATGTAGCCATTGATGTTATTTTTAGTACTTATATTGATTGTCTTTTGCCTGGCTGTATTGGTCTGTCATACTCACTAAAATGTCTTGCTGGCGGTGGTGTTGTGTATCGGGTCGTTCGGTTCCCTACAATATGGTTGAGCTAAGCGATGCTGATGCATGCGTCATGCTCGTGAACGAGTGCCGTTTGTTGGGACTGGTCAGCCGTTAACTGCCACGGCAAATAATTTATTATTATAATTTCATTGTGGTATGTTCCATCTTTACACATTGTCCTACATTTTTCTCGGTATATATATTACAATAATTTGTATCAATCAACATTGTAATCTCAATTATTTTAAAAGAGTATCCATGGAGTTTCTTGCCGGCTCTTCTCCACGAGATCAACTATTTGGAACCGTGCAACTTAGATTCTGACTTTTCATAAGTGCCAATATTTGGTTTATTTGAAATAAAAAACTTTGACTTTGACTTTGACTTTGAACTCGCAGTCATGGCTACCATGCTGATCGGATAACAATTCTTTACAAATGGAAAAAGCTCCGTGCCGAGTAGAGAGAGTAAGAGCACTTAAAGCTGTCAATCCCGGTTGTTGGACAAATATCTGTAGCAGTTGTTAAATACTGTCAGATGCCTGGTCAGAAGATGACCTGGCCTGATTAATCCTTAGGATATCGATGCTGGACTATAGTGAAAAAATAAACAAATAAAAATATTACCAATCCGCCTGCCAAACGTAGTGAGTACTGGCAAATTGCCCCCAAAATTACGACTTAATTGTGTAAATCTATACTTTGTTCAGCAGTGGACGTCTTTGGCTGATATAATTAATATTATAATCTATCAAGAAAGAATGTTGAACCATTAAAACCTCATTCAAAATCCATACACAGATGTTCCTTTAATCCCGATAAATATGTGATAAGAGGAGAAATAATTACGTGAAGTGTATGCGGTAATGGGTGCTCAACACGCCCCGTATGAAATCATAACAATGCCGCAGCTCCAATGTTCTCGAGTGGCCGCCGTTTCGATTGCTCTATTCACCAAAATTAGATTTCCCCGTTTGAAGGTAGTGTTTTCTCTCCAAACAAAAGGCCGTTACAAGCGATACGATTAAATAAACATTGTTTTCGTTGTTCGGCACTAGCGATATTTAAAGCTAGATGACGTTCTGTGTCGCTTGTGTTTATGCAAAGTTCGGTAGAGTTTGTAGAATTCAATTTTCGAGAAACTCGATACCGACAGTAAGTTTTAATTAAAATTGTACACAGAGATCAATATATCATGAATAATGTCTAAAATTTTATATACAGTGTGGAAATGTTACCAAATCGTGAAGTGGCGATTATTTAGTATTTTTTTCAGTTATTGATAAAAAAACGGTTTTGTTTTTTGTATTGATAAAGTTTTAATATTAACATTAAGACGCGCTTATAACCAACTGGACACACTGATTGGCAAACGATCGTTGAAGTTAAGCAACGCTTGGCTTGTCATTGTATGGATGTATGACCGCATGATGGTATTTAAACTGAGCATCGCTGTGCTTTGGAAGGCACGAAAAATTCTCGTTCTCCGTTATGTTGACTTAACAGTCGTTAAGCTAAGTCGTTAAGCTAAGTCGTAAGCCTTTAGGCGTCTTGAATAACTCTGTCACAAGGCTGGACACTAACCATCCGGAAAAAAGAAGAAGAATATTATCAATAGTAATATACCTATCTTAGTGGCTTCGCCAGCTTCATGCAATAAGACCAGCCGTTATAACATTGATTCGTCGGTAGTTAGACAATAGGAGATTTTCTTAAAAATAAAGTCCTATGATGTGGCGAATTTGGCGAATTTACGTTGAAATCAGCTAAGAGTTTATAATTGGAAGCTACACTGAAAAGTTGTCGTTCTCCTATTCAGGCGGGCGGGAAGATAATATTTATTAACAAAGATTAGATGTTATTTAAATGAGAGACTCTCGATCTATATTTTATTATTGTGTATTTTATACAAATCTAGACTAGTCCAATAATTCAAGATGTTTGTCAGAAATGTCGTAAGATGAAACAACAACAACGAAACATTCATAATAGAATATTCATGGTTCTATAAGTTTTGGAAGATCGGGTCAGGTAGGTTGCGATTTTTTGTTATAAATCTTCTTGACGAGACTAATAAGTTATTCGTCATTCCTGCACATAACAATTGTAATGCTACACAGAGTTAGTCATCCGTGGCACGACACTGCACCTCTCACCTCAAGACACTTCTTATGCCCAGTAATTTTATATCATAACTTAGCGTTGAACATCCGTTAGAATAATTGCCGTGTGGTGCCGGCTACGAATAGCACCAACCCATCTCATCCCGTGGGTGTCGTAAAAGCCGACTAAGGGATTAGACGGAAGATGGGCAGCAGCGTCCTTCGAATACAATAACAACTCAACTGCGATCGCCAACCCGCCTGCCAAGCGTGGCGATTGTGGCAAAACCCCCCAATGAGTACACAACACACCGATATCAGTCGTTGTGGTGATCTTAGAGGGAGGGCTGTCTCCAGCAGTGGACTTTATTAGGCCGAAATAATAGTTATAATAAAAAAGGTATTATAGGCTCAAATTGTTCAAAAGTCAACCGTTAACATTAATCAGTGTAAGTCAGCGTTCAAATTTGAGCAAATTAAAAGTTTTACTGTAGAATATGTCTCATTATTTATTGAATTTATTCGTAGAAGGAATACTAACCCGATAGGGTATTAAAGTTTGACTTTTTCTATTTAGTACCAGTTTTTCGGTGACGAATAAAATTGATTTTACAATTTACATAAACATGAACAGATTCAGAAAAACATTTGGTTTAAATATGAAGATAAAAAATAACAGCAACAGCTGTGTTTAGACTTAAGGTGACATTTTAAGCACCAAGCTCCTCCCACCGTGTACCTAGTCTTGAGCGTGTAACAGAAGATGAAGATAGAATAATAATAAAAACTGAACGTTAGCTGAAGAAATTTCGTCAGTGATGATACTCTAGTTTCTTAGCGGTTTACTACCAGGAGTAGTGTGGTTCCCAGCAAATGATAGACCACCCCTTTCCAGCCATGGGTGCTGTAAAAGGCTTACTACTAACTTAGGCTCATTACCAATAGGAAAGGCAGCAGCATCCTGTGTGCTAACAATAACATATTGCCATCACTATCCGCCTGCCAACCGTAGTTTATACGTGGTTATGGCAATATCCCCTATGACCACTAATTGGAGTGATCATTGCGGGGTCCGTGTTCTGCAGTAGACGTTTACGGGTTGATGAGTAGTACCAGTGGGTACTAAACCAATACCTAGCGGGCCGACCAGAGCCTATGTTCTGCGCGCATCTCTCTGGAGGAATGTGCAGCTGGTCAGATCGCACGGAATTGTGCCCATCAGAGCCATTGTCGGCACGTCCATTGGCATTGGCCAAGCGAACTTCGCACCCCCCACCAAAAGTACGTAGAAAGAACACAGAACAAGAAGAACCCTGCAAAGTGTTCGAAACGTCAGGAAAAACAAAAATCAATAATACACGCGATTTAATTCGTTTAAAATTGTTATATTATAATAGAATGAACACCTTGGGATTTTAGCTGGGAAGAGAGGCACGTTTCTTCGCACTTCCACAGGGCGGAGGAAGTCCACGATGATTAACCAATACAAAAAACACAAAAAAGGATACTTAACTATAACTAATAACTTCCTTCTAACCTTGCATATTGATAGTTTAAGCTCTGCCTGGGTTCGGTTCAAGTCGACTTTGGGATTGAATTGAAGAGAATGGACAGTTATACCCAGTTGGGCGATAATAACGTCATTCAATCACTAATATGAGGACGGCAGTTGGTGCAGTGGCTGACACAGTCGGCTGCTGCGCTCTGGGTCGCGGGTTCCATTCCTGCACGGAACAAATATTTGTATGATCCGGTCCGGTCCGGGTCCGGGTTCCGGGTCTGGGTGTATTGTGTGTGGAATTTATGTATGTAAACGCACCTACGACACAAGAGAAATCCTAGTGTGGGGCTACGTTTAAAAAAAAAGAAAAAATGGCGATTATAGGAGTATTTTTTCATGGCTGTTAGTTGTACAGGTCTAATTGGAGCCACATACTGATCTGGTAATGATAATAATTGAAATGATTAATGATAAAGCATTAGTTACACGACGAGAAGAATTGGACTAGAATATATTGGGTAGATAATCGTAAGAGAAGAACAGTATGAAAAGGTTAATTTAAAATTAATTGCCTATAATATGCTGTACAGGCTGTACGTTACAACATACCGAAAATTTTTGGAAGAGGTTACTCTTAGGGCTATATTAAAAATAGGAAAGCCATTTATCTCGGCAATAGTAAGTTGTTTTTTTTGGCCTCGAATTGTTTTGTGAACATCGCGATCATAACACTACGTGACTACGTATTATTATGCTACTGCGATGACTTCATCCTTGAACTGTAGCGAAACAACAGCTACCTATTATGCTTTTTATTTATTATCTATATATTGCAGTTTTATGTTAAAATAAATTGATTATTGGTTTTTATTCAAAATTGTGTCAGGATGGACGAAAACAATTACTTTCTACTGAAATCATTTAAATAAAAAAAGGCTGTACATCGATGAAAAGACCGAAGCTAAATTATAATGCTGAGGGTTCCAGAATATCAGTATCCATGGTATCAGTTTTAGTTACGATGTCACTTACACTCGTTATATCTAAGTATTAGAAAAGTTAGTAATTTACTTATTGATAAACCCAATTCTGTAATGCAAGTTTAATTGGTTAAAGTCTCAGCCCAAGACCAATCGGAGCGTTAGCGGAGTAATTATGATAAAGCAAAAAATGTTGAATGAAAATAATTCGACATAACGAAAATAATGCTCTCCCGGAGCACGAAGTCGACGAGCTAGCTGAGATTATTCCAGTTGTTATACAAACTTTTAATTTATGAAAATGGAACAGATCAGTTAGTTTAATTATAATGCAGAAACGAATTAATATTCTTCATTTAAAAAAGTCGGCTTAGTAATACGGTTAATTCAAGTTTTTAATTCTAGCTCATGGTAAAAAGCCTTTGTGATAGTAAAGACATGTTTGGATACTTTAATAAAAATAATTATCGAAGGCATGATTGGATACTGCGCTAATCAATTGAAATGCGCAGCTCATGCTGTGCTATTGTGGCCTGTTTTAGTGAATATACTCTCCACGTCAAAACTCTTCCATATCTAGTAGAGCACGTAAGTTCTGATTTATGTGCATTAATTAAAAGAAATTCATAATATCCACCATAAAAAGTTTAAAATCATATTTTGATAAATAAAATGAAACATTATTGTGACTAATGTAGAGATATGTATTTTTAATGTATTTCTCCATACCAACATCCCAACCAGTCTCTATAAAGCAAAAAAAGGTAACTGAAAAAACTTAAATAGCATTAAATTCAATACGTAAATTAAACTCATTTATGGCAAAAATATAAGATATTCAAAATTAATTCCTATGTCTATAAAGATTAATTTTCAGCCGACTGTGTCAGGTGCAATTTGAAGCCCGAAAACTTTGACAAGCAATCTAGCCTTAGGATATCGATCTCCCCAGTAATTGGGTGGAGAGGTCTGATTGCAGTTGCTCTGTGTAAAACACTGATATTAAGCTGCACCTGGTTTGAATTAAAGCGCACCTTAACATCATAGAAAAAGAGAAAGGCAGAAAGAATGGTGAGCGTAAAGTAGTTTTATCTTATCCTCAAAACCCTAAGGGAAATCAGGTTTAGCTGCTACCGTATACCCAAACAATCAGGCATTGTCTACATGACACTCGACAAATTAAGGATAGCGAATAAATTCTGCTCTCTTTTTGACGTACTTATATCTTATGACGGTAGTGAGTGCTTGACCTGTTTATTGTACAACGAGATGTAAAAGTATTTATGTATTGCTCAATTCGTAGCCTGTTGGGAACTAACAAAGCTATTTGATATAATATTCACTTCAAGACCCATTCCTACGAAACGGTAGCCCATACTTTAGATTGTTTTTTTATCCGAAAAGAAATGTTCGAAAACGGTTAATAGAGTTTTAAGTTCCAGATATTATGCCTACATAATTTTGTTGTCCCGTCTTGTCCTACATTCCTGGAAATTTTATGTTTCATTTATTCTGAAACCACCTTCTTATTGTTTGGATGTTTTTTGCTTACGGACTTTTGTAACCACAGAAAAATGTTCATTTTTGTAATTTGAATCATCTGTGATTAAAAAAATACGGTTATAATTTTACCAGTAATTTATTACATCAGATATATTATATAGATTTTAGTTTTTCCTAATGTTTTGAACACTTTGCAGCGTTCGTGGTTGCAGGGCTAAAATATTTAATTAACGCGATATAATCGGTTTAAAAGTGTTTTATTGCAATGAGTTATAATCGCGAAAACTTAAGACAATACTGTAAAAAATCTTACGTTTAAAAATATGGGAATTACGTTGTTCGGCAATCGAAGTAAAAAGAAAAAAAGAAGAAAAATCGGGTGTGGTAATGTTAAGTATGTATAATGTATGTATGTGTAATGTAAACCTACATTTTCTACATCTATTTTATATAGAGCTCACCCAACCTAAAGCCGTATTAACAGATTGACTTGTACAGACTTCGTTTCAAGCATTGTAAAAGAAGATCGGTTTTCAACTTACTTTAAATAGTCGTTGAATAACGTATGAGCCAAGCCCATCTCGTTGTTCGGTAAAATTTACAATTCACTAGACAGGGCTGGCGGGAATTACGTAAGCAGGTTACGTGAGGTGCAATTTTAAACGTATTGATGGTGAATCTGTTGTATTGTGGGAATAGGGGTTTAAATTAGGCTGTAGCGAACAACTATTCGAGAATGTTATTAAATGACATTGCCAGTCAGTCAGCCGCCGTCTGGTGCCGGCTAAGAATACGACCACCCCATGTCATCCCGTGGATGTCGTAAAAGGTGACTGTGGGATTAACCGGAGGATGGGCAGCATCCTTCGAGTAAATTTATAATCTAACTGCCATTGCCAACCCGACTGCCAAGCGTGACGATAATGGCAAAACCCCCCAATGAGCACACATCACAAACCCATACGGGTCGTTGTGGCAATCTTTTGAGGAGGCTTCTGTCCAGCAGTGGAAGTTTTTCAGCTTAAATGATGATGATTAACTGCAACGACTTCTTTTATGCGGAGATCAACCAGGAATATATGAGTGTCCAAGAATCAACGCGATACTCCACTACGTTCAATCCCCGTATGGAACAAATTTTTGTATAGCCTACATATAGTTTTTATTTTATACTACATAGTCATGAGTAAGGCAAGTTATTCGCCTGGTGGTAAGCATCATGCCTGCCCATAACAATTGTAATGCTACCCAGGACAAGTCCTGCGATGTACCACACTGCGCTCGTCACTTCGAGTCATCAAGTATTAATAGAATGTAGGCTGCTAAAAGGGACGTAACTACAACAGTAATTATCTGTGATCTCAATCGTTGGTCTGGTTAAGATAGAGAATGAATTTGGGAAACAAATTTAGTTATATAAATACTAAGTTGACGCTGATAATGTTTATTATCAGCTATAGCATATAGTTCTACAAACTATACCAAAAAACAACAAAAGTTTACACAAAACAATATTCCCACAATATTTTACAATAATTTAAATCCCGAACAAAATGCAGCCGTAAATAGAATTTTCAATATAATAAAGTAGGTCAATACTGCTCGGGATTCCTAAGAGGTAGGTCAATCAAGCTCGACTCTTAATTTAGCCGTGAATGTTAACTACAAGTTTTTAATTCAGTTAAGAGCCAGTGCTGCTGTAAAGAAATTACCAAGTCAATCTGCACAAAAATGACACCCCTAGAGTTTCGCAGCCGAATTTGAGTGGTTAATCCGCTTTGCCGATAAACGTAGGAAAATAGTATTTTTATAAAAAAATTAACGAAATCCTAAAATCGCTTAATATGCTCTGAGAGCTGTGATGTCTAGGAATCATTATTACTTAGCACTTTTACTGTGTACCAATCTATGATAAACATTGTTATTTAAATGTGATATTTGCAACTACGCAGTTCGTTACTCAAATAGTTTAACGAAATCATATGATGTATTTGAACAGAATGTGTTTGTTTGGGAGAATGAATGAAAAAATTGAACTACGCACTGAGCGTCAATATGGCTTAACTCAATTTTCCATTACTCTCAACTCAAGTATTTAATAAATCTCAAAATAATTGATAGATACACTCAATTTAATGATTAACAATTTACTTTCACCGTCATCAATTAATATATAAATACACTGCACTTTCAAGACTACAAAGCCGCGATAATGGTATACATTAATATTTGACTAAGTGATGATTTTTAACAGTACCTAATTTGTTTTATGTAATGGAATATTGTATGTATGTCAGATTAAATAAATGTAAGGTAGATTTTGCCAAAGAATAGGATATATGTAGGATAGGTTTTTCACCCACATGGTGCTGGTTACGAATATCACTAACCCATCTTATCCTGTGGGTGTCGTATAAGGCGCCTATGAAATTAGTCAGAGGGTGGGCAGCAGCGTCCTTTGAGTACATTGACAACTCAACAACACGCCAACCTGCCTGCCAAGCATGACGATTTTGGTAAAACCCTCTAATCAGCATACAACACTCAGACTGTCGTTGTGGCGAGCTTTGGGGGACGCCTGTGTCCAGCACTGGACATTATTCGGCTAAAATAATGATAATGATGAGAATACATTTTTATTGGGTTTAAATTAGTTCCGTCGCAGATAAAGTCGCAGGTAACAGCTAGTTATATACGAGATACAATATCATTGATTGGTCACATATACGGTACACACACACAGGGTATGCAAGATGTTATATTATACATACGTACATTATATATAAATATCCCCCTTACCTTGGTATCAAATATTTCGTATTCAATTTTGGTTCTCGCCAGCCAGTAAACTTCCACAACTGAACATGCATTTCCCAATGTCCACCATAATGACCGGTCCCGTGTAATATTGCCATATCCACCACACTTGTTGGATTGGCAATTGCAGTTTGTTATGCACATGAGGGATGTTGCTGCCTATCCTCTTGATATCAATCCTTGGTCAGCTTTTATGATACTCATGGTTAGAGAGGGTTGGTCTATTCTTTGCCGGGAACTGCAGCGTACTCTATTATTATTACGCGTCTTTCTTTTTCACTGATCATATTCATCAGTATGATACTATAAAAACTATATCAGCTGAATTGACCTTGACTTGATGTTAGAAATAATTAAATATTACAGTACCAAACTCTATCATCGATATGATACTATTACGCTATCGATACGTGGATGGGGCGACAATATACCAACGGCTAGTATACATCGATCGACGATGTAGAGATGAAGAGGTCGTGACTTCGGATAACACCCATTAAACTACGGACTTTTAACACAAGCATAAATTGAAGGTAAACATGAGCTAATAACCCTAAAATATACAAACAACAGGACCAGTCTCTTATAATTTGTCGATCTCAGCTTTTCTCTTATGCAAACGTCTCAAAGCCATTGGAAATAACGGACTGATTGAAAATGTATTTAAAACGTGCTTGGCCAACTGGATAATCTATTTATTGATTCGAAGGCAATTCGAATCAATGACCCCAAGGTGAAAACGATCATCCATAGAAGAGATCATTTAAAACTATTTTATGAGATGAAAACAGGTCTATTGCAATGAGTGTAAAATGGATTAAAAACTAAAAACAAATAGCGTCTGCTTTTCCACCTTTAAATGAAATTATGTGGCAGATGAGAACTTTCCACTCACAAAATGGGCCTCGGCCCGTCGACTTAAGTGGCTCGGGGTGGCGAAAGGAGCAACACCGGTTGCACCATCGCGAGTCTCAAAGACTGAACGGGATTCACCGTTATTATCCATTAGACACTTTCACCCCCAAGTACTTCACTTCACTTCACTCTGGCTCTGCCTCTGATCAGCCAAGTCAGACTTGAGCGTCCTCCCTTCGAGATTCCACCCCAGCCAGCCAATAAAGGCAAGCTGGAGACGAGGACCTGACCGACTCTCTGGGGCACTCGGGTACGCGGTGTCACCACTCACATACAGCTGGCCACAAGCTGCCTTGCAGTTTCTATGTTTCTTAATAGATTCCCTTATGATATACTTCTTTTGTATCAAAAGGTTTAATGACATAAATTCCAGACACAATACACCCAGACCTGGAACAACTACCTGCACATCATACAAATATGGCGTGCTGGAATCGAACCCACAACCCAGAGCGCAGCAGCGGAATGTATCAGCCACTGCACTAACCATGCTGTCGGTAGATATACTTGACATAGATGAACATTGAAAGTTAAGAGTTAAATAAGTGGACGTAGAATAATGTAGATCTACCAATTTGACACTGCTTGGGCACGACTTAAAACTTTCTAGCCACAAAATTATTGCGGCGCATGGCTTGGAGCAATACAGATGATATTGGAAACGTCTGGAGTCTCAGCGTGTAGCGATCGCGAGTGGATACCAAGTCTGAGATTCTAAATTTCCCCCATTCTACTTATCGCTACTGGTCTATACCTCCTGGTTGGTTGGTTGGTAATAGTTGGTTTTTCTGGTTTGAAAATATACATGGGAATGGCAATTCCGTGTGGTGTCCGGATTAAAAATATATCACCACTCCATCTCCTTCCGTGGGTAGTAAAAGACGGCTAAGGGAATAAGCCAGAGGGATGCGCAGCAGCGTCTCTTCTGTGGAACAGTAGCCATGCTGCGCTCACCAACCCACCTGCTACGCATAGTGAGTACTGGCAAATTCTGCCCACAATGACGATCCCCTATAGATTTGCACGATTGTGTCGTGCAAATCTATAGGGGAGGCCTTTGTTCAGCAGTGGATGTCCTTAGGCTGATATTACATGGGCATGGGGAACCAAGGACCCAAAGGGCGAAAACAAGTATATTTTACGGCTAAAGAATTCAACTACGGATAGGTAGAAAATAAAAATGTACTTATTTCTTCTAATTATGAAGTCAGCAAAAAATAAAACTAACTATCCCTACCAGCCAGTGTAGGAAAGTACAACACGCAATGAATTTGACTGCAGTGACATTTGGCTACAGCGCTCCGGGTCGCGGGTTCAATTCCACACGGAACAAATATTTGTATGATCTACAGGTAGTTCCGGGTCTGGGTGTATTTTGTGTGGAATTTGTGTCTGTAATCGTACCCACGACACAGGAGAAATCCTAATGTGGGGCAGCGTTTTTAAATAAAAAACAAAACAAAGTGTAATCAAGTTTTTAGTTGAGCAATTCTAGTAGCAGCCCGGAGTTTCGATCATTAAAGCGGTATGGAATTGGGTATTCTCATGTTACATGAAATTTATACAAAAAATTGGAGGACTGTTGTAGTATTCAAGGGCTTACCTTTAGATATTACTATATTTTTAACATTATCTTTAGCTTTGCTTTTATACCTCTTTCGAAGTGCTTTGTTTAACCCAAAGGTTGACTGGTAGAGAATGCCTCATGGCATTAAGTCCGCCTTATGTATACTCAATGTACATAAAAGTCTAAATAAATAAATAAATCAATTACTGTGTTCCGGTTAAAGGGGCACTGTAGCTAGTGAAATTAATGGGCATAAGAGACTAAATAACTTAATGTCTCGAGGTGTGGTGCCATGCTGGACTAGTCGTGGGTAGCATTACAATTGTTTTGGGCAGGCATGACGTTTACCATCAGACGAACGACTTGCACTCGTAGATATATAAAAATCATCTTTGCAATGCTTACAAAATAAGTATACTATTTATTTGGTATCGCGAATATATTTTTATTCTGTCTGGCTGAGAGAAGCAGTTTTTGCTCAATATCGTCACCCGGTACCCGAAATTAAATTCCTATTTTCCTTTTTCGTAATTAGTCTTTGCCTGTCAGAGCCCAAGGGATCGCCTAGATTGTTTTTGTCATGTATCTAGCATGTATCTGTATAATATGTAGTGTGTGCTTACGTCTGGATGTTCAGATTCTGGGTAAATATTTGGTGAGACGGCGTGTCTATTACGCCAGGATTCTGTGAAAGGCTAGGAGTAGTAAATATTGTGCCAGATCCTGTACCAAGAATATGTACAAATATTGATTTTGATACGACTACTGTAACTTAGTTGCTGATTTTATTAAATCATTTTGTGCTTGTCACTCGAAGTATTTAGTTACAGAGCTTTAAATAACGTCCACTGGACAATTCTTTACTTAACATTGTAAGAAATTATAGGTTGGTACAAGAATGTTGCTTAATGGGCTTTGTTTTCAATATTAATGAAAATATCTTTATTGCATTGATTGAAATGAAATGAAATGATCTTTATTTTAGCAATAAAAACATTGTTATTCTTATAAAATAACTTATGTGGATTAAATTGGACTTCACGTGCTTGCATGTATCTGGCTGGACCCGATCAATTAACAAAAAATGCATGACAAAAACATACAGACGATACGATTTAAAAATAATAAACCCACTATAAAGGATAAAATTCTTTATTTATGAATTCGGGTGAGACCGGGTATAAAATGTAACTTCTCGTTGGTCTGCATGAACTATGGTTGGGGCCATAACCATTGTTTTTTAAAAAGATTTATTTGTTTCTTTTTAGTGTAAATAAATGCAATTTTTTTTTCGATTGGGTATCAGTTTTTAACACTAAAAATAAGAATGACTCAAATCGGTTCTCTGAGATCAGAGATGTCTTAATAGGTTCGATTCCTCTCAGATGAAAGGAATTGAAACTGTTAAGACAACATCAAGTTAAGCGCTGTCAAATTAACCTGTTTATTGAAGCTGGTTAAAAACTACTCAATCAAATATAATGAAAGATATATGAGACTCACTCGAAAGCATCCTGCACTAGTTAAAAAATAATTGCTCAAATCGGTCTACATATCTTGGAGTAATCGGTGTACATACATAAAAAAAAACAAAATACGCATCGAATTGAGAACCTCCTCCTATTTGAAGTCGGTTAAAACTCTTGAAAATACTGAAAAAAGGTTTATTAAAAGTAAAACAAAATAGACAACATAGCTTTTTGCCACCATTCACAAAATTTCTGATAGTTATGTATATGAAGTTAACTACCAAACCTAATCACTGTATAACCCCCTCAATTTTGATAAGATCCTACAATGGACTTTTTTATACAAATTGTTGACGAGCAAGTCTTCCGCCTGGTGATAAGCGTTATGTTTGCCCACAATAATTGCAATGCTGCCCAGGACTAGTGCTGCACGGCAACACACTGCGCTCGTCACCTTGTGACGTGGAGTTAATTAGTCATAAGATTTTGACGGCCTGGTTGGTGCAGTGATACAGTCGGCTGCTGCGCACCAGGTCGCCGGTTCGATTCCCGCACGGAACAAATATTTGTATGATTTGCAGGTAGTTGTTTCGGGTCTGGGTGTATTGTGTGTGGTATGTGTGTCTGTAAACGCACCCACGGCACATGAGAAAGCCTAGTAACGTTTTTAAAAAAATAAACATGCTTTTGTTCTGCAATGAAGGTCATTTGTCTGCTTCATGGTGATGATATAATCGAAACAAAAAATTATTATATTCTAAAGAAAATATCTTAAACTATTGCATCCGAGGCTCCATCCGCATTTGTTTTAAAGTTTTCCGTAATAAGACGAACCCTATACTCGTATACTAATCGGGAATAAGTTTTACATCTGCACCAAATTAAATAGTAACCATTTTCAGTATGACTAAGTAAAAAACGGCTAAACTTTTGCATTTATATTTATTACATTACACGGTAACGATACGAGCAAGTCATTCCTCGGATGGTAAGCGTAACGCCCGCCCATAACAACTGTAACGCTGCCAGGACAGACTCGAGACATTAAGTTATTTAGTATTTTATGCTCGTGTGGTGCCGCTCGACCGTGGTGGTACCACCCCGTTTCCTCCCGTGGGTGTCGTAAAAGTCGACTGAGGGATTAGCCGGAGGATGAGCAGCAGCGTCCTTCGAGTACATTAACAACTCAACTGCGATCGCCAACCCACCTGCCAAGCGTGGCGATTATGGCATAACCCCCCAATGAGCCCATAACACACCCATATCGGTCATTGTGGTGGAGGGTTTGGGGGAGGCCTGTGTCCAGCAGTGGACGACTTCATTCGGCCGAAATGATGAAAAAAATGAATGATGATGAATTTAACTTACTACAGTGCTCTTCTAATCGGAACACAGTTATGTCTAAAGTTTACTCTAGTGCTTCGCGGCGAATATATGGCCTAGATTTCTTCTTACAATAGTAGATCTAACAAAAGCAGTTATAATATTAGTTCGTCGGTAGACAAATAATAGAGCAGTTCTTTTAATAAAGGAAAACTACGTAGAAAATTTTAAGAGCACATTTACGTAGAAATCAGCTAATAGTTTATGATTGGAAGTTATATTGAAAAGTTCTCATTTTCCGATTGAGGCGGCGGCGGGTAGAAAAATAATATTTATTAACAAAGTCTTAGCCGTTATTTAAATGAGAGACTCGGCCATATTGTTACTTAATGAAGAGACTCTCGTTCAATATATTCTTATTGTGTATTTCATACAAATCTAGACTACGAGTAGTCCAATAATTCAAATTGTTTGTCAGAAATGTCGTAAGATTATACAACACCAAAGAAATATTCGTATTCATGGTTTTATAAGTTTTGGAAGATCGGGTCAGGTAGGTTGCAACCTTTTGTTGTACAACTTCTTGATGAGAATAATAAGTCCTTAGTCATGCTTACCCATAACAGTTATAATGCTAACGAGGACTAGTCGTCCGTGGCACCTCACTATGTTCGTTACCTACAAACATTAGTTAATTAGTCTCTTATGTCCAGTAATTTAATTTTATAACTTAGCATTAAACATCCGGTAGTAATAATAAAAAAGCTGTTAATTAATAACATTTCTTTTACAATTTATCTAAACATGAACAGATTTAGAAAAGCAGCTCGTTTAAATTAAAGATAAAAAATGAAATAAAAATAAGCAAAGGTAAAAAGCTAGCAACAGCTTTGTTTAGATTGAAGGTGATAATTTTGAGCCAGCTTCTTCCACCGTATACCTAGTATTTAACAGTAGATGAGGCCGTAAAAAATAATAAAAAATATCGTCAGTGATACTCTGATCTCTGTGACTTAGTTAACCCTTTTTTTTATTGATGTCCAGTGGAAATTCTACATGGAACTTCCTTCACCCTGGGGAAGGGTGAAGGGATATGCCGGTCTCCTACCGGCTAAAACCCCTGGAGCGGTCATCTTCGGCACCGAAGGGGGGCTCCAGGTCCTCGTAAGATCACACTAGAGCCGCCCATTGGTGCCACGCCTTTAGGCACATCTTGGAAGGGATGACTGTAAAGCGGTCATCCCCTCTAGCGGAGGGAAGGCGACTGTAAAAAAGGTCGCCCCCCCAGGCGCTTCTCGGGGAGGATTGTAAAGGATCCCCCCAAGCCTCGCTTTGCGCTGTGCTGCGCACACGGCGGCACGTGACCACGTGCGCGCCACCGTTTTCCCGGGGGTCGCTCGGTGTGAGCACGTAGACCCAATCTGCGCACCCGCGACCCCCGAGGACTTAGTTAACCCTGGGGTTCATGTGGTTCCCAGCAAAGAATAGACCACCACTTTCCAGCCATGGATGCCGTAAAAGGTGACTTAGAGTTATTATCAATGGGATAGGCAGACAGAACATTGGGTGGCTGACCCAATGTTAGTGAAGGTCGCGGTGATGATGTCCGCGGGGTGATGATGACCACGATGATGGTAACCCGAGATGGTGAAGGGCCGCAGTGATTCGCCAGATTGGAAAGCATCGGCCGGTACTCGATGGGCAGTACTAGTCGTGAGTGTTTGTGCACCCGTCATGTGTCACAGAAAGATCCACCTGTTACCTCGTCTGACTGTGACCACCGGGAAGCATGAGCGAGCGAGATTTTTAATACACTAATGAGGGTAGTGTGTGTTCGTCATAATCTGACCAGAGTGTACAAAACGTGAACTTAAAAGCACTTATAAAAATACATATATATACATATATTAGGCAGGCGAAGATAAAAGAAAAAAAAATTGCGGAAGGCTCAAAGTTTAAATTGATAAAATTGTAAACGGTTACAATAACAAAACGGCTACGTACATGTAAACACTAAATACGTTCAACACTTACCCATATATGGGGATAACAATCTAGACGGGATTTATATAAGTGTGGCGATACCTTCATCGAAAAAAGAGGAAAAAATAGTGAATACTGTCTAAGCTAGTATCACGTAGTTCGGGGAGCCACGGATGAAGCCACTATACGAGTGAACGTACACCGTAAGACAGTGTGTGAGACGAGGAGGTGGTACACCGATTGCGATTGCGAATGAAGGTCAAGCGCTTCCCCGGTACCAAACCGTTTTTGGCGAACGATTTAAGTTATATTCCATGATCTAATAATGTAATTCGCTATTATTTATTTATTGTGTAGTTTATATTTAAACTAACGTCACAAAGTAACAATAAGAAGCTGTGTTACGCGAGCATCTTTCTGGAACTGGTCTGATCGCACAGAAACGGTGCTCATCACACCAATTATTAGGTCGATATCTGCCCAGGGTGCGGCCCAATACCGAGCGAACTCCGCACCTGCCGCCAAAAGTAAGTATAAAGAACACCGTGGGGTTTTAGCTGGGATGAGCCTTTCCCTAGGGCGGAGGAAGTCCATGAGGATTATCCAACACACTAAAAAGTATCTAACTACAACAAATTACTTCGTTCTAACCTTGCATACTGATGGTCAAGAGTATGGGCAGTAATACGAATTAGACGAATAATAACGTCACGTTTGCTCACCGGGCACGGTTGTTTCGGTGCGTACCTACACAGGATAGGACGCGAGGCCACGGCATAATGCCACCATTGTGATAACGACCAGGACACCACACAGCACACGCTCGAAGCGTGCCCTGCGTGGGCCGCCGAGCGGCGGATCCTGTTCGATCGGATCGGGCAAGATCTCTCTCTGCCAGCAGTAGTGTCGGCTGTGTTAAAAGAGCATGAAAACTGGAATGCAGTAGTCTGCTTCTGTGAGAGCGTCATGCTCCAGAAGGAGAACGCAGAGCGGGATCGGGAGAGGGCCGATCCGGCTCGAAGAAGGAGGAGACGGTGCCGGGGTAACAACTGCCCTGGCGCCTAATTCCCATACGCCTGAAACCCCCTACCGTTGCTATAAGGTGGGGGACCTCAGGGTTCGCGGGTGCGTAGCTTGGGGAATCTGCGTGCCCACACCAAGCGACCCAAGAGAAGACGGTAGCACGCATGTGGTCACGCGCTGCTGTGGGACGCTTTGTGGGATCCTTTACAATCCCCCCGGGGGGGTGATCACTTTACAGTCACACTCTCCGAGATGTGCTCATAAGCGTGGCACCAGTGGGCGGCTCTAGTGTGATCATACGTGGACCTGGAGCCTCCCTTAGGTGCTGAAGATGACCGCTCCAGTGGTTTTAGCCGGTAGGAGTCTGGCATACCCCTTCGCCTTTCCCCGGGGCGAAGGAAGTTCATGAAGAATTTCCACAGGGCATCAATAAAAAAAAAGGTTCGCAGTGCGTTCGGCTGATGCTGAGCCCGTGAGAGCTACTCAAAAGAATAGAATAGAATGACCTGATATTATTATGCTACTGCGAGCGATGACCACATCCGTGAACTGTAGCGAAACAGCCATTTTAGTTTTTTTTTTACATTGCAGTCTTATGTGAAAATAAATAGTTTATTGGTTTTTATTCAAAATTGTGTTAGGATCATTTTTTTCATCATTTCGGCCTAATGAAGTCCACTGTTGGACACAGGCCTCCCCCAAAGATCATCACAACCACCGATATGGATGTGTTTTGAGCTCATTGGGGGGTTTTGCCATAATCGCCACGCTTGGCAGGCGGGTTGGCGATCGCAGTTGAGTTGTTAATGTACTCGAAGGACGCTGCTGCCCATCCTCCGACTAATCCCTTAGTCGACTTTTACGACACCCATGGGAGGAGATGGGGTGGTGGCATACTGAGCCGGCACCACACGGCAATGTTAGGATAGACGAAAACAAATGTTTTGTACTGAAATCACTTACATGAACTGAAAATCAATGAAAAGACCGAAGCTAAATTCTAATGCTGAGGGTTCCAGAATATTGAATCCATGGTATTAGTTATTGTTACAATGTCTCTTATACCCGTTAAATCTAAGTATAAGAAAAGTTAGTAATTTACCTATTGATAAACCCATTTCTGTAATGCAAGTTTAATTTCTTAAAGTCTCAGCCCGAGACCAGTCGGAGCGTTTTCATAAAGTAATTATGATAAAGCAAAAAATGTTGAATGAAAATAATTCGACACGGGAGAGCACGAAGTCGACGAGCTAGCAGAGTTTATTCCAGTTGTTTTACAAACTTTTAATTTATGAAAAGCGAACAGATCAGTTAGTTTAATTATAATGCAGAAACGAATTATTATTCTTCATTTAAAAAGAGTAAACTTTATAATGTGCTTGATTGAAATTATACATTCTTATTCTCGTTATTTTGGACTATGGTAATTGTAATAATTAGTAAAGACTTACTTCAGTAAACATTATTATGGAATGCTAGTTAATTTGAAATGAGGGCTAAGCAACACATACTTTGCCTTATTTTAGTGGCTATTCTTTCCAAAGCTCTTCCATATCTAGGAGAGCATCTATCATGTCCATTAATTAAAGAAAAATATTAAATATCCACTAAAAACAGATTTTTATTTAAAAACGATTTATCATCGTGACTAATGTCGAGGTGTAATTTTAACATACTTCTCTATACCAATATCCCAATCGTTCTCGATAAATTAAGCCGTTACGTATTTCAATTCTGATATAGCTTTAAATTCATTTGTTCACGCACGTATTCGTCTTTCCCCAGTTCGAATCCCTTATGTCTTGGCGCCGGACGGCACGATATCACGTGGGACGCGTCGACCAATCACAAACGCTCGAGTCGGTTTCACCTTCATGGCGGTTGCAACCAAAAACGGAACGGTCCCTCTCGCGGTATAATTTTCGAATATTGATAACGGCTTGTTTTAACGCTGTGATTTATGCATAAACTATTAATTGGAGTGAATACGGTGTGCTGTTTGTCTTAGTGAACTTTTCCACACGGATCCTGAACTTTGGTAGCCGACATCCACCTACCTGCACATCTTCAAGGACCACAGCAAAGGTAGGTAGGATTTGATTGGGTTGCGTTACGTGCATTTTGGTGTTTAGGTTCGGCCTACTGGCCCTATAGGTATATACAGTCCACAATCTAAATTCGCAATTTACGGACGTAACTTGGTCCATCGACCCGGATGGTCGTACTTTTCGGTCGGTTTTTGTGCATTACTTCTCGGTATAGAAGCGTGTTATCGGTTTAATTACTTGTATTTACAAAAACATTCGAGTGTTAGTTAATGTATCGAAAAATCGTTTAAGAAGTAGGTATAGGCACCTACCTATTAACACACTCATATATTCAATTCTCTTTGCTACCTACATAGATTGTTATTACACAAGTATATTAACGTTCTAGAAAATTCAAAATGACGAGACCCTATGAAATAATATTTAAATTAGAATGCGATTGGTTTCAACATTCAGCTGATATGATAGACTCGTCGAATTTTACTAGTAGCGTATTGGCAAGGTTGCGTAAGTTAGATTCGCATTTCCGAAATTTAACGGCGGCATACGAAGGTATACTCGGAGCTACTGACGATCAGAAAGTTGTAGAAAACTATGATAAACGATACGCAAATGCCACGTTGCAGTATGACACGTTGGAGGCCAAGTCAGCAGAGTTACCCAACTCGCAGGGCATCCACAAACCCACTACCAGTGCGCCGTCGGCTCGTCTTCCACGAATAGATCTACCGAATTTCGACGGTGACTTATTTAATTGGTGCAGCTTCATCAGTTTATACAATGCACTTGTTCACGGAAAGACATTTCAAAAACGGAGAAATATCACTATTTGTTTTCGCACTTGCAAAAGGAACCAAGGTCGTTAGTACAGCACCTACCTATGGTCGACACGTCGCTCGATACAGCATTAGAATTGTTATATTCTAGATATGATAACAAACGTTTACTTGCGGATACGCATATTTCGCGTATTTTAAATATTCAGCCTTTAAAAAAGATATCAATATTGCGGTCTCTCATTTTAAACCCTCTGCTTGAATGCACACGAACATTGAAAGGTCTTGGTTTACCAGTAGACGAATGGAGTTTTATACTCGTTCATATTAGCTTATCTAAATTGTCTACTGAGATAAAAATACGGTTCGAGCAAAATTACGGCGGTGTCAAACGCGATTTACCTAAGTTCAATGACTTACTGCAATTCTTACAGAATTAATGCAGTATGATTGAAACTGCAAACTCATCTGACACTTCTCGGACGTACTCGGAAACTCGGCGGACGGTAGGTCATTCGGGTTCATATCGATCCGACTCAGTTAATCATAACAACATGACACATTTGACAATTGTAAATAATGGTACACACGCTTATTTAGTATGCGCGTTTTGTACTATTCCGGGTCATAAGATTGATCATTGTTATACGTTTATGAGAGATAATATTGATGAGCGTAGGGCATGGGTACGTACCAGTGGGTTGCATTTTAAATGTTTCGGTGGGCATACGGCAGCTCAATGTAATAAAATGTTTCCGTGTAAATGTTGCGGCAATCCTGGTCATCACAACCTGATATGCAGAATGAGTGCGCAATATAAGCCGAATTACAATCAGGCAAGCCAAATTATACAAAAACCACAAGAGTCAAATACCGGTCAAAATAGTCGCACCCAGAATGCGCGTACGGTCAATACTGTTTCGTTCGGTCCGGAGAATATCGACCCTGGAATGAATGATCGCACGTCGGTCGAACACTCAACTATTCATTCTCAATAGCAGTTAAGGTCGGAGATGAGTTTAATCTCTCTGAATCAATTACCAATATTAAATAAAGATGTTGTTTTACCCACGGTTGTTGTAAATGTTTTATCGGCTAATGGTGATATTATTAAGGCTAGGGCATTGTTGGACTTCGGTTCGCAAATATCGGTAGTACGTAGTGATTTAGTCGGTTTGCTCGGTTAAAATGTTATTTATGTATCTTTGTGTGCCTAAGTACAAAAGCGGTGCACCTTGAAGTTGTATCGGAGTTATCGGTTGAAGCTTTTGTCGCATCTTTTACTAGGTTTGTTTTGCGACTTGGATCCCCTTTACAATCCTCCCCGAGAAGTGCCTGGGGGGAGCGACCTTTTTACAGTCGCCTTCCCTCCGCTAGAGGGGGTGACCGCTTTACAGTCATCCCTTCCGAGATGTGCCTAAAGGCGTGGCACCAATGGGCGGCTCTAGTGTGATCTTACGAGGACCTGGAGCCCCCCTTCGGTGCCGAAGATGACCGCTCCAGTGGTTTTAGCATACCCCTTCGCCCTTCCCCGGGGTGAAGGAAGTTCCATGTAGAATTTCCACTGGACATCAATAAAAAAATAATAAAAAAAAGGTTTGTTTTCCGAAGAGGTCTTCCCTCTTTAATACGATCGGATTGCGGAACAAATTATGTTGGGACGGATAAAACTTAAAAGATGTTTACGTATATTTGAGAGACCATCGATCTGATTTGGAGCGTGAATTAGTGAAAAAAATGTAACGTGGTTATTTAACCCTCCAAGTAGCCCAAACATGGGTGGACTTTTCGAAGCGGCCGTGAAGTCCGCTAAAACTCACATGTATCGCGTACTCGGTGATCGGCGGCACACTTTCGAGGAGTTGACTACATTCTTTGCTAAGGTCGAAGCAGTCATGAACTCCCGACCACTTTGACCTTTGAGTACGGACCCTGCTGATCTGGAAGTTCTAACTCCCGGTCATTTTATTATTGGCACTACCCAAGTATCCCTTTGAAGATGTCAAGATAAATCGGCTATCTCGTTTTCAACAAATTCATAAACTTACGCAACATTTCTGGTCTAGATGGCGAGATGAATACTTACATACCTTACAACAACGGAATAAATGGACTTCCCATTCGGAATCACTTAAGGTTGAAGATTTAGATTTAATTAAGGAAGATAATTATCCATCGTTACAGTGGAAACGTGGCAGGATAGTACGATTATTACCCGGTTCGGATTCGGTTAATCGCGTTGCGGAAGTTAAAACGCGCAGTAGTACATTGCTCCGACCTGTATCCAAGCTGTGCAGGTTAAGCATGTTTCATTACTTTTGGGGGGAGGGTATGTTCACGCACGTATTCGTCTTTGCCCAATTCGAATCTGCCGCCTTATGTCTTGGCACCCGACGGCACGATGTCACGTGGGACGCTCGAGTCGGTTTCACCTTCATGGCGGTTGCAACCAAAAACGGAACGGTCCCTCTCGCGGTATAATTTTCGAATATTGATAACGGCTTGTTTTAACGCTGTGATTTATGCATAAACTATTAATTGGTGGTCTACGGTGTGCTATTTGTGTTAGTGAACTTTTCCACACGGATCCAGGACTTTGGTAGCCGACATCCACGTGGCTGCACATCTTCAAGGACCACATAAAAGGTAGGTGGATTTTATTGGGTTGCGTTACGTGCAATTTGGTGTTTAGGTTCGGCCTACTGGCCCTATAGGTATATACAGTCCACAAACTAAATTCGGCAAGTTTACGGTACATCATTAATATACGTAAGTTAAGCTCATTTATACCAAATATATAAGACTCGCAAAGTTGATTCCTATGTCAATGAAGATCGTTTTCTGCCTACTGTGTGACGGACTGTGACAAGCAATCTGGGCTTAGAATATCGATCTCCCCAGTAATTGTGTGGGGAGGCCTAATGGCAGTTGCTCTATGTAAAATAATGGTATTAAGTTGCATCTAGTTCAACTTAAAGCACACCTTAACATCCTTGAAAAAATACAGAAATAATGGTGACCGGAATGTAGTTTACTCTGAAAGCTCTAAAGAAAATCAGGTGTGGCTGCTAGCCGTTTAACCAAAAAATAAGGCATTATCTACATGACATTTGACAAAATAACGAGGCCACATAACGTATGATCTCTTTTTGACAGAGTTATACCTGTTTAATGTACAACGAGAAGGAAAAGTATACATGTATTGCTCAATTCGGAGCCTGTTGGGAAAACTAATAACACTATTTGATATAATATTCACTTCAAGATCCAACTTACTTACGTGATAGCACTTTAGATGTGATCACATATTTGAGGTTGTATAGCCTTTAAATGAAGTGGTCTTAGCTCCATGAGAAACACTTGTATTGCAGTATGAACACTTAGTTTTTGTGTCGTCGTCCGGCTGTATTTGAAAGTGATACTTTACGGTGGAACATTTCAAAATTTCATTTCGAATATTTCAAAGGCGTAGCCAATTTTCACTACAATAAATAATAATAATAAAGTTTTATTTAGCAAAACAAAACACGGTCACACAATTTAACAACAAAATAGTGAATTTCCGATTAAATTAGGGTACAAAACAATATAGTGAATTTCCAATTAAATTAGGTCCTTACATATGAAATTGGCATTTTGTCGATCTGGCCACTGGTCCTTTTTTTTCTTCATGGCAATTGTATTCCATTTTGCCAGTGTCAAGTTAAGACACTGGTCAGACACTTCATTTCAAGCATTGTAAAAGAAGATCGGTTTTCAACTTACTATAAATAGTCGTTGAATAACGTATGAGCCAAGCCCATCTCGTTGTTCGGTAAAATTTACAATTCACTAAACAGGGCTGGCGGGAATTACGTAAACAAGTAACGTGAGGTGCTATTTTAAACGTATTGATAGCAAGTCTGTTTTTTTTATGGAAATAATAGATCAAATTAGGCTGTAGCGAACAACTATCCGAGGATGTTATTAAACGACAATCAATTATTTTATGAAGAGACCAACTAGGAATATTCTAGTGTCGAAGAGTCAACGCGATACTCTACTACATTCGATCCCCGTACGGAACAGATGTTTGTATAGCCTACATATGGTGTTTATTGTTATACTACATAGTGATGAGAAGAGCAAGTCATTTGCCTGATACTCAGGACTAATCTGCGATACACCACTCTGCGCTGATCACCTCAAGACATCAATACTCCGAACGTAGGCTTCTAAAAGTGCCGTAACTATAACAATAATTATGTTTTGTCATCCCAACCGTTTCTATGGTTACACTATTAATTTGGGAAACAATAAATTAAATAAATAGGTATTTAAGTACTAAGTAGACACTGACAATGAATTACAAACTATATTAAAGACATAAGTTTTTCACTGACACTATTATTGGAACTGAAAACGGGATATTTACCATGTTTTTTATTACTTTTGAGTTCCCGATATTTCGGCGCTGTTGTAAGCGCCATTCACGGATAAACTAAAGTTTTTGCGGGTGGATGTTTAAGAGCAGACAAAACGATCTACCCTCTTCCTTAAACGTTTTATGCGCTGGGTGCCGCTACCACTATCACTTAAGTCACTCACAACTCGACTTTGTTCCCGACACACGAAACTCACTGTGTCCGCTCGCGAACTTTTTACGGCACTCTTTCGGTCTTTACACAATCGAATCACTGGATTCCAGGCCTTCGACAGTTGAAACCCGTCCTCCCGGTTAAAGTTATTATATTTGGTAATCTCAATGGCTTCTCTTACCAGTCTGGGTATATAGTGGCGTTCTGTCGACATTACCTGAGGGTTATGTAACTCGATCCAGTGGTTCGATCCCGAATCCAACAGGTGTTCAGCTATGGCCGATTTTTGGATGTCATTGTTTTTTACCGCTCTGATGTGTTCTGAGATTCTACAAGCTACAGTGCGTTTCGTCTGACCGATATAAGACTTGCCACAACTACAGTCAACCTTGTAAACTCCGGGCTTTTCGAGGGGAAAGTTGTCCTTCGGCGAACGCAGCATTTGAGACACTTTCTTCAACGGAGTGAAGACAGTCTTTACGGAGTATTTCCGAAGAATGTTTGCAACCTTATCTGTCACTCCCCTCGCGTACGGCAAAAATGCCGGTTGCCGCTCAACCTCGCACTTCCAGTGCTTAGAAATATTCTTTTGTCTACGGTGTATGGCCTTCGATGTATATCCATTCATCTGTAGGACCCTCTGCACATGCGCTAGTTCTGTAGGTAAATGTTCCTCGTCGCATAAATCATACGCGCGGTTGGTGTGTGATGTCACTACAGAGTTCAGTTGTCTGGGATGGTGATGTGAATTCGCGTGTCGGTCAGTGTGAGTCAATTTCATGTGGACTGAGTGGCCTAGCGAGCCATCAGTACGAACTCGTATCTTCACGTCCAAGAATGGAATAGTCCTATATTAAAGACAACAAAAGTTTAGTCTCACACAAAACAATATTTCCAAAATATTTAATTATATTTTAAATCCAGAACAAAATGCAGCCGTAATTAGAATTTCCGATATAATAAATCAGGTCAATACTGCTCGGGATTCCTAAGAGGTAGGTCAATGAAGCTCCACTCTTAATTTAGCTGTGTTAACTACGTTAATGTTAACTACAACCTTTATAAGTCAATCTGCAGAAAAAATTAAGCGGCAACCCTAGAGTTTCCCAGCCGAATTTGAGTGGTTAATCTGTTTTGCCGATAAACGTGCGAAAATATTTTTTTAGCAAAGTCAAAGTCAAGTCAAATTCAAAGTTTTTTATTTCAAATAAACCAAATTTTGGCACTTATGAAACGTCAGAATTTAAGTTGCACGGTTCAAAATATTTGATCTCATGGAGAAGAGCCGGCAAGAAACTCCATTGACCATCCATGAACAAATTATTTTCTCCATCATCACTAAATAAACAAAATAAACTGTTTTTATTTTTATAAGTGTAGATACTTATAAAAACGTCATAGATTGCAATATTTTGTTATTAACACACGAGGGAACTATGCCTCTCTAAGTAACTAAGCTGCAGTAGCTGCCCATGGGTAGAGGATGTCCTATTCCCTGCGGGAAGCACATGGAACTACATATCAATACGAATATTTCGTTTACACTGATCTTATCCGCGAAATGATCTCCCATGTATATTCTATAAGATGGTTACTTAGTAGAGATTAAATATTATACCGAACTCTATAAGACGGTGGCTGAGTAGAAACTAAATATTATACCGAACTCCATAACATACTAACGCTTTGCGATGCTGCCACTCTTTTACTTAATAGTCGCGGGGGCTGCACCGCTACCCGCGAGTTCTGCATCTCAAAGTATGACAGACAGCTATGGTGAGAAATTAGAGGCCATTCGCTGTCATAAATTGCTATTGTATTGGTCTTTATATATGATTTTTGCGTTTTATATGGAAACAAAAGTAGTAAATAAAATATTTAATCAATCAAAGTATGTACCGTTTCTATCTATGTAATTTTGTTATTCCATAGGTAGTTCATTGATTCCTTTGCTCAAGAAAGTGTGGGAGCGAGAATCAATGCAATCTTTGCAGGTGGTTTGAACTGCCTAATTTGAATTGAATTGTATTTCTTGCAGAGTTATCCAAATTCGGGTTAAAGTGGTAATCTGTTCGAGCAAGGTCCTGGGAGTATGGAGGGTGTCGGAGACTTCCGGTTGTTACAGTTTGCAATTGTTGACAAAACACATCAGCCGTCATTTTCTGGCCAGATCTTAGAAAACTGTAGTGGATGACACCAGCACTTATCCACCAAATACTCACCAGTACCTTTTTCTGAGTCAGCTTCCGAGGATTTGGTCGGTTCTCCAGGTTTCAACCATTGTGATGAGCATTCCTAATTATCGAATAGGATCCAATATTCTGTAACGAACGACCAGTAACGATTCGATTTAAAATCCCCCCAATAATGTGCCGGTTGAGTAATGTAACGCAGCACTCGATGCGTGTTTGTTGGTGTGCTTTACTCAACACACGCGGTACGGATTTTACAAGCCTATTCACTTTTCCGATTTGTTTCAATCGAATCAAAACTGTTTTATCACTCACACCGAAGCCTACCAATAACTCTGGTATCGTTTGCGATGGACCCTGGTCACTTAATTCTTCGTTATGCACTTGGATCTCCGGCCGTCCATGAGGCTTGTTCTGTGTATCAAAATTTCCAAAACCAAAACATTGAAACCAAAAACGTATCGTGTTTTCTTTTGCAGTAGCTGCTCCATACAGATCATTAATCTTTCAAGCTGTTTCTGTAGCGCAGGTGCCACGGTGGAACTCGGATTTGTAAATAACACGATATATTAAGAGTCCCATATTGTGAACAGACAGATGTCAAAGAAAACTCAAATGACGCGAAAACAAATGAATAACTAAATTCTAAATAGAAATAGATTAGTTTAAATTTGAAATCAATTCAAATTTGGAATTCCTAACCAAACGTCAGATATTTAAGACCAGTGGCCAGATCGACAAAATGCCAATTTCATATGTAAGGACCTAATTTAATCGGAAATTCACTATTTTGTTTTGTACCCTAATTTAATCGGAAATTCACTATTTTGGTGTTAAATTGTGTGACCGTGTTTTGTTTTGCTAAATAAAACTTTATTATTATTATTTACTGTAGTGAAAATTGGCTACGCCTTTGAAATATTCGAAATGAAATTTTGAAATGTTCCACCGTAAAGTATCACTTTCAAATACAGCCGGACGACGACACAAACTGTTCATACTGCAATACAAGTGTTTCTCATGGAGCTAAGACCACTTCATTTAAAGGCTATACAACCTCAAATATGTGATCACATCTAAAGTGCTATCACGTAAGTAAGTTGTATTGGTACCTATTGGTGTCGGTATCGCCGATACTTTACTATGACAATCGGTCGCGGTATGGTATCGGCAATAACAAGTATCGTTACATCCCTACTTTTAACACAAGTATAATTAACTAAGCTGAAGGTAAACGGGTTCTATATTCCTAAAAAAGATACCTACAAATGAACAATGGCACCAGTCTCTCATGATTCGTCGATCTCCGCCTTCCTCTTAAGAAAATAACTCAAAGCCATTGAAATAACGGACTGATTGAAAATGCATTTAAAACGTGCTTGGTCAACTGGAGAATCTATTTATTGATTCGAAGGCAATTTGAATCTATGACTTGAAGGTAGAAAATGACCAATAGAAAAGGTTAAAGATGCAGTTCCCTGCAAATTTTATGCAATATTGCCGTTTTATAACCGATAGACCAGTTTCCAATGCATCGGTGACTGTAAGATAACCGGTGTGGGAGGATATTTGAATATTTAGTTTCTTTGATAACTTCTTCTATGCCTTTTTTATCTTAACTCAATATTTTTTTACCGTAATAAGCAAAGATATTGGACAATATAAACATGCGAAGGTCGGGGTGGTCCGGAGGTTTAGGAACTCGCTTCTTAAGTACTAGATTGCGGGCTCGAGACCCCGTGTACGAAAGTTACTTTTTCAATCTCATATGTACTTTCTTAATACATCTAGGATACCACTGACTTTAACGGAAAAGAAAAAATCAACTTGGATCTATACCAAACCATACCATAATCAGCCCATTACTGTCCCACTGCTGGGCACAGGCCTTTTCTCACGATGGAAAAGGTTGGGCCTTAGTCCACTACGTTGGCCTAGTGTGGATTGGTGGACTATACATACCATATAGAACATTTTGGATCCCCCTCAGGTGTGCAGGTTTCCACTCGATATTTTATTTCACCTTTCTAAAATTCTGATCAGTACATGAATCCGATATATAAGAGGTGCGGGCTGTTCGTTCCTTCTCTATTCGAGAAGATGCCTTTGCCTTGTAAGGGCAGTTATAGGCTGATGTGCCGTTTCACTGTTTTCAAGTTTCCCCAAGGCATGAACGTACCCGATCTTTTGATAAGCTTGAATTTGGGTACGCAGTGTCACCACTCACATATAGCTCGCTGCAAGCTACCTTGCAGTGTGTAGGCTTCTTAATTGGTCTTTAGCTGGTTTAATCTAATCACTCTCTAGGATAGCGTTTGCCCCATGATGAGATAGCGACTGCCTAGAGAATTATTATTATCATGCAAAGATTGCCGGAAGTCCAGTACTTTTATGTGCCAAAATGTGTAATTTAAACAAACTAGCACATTCTTGTCTTTTTTATTTTTTTATAAAAACGTTGCCCCACACGAGGATTTCTCCCATGTTGTGGGTGCATTTACAGACATGAATTCCACATACAATACACTCAGACCCGGAACAACTACCTGCAGATCATACAAATATTTGTTCCGTGCGGGAATCGAACCCACGACCCGGAGCGCAGCAGCCGACTGTATCAGCTACTGCTAGTGGAGTGGCTGATACATGACGGCACGGTTAGTACCGTGCCGTCAAATCATGCCTTACTTTGTAGTTTCCAGTAAATTTTGCGTACTTTTGAAGTCAGTAAATTTTTTCAAAAAAGTATTGTATGTTCGTATTATTTGTTTACTAGCATAGATATACTTGACATAGCAGAACACTGAAATTAAAGAGGAGGAGAAATAAGTAGAGATAAGAAATTCGTAGATATACCAATTTGACACTGCTTGGGTATGACTTTAATCTTTCTAGTCATTACATTATCGCGGTTCATGGCTTGGGGCAATACACATGATAATGGTAACGTATGGAGTCTCAGCGTATAGTGCAAGTCTCAGATCCTGAATTTCCCCATTCTACTTATCCCTACTGGTCTATCTCTCCTGGCAGGGATTGAGTTTTTCTGTTTTGAAAATATAAATGGGCATGGCAATTCCGTGTGGTATTCGAAAGAATATAGCACCCCTCCATCTCCTCCCGTGGATGTTGTAAAAGACGAATAAGGGACTAAACCAGATGGATAGGCAGCAGTGTCTCTTCTGCGGAATAGTGGCCACACTGCGATTACCAACCCGCCTGCCAAGTGTGGTGAGTATTGGGTATCCCCTTGCAACAAGAAATTTTAAAAAAAATGTGGAATGTGGTATTCAAGGGTTTACCTCTACAAAACCCTTCGGGGATACAGGAGTGCTGAGGAGCTATTATAAACCCATGAAAACTTTCCGCGTCAAGAACATGCCTACAGAAATTGGTATTAAAATCTACCTCTAATATTCTTGATTTTTTGGATAACTTGAACTGTTTTGTTTTTGTACATTTTTGCGTACTCCTGATGAGATGCCAAGACCCTTTTTTTATTTCAAATTGCTTGTCTACCGAATGGGAGATGAATTGAATGAAAAGATAATGCAGACGTACTTATAACATCACTCAATATCTTACGGTTTCAAGCCTTATGTGTTATATTTATTTACTAAACTGACCTGAATTTCAACATGTTTACAAAGGTCCAGAACTGTCTATCTGTATTTGTCTGTCTGACACCTTGGCCGTCGAATACAGTAATGTTTTTCTACCGAATCCCAAACATGACAACTCAGTGTAGATAGAGCCTCCCAAATACTAAGCTAAATAAATAAACCCAAATCTTTTCAGCGATTTCTTAAGTGACAAGAGAAAATAAATAAATTCTCTTATAACAAGGGCTAGAATTTGCTTTCTTGTCTACTAGTACGAGTGCGTAATGGACAATAAAACGTTTTTGTTTTTAGCAATTTTAGAAAGGTATCTAGTAAATACAGGGTGTCCTACGCACGTACGCCCTTCACGAAGTATCCCTTTATGGTATTTAAACATGTGGTGGTAGGTCTTTTATTACTAGAGGCCGGCTAGGTAGGTAAGACCATTTTTTTATTGGCATGTCGGTAACATCCTACTGCCAGATTTTCGTCGCTAAGCAGCAGTGTTTAAACTTTAGACATTGCTGTGTTCCGGTTAAAAGGGCACTGTAGTAATAGCTAGTAAGCTAGTAAAATTAATTGGCATAACATACTAATTCACTTAATGTTTCGCGGTGCGGTGCCACGCAGGACTAGTCCGGGTAGTATGACTATTGTTCTTGTTTTTTTTTATTTTTTTTTATCTTTGCCTCACACTAGTATTTCTCCTGTGTCGTGGGTGCGTTTACAGACATGAAATCCACATACAATACACCCAGACCCGGAATAATTACCTGCAGATCATACAAATATTTGTTCCGTGCGGGAATCGAACCCACGACCCGGAGCGCAGCAGCCGACTGTATCAGCCACTGCACCAACCGTGCCGTCAATGCTTACCACCAGGTGAATGTCATGCACGTCTCGTCAGTATATTGCACAAAGAAGAAATATGACAAGTAAATTAAAAAAAATAACTCGTGAATCGTTCTTAGCCTAACACAATTTTAATTCAATGAAAATTATCTGAACCAAATGCCACATTTCCTGACCTATTTACGAACCAGTTTTAATGGGAACAGTAATCGACAACGATTGCATTGGAAAATTTAACCGTCTATATTAACGTCGGTTCTCGATATAGATTACCGTAATAAAAGCTTTAAAATTGCATTTTCTCGATGATATACAACATTTCTTAGCGCAATGTGGTAACAATTCTTCAGTGTACCGACAAAGGGCAAAGAAAATGGAACGCTTATTTTACGTCGTTCGCCGCCCAGTACTGGTCAGATTCAGTTTAGTTTTAAATGACTTTTAGAAGAATGTAGTTGGGTTTCCTTGCTTTATTTGTAGTTTACTATTGCCATTTGTAAATTTCTTTTGAATCTTCATAACGCTGTTACCGGTAAAGTTTGTTCTGCGTTAACGTTTTATATTCGGTGTGTGAATGCTCACGAAATGTGTGAAGTCACGTTCGTAAACCGAATGAAGTATGAAGGAAATCTCATGTTTAGGCTAGCTTTGAGAGAGGAGGGTGCTGTTAAAGTGAAAAAGAGCATAATCCGATGATCCGTAATACTTACATGCAAATAAATGGACACAACTGGTTGTGTCCATTTATTTTAATTCAACTGTCTTAATATTTTTTTGACTCAACTGTCTGAACTGTCACAATGTTTTTCTTGACTGCAAAAAAATGCGGTGTTACATAGGTAATTGTCAACACACGAATACCTGCTCTTATTACAAAGTATGTTGACCATATCAGAGTCTGGGATTTACAAAATACCAAACGTAAGAATCGATCAGGGGATACCCAAAGATACTCATAATTTTCAGCCAAACTAAGTCAACAGCTAGACACATTATTCCCGCAAAAATCGCCATAACGACCGATCGGTGTATCATATGCTTATATAAAGATAAAGAAAAAAAAAAAATTCATTCAAACCATGTACAGGCACTTATGAATCGTCGAGACTTTAATTGCCGCGTTCCAAGATATGGATTTCCTATAGGGAAGAACGGGCAAGAAACTCCATAGAACGGACAAGAAACTCCATAAAACTTCCATTGGGGGGTTTTGCCATAATCGCCAGGCATTGGCAGGCGAGTTAGCGTACGCAGTTAAGTTTTTAATGTATTCGAAATACGCTGCTGCCCATCCTCCGGCTAATACTATAGTCGCCCTTTACCCATAGGATGAGATGGTTTGATATTATTCGTAACCAGCATTACACTGCCTAAAGGATACTTGATAGATATGTTGCACTTACAAACATATATATAATAATTTAACGTACCGTAAAATACACCATTTATTTTAGAAGTTAGTTATACACTAATGAAATAATGGATGACTTTACCTTTTTATTACGTAATGTGCTCAAAGACTCGTAGTTACATAAACTATATACTTCGGTATCGTGAATATAATTCATTCTGTCTGACTGAAAGTGGCTTTTTTCTCAATATCGTCACCCGGTACCCGAAATTAAATTCCTATTTTCCTTTTTTGTAATTAGTCTTTGTCAGTCAGAGCCCAAGGGAGCGCTTAGATTGTTTCTGCCATGTATCTAGCATGTATCTGTATATGTAATGTGTGCCTACGTCTGGATGTTCACATTCTGGGTCAATATTTGGTGAGACGGTGTGTATATTCATGTCGTGATTCTGTGAAAGGCTAGGAGTAGTAAATATTGTGCCAGATCTCGTACCTAGAATATGTACAAATACGGTACATATTGATTTTAATACAACTAATTTTATTAACTCAACTGTCTTAACTGTCACGATGCCAGATATAATTAAGAATCTATTGTGTCGCGGGCTGCGGTTATTAACATTTGAGAGGAACATTTTCTTACTTATCACTTGAAGCTTTTCAGTTACAATGCTTTAAGTAACATCCACTGTCGGAGATAATTTACTTAACAGTTTAAGAAATAATAGGTTGTTACGTGAATGTGGCTAATGAGCTTTGTTTACAATATTAATTAAAACATATTTGGTAGCGTTAGTTCCGCAATAATTGCATTTTTTATAAAATAACTCTCGTGGGTTAAATAGAGCTTTACATGCTTATGTTATGTATATGGCTAGACTCTATCAATGCAATACTCTTGAAATCACAGAAAACGGGTTTTCTGAAAGTAAGAAAATATTTTTATGTCTGTCCACAAATAAATTTTAATTTAAATAAAGGAAGGAACATCGTGGGGTTTTAGCCGGTAAGAGGCCGGCATGTCCCTCCACCCCGCCCAAGGCGTAGGAAGTCCATGAGAGTGTCTCTACAACAAAAAATATTTATCTATACACGTGCCGACTCGATATGTGCAGCATAAGTGTATTGTATAATTAATTTTAACTTTAGCACCTTTAAAACCGAGGTTCACCCTTCGGATTCGTACAAAGTTTGTAATTACATCTTTTCCATTAGCAGGCTGTGTTGGAGGGAGATCCCAAGATATATTGCTGTAACTTGTTTAGAACGTACTGTGGTTTGTCTGATAATTGTGTGTTTTGAATTAGCATGTTTTATTGTGAATTATAGGGTAACTGAAGTGGCAATGGACGAAGCATATTGCTGACAGAACTGATGACCGTTGGAGTAAAAATGTTCTGGAGTGGAGACCGCGCACCGGAACAGGCAGCATGGGACGACGTCCAACGAAGTGGACAGACGACCTGGTGAAGGTCACTGGGAGTCGTTGGATGAGGGCGGCATATAACCGCTTGTTGTGGGAGATGGGGAAGGCCTTTGTTAAGCAGTGGATGATCTTTGGCTAATATGAGAGATAGGGTATTAAATTTATATTGATTATTAGAAAATATCGTGTTGCTTCGGAAAATTACGGACTCGACTCTTAAACACTAGCAGTATTATGTGGGATGTTAATTTAAAACCTGGCATATTCTAGTGTGACATTTTCAGATCTTCTACTGACTTGAGGCAAAGGAAAACATTGCAGTGAAAAGGCAATGGAAAGTCTATTGCTGGACACAAGCCTCCCCCAAGGTCGCCACAATGACCGATCTATGTGTGTGTGCACATCGGCTGGATTTTCCATAATCGCCACGCTTGGCAGGCGGGTTGGCTATTGCAGTTTTGTTATTTATTCAAAGGATGTCGCTGTTTATCCTCCAGGTAGTCCCATAGTCACCTTTTACGACACCTAAGGGATGAAATGGGATGGTGCTAGTCCTATGATCAGTCCTCTATAACAGTAACAACTCCATATTTTGTTCTTCAAAGTCCACAATACTATGTAGCCTTACGTTACTGATTATAATATACTCTTACATCCAATACATCCCCTTTTACCTATAAGTCTCTACACCTCGGAACGAAGTGAGCCACTTAGGCATGAAAAGCCTGATGTTGGTCAGCGATAGTTTGAGTTGTTCGTAGTAGCTGAACAACTTCCTGAATTATAGAGTGATTAAGCTCTTGCTAAGGCGTTGGACTTACGAGTATTTGTCGCGGAGTACCAACGTAACGATGTTTAAAATACATCCATACAAATAAGATTATTATGAACACTGGTTAAATTTCTAATCTCAGTGTATAAGCAGGTTAATGAATTAATGTGTAATTCTGAATCTAATTAATTTCAAATAACTTCGGAACAAAATCCCAACTTTTGCGATAACATTAAAGTTTCAACCATTAACTGAGTTGTAATTAATGATTAGCATAATCATGATACCTGTCTAATAGAAACAAAATTACTTTTATGTATTGTTTCGTGGGTTGTCTTTCCATTAGCATTTGATCGGGCTGATCGGGCTAGAAACATTCCTTTTCGAATACACCAAAAAAAGTGCCATTCCGTAAATATGGTTGGTTTCTACACTATGAAATTTAATCTAAAGGCCAATTCTCGTAAGTGATTAACACAGTCGGCTGCTGCACTCTGGGCCGCGGGTTCGATGCCCGGACGGAATATATATTTGTATGATCTGCAGATAGTTGTTCGGGGTTGTATTATATGTGAAATTCGTATCTGTAAACGCACCCACGACACAGAAAAAATCCTAGGCAGGGGCAATGTTTAAAAAAAATATTATAATCAAATCAACTATGACTGAAATTTGACCGAACTGAGATTTAATTTCGAATTGACAAAAAATAAGTATTGTGCTCCTCTTAAAGGTCAGTCGGTTTTAGTATTATCTCACTCTAGTCTCAATTCAATCTCAATTTTGAGGTTAATTTAAGGACAATTTTATTACCAGTGTCAGTTCAGAAATTTAGCAGAATACCGTTTTGGCTTCGGTTATCTTTCAATCCACTGTCGATCTCATCACAATATAAGTCCACGTTTGATGTTATTTGTTAGTTAAGTAGAACCATGTGTGACATTTACGACATTAGATTGGAACTATATTTTGAACTATATTCTGATGCATGCGTCATGCTCGTGAACGAGTGCCGTCTGTTGGGATTGGTCATCTTAATGCTGTCATGTCAATTGAATCAAAAACTTTGGTAAATATTAAAATCAGGCTTGTTTAGTGTAGACTTTTAAGAAGTTTAGACTCTATTCTCCTGCATTGTCCTCACATTACCATCATTTTGAGAACATTGTAGCTAAAAAAAAACATTGTACCAATATGATTTAAAAAGAGTAACCATGGAGTTTCTTGGCCGTTCTTCTCCATAAGAAATCTACACCTTGGAACGCGGCAACTAAAGTCTTGACTACTTATAAGTGCCTATAAATGGTTTTACATTAATAAAAATATTATTATCTTTATGTTTAAAAATCATTTTTAATTACGAGAATAATTGGCCCTCAGAAGACGGTAAAATATTTAAAATCACCAATGTATTACTGTGCAGTCTTTAATAGGCACACTTTTCTATGTCTCAGACGCCAACTTAAGGAAATTATCTCAAGACGATGGTCAGTTACAGCCTCCTCGTGCTTTAATAACCTTACTGCCATACTGAAGCCGATTGCGAAGCGTAGTTATGGCAATATTCCCTGTAGAAATTTTCATTACTACGATATATGCCGATACTAGTTTATATAGATATGGTGATTATGATGAGATGTATGCGTAACAATATTAAGATAGAGCAAACAGTGATACAAAAGATAAAAATAAAACATTCCATTATTCCTTTTTCCCCGACAAGATAAACCGGATAAAGATATACGCACATAATGTAGGTACCTATATATGTTACACACAATAAAAATAACTGACTTTTCCAAGATTACTTTCTATAAGTAAGTACCTTTCTACATAAAATACATGTGAGTATTGTTGGGAACAAACAGAGGAACTTTTCCTCCTTCTTATATTAGCAGATAAAAGATCGAACAAATTAATTAATCTTGCGCTATGTTAAAAACATAATCGTTTATTGTATTGCTTAGAAAATATAAAAAATCTATAATCTAAGAATAATTTGAAATAGCAATACTTTGACTCGTTAAGTAACAAAATGAAGCATTTCATCATATCAGTCAAAAATCTTCCACTGCTAAATGACCATAGACAACCGGTTGTGATATCATTTTTTTTGGTAGTTACCAGTACTCACCACGCTTGGCAGGGTGTGATCTCACGAGGTCCATGAGCCGCCCTTCAATGCCGAAGATGATCAATCCAGTGGTTTTAGCCGGTAGGAGCTCGGCATACCCCTTCGCCCTTCCCCGGAGTGAAGGAAGTTCATGTAGAATACCAATACAAAAAAGGCGGGTTGGCGAGCGCTGTATGGATACTGAACCACATAAGGTGCGCTGCTACCCATCCCTCTAGTTTAGTCCCTTACAGCTGAAATTAATAATCGATCTAATCCTAAATCCTTGGATTTCAGATTACGCATATGTCTGTTCACAACAACAGATGATTTTCATAATCTTAATCTAAACATTTTGGATGAGATTGGTTATTAATTTCGGCCATTAGTCACCTTTTGCGACATCCACGGGAGGAGATGGAGTGGTGCTATATTCTTAATCCGAGCACCATACAGAATATTTACACAAAGTATTTACACATGGTATATAAAGTATTTCCACTAAGTTTAGAAATGAAAAATCAATCAATCAGTTATATCTCTTACGTATCAGATGTTATTGAAATGGAAAAAAATATGTATGTATAATGTTACTTTTTAATGTATATACCTACTGTTTCTAGATGTACTCGAAGGATTTGCCGTCGACTAAGTTCAATTTACTTTTAACCTTTACTTACGTTGACGTAACCGTAAATAGATGAGTCCGTTTGGTGTCCAGATAAAAAACATAGCACCACTCCCGGCATCTCCCGTGGATATCGGATAAGGCAACTAAGGGACTCTGAACCAAAGATATGGTAAGCAGCGTCTCTTTTGTGGAACAACAGCTATTCTGTGCTCACCAACTCACCTGCTACGCGTGGTGAGTACTGGCAAAGTCCCCACAAAATGACACACACGGCATGTAACCGGTCGTTTATGGGGGAGGCCTTTATTAAGCAGTGGACGTATTTTGACTGATATGGTGAGCTGACGTAATACACGCCACGAGAAAAGAAAGCTCTAAGGATTACCGAAGACAATATCACTGAGCCTGGCTAGATATACTACGCCTGGATTAATACCTTTTAAAAAAAAAGAGTTCACGCCTGTTTCATGTTTTAATACAAAATAAATTCAACAAAAAAGCAAAAAATGTTGCGTCTTTCTTAACAAAAAATATTTTGTTTAATTACGTTGCTCTAAATGTAATCTTATCCCCTTCCTAAGTGAAGTATATTTACCACAAGGCTAGCTCTATGCAAACGGCTGTAATAATTCACATTACTCAGATTAATTCACCGAATCCATCAAGTGATTGATTCGCTAAGAACGTTAATGGAGTAGAAAGATTTGGGTAAATTAGTGAAGAGTCCCTGAATCATCAAAACAATCCATCAAAATATGTTTGAACCTTTGAAATGGTTGGTTCCTTTCAATACGAAAATAAATATATTTCCTATTTAATACAGCCGAGTTTCTTGTAAGCAATAAATGGTAGTCTACATGTGAGTACTTTAAAGATGATAAATCATAGGTGATCTTTAGTTAGCAAGTAGGTTCAAAGAACTTTCACTCATCAATCAATCTAGATGAAGCCCGATTGTCCGACTAACTGCTCTTTGAGAAGAAATGCAGAATAAATTCTAAGGTTTCTGTTTAAAAATTCCACTCATATTTTATAGTACAATATTATTTGAGAAAAATGTAGGGCAGCGCCTGGAACGGTCTTTTGAAGAAAGTTCTCAATTTTGAGTTGACCCGTCCTGATAGCCAGCAAGTATAAATCTCCATCGTAAAGCTCAAACCTGTTTAAAGGAGTTAAATAATCCGACACATAAGAATACTAAGTTAGCGTCAATGTTTGGGCTTTATTTTAGGCAATACAAATACAGTGACCTATCAAGCACAGTGATATTTTTAGAAATGAGGAGACACGTAGAAAAACTAAAGTTGCCGACATAGCTGAAAGAATTAGTAAACTAAAGTGGCAATGGGCGGAGCACATTGCTCGTAGAACTTATGTTCGTTGGGGCAAAAAGGTTCTCGAATGGAAATCGCGCATCGGAAAACGCAGCGTGGGACGGCCTCTAACGAGGTGGACAGATGACCTGGTGAAAGTCACTGGTTGTTTGATAAGGGTGGCATGTAACCGCTCGTTGTGCAAATCTAAGGGCTGCCATGAATACAGATACTACCTTGCAAATAGCTCAACATTATCAGTCCACTTAATATCGTCTATAGACAAACACAAGGGAATATTGACCAATACAATTATCTTCACCGAGTAATGAAAAAGAACACTTAGTGATTATGTCAAGAGGAAGAGCTTCGTCCTGAGGACTTAAAACATAATTGCAATTATTAATCCTCCTGTCATGTGTTTATTGTGGCACTCATTGAAAAGCCCTTGCGCACCACCAGACGTTTACATGCTAACATAATGGAGGTAATGTTATCATAATCCTACATTACATTATATAATCAGCCCATTACTGTTCCACTGCTGGGCACGGGCCTTTTCTAACCATGAGAAAGCTTAGGCCTGAGTCTACCACGCTAACCTAGTGCGGGTTGGCGGACTATACACACATTGAGAATATATTGGAGTGCAATGTGCAGGTTTTCTCACGATGATTTCCTTCACTGGAATGCAAGTAATAATCAAGTTGTTGTTTCGCACATAAAACCGAAAATTAAGAGGCCAGAATCTAACTCAGACCCTTGTGTATGGAAGGCAAGCGTTCAACCACTAGACTAACACTGCTATTACATAATCATACAGGTACCTGTCAATTCCTAAATCATACAATTTTTTTTTTATCTTTTATACCAGACAAGTCCATATGTGTCATTTTAATTCTAACTTACGTTAGTAAACTACACTACCTACTACAACAACTGACACAGGTCTCCAGCCGCAGCCGCATGGTTCTCTTGTTCTGACACTGGGTTGACCCATATTATCATGACATGCACGTTTTGAGATGTAAATGTTTAAACTTTAGACATTACTGTGTTGCAGTTAAAAGCTATTGCAATTACTGGGTATAAGAGAGTAAATAAGTTGTCTTGAGGTGACAAGCAAAGTGTAGTGTTACACAAGACTAGTCCTCGGTAGCATTACAATTGTTATAGGCAGTCTTAACGCTTACCACCAGCCGAATGACCTTTTTTTTTTTTTTTATTGATGTCCAGTGGAAATTCTACATGGAACTTCCTTCACCCCGGGGAAGGGCGAAGGGGTATGCCGGACTCCTACTGGCTAAAACCACTGGAGCGGTCATCTTCGGCACCGAAGGGAGGCTCCAGGTCCTCGTAAGATCACACTAGAGCCGCCCATTGGTGCCACGCCTTTAGGCACATCACGGAAGGGATGACTGTAAAGCGGTCACCCCCTCTAGCGGAGGGAAGGCGACTGTAAAAAGGTCGCCCCCCCAGGCACTTCTCGGGGAGGATTGTAAAGGATCCCCCCAAGCCTCGCTTTGCGCTGTGCTGCGCACACGGCGGCACGTGACCACGTGCGCGCCACCGTCTTCCCGGGGGTCCCAGCCGAATGACCTGCTCGACTCGTCAGAATGCTGTAATAAAAAAAAAGTAAGCCAATCCAATTCTTCATCAACAGCTCATAGGCCTCTCCATAGTCACGCCACTGAGCACGATCCACAGCTTTTCTCATCCAGTTTTTGCCAGCTACCTGGCGATGATGGTCACTCCCCGAGCCTGAAGGTGCCCTACACACCCCAAAACACGTTTGCCCCAACGGCCATCAGTTCTCCGGCTAATATAGCCAGCTCATTGCCACTTCAGCGTGCTAATCCGATGGGCTATGTTTGTGACTGGTTCTCTGTCGGATTACCTCATTTCGGATTCGATCCTTCAGAGAAACTACATGCATAGCCCTCTCCATAGCTTGCTGAGCAACCTTAAATTTGTGGACTAGCCGAATCTTTAGTGCTCACAATTTTTCACAATTGGACAATTCATCCTGCTCGCCACAGTCCTCAGACCTACCATTGTTACCCCGCAGCCGGCACATGAATCATCAAGAATTAGGCTCTGTTTCTCAATGTAACTTGAAACGCATCAGTATGAGCCAACATTCCCGAACCACTACGGTAGCAAGGCATCTCCAAGCATGCAGCACAAGTATGGAGACAAAAAGTATATAATTGGCCGTTGTACTATTTGGATTGTTATTTTATTTAGTTTTATTAGGTTTATTTATATTTTTTGTTTGTTTTTTTTTTTTTTTTTTTTTGTTTTTTTTAAAACGTTGCCCCACACTAGGTTTTCCCCTGTGTCGTGGGTGCGTTTACAGACATGAATTCCACATACAATACACCCAGACCCGGAACAACTACCTGCAGATCATACAAATATTTGTTCCGTGCGGGAATCGAACCCACGACCCGAAGCGCAGCAGCCGACTGTATCAATCACTGCACCAACCGTGCCGTCAATTAATATTAAAATATTGCCTCACATTTTCCTCTTAAAGGGTAAAACAACGCATCCGCTTAAAAATAATGTTCGGTGCTTAAATCTTTTCTTTTTCCTTATAGAGCTCTTTTAAGGTGCCACGGCCGGCGCAATATTTTTGTAGGTAGGTACTGGAACAATTTGTAGTAAAGCATTGCGATAACGTACCTACTGAGTTAGGAGGTTAAGTAAAGTGCTAAGTTTTTTTCAGTCTGCAGCATAAATATGTGACTGTTCTACATACTGAAATCATGATATCATACTTACAAATATTATTTTGTTTTAAGCAACTATTCTATTGCATTTCAGAAACAGAAACATAATTCAGGTAACTGGCCTTCGACCTCAACCGAAATTTGACATATGAAATGAACCTTTTTTAATTACCTCTGAACTGTCATCTGACCTCTACAACCCGTAAATATGCTTGGTTTCCGTATGTTTTATCATTTTAGACGTATGATGATTTATTTCAATTTTCTTTCCACGTGTTTAATTATTCTCTCACATTATCCCAGATTTCCCCTTCCTCAGCTAGCTAGCTACTGCGTGAATATTATGTGTGATAAAATCACTCGTTTTGACTTAAACAAACTTTACATCAAACACAGCGTTTGCTGTCATATTTCTATCCCTGGAGTATATTATCATATTTTTCTTATTAAGTTACGTACATTATAATAAATAAATGGAAACTTATACCATTTGTGAAAATATATTGCAAATGGAATGGAATATTTCGCTAACAGAAGTTGCTTTGTTTTGTTGTAAATAATAAGACTGTGCGTATAAGTATACGAGTAATACATATGAAATATTTTCTAACGATTGATGCAAATTGTTTCAATACGTAGGTATTTATGGCTGTATTTTCTTCTTTCTGTTCTGGTCCCAAGTTACTCGGGGTCGGTGCAATATGAAATACTGCATAGGTTTTGGCAAAGGTTTTTACAGTCGGCCACCTGCTTGACACCAACCCTCCTTGGGTATGCTAGTTTGGTGGTTTACCCGCCACCTGCGGGTATCCCAAGTGCTTAATGGTACGCACAGGGTTACAAACTCCCTTAGTCACCTTCTAAGACACCCACGAGATGATATAGGGTAGCCCTGTTTGTGACTGGAGCTCACGGTGGCTATATGGTGGCACGGTTGGTGCAGTGGCTGATACAGTCAGCTGCTGCGCTCCGGGTCATGGGTTCGATTCCTGCACGGAACAAATATTTTGTATGATCTGCAGGTAGTTGTTCCGGGTCTGGGTGTATTGTGTGTGGAATGTATGTCTGTAAACGCACACACGACATAGGAGAAATCCTAGAGTGGGGCAGTTTAAAAAAAAGGACAGCTATGTATTTGACTTAAAAGGAAACGAAGAGAAAATAGTGACTATTATGCGCAGTTTTTCGCTCGATAGAGCAAAGTTGTGTGAAAATGAGAGTATTATCACATTATATCGAGCCAAGGGTGGTAGTTATGGCAACATCGATCGGAATTATGGGTATTCGCTGGGTCAGTGTTCAATCGTGGACATTACGTACTATCATTTTGTTTTTTTCAACTAAAGCTTCCGTGGTTCGCTGCTCGAGATAAAAAAATAAAATTAAAATATATATATTAATATTAACAACTCTCTTTTTGTTTTATATATAATAAGATTGATGACAGCAAAAAGTCGTGGTAACTTGATAGTTTACGAACTAGCTATAGCTAGAAGCACTAGGATTTGGCTTTAAAACTGGTATGCCTTAAAGTGACTTTTTCAATGTCATATGTACTTTTTCAGGTAATCTAAGACACCACTGACTTCAGGTGATAAATGCATCATCATTATCACCACTTTAGCTGAAAAGTATGTTCATTGCTGGCCATAGGCCTCTCCCAAAAAATGGCCATGACCACCGGTTTGGGATTTTGTATGGGATTTTAGGATATGCACATTGGGCGGTTTTGCCATAATCGCCACGCTTGCCAGGCGGGTTGGCGATCGCAGTTAAGTTGTAAATGTACTTACTCTAAAGACGTTGCTGCCGATCCACCGACTAGAACTAATCTTAGTTGCCTTTTACGACACCCACAGGGTGAGATGAGCCTCTAATTTGACCTATTTGGCGGTGTTCTTAGCCGGCACTGCACAGAAAAAATACATCGTTAGGATACCTGGATTTCATAGTTTGAAATCACTACCATACATATTAAAGTCCAGATATTTCACTTCAAGCAAGAAATGTGGGACAAAAATCTAGGACCACTTTACCCAACCATTTAAGGAAAGCGTTATATCAGCAATGCGATTCACTAAAACACCCATACATCCTAAATCCAAAGATTTTGGATTAGATTAATTATTAATTTCGGCCTTTAGAGTACTGAGTCCTGTATCCCTGTGCGAACCGTATTGCTGTGCTGCAGACCGTGAAGTTTATTTCTGTAGCGCTGTATGCCTGACAGCCGGGATGACCATACAGGCGCCCCGTAGAGGGCCACGGACCGCACGACCTCCACAGGAGAAATCCTAGTGCGGCAACGTATATATATATATATATATATATATATTATCCATGACGTATGAGGTCGCTCGTTTTACACGAAAAGCAAGACCTACGCGAGTATTATATTTTGTGACGCTTACACAAGACTCTCTTTTTAAATATTCTTGTATAATTTTTTACTATTACTTAATATGTTAGACAGAAAATTCCGCAATGCAAAAAAAAACTGTATTACCATAACGTATTAGTGGGTCATCTTAAGGTAGTTGGGTATGACTGATGGGTCGAGCGGTTAAAAGAAGTCTGCTGGAAGTTACTGCTGTTAAAGCGAATATAGATAATCTTAATATAGATAAATTACATGTCAAGTTGTTTGTCCGCTCTGGACTCCCTTAACTACTGAACCGATTTTAATAAAATTTTGCACACATTTTATTACAGTTCACGGCTTACGCTGTATTTTATGAATAGAATAGGATATTCTTTATTGTATACCATTTTGAAAACAAGTACTAGGAAACATTCTATGAACAGTAATTGTACAACGGGCGGTCTTATCGCTATTAGCGATTTCTTACAGACAACCTTTGGATGGACAAGAAAAAGATGGAAAAAGACAAAGGGGACAAACTTTTTCTTTCCAGCGTCCATTAGATGCAGTTTACCACGACGACACGTATCAAAAAGTACTCACTCAAGATTTACTTTAGTTTCCAGATCGCATTAAAAATAAAGATGAAGAGAAAAATGATTTTTTATTAAATTAAACCAAATTTTAAAAAAAAATTGCCGCCTGTAAATGGTTTGTATTTATAAAACTCTTATGAATAATCAAGACTTTGGTTACCGCGTTCCAAGATATAGATCTCTATATGTATATCTCTATTACTCTTTTTAAATCGTAACATGTTTCAATATTCATGAGTATATTGTTTTCGAAATTAAGGTTATGTGAAGACAATGCACAATCAATAAAATTGTCCGTGTGGTGTCCGGATTAAGAATATAGCACCACTCCATCTCATCCCGTGGGTGTCGTAAAAGGTGATTAAGGGATTAGCCGGAGGATGGGTAGCAGCGTCCTTCGAATACATTTGCAGCTCAACTGCGATCGCCAACCCGCCTGCCAAGCGTGGCAATTATGGCAAAACCCCCCAAATGAGCACACAACATATCGATGTCGGTCGTTGTGGTGATCTTTGAGGGAGGCCTGTGTCCAGCAGTGGACTTGTTCGGCCGAAATGATGAATGCACAATAAAATAGTATTAACTTCGTAAGTCTAAACAAGCCTGGATATAATATTTATTAAACTTTATGATTAAATTGCCATAGTAGCATTTTAGGCTGACCAGTACCAACAGCACGCTTACAGGATGCTCAATCAGCATGATGCGTGCATTATCATCCCTTAGCTCAACCATATTATACGGAAACTCCGCGACTCAATACATGCCGCCACCATCAGCAGGATGCTCGAGTGAGCATCAGCAAAATCCAAAGTTCAAGTTTTTGCAGTTAAACATATTTCCCAAGGGAGTATTTAATTTGCGGTACTAATTTGGCGCAGTAGCACGTAACTGCGCTCTTTAAGAGGACGCCTGACACATTTATCTGGCAGTGCTATTTACCTAGCCGACCAAGTTTTTGTAACGGATTGGTTTAATTCAACATTCCACCGCTACGGTCTCTAGTTAAGGATGTCAAATACCGCATTTATAGTAACACAAACTAATGTGTGGGCTAATGTTCATAAATGCCACTGCTGGACATGGACCTTCTAATGATCGCTGCAATGAGTGGTCAAAAGGGGACATTGCCATTAGCACAGCGGATGATCCTGTGTTTTATAGCGATCGAAACAACAGTTTTTTTTGTTTTTTAGGTTATTTGTGTCAAACGTGAAAACATAACACTAATCATACACATAAGAATGATTTTAAATAATGAAAACCATGATTATAAAATAAAATAAATTTGAAAATAGAATTCATAGCCAAATAATTTTTATTTTATTTTAAAATGGCCAGTACCGCAGAACGGCAATTTCATAGGTAAAGACCTTTTTTTTTTATTGATGTCCAGTGGAAATTCTACATGGAACTTCCTTCACCCCGGAGAAGGGCGAAGGGGTATGCCGGACTCCTACCGGCTAAAACCACTGGAGCGGTCATAACACTATGTGTGTGAACACAACCACTTAATACTAGCACACATTTAACAAAAAATTACAGCGCGTGTAACTCAGTACATGTGACAGAAGTGAAACTATGTCATGGAAACAATTGCTTATGCCCGCGCATAACCGCGCGTTACACATAAAACGTTGCACTCAATTTTGACATCATAATTTTAATCTAAAGCACAGATGGCGCAGTGGCTAAGCAATTTCTGCGCTACGTGCCGCGGTTTCGATCTGCAGATAGTTGTTTCAGGTCTCGGTGTTTGTGCATGTGAAATTTATGTCTGTAAACTGTACCTACGACACAGAAAATATCCTACAGTGGGATATGGTTTAAAAATATGCTGCAAAGCATTCGAAACGTCAGGAAAAACAAAAATCTAAAATATACGCGATAGAATCCGTTTAAAAGTGTTTTATTATATCTCATCTCTCCAAAAAATTTACACGTAAAAAGAAACATCAGAATATGATGTCGTGTTTCAAGTGACAGCCCTACGCTGTAACTGGCTGCTGCCCCTCGCCTCGCTTCGTTAATTGTGTGGTGGCTCTCATTACATTAACACAACTATTGTCTTGATTATTCTTGTTGACGAGCTTCCTATATATACATCGGATACCGTGTACGTATGTAGGCATCATTTTATATTGTTTGACACCCTTTGCCACTCCCCGGGCCGGAGGAAGTTTACGATGAATATACACTGGGATCAATAAAAAGCCTAGTATTTACAAGATAAAGTTTAGTATGCAGAATCATTGCATCATAAAATCCTAATCGATTGGACCTTTATTTAATTTCATTTTAAAAATGAAATCTAAATATGTATGAAATGCAGGTACGATACAGCACACAAAATTTTATAAATCTTGCATCAGCAACTACACCAAACCAATCTACAACTAATCACCAAACAGCTACAATACAGATGAAACCACTCATGTTTTAGTTTTAATTAAACCTAGTTCGCTAATCCAATGGTAGATGGCAAAATCAACGAAGTTAATTTAAATGAAATATTTCAAGCTTCTTGATGATAGCTTTAGGAAATAAAGTTTAATTAGGATACAATTCGCTGAACGGTAACTTAGATTTTTCCCCGTTTTCCTTTTATTGGAAACACCGACAAATCCTTCATGAATATTTCTGTTTCCAGTTATTACCTATGCTTGTTTTCTATTTTTCGTATGCAGGTTCTGCCCTATAGTATTGTTTGGTAGTGACTATATAGACTAAGGCAAGCGGGTTGGTGAGCACAGTATGGTTATTGTTCCACAGAAGAGATGCTACTGCACATCCCTCAGATTTAAAGTCTCTAATCGCCATTTGCTACATCCACGGGAAGAGATGAAGCGCTGCTATATTCTTAATCTGGACACCACAAGGAAAGTGATTGATTTATTTCAAATAAAAAGTTTGACTGTTGACAATTAATGCAAAAATATACTCTTGTTCTCATAGATTATGGCTTCTGTATTTTCCACAATTTCGCCAATGTCAAGTATAAGGCAACGTCGTACGGTGTTTAGGTGAATAAATCTTTATGTATTCATTTAAAAAAAATACTCCTATGTAAGGTTTATTCTTCGATCCCTAACAAATCACAAATGCATTCTATATGGTAAGCCAACTGTCGTGCCGAAGTTTTTGACAGGTTAGCTTAGGACCGACGCTTGACATGATGGGGACAAAGGAATATTGATATAGAGAGAATAAATAATGAGGATAGTTCCCTGTTTGATATAATTCGTGGAAGGTCATTCAGATATTGGATATCATCACAGGAAATACGTTATAAAACAAATTTTATTCATGTTGAGTGAGATTGATATATCATTTTTAATACATTGAAGTAATAGCTTGTGTGCCGTGTGGTGCCAGCTCAGAATACCACCACCCCATCTCCTGCCGTGGGTGTCGTAAAAGCTGACTAAGGGATTAGCCGGAGGATGGGCAGCAGCGTCTTTCAAGTATATTAACAATTCAACTGCGATCGCCAACCCGTCTGCTAAGCGTGGCGATTATGGCAAAACCCCCCAATGAGCCCACAACACACCTATATCGGTCGTTGTGGTGATCTTTCGAGGAGGCCTGTGTCCAGCAGTGGACTTCAGTCGGCCGAAATGATGAATAACTTGTTAGATAGCACAGTAACTGGACTTCAATATTGGGTAATATTAAGGTCCAATTAAAGTTAAATTATCAAATGGTCAATGAATTCCAAGATAAGCAATCACCATTTGATAGATTGTTAAGAAGAATTCTTTGAAACTCAATTTTTGAAGGAATATAATAAAATTGAAGGACCTGGGCATGCCAAAGGAATATGCGGGCCAGATAGCCTTAGCTTAGCTGAACCGCAAACTATAGCATGGATATATATGTTCAAATAATACCGATGTAATTAAATTCCCTACAAAACTAAAATTGGTAATTACAAATTAACGACGTAAAATGCAATTCAAATTATTTATAGCCAGTTACAAAACCCGTTCTACCATTTTATTGGTTGGCACGAAATCTGAGGTCATTAATATTTGATTTTCAATTGTAGCTTTGTTTGCGTCGACTGCCATAACTGTGTCAATGATGTAAATGCTTTTCTGAACCGTTTTGGATCTACATAAACCGCATTAAAACGGCCGCAGGATCAATTGCCGTTTGAAATTTCATTGCTTAATGCAGGGAAAATTAATCGGCCGCTTTGAAAAACGCTATGGTCAGTTTAGGGTGAAACCAGTTATAATGTATTACACCAAATTTTGAAATAATAGTTTTTAGAAACAAATTATTTGATATCTGATGTAATATTTAATGCACAGTTTTTAGGGTTCCGAACATCCAAAGGACAAAACGGCGGCACTCTTATAGGATCACTCGTGTGTCTGTCTGTCCGTCTGTCACAGCCAATTTGCTCCGAATCTACAGGACCGAGAAAGTTGAAATTTGGTACACATATGGATTTCTGTGAACCAAACACGCACGTTTAACGTAAATTAATGAGTTTTGAACATGGGGGCCAATAGAAATTTTAAGAATGACGTTTTACAAACTGTACGATGTAACATATGAAATGAAAGGGTTTGTTGTGTGGGTCTCAAGTTTATTTATTTCATCATTTTCAAATATATAGTTTTAAAGCTATTTAAGAAAATATATAAAAATTGACCATTGCCCCACCTTACCTCCGAAACTACTAAGCCTAAAATTTAAAAAAAATATATATAGTAGCTCTTTTTACCCAGAGATTACAGGACACCTATAAGAAGTCTATGGTCTTAAAATAACATGGTAAATCTTTCAATATTGTGCGTACAAACTTACGTTTGTGGTTGGAATGTATCGGAAAACATGTTTTTCAACTACGATGTTAAGTTTGTTCTTGGGATGAGTTATTGGTACAAAACCGAATTCAACAATAGACAATATATTCAGCTATTCAGCGTGTGGTGCCGGCTCAGAATGCCACCACCCCATCTCCTCCTATGGGTGTCGTAAAAGTCGACTAAGGGATTCGCCGGAGGATGGGCAGCAGCGTTCTTCGAGTACATTAACAACTCAACTGCGATCGCCAACCCGCCTGCCAAGCGTGGCGATTATGGCAAAACCCCCCCAATGAGCCCACAATACATCCATATCGGTGGTTGTGGTGATCTTTGGGGGAGGCCTGTGTCCAGCAGTGGACTTCATTCGGCCGAAATGATGATGATGATGATGATTTCGGAACCCTCTTCACGTGAGTTTAACTCGCACTTGTCCGGTTTTTTACACGATCTTAGGGTGGTAAGTTGAATAAACATGGTAGGTGCACAAATAGTACTGTCAGCAGTAATAATTATAGGCAATACAGTTTTACGCATAACGTTTTAAATCGTTAACATAATATAAATATATACATATTATAAATACACGTACATATGTAATAATAAATAATATAACATAATAATAAATAAATACGGAATAATATGTTTTGTATTGTTATAATTAATTCTCTTAAAATTCTTCAAGATTAACTTCTACTTATTCGGTTTATCGTATACTCAAAGAAATGATTGTTTTTTTTAAAATATATTCTATAAATTTAATTAAAACTTTCACGTTGACTGTATAAAGATGTAAAAGAAAAATGGTTGGAAAAGTTGATATAAAATAAACAACTGGTGTAAAAGTTACCGTTAACAGTTAAAAACTTTGGCGTTATGTTCTCTTTTCCAAACACTGTATCTCTTCCTATTGATTCCGTAACCGAGCAGTGATTTTTCATCTATTTTACTGCCAGATACGTAAACATTGAGTTTTTGAACTTTGATTTTTCGGTATCATATCTAACGATCCATCGCGCTCGTTCAGGATCACAATGTTTTTTTCATAGACCGATCGATAGATATATTGCGGTCCTGATGTTTTATTCTTTAAATAAAACAAGGTTTATAATTTTGAATGCTACATAACTCTTTTATTAGCCCAGTAAAATGATGATTATTTTACAAACGTACAAAATCATATTATTATTATCTCTTATGTACCTGACCTCACACAATTCTAAACAAATTACAAAATACGCAAAGAAAACTTTTTCATAAATTACTTACATATTACAAAATATTTTTATACTAGGAAATTTTCATCTCAATCTGACTTTAGTTTTTATGTCGTCTTCCCAAATAACTTAATAAATGTTAATTAATTGTACATGACAATTTCATGGAAACGGTTATGCGATATTTATGCGAATAATTTGTGATGTATTATTAACATGTTAATTAGTAAACTATGTTTATACATCAGACAGAAACTACCACCCAAAATTAAATTAAATCTTTATTAATATTATATTCACTTTCGACCGTTCAACAAATAAAGTATGTTTTTTAAATATTACGGCAACAAAACCGTGCCTATTGACAAAATACCAAAAGACATCCACAACGTGCGAAACTGTATGTCACATTGCATGCCAATAAAAAAATTGGTGTAGCTGAAATTCCAAGGTGCATTAAATGCTAGATATACGTGGCTTTTTATCAACATTTATTGAGCCTTATCTTTACTATGAATGAAATCGCCCACGTTAAATGGTAGCCGAATTTCAAACCTCCAACGCGACAGCTTTATGTCTATTGTTGATTTCGGTCTTGTGCCAATAACTTATCCCAAAAACAAACTTAACATCGTAGTTGAAAAACAATTTTTGTCATATATACCAACCGGAAACGTAAGTTTGTACACACTATATTGAAAGATTAACCATGTTATTTTAAGGCCATGTTATCATAGACTTCTTATAGATTTCCCTGTAATCTATAAGTAAAGAGCTGTTATCTTTTTATTTTATTTTAGTCTCAGTAGTTTCTTAGATGGGGGTGGGGCAATGGTCAATTCTCGTCTATTTTCTTAAACAACTTTAAACCCATGTATTTTAAAATTATTAAATCGATACACTTGATACCCACCACACAACAGGCCCTTAGGAAGTTCGGAACTCTTAAAACACCTTTATAATTATGAACACTGGTATATCTGCGCACGTATACCAGTGTTCCGTAGCAGAAAATATTATGCTAGAGAACATTTTGAATTAAAATTGCTTTTGCCTGCTCTGGTTTTTTTTTGGACGAGATCACGTTATGCTGCTGACAGTATCTATTTGAATATATTATTCTACATACACAGATGTGTTAGTACTGAAGCGTTATGGTAACGATTGCAGTATTTGTCTGCTCTCTGAATGATTTACATAGGCAGCCGTACTCATATATGTTTATTTCAGAATTTAACTGTGAATTCTGTTTTTTTTTTTGTGAATAGATTGGTTTAGCCGTGCACCTTGACAGCCAAAGTATGCCAGCAGTACGCGAAGGAAGTTCTCTATGCTACTTAAGGAAGCAATCGTTTAATATTGAAAAGAGAAAGAACAGAAGCTACACATGCATAACCTTGGAACAACCGAAATAGACAGATACTAGCACATGTCAGCGAGCACGTTCTTAATAACAGATTTATGTAGAGGCCAATATTATTTTATAATGTTGTTGGTCGTGTCTGTGTGTTTCATTTCTATTGTAATATTTTTTATTCATATGTTTAAGTATGTGTACTAATTGATAATTATGTAGCAATTAAATATCGAAATATTGCTGGTAATGTTATTGTTTTAAATTGATTTTACATACAGCAATAATTAAAATGTAAGTAATACAGTACTTGTAAATTAAATGACAGACAGAGATGTGTTGCTGGGGAGTGTGTTGTTAGAAAGCGGTGAAAGAGTAGCGCTTTTGGGGGCTGTTGTATATACTTTTCTTAGTCTATATTTAAACGTTATGTCATTCATTTCAGAAAATTGCTTTCAGAAATATCAAAACGGAGAATCTAAATAAATTGACAATCAGACCCAAGCATAATCTAGGATTAATCAGGCTAGGTAGGAAAATGGATGGCACAATTCCATGCCGCAGCGGCAGATCCTCGTCGATCGGATCGGGCAAGATCTCTCTTTGGTGGCAGTAGTGTTGGTTATGTTGGTAGAGCATGACTACTGGAATGCAGTGGCCTTTTTCTGTGAGAGTGTCATGCTCCAGAAGGAGACCGCAGAGTGAGATCGGGAGAGGGCTAATCCTGCTCGAAGAAGAAGGGAGAAGCCGGGGTAACAACCGCCCTAGCGCCTAATTCCTATACTCCTGAAACCCCCTGCCATCGTTATAAGGCAGGGGGGCCTCTGGGACTGCGGGTGCGTAGATTTGGGAATTTGCGTGCCCACGCTGAGCGACTCGCGAGAAGACGGTTGCGCGAATGTGGTCACACGCCTCCGTGTACGCAGTACAGCACAGCGCACAAAGATGCTTCGGGGGATCCTTTTCAATCCCCCGGGGGATGAACGCTTTACAGTCACCCTCTCTGAGATGTGCCAATAGACGTGGCATTAGTGGGCAGCTCTAGTGTGATCATACGAGAATCTGGAGCCCCCCATCGGTGCCGAAGATGACCGCTTCAGTGGTTTTAGTCGGTAGAAGTTCGTCCTTCCGGGGGTGGAGGAAGTACATGAAGAATTTACACTGGGCCAAAATGGTATTGTTACGCCATCCGATAAACAATAGTGGAACGTGGCGCCATCTGCTATCCAGTACCTGAATTATGGTTTGTAGTAACTTCCAGAATGTTTGGGATTGTTCAATATGGTGCCATCTGGTGTCTAGTAGCAGTACCACATAGCCTGGAAAACTTTAGAAATAGAACATTCGGGAACTTTCTACAAAGTAGCAGTCGGCCCATATATATAGTGCCCGCGAAGGAAGTACAGACAGTTCAGTTTACTCTGCGACACAGTGAAAAACAAGTGGAATACCAAGCAATTATCCTGTAAGTCTTTATAAGTGATATTAATTGTAATCAAGAATAAATTGTGTGTAACGTGAATATTGGTAAATTTAATTTATCCCGAACCCTGGCTCGTAACATTACATAGCTAAGTACTGGTTGCAATGCAATGTTATTTACATTTTCACACATTTCAAATAACAAGTGAGGATAACTAAGTATCAAAGTAGGAATGAAGCAGTAAAGGAACATCACGATCAGTAGATATTTATTCAATGAAAATACGATAGCATTTGATTTATTCTTCAAAAGTTTTTAACGAATACAAGTATTTTATTCAAGCAACCATATTGTTTTTGGCTGTACAGTGAGTGAGTGACGGGGTACGACCGACGAGATTGCAATTACATTTAGCTGAATTGGCATTTTATATGCCCCTATATAGTGAACACATTTGTAGCGACAGATTCTCTTTGATGGTGGCGACAAATTTTATGAGATCAATTTATCAAATGGGAGATCGGCAAATTGTCCTCCGTGCAGTCTTGTTCTGCCTAACGTTTCATATTCTCTTTATGGTTAATATTATCATTTAGAAGTACACTTTTATGCAATAAACGTTTGGCATGAAGATCTGCAGAAAAATAAGTTTAGAGTTTAACGTAGCTTTTTATCTTTAAAATATATCTTTCAAGTGCAGACTATAACTTAATTATGGTGCAGGTGATATGTTTTTAGTATAGACCTAAATGTATCCAAATATATTCTTACAAGACAGAGGTGTGTTTTTGTTACTAACGCTTCTCCAATAATAAGTTATTTAGTACCATAGTCACGTGGCAATTTTCTCAGCTTTATTAAGATCTACTTTTATTCAAAGAATGCAAGCGAGAGTATTTATCTAACGATTGAAGAAAATACATTTTGATAAGAGAATCTTAATTTTATGACTTGACAATAGGGAACTAGAATATTCCTACGACCTTATCCCATTCCCAATTAATATTCAATGAATTCTAAAAATATGTATCCCGGTTCAGATATTTCACTGTTCAAAATAAACAACATAGAAATATGCATTTTGACATGAAATCTGTAAAGTACTCTCAGTCCAGTTGAATCTCAAAAGGCGTCGCTTTAGAATGTACATTCGTTGATTACAAGCAGGTACGTAGTGTAACAGTGTGTAGTATAAATCTAGAATTCTCGAGAGCATCGTAACCTGCATTTAAATTGTAAAACAAACGGCACCGAATTGAACAGACAAACATAACGAACTTCGTGCTTCGTGTGTTGAATTTGTGACCTAAATAGCCAGTTACACAACAGTAGTTTGCTTGCATACATCATCGCACTTGTAATCAAACAAGGAAACTTGTTCAAGAGCACTACATGCAGCCTTTATATTATCATATCCATTCAGTAAACGTAACTGCTAAACATCGGTCAGACAGTCGTGATGTCGTGACCACCACGCTTAAAACATGAACTAAGCCAAATGGCTAATCACAGTGTGTTACATGATCATTTTTCTGAATGACGCTGCTGAGTGAACTGCATGCACTACATACTGAAATTCAATCTTATAGTGTGCGTTAGGGGGGCTATTCTTGAAATTGTAAATATTCTTCGTTGTATCTGGTAGATGTAGTACCAAGGCCAGGTTATTCAATCATGGCTGAGTCTTCTCCTGGATGGTTACGTAGAGTAGGGATATTACAGGGTTGGTCTTATTGCAGATGGAGGCAAAATCAGAGTTCTCAGCATAACAGAGGCGAATAGGACTCCAAGATGGAGGTCCCAAATTAAATAGTAGAAAACGATATTCATTTCGAATACAGAAAAAAGATACGGTTACATTAAGTATCTATTGTTTATACAAAACTTACATAAATTGTATTTCTAAGACACAAATAATGTAATAAACAAATGGTGAAATCAAAAGCGGTAAATTATATTTTACAACTCTTCAGATGCACATGCAATCAAGTCTTCCTGCAGAAACACATAGGTAAAAGTTATTCATATCTTAGGTAGTATCCGTGTTATTGAAATGTTATTTCTATGTAATAGTAAATCAACCTTTAGCGCCTAAAGATGATATAGTCGACGATAAAATGACATTTGTGAATATATTTGGGTTCGTCTTGACATTTATACGAAACACAGGTACACGTCTACATTCTTAGGTTCAGTTAGTTTTTCTTACAGACATTTTTGCTTATTTTTTAGCTCATTCATCGTTTTTTATAGCATCGTTTTTAATTCATATTTTCTATTCCTGTGTCATGATGCAGCTACAACTATCCAAATACTAAACCGGCGTTGCTCAGACTGTAGTGTCAGTTGAGCGAAAACGGTAGAAATATACTAAGCCTCAGATGCTCAAAAAGTCGAGTTGTATCCAAGTAAGTCACCGTAATGAGACTTGTAAAGGCATACATAGACTCTAGTGTGGCAACCGTGATTCACGCACCCACAAACAGACAGTTCCCTGTCTTCAAAGTCATGAATACGGCAACAGCAAATATTCTGCCGGACGTCCATGTATACTCCAGCACGCCGCACAAAAGTTTGTTCCAGTTTGCACCACCCAGGGTACTGCAGATATAACGTTTGTTCATGATAAGGCATTGGCGTCTCTGTAAGTCATATAAGTTGTGTCAAGATGCTGGTGGACTAAATTAATGTCGGCGTTAAGTATCCTAATGTTGCAAAAGTTGCTAGTATATTTTGTGCAGATCCTACAAAAAGCGTTAATAACCCGCCAGAGTAACGCACAGATTATGCGGCTTGGTAATGCAAGGGGCAGAAGAGCTCTCAGTCCTACATGCAGCAGAGGCCAGGATCACCACGGTCTCCTTCTCCAGAATGACCATTACTTCAGAGATTTTCCGCTAGCTGGCGGTTCAGCCTCCCTCTGGTGGAGATTAGGTGTTTTCTGTATACAGTAAACCGTTTAGCAAACGAGCGGGAAGTTGTCAGGTGCCAGTTGCCGGGGATCCCTGAGCACCGCGCCAACACGCGCTGCGGCCGCGCAGGATAATGTATATAATACAACACCGCCTTCTGTCAACATAACGCCTTCTAAAGGAGCACTGGTGACGTATTTCTTATTAAACCGTAAGTAACTGGAATCTGGTAGCTTAATAGGTAGCCGTGCACTGCAAATCCTCTGATAAATGAATAAAATATAATACATAATAAAACCTTTGTTACAAATTCTTAATTTACATCTGGCACTGGGATTTTTGTTTGAGTACAAGGTGACTCTTTCTTTCTGCAATGAAAAAGTTCTTACCTGCATTCACTGGTTATTGAGTACAATATTTCATAGTGATAAGCATCTCTTATATTTTTTTAATTAAATAATAATATTAAGACTTAGCCTTACTATATAAAAAAACCCTAATTACTATCCGCAAGTTTCTGACGTTATTCCTCATTCGTTATAAGGCTCATAAAAAACACGGCATAATTTGTTCACAGCTAGCCACAAGCATACAAAAATATAGGAAACACTTACAAAAAATCGATTAAGCGATTTTACTTAAACCGATATCAGAGGTTTACACCAGACAATCGAAAAAGGTGACGTACTCATGAATATTCCTTTATTCCTTAATTTGAATTCTATTTACATTTCCTTACTGGTCTGTGAGTGGAACAAATCGTGTTTTATTTGGAGAGATCTTTAACGGAACTGTTTAAAAAAAAAGTGGATTTTTCTCCCGAATAATTATCAGTTTACAAGCTACAGAACACTTTCAATTCCCTGCGGCTTAGTATCTCCTGTAACGACTAACCTGTCCGACCCAAAAGGCTCGTGTATATATATTTTTATACGAAATCAAAATAATTACGAGTTGTGAATTTTATCCAAAGCTAAACTTTTTACATCAAGTAGCGAAACTCAAATGAATGAATAAAAATGGCCTATATATGTATTCTATCGGCTTGTTTAAACACGTTTGTATCAGCGAACGGTGGTACAGCCGTAGGTCATAAATACAAAAATATTGTCAAGTACTAATTATTTGGTGTCAAGTACTAATTATTTGGTGTCAAGTACTAATTGTTTGGTGTCAAGTACTAATTATTTGGTGTCAAGTACTGATTATTTATGTGGTGCCGGTTACAAATAGCAACAACCCATCTCATCCCGCGGGTATCGTAAAAGGCGACTATGGGATTAACCGGAGGATGGGCAGCAGTGTCCTTCGAGTACATTAACAACTCAATTGCGATCGCCAACCCGCCTGCCATGTGTGGCGATTATAGCAAAACCCCCCAAAGAGCATACAACTTACCTAGACCGGTCGTTGTAGCGATTGAGGGTGCCTTATGTCCAGCAGTGGAATTTATTCGACTGAAACGACGACACATTATTTAATTAATCATCGTCATCTCAACCTAAAAACGTCCACTGATGAACAAAGGCTTCCTGCCTTGTTGTCACAGCCGTAGATTTCCATAACGACCGGCTCAACTTAACCAGGTCGTATGTCCATCTCGACAACTCAACTTTTTCATTATTGTGGTGAGAAAATAGATTACTTACTAATTACTTACAGTGCCAGCATTGTGGAAACGACCAAGATACTGGAGAGCACACGCTAAGGAGTGCCCCGCGTGAGCTGCATATCGGTGGATCCTGGTCGGCTATGTTGGCAGAGCATGAAAATTGGAGATCAGTGATCGCCTTCTGCGAGAGCGTCATGCTCCAGAAGGAGATTGCTGAGCGAGATCGGGAGAGAGCCAATGCCACACTGAGAAGGACGAGACGGTGCTGGGGTAAAAACCACCCCGGTGCCCAAGTCCAACATGGCTATGTCGTGTGGTGCCGGCTCAGAATACCACCACCCCATCTCCTCCCGTGGGTGTCGTAAAAGTCAACTAAGGGATTAGCCGGAGGATGGACAGCAGCGTCCTTCGAGTACATTAACAACTGAACTGCGATCGCCAACCCGTCTGCCAAGCGTGGCGATTATGGCAAAACCCCACAATGAGCCCACAACACACCCATATCAGTCGTTGTGGTAATCTTTGGGGGAGGCCTGTGTCCAGCAGTGGACTTCATTCGGCCGAAATGATATTCATCATGATATGATGAAATTAGCAATTTGCTATCATCATCATCATATCACCTACAGAACGTAGATTTCTCCATGTGTCGTTATTTCGGGGGGGTCCAGTACAGTACAGTAAGGGAAGCTGCCACCCGTCCCTCGGACTTAGAGGCCTTTAGTCGCCTTTTACGACACCCACGGCGGGAGATGGAGTGGTGCTATATACATAATCCAGACACCACACGGAATGCAATTTATTAACATTGTTGTCGTGGATTAAGTTGTATTAATTACGCTCCACGTCCCTCAGTGCGCAAGCCAGACTCACACATTTGCACACAGTGCATAAATGATTTTTCAATAACTGATGAACGTCAGTTTAAAGCACTTAGATACTGTCTAAAATAAAATGGCTTATACATATAACATATTAAATTGTTTCTTGTTCAGTGAAAATACAATTTTATTACTCACAATAACAATAATATGGATATGTGTACATATTCATTTTATGTACAACTACGTTATATTAGCTTATAATTTACGTTTTATATACGTTCTGAATTTTATTAGGCGTCGTAAAAGTATTACGAATGTACTTTCTGGTGCTGTACGTGATAGTCACTTGATATTTCTCGCGTAAAATATATGTGAGATATTTTTAAAATGAAGATCCACGAATGCACCGTCGTATATTTTATTTAAAAATCTTGTTATAATAGTGTCTACGTAAGTAACTTTAAAAGGGAAAATGAAAGAATCTATAAATATTATTTGGGGTTTGTATACTGTACCCGCGATACAGGAGATATTAAAGCGAGTTGATAAAAAACACTTATCACTGTTGACTAGCTGTCTTCCAAGCATATCACCATGCTTAAGATAGATAGCGATAGCTAGCCAGCGATGGGTAGGTCGAAGAAACTTGTGGGGTTTCAGACGGTAAGAGTCTGGCACGGCCTTCTACCTGCTCAAGTAAAACGGAAGTCCATGAGCATTTCTCCTAACAAAAAAAGATTCACTGGCGCGTCTGCTATGCGTCATCATATCAGTCACAGTGGCGCGACTCCAACTTCTCTACCCCCAAGGTCCATTGTGTCTTCACCCGAATGTACTGCACGATCTCTTCAACCTTTGTCGAGTGGTAAAGATGTGATGCATACAGCTGCGTCGAACGTATAGCGGCAAGCAGCAGCATGTTGGGTACACTGAGCGCGTTACCGTACTGATTACGGTGGGACGGCTTCTTCTTCTTCTTGACTTCATTACGATGGTACATAATGGTCCTTCTCAGGACCGCCCTCGATTGGCTCTTTTAAGAGCCAAATCTAAAGATCTGTCTTCTTTAGATGTGTCTCTTCCATAAACATGGAGAGATTCTCGAAAGGCAAGGAGTCATGATTACTCATAGTACCAATTTGGGAGTCACCCTTGACAGAGTGTTAACTTTTAAGAACCATTGCCCGAAAACAAAGCAAAAAATTGGCAGTCGTAATAACCTCCTACAACGCCTAACCTTGACTGGTCGGAGTGCTTCTCCTCAGGTCGGTCTTCATGCCTGACACTCTGCTCCTCTGCGGGTGAATACGCATACCCAGTGTGGCATCGATTCGTGCATGCAAGAGAAGTAGACATTGCCTTAAGCGACCCATGTCGGACCATCACATGCTGTCTGAAATCGACTCCGCTCAACATGGTATACCCAACGACTGGCATAACACCTCCGAAAATTCGTACAGACGTGGCGTGCGTATTGGAAAAATATAAACAACAGCCCGATATCAAACATACACTATTCGGCGCCCTACGCAGCGACTAAAAAGTCGGCACAGTTTTGTAAAAACAGCGGAGGCACTATTGCGCTCCCCAGTTGAGGGCCGTAGAAAATAATGGCTTGAAAAATTCCCTCCTCCTGATAGTTACACCGAGCCCTGTGAGTTGAGTGATCTATACTTTGCCACTAGTAATGCCTTGCCTTCCGTGTGGTGTCCGGATTAAGAATATAGCACCACTCCATCTCCTCCCGTGGATGTCGTAAAAGGCGACTAAGGGAATCTAAACCAGAGGGATGGGCAGCAGCGCCCCTTCTGTGAAACGGTAGCCATACTGCGCTCACCAACCCGCCTGCCAAGCGTGGTGAGTATTGGCAAATTACCCCCTAGAATGATGACACAGTTGTGGAAATCTATGAGGGAGGCCTTTGTTCAGCAGTGGACATATAAATGGCCGATATGATGCCTTGGTGGTGGTAACATTCTTGAAAAATTAAATTTATGTATGTGTACCCTCGACACGACGTAGAAGAAGAAGGCTTTGTTTTTAGCTGCCGCAATTTTTTTTACGGGAGGTTGACTTATGACAGCTGAGTAAGCACGTCGGGGTGTTGAAGTACTTACTTGTGTCAATTTCCCCGTAACTGGGGAAGCGGGATGGCTAGGGCTATGGTGTGCATCACTTGCAGAAACGGCGGCCGGTGACGAATCCAGTTGTTGTTGTAGTAGTTGTTGACTCGAACCTCAGCTGCGAAGCGTTAAAAACTATGACGCGTATTTATGTTGTCAGCTTGACCTACATAATGTCATAGTCTTGCGGAAGTCCACTATTTCAGTACGGAGTTCACGTATGACGTTTTGTGAGGCCTCTAAAAAATCCTCCATCCTCCTCTAAAAAGGCCTCTTAAAATTCATTTCAGCCAGGCTTGTTTTCAGTGCAAGTGCTGTAACGTGGTCGAATTTATATTAATCTCATTTTTATTTAGTGCTATAAAAATACATATATCTGAAAATTCATGTTTGCAGCATTAGGGTGAACCTAGATCCACCCCAGTCGCACTTTAACACACTATGACAATTCGTATTTGGTCCAACTTAATTTGATGTGCAATCAGATATGGCGGTAATTTACTAAGTTTGGTCTACCGAGATTATTTCGGTGGTGCTATTTGAATCCCATTAAAAATAGAACTATTACATTTTTAGTAATGTCTTAGGTTTTCGCGATTATTACACATTATAATAAAACAATTTTAAACGGATTAGATCGCTAATATTAAACAAACGATCTCATCCGTTTAAAATTGTTTTATTATAATATTATGTTTTTATGGCAAAATATAAAATTGTAGGTTACCTTGTACTGATACTGTTTCGTTACAAAAGGAAAAGTTTAAAGTGGCCTCAAGTAGTAGCACCGGCACCGTTTTAACATAAATTGCAACTGCACGACGCACACTAAACAAAGTATATGTAGGGAATAAACAAACATTTGATATCAACCTCGAAACATTTGCGTATGCTCGCCGCTGAACCTAATTAAAACTAAAACCAATAGAGCTGACTCATTCAACCGATAAACTGATCTAAAATACACTGGTCTCTAAACTGGCCTGATTCTAGACCTAAAATACATTGAGGGGATTATGACATTAAACTTCGCTTGTCATTGCTGTCTTAGTTGGGATGTAACAGTCTTTCCACAGAACCTGCCGTGCCTTAAAGAGTACGTTAAACCCTCAGTCAATTTTAAAATAACCTATGACAGGCATTACGGGAAGACAGATACCTGGAAGTCTAACGGAGTCGCCCATGGTGCCACGCTAACAGGCCAATCTCTCTCCAAAAGTAATAGACTCATTACATACTCCATAGACTAAATTATAATTAGAGACATACTCGTTGTCTTTATCGTAGACAGAGTTACAACATGTAGCTCATCTATGATTTTTTGTATTGTTTTATTTTTTCGTGTATAGATAATCGTGGCACCACTGCCGGAAGACGTCACTTCGTCACCAAGGTTGTCACTGAAAACCAGCGTTGTTGTAGTTGGATCTTGGACCTTGGTGATCTTGGTACAAGTTACAATTCAACAGCATTTAAGCTGAGTGACAATCCTTTTTTGCACGCCACGACGCACAATCAGTTTCTTAATGTTAAATGTAATTTAATTTTTAGAACTTGAGGTACTGATTTTTGTTGTAATTTTATTTTTTATTTGATTTTTATTTTGGGCTGGAGTCTAAGTACTTTGGCCAATATTTGTTGTAAAATAAAAATGTGTTGCCAGTTCATTTCTCTGATTAGTGTTGTTCCAATTTTGCTTTATGTATTTAATTTTAGTCAAGTGTGCGTTGTTATTAGTGCAAAAATAAATTCTTTCTTTCTTTCTTTCAATCTTGATGGCGGTGACTGTAAAGAGGTCGCCCACCAGGCACATATCTGTGGGGATTGTAAAGGATCCCTGTGAAGTCTCATCATGCGCTGAGCTGCACACATAAAACCGGTACACCCTAAGGATACTGCGTATAACTCAGTAATTAATTAAGTTGCGGAGGTCAAATCAAAAACATTTCCTGTAAAAAAAGAAAACATATCCAGATTTATATTAGACATTAGCCCGACACTAACGTAGATGAGAAAAGGCTAAGCTGATAATCATATCAGCCACAGGTCATCCACTGCTGAACAAAGGCCTCCCCCTTAGATCTCCACAACGAACGGTCACATGCCGCTCTCATCCAACGACTCCCAGCGACCCTCACCAGGTCATCTGTCCACCTCGTTGGAGGTCGTCCCACGCTGCGTTTTCCGGTGCGCAGTCTCCATTCGAGAACCTCGAAAGCTGATAATGATAGAGGTTAAAATACCTCTTTATTCCGACTATCACTTTTCGCGTGCTTAGCAGTAAAGTTTTCACTTTGAAGCCAGCAAAGTTAGTGCCATAGCGGCATTTCCTTGCTAATTAACGAAGAGCCAGCCACTGCATTATTACGTGCATCTTTTGCTCGGTTAAGCGGAATAAACTTTGTTCTTCATACTGCGGGCGCCCGACGATTACTGTTAAACAAAAGATTATAATGTAAGAACATTGTTGGAACCGCTTCCGAGCGAAGTATAATTTACTGTCAACGACATCGCCCTAATATAAACGTTCGTATTGTAAGAGTAAGACCAAACTTTACACGTTCGGGATGCGGACTGTGAAAGTATTTCTTGGAACATTATTTATTTTAAACGTTTTTATTCAAAGCTAAATACGATGGCATTAACTGAATTATGCATTATGATGCAATGTAATTGCTATGTACATTATGAATGTGAATTCTATGTAGGTTCATTGCACATAGACCTCAGATTTGTATGGTGATGTTGAATACTCATGTGGCCTATACAAATGTCCTGGTGATTTTTTTGCTGCGCTAGGAGTTGCTGAGTTCCATAAAATAGGTTTGACTTACACGATGACTGATTTATGCTTGCAGTCTGTCAGGGCCGATCATCTCTAAACGGCTATGGATATTTTCATCAAAATGCCATTCTAGACGTTTTTTACCTTTTTCCCACGGAATATTTTATCTCAAACATGTCTGGACTTATGTAGTCAAACCGTTTCCTAAACCCTACTAGCTAAATATAGATCATCATATCTGCTAAACAACATCCACTACTGAACAAGGACCTCCCTCTTAGATTTCCACAATAGTGTAGTAATTTCGAGTTGGCATCCTTATCAAACTTAAAGCTGGGCTTAAATTGAGAAATATTAAAATTAAATATGATAGATTTCTGCAACACATAAAATGTTAAATGTGTGCCATGACTAGCAGTACAAATCTAAAACAAAACACTAACAAGGAAAAGTATCCGATAAAAGAACAATTCACACGAATACATCCCCGATTGCGGGTTAACTTTATACCGACCAATTCCGTATCGCCTTCTTCGACCGAGGAAGCGAAATAGCAAAGTTGGGAATCTTTAACTTCACTTAAGTTCGTTACTCGACTCCGTCGATGCAAGATGGTAGTTCCAAGCCAACTGCGTTCGAAAATGAACGAAATAGGATAATGAGGGACTCCGTCTCTTTAAAGGCACGTTTAGACTAAATTAATATATAACTTCAATGTAAACAGGGCTTGAGCTAAAATATTAACTGACGTCATCGCCTTAAGTATAGTCGAACACGAATGCGAATATATGCTCTCTCATCTGCTTCCTATTCGATGTTAAACGAACGTAGAGTTATTTTATAACAACCACCTAAAACGCGTCTGAATGCGAGAGACCGCTACGGCGTTGCTTAGTTCGGCGTAATTAAGAATGCAACAGAGCAAAAAATATCAAACTTATGTTTCAAAATCTGTAACGTCACCTATCACCCTAGTCATACCGCGACCACGGCCGCTGCAAAGTGTTCGAAACTTTACACGCTGTAGAAGTGAAACAGAGAGAGAGAGAGAAAGAGAGAGAGATTGATCGACAATAGGGAAACGTCTTTTATCCCATTCTCTCACAGCCTAAGCCCTATTAAATACATTTATAATTGACTCTTTTTATAACACATTTTCATTTCATAAAATCAAATTCACACCGTCCCAAAAGAAGTTTTATTTCGAAAACAAAAATCTATAATAAATGAGATGTAATCCGTTTAAGTGTTTTATTATAATGGATAAGGGAAAATTATCGGTACATGTCATGTCATTTCGGGACACACGGGAGCCTCGAAAATGTACGAAAATTGGCCGAAAAATTGCCGAACCGGCAAAATTATATGTTCATGCTCAATGCTCACTCCATGTAAACGCACCTTAGACTAACGGGCATAATTTTCTTCAGAAAAATAATCTTGCTCCGTACCCGAGGATAAGTAAGTAATTATATGCTATTGTTATGAAAACCTTATTAGAAGCATATTTGTTTTTTTAAGCATGCTGACTTCATTCAAGCTACCCGTTTGGCAGCGGTCACTTTTAAGTTTGGAACCGACTTTCAGAGATAAATTCATGTTTATTTTCATATAAAATACAGTCGAGGGATGTATTTGTTAGCTACTAAATATTGTAGGCCATATTATAATGGGGCCTACAATAATATTATGAGTAACTTTGGCCAGGTCGATATTAAATACGAGTAAACTTAGCATTGTCAAAATCCCATGTTTAAGTTATTTCAACAATGTATTCGATATTTTAATATTTCTTGCATTACACGTTCTATAATAGGTATACCTATGATTATTTTCTCGAACATTAATGTAGATTTATCTTATATAAATAATGTATATTTTTATTCAAATTTGACCTTTAGCATGATATCAGCCAGAGGGCGTACACTGCTAAACCAAGGTTTTCCACAAAAGATTTTCACAATTGTGTCCTCAAAATGACCGCCACCACCACTCACCATGCTTGGCACGTGGGTTGGTTAGCGCAGCATGGCTATTATTTCACAGAAGGACCGCTGCTGACCACCTCTATAGTGCAGAATCCTATAGTCGCTTTATACGACATCCACGGGAAGAGATGGAGGTGCTACATTTTTATTCCAGACACCACACGGAATCTCGTTAATATGAGCTTACCTGTAAGATATTTAAGGTTAATCTGCAAATCGAAGGACTTGACTGGGGCGGTAGTCCTAAATATTTCACCTATAATTACAACTTCTTTTTTTTCGTAATGCTGGTTGTATTTAGTGTAAAGGGAAGGAAAAGCTTGTGAATATACCGAAACACAAGGCATGTTAATTTAATCCTTAGGTTGAAAACGTATAAGTGATTAGTAGGTTGCTGATTTCCAGTCTTATTATTTTTCCGTTGGTTTATGGCCGACCTTGTGTCAGAGTCGTTAAGCCTCCTCCAGGCCTCCGACTTGGCTTAACGACTGCCGTAACTGCCGCCGACAACAACCGGGACCAACGATTTTACGTGTCGTCCAAAGCATGGAGACGATGAATTCAAATATCGCTACCCATCCATAGATTGGCCACCCTGAGCTTTACTTACCCTCACCGATAATTTACCGACCAGTGAGTGCAATTGTGTACGGAACAAAAATACAGCACATATAGATGTAGTCACCTCCCGTGAATGTAAAAGTTGACTGAGGGACTCTCAACTAGAGGGATGAGTAGCAGCATCTTTTCTGTGGAACAGTAGCCATTCTGCACTCACAAACCCCTCTCTAAAGCGTGGTGAGTACTGGCAAGTTCCTCCCAAAATGAAGATACATAGCATGTAACCAGACGTCTTATGGGGGAGGCCTTTGTTCAGCAGTGGATGTTTTTTTGCTGATATGATGAGGATGATGATGAAAGCAACTGGCTTCGTCTCTCAGTAATCCATGCTTAATACATTAAAAAAAACTTTTTTTGTAAAACAAACTCGGCGGAGCAAAAGCATTATCATTTTTATTACAAAGCCGTTCTTACATTTATAGTTTACATTATACGCGATAGTAAAGGTAAAGGTTGGGTTCGATTCAGTACTGATAAGTAGATACAAGTATATTTATTTTTGCCCAGAACCTACTTAGGACACATGTCCTCGTTCCAGGTAATCCTAGTTATGGGCAAAACATTTTGTAATGTATTCGGTTTGTTTCTGAAAAAGATCCGATATGTACTTTGATGAATATAAAAAGGCTATAAATATTGATATGTTTGATTCTGGGTTACCTTTCCTGCGTTCTATGTACAATATATGTGATTTAGGGCAAGGAAGCGGCCATCTTGTCTCCTGCCAAAATCCACGTCGAGGCAAATAGTTTTATTATAAATAAAACTTTCTAACAATAAAAAATACCGACTTCAAAAACCATAAATGATGTAAAAAATTTAAAAAAAGTGAAAAGGAAAAAATCTTTATTTATGAAGTCGGGCGGAACCAGGTATCCCCCAACCATGGTTCGTGTAGACCAACGAGAAGTTATATTTTATACTTGTTTATAACTTATCTGTAGATCAAGTAATTAATAATATGAATATTGAATGGTACTGATTTCAAGTTACGTAAAGTAAAGAGAAGTTTACTAACTTTGAGTTAATTTATAACTTACCAATCAGAGTTACGATGTACGTAAGATTTTAAAGTGTACGGCCAAAATCCCGTTCAAGTTTAAAAATTTCTTCATTTACTGCGTCTTACGTCCATTAAGACTGTATCTGCTTTACTTTAACGCGGCCATTTTCACAATTCACAATATGTATATGATAAATGCTTAACGTGTGGTGACCAGATTAAGAATATATCACCACTCTATCTCCTCTTATGGATGTCGTAAAGGACTAAAGACGACTAAAGATTGTCACTACATTGAAAGTCGTGTGAACTGACTAATGTTATTATCTCTTATTTGTAACTAATGTGCGGCTGTTCTTATTCAAAACAAAATCAAGATTAAAATAATTAGCCCGGTTAATTAAAGGATCATACCCTTATGAGCGAACTGTTGTTGTAAATATGAAATAGATTTTTAATCCCAATTATGCGTTTGTACGCATTAGCAACCGTTCAAATTATTATTTTTTTGTACAATAAAAGCTATTTATATTTGCTTTGTTAGTTCATATTCATAGTAAAGAAATATACAGCTTAGCCTTTGCAGTATAAGCTGTATCTTTCGATCATGTGATCCTTGCTATATTTGACGGCATGACAAGTTATTTAGGTAAATCAACAGGGCCTCTCGCATTACATAATTCATCATTTCGGCCGAATGAAGTCCACTGCTGGACACAGGCCTCCCCCAAAAATCACCACAACGACCGATATTGGTTTATTGGGGGGTTTTGCCATAATCGCCACGCTTGGCAGACGGGTTGGCGATCGCAGTTGAGTGTTAATGTGTTCGAAGAACGCTGCTGCCCATCCTCCAGATAATCCCTTAGTCGAATCTTACGACACTCACGGGAGGAGATGGGTTAGTGGTATTCTGAGCCGACACCACACGGTATACGGTTACATAATTACAAAATAAGTTTATATACTTTATTTAAAAAATTGCAATCATCGTTGTTATTTCTGGGATAAAAGTAACCCTTAAAGTGCCAGTACAGATTGCACACATATAATCCTAATGACTCAATGTTATCCAACTAAGCGTGTATCAGCATCAGGGACTGAAAGCGGTAGACAATACCAGTTCAAACCACGGCTATGATAGCCAGTACAAAACAGGTATCAAAATCTGAACCTGTACCTTTATTCAACCGCTTTGCAATTTAGGTACCGAAAACACACCACAGACAAGGCGCGCGAGAGAAGCCATTTAATTTGTTTTTTCACGAGAGGTTCACACACACTTATTGCAATTTTGTTATTATTCTGGCTGACATTGTGCATTTTATTTTGATAATTGTGCACGTGTGTATGCATGTTCATACAAATATGTTCGTATATTATACACCATCTAAGACCTAAAAACCCATAGCGATACTTAAATTATATAGGTTAAACACTTATCATAGCAGTAGCGAAATACGACCTATAATAATACCTGTAAATATACCGGTACCCAAATATTAATGTAGACATTAATGTAACAGTTGATGCAGTGGTTGATACAGTCGACTGCTGCGCTCCGGGTCGTGGGTTCGATTCTCGCACGGAACAAATATTTGTATGATCTACAGATAGTTGTTCCGGGTCTGGGTGTATTGTGTGTGAAATGTTTGTCTGTAAACGCATCCACGACACAGGAGAAATCCTAGTGTGGGGCAACGTTTTTTTAAAAAAGCAATTAAACCAAAAAGCAATAGTTTATATAAATGTAGACAATTACCGCTATATAAAACTATCGATATTTTGCGGTTATTCAGTCCCTGATCAGCATTATCATATATGACCGTAAACGGCAATTGTTATGTTTGCCATACGTTCGGGTTTTTAGTGGTGGTGAAATATTATAAAACAACGTAGATCGAAAATATTATCGATTTTTAACAGTATCTGAAAGTTTGGTCGGTTATTGAAAAATAACGTTGTAAAGAATGTACAAAATAACGCGATAAATTTCCGTCGGGTAATTTTATGCAATGGATATAAGCGCCGATAATCTTTTCGAGCCCTGATCTACCTCAAACGATATTAGTAGGAGAGAATGGACCTAGTAGAAACAAATGTTATTAAATTATAAGTAAATAAAAACCAAATAAATCTGATTACCCCAACTCAAATCTACTACACAATGCTAATTTTAACTGAACAAATTGTACTTGAATATTGAAGTGGGCCGTGCATGCTATCTTAAAGGCCTCATCGCAACCCAAATAAAACTACGTAATTGGGTTTGTCAAATTGCCTGGGTTTGGACTGACTGCCGTCATTAGGCCTCACTCTTAGATTTTATTGAAAGAGTAACGTTCATTTTGTTTGGAATCGTAGAAGTGTTTTGTTTTTACTCAAACATTTTCTTGTTAGGTATTGTTTAGGCACGATAATGAAGCCCATTTAATCGTAATTAAGGCTGTATTCGGCCAGTGAAATACGAAAATGTCGAGTCATTGTATCTATTCCATTAACCTCGTGATAACGACTTTGCAATAGGCGGCGGTCCACACATTATGATTTGATTATTAAAATCTGTCATACATACCCGCGGTAAATTGGTCAATATTAATTGCTTGTATAGATTCATTTAATTTGAACAAATGATTAATGCTTGCTTGATCGTAATGTTTAAAGTTTATGCATCAAATGAACAAAATGCTCATTTTAAATTTTAATTCAATTGTACTGCGCAGTCTGTAATTGTATATTACAGGTTATTATTATGGTACACATTGTATGTTTACTATTCGTAGCTGGCACCGCGCGGCATTGTATGTTTACATATATTTAATACTGAAAGTAATTATTTGGCGAACAAATTGTTTTGTAAATAGATTTGGTGTAAATCAACAAGTTCTCAGACTCCAAATTAAAACTAACATATAAGAATATGTTGTAGTCATACTAGACTGAGACTAGACTGGAAACTTGTTCCATTCGTTTATCGTTCGTTCCATGTTTTTTTAACGGCATCTAGACCTATTTATCAATCTACGAATATAACATTCGCTTTTGTAAAAGCATGCTAATATAAATAGAATGACGTCGCTATGATCGCTAAGCTTCTCGCAATTTGCGGCTCTCGCGAGACTGAAATGTGTTGAACAGCCCAATTACTGATTTTCAACTATTAAGGGACTGTCAATTTAGGAATAACCTACAAAATTTCGCGATACGTTCCAAATATGTATGGTAAAATAATACAGATGCAATGACGTTGTCATGCGATTTATTGGTAATAATTTATTTTAGAGACTACGGTGTACGGGTAATCTAATGTATTATATTATCTACTGCCACTAACATATTGGTATCGGCTAGGAATAGCTCCATCGCTACCAGTGGGTATCGTAGAGTGCGAATATTGAATTAGCCGGAGGATGGGCAGCAGCATCCTTTGAGCACATTTTGAAACTCAACTGCAATCGCCAACCCGCTGAAAACCGTGGCGATTAT